>CM050210.1:26401219-27601219 GCA_027475355.1 Coilia nasus
GTTCAGTTGCAGCTGATTAGTTCGGCACCACCCAACGAAGTCCTCCACAAGGCACCTGTACTCCCCCTCCTGTCCATCCCTGATACACCCCACGATTGCAGTGTCGTCAGAGAACTTCTGCATGTGACAAGTCTCTGAGTTGTAGCTGAAATCGGTGGTATACAGGGTGAACAGTACAGGGGAGAGCACAGTTCCCTGCGGTGCACCTATGCTGCTGACCACAGTCTCTGATGTAAGGTCCCCAAGTCTGACAAACTGGGGCCGTTCCGTGAGGTAGTCCGTGATCCAGGTCACCAGGCCAGGCTCCACTCCCCTCCGCAGCGGTTTGTCTCTCAACAGGAGTGGTTGGATGGTATTAAAAGCACTGGAGAAATCAAAGAACATAATTCTCACAGCACTGCCTCCTTTGTCCAGGTGAGAGTGCACCCTGTGTAGAAGATACAGGATAGCATCCTCTACCCCCACATTCTCTTGGTAGGCAAACTGCAGGGGGTCCAGTACATGGCGAACCTGAGGTTTGAGAAGGTTGAGCAGCAGTACACGCTCGAGTGTCTTCATTAGGTGTGAGGTGAGGGCAACCGGTCTGTAGTCGTTGGGTTCTTTGGGGTGAGCCTTCTTGGGTACAGGTATTAGGCAGGAAGTTTTCCACAGTGTCGGGACCTTGCCTACCTGCAGACTCCTGTTGAAGAGGTGTTGGAGAGGTTCGGCTAATTCCACTGCGCAGGTCTTCAGCAGTCTGGCACAGACGCCGTCGGGTCCTGCCGCCTTGGATTTCAGCCTCTTAAGTGCTCCTCTCACCTGATCAGTAGTGACTGTGGGTGGTGGATGTCCGGGGTCCATAGACAGAGGTGAAGGGATGAGTGAGGGGGATGGTGGGTGTGGGGGGTCCATAGGCAGAGGTAAGGGAGTGGGGTGGGGGGTCCGTGGGCAGTGGTAGGGGTGTGTGGGGTGAGGGGTGTGTGGGGGGTCCGTAGTCAGAGGTGCCGGGGTGTGTATGGGGGGTCCATTAGCAGAGGTGAGGGGGTGGGGTGGGGGATGGTGGGAGTGGGGGTAGGTGGAAGTGAGGGGTTTGTAAGCAGAGGTAGGGGGTGGGGAGGTGTGCTGACACCAGTTGTCAGGGTCGTTGTCAGAGGCAGGCGGGGGAGGTGCTCTGGAGGTGACAATGGGGGTGTCGATGGCTGGCCCATTACCAGAGTTGCTGAACCGGTTGTAGAAGTGATTCAGCTCATTGGCCCTGGAAATGTCGCCATCAGCCTTGCCGCCTTTTCCTCCAAGCCCAGTGATGGTCCTTACTCCCCGCCATACCTCTTTCATGTTGTTGTCCTGCATTTTCTTCTCAACTCTCCTCCCATATGCCTCCTTGGCCTCCCTCAACCTACTTTTCAGTTCTAGCTGCACACTCCTCAGCTCTGCCTGATTGCCCTCCTTAAAAGCTTTCTTCTTCTTGTTAAGGAGGCCTTTGACATCACTGGTCACCCAAGGCTTGTTAGGGTAGCAGCGCACAGTCTTAGTAGGTACAACAATGTCCATGCAGAAATTGAGGTAGTCAGTAGTGCATGCTGTGACTTCCTCCAAATTCTCACTGTCCTGCAATACGCTCCATTCAGTGGACTCAAAGCAATCCCTAAGCACCTCCTCTGCTTCTGGTGTCCATTCCCTGACGGTGCGTGTGATGACTGGAAGTTTTTGTACTTTTGGCTTGTACAATGGCTGAAGGTGAATGAGGTTGTGATTTCTTTGAGCGAGACGGAATGTACAGCAATATTGCAAATACGCACCTCTGATATCCGTCATGATGTCAGGAAGTTGTAAAATGTATATATTGAGCTGGATTCGAATCCATCTCTCAAAATTAGCATGCACACTTGCATTCACATGTTGACGCGCTGTCCTCTCACCCACCAAGGTCTCTTACGTGAAGGTGAACTTTGGTTGGTTATATATATGGGTTTTATGTATGAAACATTCACCTACAATACATGATATACACAGAAATATGACACAAACTAATTTCAGTCGTCAGTTTTCATGGGTGGGGACAAGATTGTGTTGACGGGGATTTCCCAACGTTGCTTCAGCTGTCATACCGGCTTCACTGATATGTGGCCACGTGTCTGTTGTTTCTGTTGGTCGTTCTGTCCTTCCTGCCGTTGCTCGCTACGAATGTCTCCGACTACTCTCCGAGCACTTCCGAAACATCTGGGTACATTGCAGTTTGAACCACCTAAGTCCAAACTAACAACAGTTCAGACTTCTGTCGTACTTTGGTGGTTGGAGATTTTCGGGAAACAGTCGGTTGTGGGGTGCTGAGTAGTTTGAACCTACGTTGTACAACGGTGGTTTAATGCTAACCTCCGTCGTTGTTTGGGAAACGCACCCCTGTACTTGAGTAATTCAGCAGTCATAGCTTACATGATGAGGTAAGGGTATGTAGCTTACATTTAGATTCTGCGTTAATGTTTATGACTGTTTTCAAAATAGACTGTATACACTCACTTTCAAAATACATTCACTTTCAAAAATCTTAAAAAAAAATAATGAATGGGAGTCAATGGAGATACAGTATAAACGTTATTTTCTGGTCCAGCTTGCCTTATTATATGGATTTCACATATGATGATTGTGAATTTAAATGATGACTTTTCACACCGAGAAAGCACTGTTTTCCACAGATAGCTGACACATGCTAACAGCTAACTTAAGCAGGTTAGGGGAACTCCTATTAATATTAACCTCATAAAATGAAATTTCCATAATAGAAACGAGAAAGATGTAGATCTGTGTTGGGCATTTTCCAGGGACAAAAATTTTGAAAAATGTTTTTAATAAGGAAAAAAACATCTGAGAACTAAATAACTGTTATTATTCCTTTGATGATCAACTCTAATAATGTAGCCATCTGGCCAGTTTTAGACATTTTTGGATTGTAACCATTTTAATCATCAAAACATGCCCAGGACAGGAAATACACGTTTCTGGGAGAGTGTCCTTTTTACATGTTATGTTCCGAGTTTGCTTTCATATACATGCCAGATGTGTATCTCTCTCTCACACACAGTCATTGTTGACTTACTGTACTTCGCACTTAACATGTAGTACTACCAAAAAATCTTAGGCCTACTGTCTTATACAAGTATATGTAGTAGGGGTGTGAATCTTTTACCCACAAAACGGTCCGATTCGATCTCGATTCACAGGCTATGATCCGATTCAGGGTTGATTAATAAAAAATAGTCACCAATTCGGTACATTCGGTACATATTGACAATTTCAAAGCCCTTTGTTACTAAGAAAAAGAGAAAAAAAACAAAATGACATTTCAAAACAGCATTCTTTTGTGTATTTTGTATCCCAGAGAATCAAAACACAACAACCGGTAACCAGATGCCTGCCTTAAGTTCACAAACTGCATGTACTTGAAATACAACACAAAACAAAAAACAATAATGTTACCAGATTTAAAAAATGAAAAAATGGACATTATTAAACAAGTAAGTGCCATTCATTGGCAAACATCTAAGTTATTAGTTTTTCATTGGAGTGTTACCAACTGAAAAACAAGTACAACATAAAACTTAAAGGAAGAGCCCACCATGTTTCCATAATGAACTGTGTTATTCTCTGTTCTGAGACGAGTTGATATGTACCTCCCAGGCCTTTATGCATGCTGCCAGGCAGTCAGACACCCTGCAATAATTTGTTACAATGTAGCATGGCATTGAGTAAAAACAGGGCTGAAGTTAGAAGTGGCCATGCTCTTCCCTGATTTCCCCATTTAAATACGCTTACCTGACTTGTTATACAACCCAAGTTTAGTTACTCAAAATGAAACTTGACTTTTTTGTATGTAGATAGAAAATGGCACTACAATGAAAGGCGTAGTAACACCTTGGGAGCACTACGACGATGACGCATTGATATCTTCACTCCTATTGTTTTTTCCTCTCCCCCTCTGGAGGGAAAAATATTAGGAGTTAAGGTATCAATGAATCGACTGACCATGTCCATTACAAACACAGTTGCCCATGTAACTATATTTTCTATAAACTTAGAGGTTAGTTTGAAGAGAGACTCGTATTATCTTCCGATTAGCAAACTAATTTGGCATGCTAGCAGACTAATACGTATTTTCATATGCCTGCTAGAGGAAAGCTTACAGTCTGTCAAACTCAGAGTTGTAGGAGAGCTTGTTTTGGCTGTTTCCATGATAAAGCATTTAACTACTTGCTATGTGGTGCGCAACTATTTCCTCAGACAATTAATTACATTCTTAGAACATGTTTACTTGGCTAACTTTAGCTTGCTAATCATATCCTAACGTCACTCATAACATCTTATCTTATGAAACATATTAGACATAAATGGGCTAATGCCGCTGGAAACTCACAATAAATAGGAACACTAACCACAAACTTTTAGGATTTATCCAGTTTAATCCATAAATCAACACATATGCAAGCCTGCAATCACTCATGTTCACTGCTGTGATACACCAATGTTTTCCTTTGTTTATGTGTTGTAGTGGAGACACGTGGGGTGAGAGGACCACGCAAACAACGTTCCCTGAGATCTTCCCTCTCCCTGAATAGGGAATGGGCACAGTAGTGGGCTGTGCAGTGCATTGTGGGGCGAAATCAATGCGTGCCGCCATTTTTGTAGGCGAGAAGAACAGCTTACCAGCACAAGGGAGTGAGACAGTAGGCAGAGCTGCAGCTTAGTATAGTTCAGTTTTATTTAGAATGCTAAAGAACGCCATGGCTTGTACAGGGACAAACTCATGCCGTACGCACAAAAAAACGTTTGATCAGCGATATGGATCCTTATATCACACTGTTCCAAGAGAGCCACCAATATCATTAAGGACACCACCCACCCAGCACTAGGGATGTCCCGATCCAGCTTTTTGCACTTCCGATCCGATACCGATATTGTATTTGCACTTCCGAGCCGATACCGATACTGGTGGCCGATACCGATACCGGCCTATCCAACCGAGCATGTATTAAAGTTATTTAGCCTTCTTACTTAGTTATTAGACTCATATTGAAAAGGGTTTTAGTACTCTTGATAACAACTAGCCAGCTGACTTAAGTGAGTTTGAATACACAATGGTTGGTAACAAGAAACTGACCTGTTGATTCAGGGATAAACAGAAAATAGACAACATTAAAAATAACAAACAGGGAACACACAAATAACCTCTGTGTAAAATAGTCTATTAACTCAGCATCAGTACTCTGCTCTTGAGCAGGTGTTAACCAAGGCTTTAAAAAACAGTGCAAATAATATCTATTATAACTATTTAAAAACAAAAATGCCCTCTACTCCCCAATCTCCTCCACACTTTTTGCTCCATCTCTACAAACTGGGAGACGCTAATGCTGGTGTGCTGGAAAATGCGGACCGGATTTTAGCGAAAGCACAGCTAAAAACTGGAATGGATTATCTGAGTAGGTGCTCTGGAAAACCCGGACCGGACTTTTTTTCCGTGCCGCCGCGCCGATACCGATACGCATTTTTTTGCCAATATCGGCGGCCGATCCGATGCCGATATTGGATCGGGACAAGCCTACCCAGCACACAAACTGTTTGCCCTCTTACCATCTGGAAAGCGTTACCGCAGCATGCGGTGCCACACAAATAGACTGAGAAACAGCTTCTTTCCACAGGCCATCAGGCTACTCAACACAATGAAGAAGATTCCATGAACATGTTACTGACATCCACACACTGATGTCCATGCTGCTTTTACACTTGCACTTTACCAACTGCACTTTCACTTATTGCACCTTACATATTGCACATTTCACTTTTTCCTTTTTCACCTACACCAGCTACCAAGAAGAGCTACCTCGAACTTTCCTTCTTGTTGGAAGCGTATATGTTTATCTGAATGTCTTATGTCTATTTATTGTGGATGTCTGTGCACACTTCACATGTGAGTGTGTGGGTGTGTGTCTGTGTGTGTGTGTGTGTGCGTGCGTGCGTGCGTGCGTGCGTGTATGTAGTTCAAATTGCACATTTGGTGTCTGGTGAAACGCAATTTCAGTCCTCTGTGTAATTCCTGTTACATAGTGAATTGACAATAAAGTACACTTTGACTTTGACTTTGACTTATGAGATGCATACAAGACAATGACCACCAAACTTCTCGTGGAAATCTGTAGTCATGCCCACTCTACCTTTGCATCCAAAATGTTGGAATTTCGGTTTTGATTTTTTGAGAGGTGAGAGTGGGCATGACTACAGATGTCCATAAATTCACAATTGATAGTTGTTTCCGGATAAGCTAAGGTTAAGCCATTTCCTAATAAGACTTTAGTGGATATGGCTTAATGTTGACATCTCCCATAGGCTGCCTTTTGACAGCTGTAGTGTTGGTGAAAAGGTGTGTCTGAGCACACACATAGCCTACAAACAGTAAAAACAATAAAACAATAATCTGTTGTCTGTTTGCTTGCCCTGTTGATATGGCAATATTTTCACCTAGGCAGTGTTGATTGCGATGCTAGGTCCTACAGCAAAAAAACACTTTACCTAGTCAGTGTTTGGGGGTTTCTCCCCGGGAAAAATGTGCAAAATCGTGTTGGATAAAATGACAACTTTTAAGCAGTTTCATACAAAAAATCATGCTGTTGAGTACAGTGCTCTCATTCGTTATTTTGCGTGAGTGGAGAGACATAGCCTGTTTAGAATTATTTGTATGCTTCGGAAACATAACCTGACAACTGGAATGTGATAACCAACTGGTGTGCCTGGATAAAATATGCTCCCTTCCTCTCCTCCTGACTTTAAAAACATTGCTTAACTTTGAGCAAAACATTCTCCGTCGTCCATTTCTTGAGAAGCTTTTTTTTTTTTTCATTTTGTGCGCATGCCTCTCTCATTCTGATACAGAATGCTCATTCTAGGCTGCATTCAGAATGTTTCAACTAATTTGTCATAAGTCCTAGACAAAACAACATAGGATATGCATTTGCGAAATCACTAACCAATGCATAGTCACATTTTCTGCCTGGACACCGCGGGGCAAAGTAAAGTTCGCACTTCACCTACTCTCTCATTCATTTTGTGGGTAGTCTGTATTTAATTAATAGCACAAAACAGCATCAAAAGTGTTAGCGGAATGGTGGATTTGTTGTTGTGGTATTTTTGGTCAAAATTAGGGATGCAAGTGCATGCCTGCATCCCAGTTTTCAGCGCCTGACACCTGCACTTGACTGACCTGTTTGCGGTGACAGCCACGACCATCGCTCCGCGACATGCCGATTTGTGCATACATTTATATATATATTTGTAATACAACAATGTACTTGAATGTATGTGATGGAAACCGATTTGGGGCAGTCGGACCGAGCCATCGAACTGTTCATAGTGCATTTGAACCGATCTGGGCTCGACGGACCGGTTCAGTCGGACCGCATTGGTCATAGACCGATAACCGATCCAAAACGTCCAAAAAATCCAAAAAATCATTACACCACTAATATGTAGTAAAGAAGACTTGAAAGGAGTGAACATGTGAAGAGAACCTGGGTTCACATCAATAACTTTTATTTCTATTGATTCTATTGATTTGCCTTTTTCTATAGATAGGCCTAATAGCCTAGATCTGTCTTCTTCTGCTCCTACAAGTCACATCGGAAGAAGTGATAAATGTCTTGAATCATTTAATATTTCAGCAGAAATGTAAGCTTTTTCATGTAGCATATCCATGTTTTGGTATTTTGCACTGTGGTTTAGAGTAAATGCTCATAAATATATGAGACAAACTATACAGTGATCTCTTCAAGGGTATTGTTAAAAAGTCATGGAGTGTAAAAATGTCATTTGAGGGGCAATTTCATACTGGCTTTTGAAATTAACAATGTAGTCAGTTGGAACGAATGTGGCAGCCTCACCAACTACATCTGATATGTACTGGCCACTGTAGGTGCACCTCTGGAAATGCTTGTTAACACAAATATCTGTCATCCAATTACATAACAGAAATTCAGTGCACTTAGACAGACAGACATGGCAAAGACAGCTAACCAAACACTTGAAAGGAAGGTGATTTAACTGACTTAAATGCCAGATGAGCTAGTATGAGTATTTCAGAAAACGCTGATCGCCTGGGATTTTCACAAACAACCATCTTAATGTATTGACAGAGAATGTTGATGCTAGAGGTCAAAGGAGAATAGCCAGACTGGTTTGAGAAAATGGAGAGCAAACAGAAAGTCAAACAACTTGTTACCAGAGGTGGAGGTCCCAGTGTCAGAAAGTAAAAACCTTGCCGCATATTTGATCCAACCATTTTCTGAACCAGCTGATAAACTTTTTGTTCCTTATACAATTCTCTCTCTCTAACCCTAACTTGAGCTGTAACTGATATTGCCATCACTTTGTATTAGGCATTTTGTTTGAAGGGTTGTTCAACAATGCCTTTTGCCATCTTTAAACATCTTTAAAAATCTTTGCAACACTCTGCTCACAATTCTGGGGTGCGTTTCTTGAACAACTTCCTAGGTTATCATTCTCCTACCGTAGTTCTCCCGAAGTTACTACTACCATAGTATGTAATCCTACCGTTTCTCGAAGCACTCGTACTTCGGTAGAGCTATCGTTGTTGTCACTTCCATAGTGGGCACTACCATTGTTCTCACTTCAGTGTGTGAAGCATGAAAGCAACGGAGGAAAAGCAGGGGAAAGCCGTTTTGATTGGATGGCTATCTTTTTTGTTGACATGCCATGACAGAGAATCCTTCTTGAAATTATACAATGGTGATAATAATGAATAAGCTATGGCAAACATCTGGTTAAACCAATTCCCGCGTTAAACGTGGCCATAAGGCAAAGCCGATGCATGGAGTGAAGGAAATTATATTCTTATAAATCCATAACTTTTAATATCGTTTTGACCACATCTGTCAATACTATTGACAAAGTCCACCACGAGACTAATTTACCACTGACAGGTATAGCTCAGTGGCAAAGTGATGTGCCCCTGACACTGTTCCATTTAGTCACAAGTTCAAATCATTTGCATTTAGCCTACATTCCACAATCACCACTCACGACAACATTTTAAGCTGAGTAACAGTGGCGCTTTCAGTCTCGGATCACTGACCTGTTATACCAATACAATGCAATTCTTCTACATGTAGTCGTTTAATATTCAACCAAACTACAGAGTAGAGCAATATAAATCCTACATTTTAAATTTCTATAACATGACTGTTGTCGGTCTTGAACTTGCGCATATCTTCTCTAATTGTGACCGCCACTAGCGAAAAAGCGGTCATTATAGTGTTGCCGCGACTTTTTTCCCTTTTTTTTTTTTCCAGTAAATGTCCGTCAACGATTGCCAGGACACTGGAAGTCTGGGGGACATTATTCTTTGTAGGCATGTAGCCCTAGAACTTTTTGAGTGACTAGAAGCTTTTGCCCACCAACCCAGCCCATGAACACTCACTTAAAGCATAGCGCCACCTAGTGATATGGGTAAATACTCAATTGCTCAATGTTGACATCCCAACTCTAAACAGCTTTCTATTCATGCATACTAAATTTTGTGACATTTTGTCATAGGAGGCGATATTTATTGTCGAAGCTAGGTGTCGAAAAACAGTTTTTGTTAAATAAATCAACAATTTTGCCCAAGACAACTATTTTGTGTTAGTATGTCGGTGTTACAGAGGCGTATCGACCCAGCCCATAAACACTCACTTGAAGCATAGCGCCACCTAGTGATATGGGTAAATACAAAAATTGGGATTTTGAATTGCCAATATCTTGGACCAACAAGGTGGGAACTGCACAAAATACGTCATGCACGATCAACACAAAGACCTCTAAAAGCACAGCACATGCCATAAAATTGGGCCCAGAGGGGGCGCTGTAATTGTACAAAATCTCATTTTGCCTATTTCTTTCACAAATCACTCCTACACACTACACAAACACACACTGTGTCATTCATTCAAAACCCACATCCATGCCCACTTCCAAGAAATCATTTCTGCTACACACTCATCATACCAACAGTTCCCACATTTCAATACACTGCGGCGGTCATACCATGTACCGCTATGCGGTACATCTAGTTTCAATACAGTACAACCACTCATCCAGTTGCACCACTGATAACCACGTCAACTTGCCCATTCGGCTCATAACAGTTTCCAACCAAACGTACATGATGTAGCCATCGGCAAACCTTCCAATTGAAGGCCAACTTCTAATGCAAATATCTCATAATCCTGCGGTCCAAACTCAGCGAAACTCCATCGGTTTGTGCAGGTGATCATAATGCTGCTGTGCAAGCCATTAAATGTTTAAAAATTACATATCACGAATTGGCCATTTAACAGTTTCAACAGCTGTATTATAGTAACCTCTACACACTGATTGAATTTCACTGTGTTTGTGCTGTAGGATTACGAGATATTGGCACTTTACAGTCAAAGATGTACTACTAGTTTTGCCGTGGGTGAGGTCAACTTTTGTAGTAAGGCTCGTACTTCACCTTGAGAGCTGTAGTGAGAACTTCACAACTTTACTTCTAAGTTTTGGCTTTACTTCGGAAGTTTCTCTGCTTCGAAGGTTTCGAGAAACACGTAGGAGGGTCTCTTTTACCGAAGTTCTCACTACCATTGTTGTTACTCCCCTATAGTGAAGTACTACCGTAGTGAGCTTCGAGAAACGCAAGGTAGCCTTTGGTGCGGTACTTCGGAAGTAACAACAACGGTAGTGGCTAGGAAGTTAGCAACTTTGCGTTCGAGAAACGCACCCCTGTTTTCACCAATATGGTCATACTCATGACATTTCCATCAAACTAGGGCATTTATATGATGTGTATTTGGCAGAGTCCTGCCAAATAAGCTGACTAGGACTTTGTAATATAAAATTGATATTTGAAATCCTGTTTGTGTACATGAAACATTAAGGTAAAAGTCAAGAATTGGTTGAAGTGAAGATTGGTTGGACTGATAGTCTTGCTGCATGAATCTGAGGACAAAGAGCTGTGGGGTCCCATTTTAGTGATGGGCAAAGTCTAAATGAAACAAATTTTATTATTTGTCAAAATCTACTTGCTTTAGTACTATGAAAAAAAATCCTACACACAATGTGTTGGTGTGTCAACTCCGCACTTTAGTTCATGCACTTTGATTGTTTACTGACTTTGATTCTTCTTGTAAGTTATGGCTCCTGGTGTTAAAAGGATGTCTTGCATTTCTTCACAGGGCAGCTGGAGTACTTTACTCCAGTATGGCGTCAGGTGGGGAGGGACCTGGTACCTCATCTCCAAAGCCATATAAATATTCCAACCGTCTGAGTAAAGAGAGGTCACCCTACTTGCTACAGCATGCACACAACCCTGTGGACTGGTGAGACTATATTGTACACCACCCTCCAAAAGTTTGGAAACGCCCCAGGCAAAGTGGGGTTTTGGACAATATCAGAATAAATCTTTATCTTTTCTTGCTGTAAATGCATTAAAGTAACTTGCCATTATCGCTGCAGATAATAACAAAAAATATTACATAATAATAGTAATATATACATGTCAAAGCCAGACATGCCCCATTGGCAGCTATGATGCCTGATTACTAGTTTAAACTTGGCCCAGGAATTTTTAAAGATTCTTTGGTCAGCACACCTTAATAGCTTTAATGATTGATTGCCAATTAAGTTTAGTACACAGCAGAACACAATTAAACACAATTTAGATGAGATAGTTTACAGATATCTCAGATGACTTGTTTGGCCTGTTTTATAGGGAGTGTTTATGTGTTTCTTGAGAACATGGCCAGGTTTAAGCAGCTTTCTCTGGAAACACGTCAGTCTGTAATAGTTCTGAGGGATGAAGGCTATTCAATGTGAGATATAACCAAAAAGTAGAACATTTCGTGCACTGAAAAATAGATTATTCTGCCTTTCCTGTCTCCTGAAAAATTCACTCAAAGGTGTCTACTATTGTTTGAAACGGAAGGCAAAGTATGGGTCCAATAAAGACAGAAAAAGGAGTGGAAGACCAAGAAGTACCTCTTCTCAAGAGGACAAATATGTTAGAATGTCCAGCCTTCTCAACAGAAGCCTAACCTGTCTAGAGCTGACAGCTGAGCTTAACAGTGCATTGTCCAAAACCTTACTTTGTCCAGGCGTTTCCAAACTTTTGGAGGGCAGTGTACATCAGTGTGTACTTTTTTTTTTCCAGAAAACAAAATTAGATTTTGTTCTATGAATCTTAAAAGAATTTGTGTTCAAACATGTGTAAATAAAAAGGTATTGTTACTAGGTTCCCTTGGGGCCAGGAAGCTTTTGATAAAGCTAAAAGTGAAGACAAGCCCATATTCTTGTCAGGTAAGATTTTGAGCAAAGAAAATTGATAAAAATCACGACTGCACCACTGTGGAGTTAAGGGGGCCATATTATGCAAAAATCACCTTTTGCACATGTTTGTATTGTCATTTGGGTCTGTACTGCTCCCTTAATCACTCAAAGCGCCAAAAATACCATTCATTCATTTGCTGTGAGTTAGTGGAAAGATTTTGGTGTCAAGAATAATGTGCTTCTATGAGATATTTCTTGTCTGGCTTCCAACATGATGTCAGAACAGAATGTCAAACTTGGTGTTATTATATTTTTTATATTTCCTACTATGCGTGTGGTAAAGACTATGAAACGTGTTCAGCCACCAACAACTGTACAGTATTGGAAAACATTGTCAAACAATACCAGATTGAGCTGTATTAGAGCACCTTGTATCAGCCATTATATCAGCCATCCTGAGGAACAGCCGCCCAGCTAACGGCTGCTAACACCAGCCGACCAGTGCTTATAAAAAAAATCTGTAGGCTAGTTGAAAAAGAGCATAATATGGGACTTGTAATGTTAAGTTTAAATGTACACTTTTGATGTAACTACATTTATGTCACACATATGGAGTTGGTGTTCCATAGCACATTCTATTTGTAAAATGTTGTTTTTCAGTTGTTGTAAAACTGTTGAAAATCATTCCAGTACGTAAAGTAAATTTTCAGCAACCAGCCTCTTATCTACATTCATCCTTTTCTGTTTCAGTTGGTTATTCCACATGCCATTGGTGTCATGTGATGGAGAGGGAGTCTTTTGAGGACGAGGAGATTGGGAAGATCCTAAGTGAAAACTTTGTGTGCATCAAGGTGGATAGAGAAGAGAGACCAGATGTTGACAAAGTTTACATGACATTCGTACAGGTGAGTCTCTACTTCATTTTGATAATTCAAATGATAATGTGTGGAAACATAATTATTGACACACATTTTGAAAACCATCATTAATTTGTTAATCTTTATTATGTCTTAATAAAGTACTAAAAAGAATGAACAATATCAGCACAAGTAAAGTATTCTTTTAAACAAGAATGTATTTAAATACATTTGTATTACATTTAAAATGTGTCATGATTATAATGTGATTATTAAATTATTTTTTAATTAGAAAATTAATTATTAAAGATTATGATCACACTGCATATGATGTGGTAAAGAAAGGTTTTTAGTGTTACACATGCTCGCATCGTTTACATTTTACATTATTATTATTATTATTATTATTATTATTGTTGTTGTTGTTGTTGTATTTACATTTTAAATATTAACTCCAACCAGAATATCTGCAGCTAAGTTTTACCTACACCACTTTAGTACCACTGGTAAATAAAAACTGAAAAAGGACATAAATGGTCACTTTCAGTTTTTGGTTTTCCAATCAGGCAACAAGTGGAGGTGGTGGCTGGCCAATGAGTGTCTGGCTCACTCCTGATCTTAAACCCTTCATTGGTGGGACATATTTTCCTCCCAGGGACACTGGTCGGAGACCTGGACTAAACACCATTCTCTTGCGGATTCTGGAGCAGGTTTGTAATGTTTTTAATTAGTGCACAGACAGATTACTGAGTATTACAGGAAAACAGAAACATTCAAATATCTGTTGAGTTCTCCCTTGTATGCTTGGTATTGAGAATTGTTGCCACATCTGAAGGATGTACTTATTCAAGGTATAGAGGGATGTATGTGTCTGTTATATATATAATACAGTCTGTAAATACAAGTTGCAGTGCAGTTGCTCATATAATGGAAATCTTGGTAGAAATAGCTTGTACCTCTCAAATTCTTTTTTTCTTGTGGCATGGGCCCTAGTGGCAGGGTAACAGAGAGTCCCTGGAGTCTAGCGGAGAGAGAGTGCTGGAAGCCCTTCGGAAGGGAACCGCGATCGCAGCTAGTGAAGATCAAACACCCCCATCAGGCCCAGATGTGGCTAACAGATGTTTCCAGCAGTTGGCCCATTCCTATGATGAAGATTACGGAGGATTTAGAGAAGCACCTAAGTTCCCATCACCTGGTAAATATATTACATAAAAAATCATATATTGGTCGCAAGCAATGACTATTTTGAAGAGAAAACGGACTGAAGGTGGCTGCTAGCACCGATATCATGAATTCTTTGGTTGACAGTGAATCTGATGTTCCTGCTGTCGTTTTGGGTGGTGAATCGCTCCTCCTCTGACGGTGAAGAAGCCCTGCAGATGGTGCTGCATACCCTGCGCATGATGGCAGTCGGGGGCATCCATGATCACGTGGCACAGGTACTTACTGCATGGTTTATACCATGGCAGAGATGTTGGGGAGTTACAACAGCTACAAGAATTAAAGCAAATGTACACAAACCTAGAGAATTATAGTAATCAAAATAACATTTAGAAAGATCAATTGAAACAGTCAGACATATATGCAGATAGGATTTAACATCTTATTTTAGGACGAGACCTTTTACTGTTTATACTTTATCCCTTGAGCTACAGTTTGGTTGTGTAATCAATTCAGGAGACCAAACCAAACTTGCCAGCAGATGGCGCAAGAGTAGCACATGCTACATGTCTAATGCAGCCACCAAGTAATAGTGAACAAAGCCAGCAGTGCACTGGGGATACCTCCCTTTTTGGCAATGACAGAATGCTGGACCACAATCTTATTGATTAGACAGTGTTTACATGCTTTATAAAGATTGTTAATCACTCCCCTGGTTTCTTGACTACACCTTTTTAAAAAGTGACTACATCTTAATACTAAAATTTAACTATGATACAGTCATTGGTAATGGACAAAATGTAGACTATGCACAATATATATGTACATAAAATATTTACATTAATACGTTTTCATAATGATAACCACTTAATAGCTTTAAGAGCTACACAGGTTTGTTGAACATTACTCTCTGTACACATAAGATAGACTTACATATATCATAATGATTAAAATAGATGAATATTACAAACTCACTTTTTGGATATTACATGTGCAGCTTGATGATAACAGATTCTCACTGTACAGAGTTTTTATTATGTTGCAAAAAACCTTGGGGATGCACTTAGACACATCATTAGGCAAGCATCCTAGCTTCAGTCGGTGTTTCCGGACTTACCGACTAACATTACACACTCTCACCCAGGTGACCCCGTCACAGGGTGATCAGTCCTCTACTCGTATCCCCAGTAGCTGTGATTTACGGATCAGCCCACTAGATCCAGAGCCATCTGGAGGCTATCGCTGCGGCCTCTGAGGTGGAATTGATGCCTCCAATTTTGGCCATCCCCAAGATGCCAGGCAGTGTAAAATGGTCTCTTGAATGACCGGCCGACTAAACCACTGCAGCTCACTTCTACAGGTTGGCCATTAGCTCACCAGTTTTGTATTCGGCACCAGCCCAGAAGCTTCCTTGCGTGCTTTCTCTAATATGCCTCCCATTTCATCATTAGTTCTACCATGATCAGTTATTTTAAAACTCATGACAGAATGACTGTCTGTCAGAATGACTATGGGCCCCATCATGCCGCGGTGCACTATGCATTAGCGACATGAGCATGCTGTCATTACTATTCTGTGCAAGCGCATGGTTCGTTTTTTCCTGAAAAAACTCGCATTGTCTAGACAGGAGATGACATTGCGCCCTCACGGGTGTTTCAGCAAAAAGAAAAGGTGTGGTCTGGCGCAAAACTCACCAGATGCTATAATAAGGACACAGAAAATCTGCCAATGACCGACAAAAACCTGGTTGGTAGTCAGTCGTGCATTGCGGAAAAACTATTTTATGGGCGCATAACACTTTGGCATATAATGAGGGGGATCCCCTTCCTGATGAGTGGCTGTCAGGGGACAATGCCTATCCACTAATGGCATGGTTAATGAGACATACAGTGCGTGAATTGTCATTGTGAGCTATAGACTGGACGAAATGTCTTCAAGCTCCAAACAAATGCACATTTATTGCACATTTATTCTTTTTTCTTTTTTTTAAATAAACCCACACACACTGTTCATAATAAAAGGGAAATGATGTGTTTCACACAAGTAAGTAAAAAAAACGTACTTTTAAAGGAATACGCCACCCCAAAATGAAATTTTGTCTATCCCTGCAGTCCCTAGAGTTGGATAAGTGAGCAGAAGCATTTTCCAGCAGACTCAGCCATTGTCCGAATGTGGCAGCACTGACCTTAGCTTAGCTTAGAATAGTCGGTGTAAACACACGTCGCCAACTAGCCACTTGTGGCAAAAGTAAATCAATTCACTCGATTTTTTTTTTTAATTATTTTTCGTGACCTGTGCATTCAGAATGAGTACGAATGACAATGCAAATTAACACGAAGGAATTGGCCAAGTGGCATTTGGAGACTATTTTTTGCGGAAACACAGGCGAAGCACAGAGGCAAAGCACCACTGAAAGGCGCAAAGACGCCACGCAGCCCCTGGGAACCCCCAGCCTCCCACTTCCCTCAACACAGAAGCATGGAGTTACTGATAAGTAGGCAGTGAGACTGTTCCAGTGTTTGAAAGTTTGTTTTCTCATATATTGTGTAAAAATGGTGACAAATACTGAAGATTATATTACAGACAAAGATGATTACCAAGATCCAAGACCCTACCTGTTCGAACCTGTGTTCACTGAAGAGGAGCTGCAAGCTTTGGGTCTGGGAAGAGAGGACGCTCCGACTATTCAAAGAGATTTGGATAAGCGAAGGAGAGCAAACAAAAACTGGTGGTGTGAGTGTGGAGTGTGCCAAACGATGCCGACTGAAATGGAGTGTTTGTGCTGTGCAGTGTGGGACAAAATGCTGCCATCGATGGAGAGCAAAGCTCCCGAAGAGGAGAGCGGACGCAGTTGTGTCACTGCTACTGAAGATTTCTCTGCAATGATCCATCCTGCAGTCCTCAATTTCTTCTTTCGACACGATAAAGTGAACTGGAAAAGGAAAAACACACCTAGTGGACCCAATGGACAGCTGTCCACAGAGTAAGTATCAAAATGCATGATTACGTAACGTTGAAGTTCGATGTATATGCATTAGACCTGAACTTATAGAGTTGTTGTTTTTACAGGCAATTACATTACGTTACATTACACTTAGCAGACACTTTTATCCAAAGCGACTTACAAAAGGAGGACATAATAGCAAACAGATGTGTAGAGAACATCGAAGGTACCTATGTAAAGAGATGGTTAGTAGAATTTGGTTTTGTTAAGCAGTCTCGGAAAAGAAGGGTCTTCACGAGCTTTTTGAAGGTCGAGAGGGAAGTTGCTGCTCTTGTAGGGAAAGGTAGGTTGTTCCACAACTGAGGGACAACAACCGAGAAAAGTTTGGAGTGACCTCGCTTTGTCTTGGGAGAGGGTACGGCCAGGCGGTTCGTATTGGAGGATCGCAGCATTCTGGACGGGATGTAAGCATTCAGTATGACGTTGAGATAGGTGGGGGCAGATCCAGAAGTGACTTTGTAGGCTAGAGTCAAAGCTTTGTGTTGAATTCTGGCAGCCACCGGGAGCCAATGCAGGTTGATGAAGAGAGGAGTGACATGCGACCTTTTGGGTTGATTGAAAACCAGTCGTGCTGCTGCATTCTGAACCATTTGCAATGGTTTGATTGCACAAGCAGGAAGGCCAACCAGAAGGGCGTTGCAATAGTCGAGGCGAGAGATGACCATAGCCTGAACCAGGAGCTGAGTAGCATATTGGGTCAGGTACGGTCTGATTTTTCTAATGTTACACAGCGCATAACGGCACGACTGCGCTACGGAGGCAATGTGGTCAGAAAAAGATAGCCGGTCATCAATCACGACGCCGAGGTTTTTAGCAACCTTGTTCAGAGCAATCGTGACCGTGTCCATATTCAGGCTGATATCATGGTGGATTGACTCCTGGGCTGGGATCACCAGGAGTTCAGTCTTAGACAGATTGAGCTGGAGGTGGTGTTCCTTCATCCATGCGGAGAGTGCGGAGGTACAGGAGGCAATAGATATAGTATTGTAGTGATGTAGTTATTAGCCTTATATGGCTTTGTAAAATGTCATGGGTACATTTTCTGTGCAAATATACAACCTGGAATATTTTTAGTGTTTTGTTGTAATACAGGCCCTGCATCTGTATCTGTAAATACATAAACCTGCTTTTACTGTAAAACTATAACTGGGTCTGTACACCAATGAAACCAAACGTGAAGAAAAAGCAGACATTTGTTTATTTTACTAGAAACATGTAAAAAAGTAAAAATGTATATACAACATTGATATAGCTAATGCCTTTGGCTCGGTGCCGCATAGTCTGATTTGGAGTGCTTGTGAATACTTTAGAGTGCCAGTTGAGATTGTGAATATAATGAAGGAATACTTTAAAGATATTAGATTGTGTATAGGTACAGGGGAGTTTGTATCAGACTGGCAGAAGCTAGAAGTAGGCATTATGGCGGGGTGTACGATCTCACCACTTGCTTTTACAATGGCAATGGAAATGGTAATAAGAGCGTCTAAGTGGGTGGTGGGAGGGGAAAGGCGTCGGGAGGGACTGCGTCTCCCGCCAATTAGAGCTTTCATGGATGACATGACTCTGTTAACAACAACGGTGCCATGTACAAAAAGGTTGTTAGAAAGGATAAATACAAATCTCAGGTGGGCGAGGATGAGGATAAAGCCTAGTAAGTCAAGGAGTATCTCAGTCACCAAGGGAAAAGTGGTAGAGCAGAAGTTCACGGTGGAAGGTGAGGAAATCCCATCCATCAGGGTGAGACCAGTGAAAAGCCTGGGGAGGTGGTATAATGCAGACCTGAGTGATCGAGAGCAGGTAGAGCAGCTTAGAAAAGACGTGGTGGAGGGATTGGAAAAAATTGACAGGTCAGGGCTACCAGGAAAGCTAAAATTGTGGTGCATGCAATTAGAGTAGATTACTAGAGTAATGTGGCCCATGTCAGTGTATGAAGTACCATTATCAAAAGTAGAGAAGCTAGAAAAGGTGGTTAATTCATACGTTAAAAAGTGGTTAGGGGTTCCACGGTGCCTAAGCAGTGTAGCTCTGTATGGGAAGGGCATACTGCAGCTGCCAATAAATAGTCTGGTAGAGGAATTTAAGTGTGCTAAGGTTAGGACAGAGCTGTTGTTAACAGGGAGCAAGGACAGGATAGTCAGCGGTCTGGCTCCTAACCCGAGCAAAGGGAGAAAGTGGAAACCAAAGGTAGCAGTGCAGGAGGCAGAGGCAGCCCTTAGACATGGAGAGATAATGGGAAATGTCCAGATTGGTCGGGGAGGCTTGGGGCGTACATCAGGGAAGCCAATGTGGAGAAAGGCAGATCAGAAGGAGAAAAGGAGATTGGTTGTAGAGCAGATACGCAGGCAAGAAGAAGCTAGTAGACAGGTAAAAGCTGTGTCACTAGCAAAGCAGGGCCAGTGGTTGAATTGGGAGGGAGTAGAGAGAAAACAGGTTACTTGGAGGGATTTGTGGAGTATGGAGTCTAACAGGCTAAAGTTTTTATTGGGAGCGACGTACGACGTGCTCCCATCGCCAGATAACCTGAGAATCTGGACAGATGGGGATCCGTCATGCACACTCTGTTCAGGTGTAGCCACATTGAGACATATACTATCTGGCTGTAAAGTTAGCTTGGCACAGGGTCGCTATACGTGGCGTCACAACCAAGTATTAAAATTCTTAGCAGCAGGAATTGAGAGTAGGAGGCAGCAGGTAAATGCAGAAGGTAGTCATAAAAAAGGTATCCAGTTTGTGCGGGAGGGTGAGAAAAGTAAGAGAGCCGTAAAGTCAAGGAGTACCACACAGGAAGCAAAGGATTGGCAGATGCTGGTAGATGTGGGTGGAAAGTTGGTGGTCCCTCAAGAAATAGTTACCACTAACTTGAGGCCAGACATAGTCTATTGGTCGACCAGCCAACAGGTAGTGTATTTTATTGAACTCACTGTCCCATGGGAAAGCTCCCTAGAGGAAGCATATGAAAGAAAAAAGCTTAAGTATGAAGAGTTGAGATTGGAAGCAGAGCAGAAAGGATGGAGGGCAAGAGTATTTCCAGTAGAAGTGGGTTGTAGATGGTTTGTAGGGAGGTCAGTCATTTCATTGCTAGGGGAGCTTGGGGTTGGTGGTAAGAATCTAAGTAAAACTGTTAGGGAGATGTCAGAGGAAGCAGCTAGGACTAGTAATTGGATCTGGATGAGAAGGGCGGTCTCTGCCTGGGGTAAGCAGTAGGGTTGCCATGTTCGAATGGGGCGGTGAAGCGTCATTACGTCATTATAGTGTATAGTGATACTGCGTTGTTGCATCACGCAAGAGCCCGCATGCAATGGGGCATTGCGTGATTGCGTCATTATTATTATTATTATAGTGATACTGCGTTGTTGCAGCACGCAAGAGCCCGCATGCAACGGGGCATTGCGTGATTGCGTCATTATTATTATTATTAGTATTATTATTATTATTATTTTATTTTATTAATGTGGCAGTGGAGGCTGGGATTATTATTATTTTATTTTATTAATGTGGCAGTGGAGGCTGGGAGTGGTTAGCGTGGGTACTGGTTCAGCACAGGACATTAGTAAGGTGGTGGAGATTAGTGCAACCTAGGGCTGTTTGTGCAGAGAAGGATGGGCATCCCAGACCAGCAGATGGCAGTAGTGCGTTTAGTGGGTCAATAGAAACACAGAAGAAGAAAGAGGCTTATAAATGGCAGCCATTACACACATGGGCAGCTTAGAATCAGGCTCTCTGGGATCGTGCGGTGTATTGGGATACAGAGTGGCCAAGTTTCCCGGGGTTTTGCGGTGTATGGAACACGGGATAGCTGAGCATTAGACACCATTAGATTCAAGAGGTGTATACACTTAATGTTAAGTAAGAATAGAATAGAATAGAATAGAATGCCTTTATTGTCATTATACAAGTATAATGAGATTGCAAGCTTCCCCATAATGTGCACACATAAATAAACAAGGAGAGATATGTACAATAAAAACTACTAAGTACAAGAATTAAGTACAAGAATTAACATAGACTGTACAATAACTAATATGATCTACTGTCTGTAAAAAGTTGCATAGACTGTGCATAGACTTGTGCAAAGCCTGGAGATAAACAGGCACATATCAGCAGCAGGTATGGCAATAAAGTGACTGGTGTGACTGACAGCATAAATAGATGGAGGTATCAAGGCATTTTCACCCACCTATTCCAATATGTGCAGTAGGCAGCTAAAGAAACAGATGGACTGTCTTGATATTATAGTGCAATTGATAAGTGGGTAGAATCGTCTTTAGAACTAGCATTGGCAGGGTTGTTTGTGTAATGGCATATGCGTTAGTGACTGCAAAGTGATAGTATTTGTGGTAAAATGGTGGTAAAGTGCAAATATTCGATAATAAGTCCTACTTAGTAAGTAAGCAGGTCATTTTGGAAGTAAATTGTGGTGGTAGTTAATTTTGTAAGTAAAACTTTCGAAGTCGAGTAAACTTTGGTTGTAAGTGAATTGAGGAAGTACATTTTGGAAATTTGGGTAGCAGGTAGCTGAACTGTGGACACACACTAAAGGATTGATCACCTTTAGTGGGGCCGCCTCAGGGGAGGGTGTACAGTGAATAAAGGCCCGAAACACCCGTTGATCCTGAGGTACACTGCTGAGGATGTGTCCCACATAGTGTATGGATAATTGTAACGGCTGTAGTTAGGAAAGCCTGAAGTGTGGTACAATGGGTGCTCTCCCCACATGTGCAAGTGTCTTGAGTTTTATGTATTTATCTAGTTATTTTAATTGTTAAGGAAATGTTGGAGGAAACTGCAAAGGCTTGCCAGTGGTCCTGGATGAGATGCATGTTGTTGGCATGGTGAAAGCCATGGGGGAAAGCGATAGGTAGGTGCTGCTGAGTGGATCATGTAAACGGCCCCAGCAGCCCCAGTCACTGTAACGGTAGCCGGCTGGTTCAGGTTAAGCCTTGTTGAGCATCTGTCTGTACGGCTCCAGTTGGCCACCCCCTCAGCTGCTCTGTCCTGTACAGCTCACATGAGGTTGCGTGAATAGCTGTAGTCAGCGGCCAGTTGTGCGTGTTACACCTGGGATTAGGGACTAACAGCCTGAACTATTTACTTGATTATAGATAGTGTAGGGGTAGGTGTAATAGCTATAGTTTCTCCCTAAGGTGCTCTTCCTACATGCACAAGTACTTTGTGTTGTTTGTAAACTAAAAAAAAGATTTGCCTTCATTGACAGTCTTTGAAAACTTGCAGTTTGTCTTCACATATGACATTATGTTCTTTTGAATAAAATGTTGCTGGATTATGTAAGGTCACTAGAAAATTATTAACGGAGCATGTAAATAATTTTGATATGTAGCACACAAAATGTGTTGAAGGCTATATTGTTTGATCTTTGGCTCTGAAAGGGGAGAAAACTTGTGTCTGCTGGTTCCGAGGTCATGCTGATATCGAAGGCAGATGATGCGCTGATATCCATCTTGGCCTGTGCTGTATCTTGTGGTTCCTGTTGTTGACAAATACACACACTTCATCAATTTCACAATAAAACATTAGAAATTACAATCAATTTTGTAGGCCAAGTGTATTTACACACACAAGAAATTGTGTGTCTGCATTTGACCCAATCATAAATTACTGAAACACAAAGCACACAGTGAAACACACAGTTAGGGTGAAGAACACACTACAGCCTGCTACAGTCACGCCCGGGGAGGAGCGAGGGGTTAGATGTCTTGGTCTAGGGCACTTCAGCCGTGGTCCACTGATCCGGAATCGAACTGGCAACTTCACGGCTCCAAGTTCTAACCAGCAGGCCACGGCTGGTCCCACACTAACATGTTAGTCACCTCACAAAAAAAATAACTGCGCCACACAATTTTCTAACTGCTCTATAACTACATATGTGCTTTACTGTAATTGTAAGCTAGACATAATGGACACTAGATACTGGTCATCCAAGTTTGCTACTTACATCAAATGTTAGACCTGTTCTACACACAGCAAATGTTAGACTGCACACAGCTGTGACCATGGGCAAAGATGCTGTATCCTACAAAATGAATAGATGCATGCAATGTCAAAACTTTCAGTTGTCATGGTACAGTACCTGTAACAACAGCATGAGAAAAGGTTCATTAGCCTACCAGTTGTTGTGTCCATGTGGGTTGTCACGACCACTTGGCTCAAAAGTGATCCGACATAAAAGGGAGACCACACCAAGTACGAATTTCAAATGCAATAATCATTTATTAAATAAACTATGTACAAAACATCAGTAATTGAACGGCAAAAGAAACTAAAGCAAAATGTAATGCATATTAGTATAATTGGAGGTAAGTGTAGAGCAAGCCAAAAACAGGGCAAAGGGAAGGGGAAAAAAGGAAGCAGCTGCGGGAACGCCGCCGAGCAGAACACCCAGGTCCAGGAAGAGAGAGAGAGACGCATGTTGGAGGCAGAGTTATACAGCCGCCCATTACGCGTCTTAATGAGCTGGACGGACAATCGAGCTTCTCCTGCAGGCTGACACACAGAACAACAGACTGGAAAAGAGCGCACTCACAGCACGGGAAAGCTGGGGTGTCACATCGTGCAAGGACAGACAGTGACAGTGATGCATGTTGCGGTGCTCTGCAAAGGTAACGGAGCCTTGAAGTCTGAAGTTCTGGACTTCTGGGGAGTGGATTGAGGCAAGTCTGCAAAAAGGTGGAGGGACTCCTCAACTTCTCCACAGCTTGCTGCGAAGTTGTTTAGTTTAAGTTTGTATTTCTGTATATATTAAGTATTGCCTAAGTTGGCCGGTTTTGTTTCATTTTTGACAGTCTTTTTTTGTTGACATTTTTGAGCACTTTTCTCGCACTTGTAAATAAACCTGCACTTATTCACTTTTAAGACCTTTTTTCGTGTGACTGATTTGGTGGTGGTGCTTTGTGCAAGCAGGGCGGCAACGTCACCGTTTCACATTTGGTGTCAGAAGTGGGATCCTAACGCTCTCCAGAAGGGTGAGCATAGGAGAAAGCGCACACCACCAAAGAGGGCCATGTCATATCGGCGCCTTACTCGAAAAACCACAATGACCAGGCAGCTGATGAGGGTGAGGATGGAGCCACTGGAGGGGAGCCAGAGGTCATCCAGGAGGGGGAGCCAGAGACACCAGATCTGCACGCCCTCTACCAGCTGATCCAGAAGTTGTTGCAGGAGCAGAGGTGGCGCAGCGTGCAGATTCAGATGAATCAGTTGCGGGAGGACCTGGAGGAGGGTGAAGGGTCCCATTCACTCACGTGCACTACACTTCCCAGCATACACCTGCTCGCTAATTACCTCTCCCTCTGACTGAACCGGTAAACACCAGCGTCTGCTCGGTGAGTTTCAAACTAGGAACCAACTTCACAAACCACACTCACACCGCATACTTTACCGTCATGTGCACTTTATTAAAACAACGTAATGACCCAATATGACACGGAATGACCCAATATGGATTTTGGTTTGTTCCTGTGTGAGTAATGGGCTCACCCAATCATTCAATCTGTCATACATTGGTGGGTGTATAAATAGACTGGGGAGAGTCTTGAGTTGGCTCTGGTGGAGGTGTAGGATCTGTGTGAACAATTGTGAACTGTGTGAATTAGCATTGCCGCTACAACTTGCTGCGAAGTTGTTTAGTTTGAGTTTGTATTTCTGTATATATTACTTAAGTTGGCCGGTTTTGTTTCATTTTTGACCGTCTTTTTTTGTTGGCATTTTGAGCACTTTTCATGCACTTGTAAATAAACCTGCACTTATTCACTTTTAAGACCTTTTTTCGTGTGACTGATTTGGTGGTGGTGCTTTGTGCAAGCAGGGCGGCAACGTCACTGTTTCACAATGGATGATTTATTATGTAAACTTTACATGAACAGTAACTTCTCTGCAATTTTCTTATCACAGTTATGTTATGCGGTCCACTTGTAGGTTAGCTTTTCCTGAGTCAACAGAACCATTATGCTAAGTGTAACCAAACCCTGCATTCATTTCATGCTACAGGTAACGCTTACAGGTAAAATCATTGTTTATAGTACATAGAGTGAACAGGTTCCAAAGTTATAATAACACTGGAAGCGACAATGTGAGCCAGACTAACATTACGTTGCAGTTACAACTTTAGCAATATATAACCCAGGGAAGGATAAAAAATTACACTTACAGGCATGGATGATGCACTACGTTCAGCCTCTGAATCGAACACAGAAGGGACGGACGTTTTCTTCTGTGTGAATACCATCTTTCTTGAAGCATAGTGCATTTTCTGTTCATAGTCCTGCCGTTTTAAATGCTCCTCACAAACACGGTATTGTTTATTTTCTCCTCTGGTGTCGTCGATGGAATGCTGAGGGCTGCAAGCCACAGACATGATCGTTGCATAGGTTTTGGAAATCTGTTAAACATTGTGTTGGTGTATGTCTTCTGCTTGTTCTCGCAGCCCTTTGCTACACAGGTGTTAACCATTTTTACTCAGTATAAGGAAGAAACTTCTTAAAACTAGAACAGTCTCGCTGCCTATCTTTCACTAACTACTTCACGTTTCTGTGTTGAGGGCAGTGGGGGGCTGGGGGTTACCAGGGGCTGCGTGGCGTCTTTGCGCCTTTCAGTGGTGCTTTGCCTCTGTGCTTCGCCTGTGCTTCTGCGAAATATAGTGCCCCATCTAAATGCCGCTTGGGCAATTCCTTCGTGTCAATTTGCAGTGTCATTGTCATGCATTGTCAGTGAATTGATTTACTTTTGCCACAAGTGGCTAGTTGGCAACGTGTGTTTAGACCGACTATGCTAAGCTGAGCTAAGGTCAGTGCTGCCAGATTCGGACAATGGCTGAGTCTGCTGGAAAACGCTTCTGCTCACTTATCCAACTCTAGGGACTGCGGGGATAGACAACATTTCAAACTCTCATAGGTTTATTGCATGTCATGCCCCGAACACACCTATTATTAATCAAGTAACTTAAGACCAACCTTTTTGAACCATGCGCCAGGCGCAATGTGCACTTTTCCTGTCGTCAAAGTACCAAATTGTCTCGGGAACGCCCCCAAAGCAACTTGCATGACAGACTTCAGACAATACGCATATGATTGTGAAAATAGAGCCCTATGTCTGTTAGCATTAGACAAGGCTGCCGCAAGGGGTGGGGAGTGAAGGACTAAGGTTCATTGACTGGGGGATATTAGTAATATTATCAATAATGGAAGGGGGGCCCAAAATTGTATTCCTTTATTGGGTCCAAATTTTATAGTGACATTCCTGGCATTTTTTTATTGTAGTGTTTATAAGTTATAGTGTACATAAGTTTCACAGATGGATTAACACCTGCTAGTCGTGGGAAGTTAGTAGCACCCTTTATGGAGTCCTGGGTTATGGAGAGCTAATTGTTCTCGCTGGTGAGAATGGCATAGAAAAATTGGAAAAGCACTCAGAGAGCGCAGACCTCCGCCAGGTCAGCTCAGATTACCACCAAAATCTAATCACTTTTAAGTTAGCCCATTTTTGACCTACCCAGGAAGGTAGTTTGGCGATCAAACGCATGTCACCACAAGACGGTGTCAGTTCTATGGGGAACTAATTGGCCCTATCTTGCTATGGTGAATAATCCTATAAAAAGGACTGTATGGAGAGGGGCTGATTGATGTATACAATAATCGCCACAGATTGTCCGGTCAGAACAAAAGTTATATGTCCCTCAGTGAAGACACACACACCACTCATGAACAGTGAAACCGTGAAAGGAATGAACCCGTGAAAACCGTGAAGCTGATTGGGTGTAAAACCGTGAATGATGAGGAGGCTGATTGTCAATGAAACCATGAAACCATGTAGTCACGAAAACCGTGTTTTATCTCTCATGGACGCACGGATGAATGAATAGTTGAGAGCCGATGAGAAGATAAATGAGGAGAGAGAGATGGACGTCGGGATCCTGAAACGTCCGTGAATGAAAGAAAGTCCAAGGAAAGGACTGGATCCAGCTGAAGTCTCTCTCTGTCCCTCCGATGCATGACTTGCTCTGAAACCTTGAGTTGAGCAGCTACCTTTAACAGCTGACCACAGCGGGGGTCCAGCTGATAACGATCGGTAGCCCAGCAGAGGCTGCTGGGAGCAGCCGATTGGTGGCTAGGCCTCTCTACCGGGTGTGAAGGGGAGTGATTGGAGGGCTCTACCAGACTCATTGGAGCCTGATCAGCGGGGGGTCAGAGGGTGAATAGCTGATAGCCCACACAATGGAATAGGTGATGGCCCATCACTGAATGGAGGAGGGGTTATGGGCTACTGAATGGAGGAGGGTGATGGCCCATCACTGGGGTGGTTTGACCAGTTTGAACACCAACCAACCAAAAAACAAACCAACAAACAAACGGCAATGATTACATAACCTCCGCCTAGCGGAGGTAATGTACTGCTTGGCACAATATTAGGACACTAACAGTAAAGAGTATAACAAGGGAAAGGGGATGAATGAGCGCTGAATGTGTTTGTGTAAAATATCTATATCTATATATACAGTACTGTGCAAAAGTCTTAGGCAGGTGTGAAAAAATGCTGTCAACTAGGAATGCCTTAAAAATGGAAGTGTTAATCATTTATGTTCATCAATTAACAAAATGCAGTGACTGAACAAAAGACAAACCTAAATCAAATCAAAATTTGGTGTGACCACCCTTTGCCTTTAAAAGAGCATCAATTCTTCTAGGTCTATTGCATAGAGTTTTTATAGGAACTTGGCTGGTAGGTTGCGCCAAACATCTTGAAGAACTACCACAGATCTTCTGTGGACGTATGCTTCCTGACATATACAACCAATTTGGTGTAATTGGTTGATCATACACCTGACTATAATCCTGCAAAATGTCTGATTTTGTGTGTACCCCTGTGTGTGAACTGATGCTGGTTTGAAGGCACCTGCCTAAATCTTTGGACAGTACTGTATCTTTTTAGCCATCCACATGTTTAATGTTAAAACACCCATAAGGCTGAAAGGACTTAAGGCATAAGATGGGCATAAGTTGTTTTTTTGATAAGTGTTAGGCAGGTGCACACAAAGTGTACACACACAGGGGTACACAAACTGTTTTATTGCTTTTACTGTTTGTATATGTGTGCTCAGACACATTTTCACCAACACTGACAGCTGTCAAAAGACAGCCTATGGGATATGTCAACATTAAGCCATATCCATTTCAGTCTTATTAGGAAATTGCCTAGCTTATCCGGAAACAATTATCAAACATCATGTTTTATGGATATCTGTAGTGATGCCCACTGTCACCTCTTAAAAAATCAAAACTGAAATTCCAATATTTTGGAGGCAAAGGTAGAGCGGGCATGACTACAGATTTCCACAAGAGGTTTGGTGCTCATTGTCTTGTATGTATCTCATAAGTATCCATATCGGCGATCAAACTGATTTTTTTTTTTCAGATCGCGTACAGCATGGGTTTGTCCCTGTACAAGCTATGGTGTTCTTTTGCACAAGTATTTAGCATTCTAAACCAAACTGAACTATACTACACTGATACTACTACACAAATAGCCTTCTTCTCCTGCAAGAATTGTAGCGAATTTTGTCCTTCTAGGCTTACCATAGTTAGGTAGTTGCCTGACTATATAGGACACTGGAAAGACTTTCATTAAATCAGTTTCTTTTTTAAGACGCAGAGAATTCATATCTGTAAGTTACAGTACTGGTGGATTTTTAAACTTTATATTATTTCTGTAATTCTTGCTGAGTATTTTATAAAAACACGATTCTAACGTGTTTCTAACGTGAATTATAGAGATGCTAATCGTGGTTAGCCTGCCTATGGACTTTCTAATGTTAAGCTAGCCTCATGCTAACCATTGAATGACAGATGCTCATTTGTATTTTGTGTTTTATTCTACTTCGGTTTTACTAAAAAGTAAAGACCAAATGAGGAAAATTGACTTCTTATTGTTGACTGACTTTGTTTAACTATCTGTCGAGCTAGTAAGCTGTCATTGTGAGTGCAAAATATTAAGTTCAAGTACTGACCGGTGACCCCCCTGGCCCCCCTGGCCCCCACGTGGCCACGCCCCTGAAAGGGTCCCAAGTACATTCATATATATTTACATGTATATTCCCTTGACACTAGCTATGCACTAATTACAGCTTCATGAAAGTAGAAACATTTTCTTCACATCAGCCAGCAGCTTGACCGGCAGCCTGTTTTTGGAATGTTAACTCAAGTTAACTTGCTGTTTTATGTAAATAGGTTGAAACTCATGAATATTAAGACTTTGATGAAGACATCTCTTCTGATAATGGCATAATAACCACGACATGTTGGTGGAACCTCTGCAGTGTTTCAGCTGAGTCAGAGAAAAATATGTTTATACGCATATCCTACATCTACATAAAGAGCCTTAGGTCATGATGTGTGCGTACAGGTGTGTGTGTATGAGTGGACTGAATAGCCTTAAATAATCATCTAGCCATATAAATAAATAACATCTATAAGGATGTAATTTGAATTTGTGGGACATTTACTTAGCGAATGAAGTAACATTTTTAAAGCTGAACACTAATACTAAACAACTGGTTTCATGTTTAATCGGTAAAAAAGACCATTCGACCAATGTGACTGTGCGTTGCACACACTTGTTTGTTGAGTTTTTCTAATAACGTATTTAGTTGAATGTTGTTGTTGTGCCCAAGGGGCAGGGGAGAAATATTCTAGTGTGTGCTTTTTTAACACTTTAGCAAAGTTGCACTTTTTTACACTTACTCGTATATGCCTGATATTCCAGTAAGACTACTCCCCCTCCATTCCCCCATCCCTTCATTATTTGTTTTCTCAGGGTTTTCACCGTTACTCCACAGATTCCTCCTGGCATGTGCCCCACTTTGAGAAGATGTTGTACGACCAAGCGCAGCTGGTGGTGGCCTACATCACAGCTTACCAGGTGTGTTTGTTTACCTGCATCTGTGTTTGTCTTCATTCAGGAGAGTCATATATCACAACCTACACCAATGCACTTATTCAGCAGAAAACCTGAAGGTTAATTTTATTGGGTGGGGAGGGAATGCCCCAGTTTGCTTATTTCCCAAACATTCATTCACCACTATATCAACCTTTCTGCTTTTTATAAAGGAATGTTACAGTGTTTTTTTTTCTTCTGAGGGTATAGCATATGCAGTTATAACATTTGGCCTGAAAGGCAAATTTATTACGAGAGTGGTCTACATATGTCTCTTTGGTGGCTTCACCACAGGTGTCCAGGGAGCAGTTTTTTGCAGATGTGGCCCATGATGTGCTGCGCTATGTCTCTCGGGATCTGAGTGACAAGGTGAGCCATCTTCCCCCTCATTAGTGCTGGCGTCTGTTAGCCCCCGCTGACGCGGCGCCATACGACTAGCGACAGATTGCTGGAAACTCTCCCGCATAGCCCAAACCCTTCTTTTTGAGGTCAACTCATTTCTGTACAGTAGGAAAAAAACACAGTGGCCAAAGAAGAGAGTGATGATGAATTAGCTAGCCCTTACAAGAAGAGGACACAATTCTCCATTGGTGATGATTATATTACTATGATTTATGGATTAATTATACATTAGGAAAACCTGGTACTGCAAAGCACATTTACTAGAGATAGTCATTTTTTGCTGAGAAAATTAATTGCTTATTTTCTAATAACTATGAGGCTGTCCAGTGGGAACAGACTGTGGTTAGGTAACTTGAGGCAGGTGTTCTGCTCGTTAGGCATAATATGCAAGAAGTATAACAGAATTTGTTTAGTTTAGATAGCATATGTTAAAATACAGACCCTATTACTGTCATGAGTTGGAGTATAAATATGTGCATGAGTATGTTAAATTCAGTTGTGTATTTGCATGGTTAATGCACATTTCATCTAGTCTATAGTTGCATTAGTTGTTGTAGCAAATTATCCCCAAATTAAGCAGGCAGTGTGCCATGTTGACATGACTAAAAGCCATCAAGAACTATAATGATAAAAATAGCTAAAACTCTGACTACATGAGTATCCACACTGAAGAATGCTATTTCATTGTTAAGATTATCACTGTTAGTGGATCAATCAATCTGAAAGTGATATTAAAAAGATATTGCCTTGCTAGTGGATCAATCAATCTGAAAGTGATATTAAAAAGATATTGCCTTGCTAATGTGTAACACTGGCAGGCAGAATCAGGAGCATACCAGGAACTCATGTACCAACTTACAGAATGGGCTCCCCGGACACTTTATTGAAAGAAAATGTTGACTAGAGTACCAGGATTTTTCAGCAGCTTTCTACATGGAACTATCCTAATCAAAACGAGGTTGTGATTTAAGTGTAGTTACGGGCAATGATGCCTTAATATGCACATAATATGGTTCTGAATATTCCCAAAATTGGGGTTGCTGGTGCATTACACACACCAAAGATATTTCTGTGGTGAAGCACAATCTCCACCAATAAATACATATTTTTCTATTTTCTTAATCAGCTGCTCGTTTCTAATGACAACTGCAACATGGAAAACTTCAAAGATGGCGCAGTTACATTGGTGTTCGTCAAAGACATCTGGATAAAGCTGTGCAATGTATTTTCTAACTGGCAGTGTCTGTGTAGTATGTTTTGCACTGTTACTATGTTATCGGTTCATTACATTTGTTGGTCCAGCGATTACTTGGCAAGTTTTTTTTTGTTTGCAGTCTACAAACCACTCCAAGTTTTTTGTCATGAAAACACAACATAAACCCCCAAAAAACATTGATAGGTATGTACTCTTATATGTCATATGTTCATTACTCACTGCCTTCAGTTTGGATCAGTATTTCATAGTTGTGCCTAGGCCCCCCACCTGAATCCATTAGAAAAGTTCCTGACCACAGTTAACACAAGGAATGTGTATTTGGTAGAGCAAAGCTGCTCCCATAAATGTAGACACTGACCTTTTGAATTTTTACGTTTGTGGTTTTATACATTTGGGTCACTATATATGCTGTTATTCATGAACTTTGTTGAATTGCCTTTTCCCTCGGCTCTATTGGTTCACCCCCATACCACAAAATCAACATTATCACAATGCTTGTGAGACCAAAGGAGTTCAGCCCTGCATAGAAACACTGGACATGTGGGCCACAATCAGACTGTCCCTGCATAGGCCCAATATATATTTATCCACTGTGACCCCTCATGATCTATCAAACAAAATTCTCTCAATAAAGTTCATGCGAAAGGACCATATTTGATTGTACAGGGGGAGACAGGCCATGAATTTCTTCTTTCTACAATGGCATACAAGATGAAAAGCATGTTATTAGTAGTCAGGTTTCCATTCAACTTATTTGCATCAGGTGCGTGCATTAATAGTAATTTGGCTTACTGAGATGCAGATCAGCAGCCGTTTCAGACTGCAAAGAAGAAGATTGATGTGCAGTTCAAGTTTTTCTTGGTTGGGATTTCTTATTCTAATAACTAAAATTGTCCGTTCACAAGTTGGATGGAAGCCCAGATAGTCTTTTAGTTTTTGCCAGGTTATGTGTCATAGTCCAACAGTAAGTGCAACAAGTTCAAAAGGAAACAAATCTACAGCATTGTATTCCTACTTATCAAATTCTATACTTCCCATAATTCACATTTTTCCATGTTGTCACTGCATTGTTGTCTACTTTTCATTCAAGTCTGTTCACTAGCTGTAGTCTAAAATTCTTCATGCTTCTCTGACAGGCATCATTTCAACATATCAATTTCCCTGAAGGGGCTCCTGAAAGGAATAGACTTTTTCTATTCTCTTTTAGTCTATTCTATTCTTTTTTATTCTGTTCTATTCTCTGTGCCTGGGGCCAGCTAGCCAACTAGGAAAACTAGGTTTCTGAGACTGTTGTAGACATCAACAGAATATGAAAACTCAGACATGATTTGTCTGTGTTCTTGCTTTGAATGGTATTAATACATTGTATATGAATATGTATAAATATGTATATAAGGTTTTATCTCCCTTAACAATGGAATTTTCTTTTCTGATTGGATGATGAGATGGGAATTAACTTTCTATAACTGGCTACCTTCGAAATAGATCTCGAAAATTTAAATCACCGTTCCATATAAATGCACTTATGAATAGTTACTATGACAACTCTCATAGCCAAATCTACGTTTTCTTAACGGATGCTATAAAGCAGCAAGTCAACCATTTATTTTGGTAGTTTATACATATAAAATTATATCATAAATACAAATGAGAGATAAAAGGGATAACAGCCTTCTAAGTGACCAGTTACATGGAAATAATGACTTGGCGGAGTTCTTCGCCTCCACCTCACCATGATTTCCACAGAACTAGTCACCTCGTCGGCCATTATCCCTTACATAATGTGTATTTTGGATATTTATGGGGATTATTATTTCCTCTCTGTTACTCTTTGCAGTCTGGAGGCTTCTATAGTGCAGAGGATGCTGATTCTCTGCCCATGTTTGACTCCAGTGAGAAGAAAGAGGGTGCGTTTTGCGTGTGGACGGCTGCAGAGATTAGAGAGTTGTTGTCTGAGATTGTTGAAGGGGCTACTGGTGGAGCCACTAAAGCAGACATCTTTATGCACCACTATGGTGTCAAAGAGCAAGGCAATGTGCAGCCTGAGCAGGTATGTTTTGTGTGTGTGTTTGTGTGTCTGTGTGTATGCGTTTTAAGGCAGTTGTTAATGGATACACATTTGACAATGTATAGACCAAACCGAACAAGCATATAACTAGAAAGTGAGCCTCTTAAATTCCATATAATCATTTATGAAAATATGTGTTGTGACAGACATGTTACTGTGTTTGAGGACAGGATCCACATGGGGAGTTGCTGGGCCAGAATGTGCTGATTGTCAGATACTCAGCAGAGCTCACAGCAGCCCACTTTGGCCTGGATGTGGAGAGGGTTCATGAGATCCTGGCCAGCAGCAGGACCAAGCTGGCTGAAGTGAGAAGAGCAAGACCCCCACCACACCTGGACTCCAAAATGCTGGCCTCTTGGAATGGTAGGAGCTTTAGACTCTATATGATCATGGGCATGGAATAATGTCAAAAGGCTAATTTGTAAAGACTGGCCATTTATAGTTAAGGCGAGACACTACAGGTGAATAGGGTAAAATTTTAAAATAGTAGATATCACCATGAAACTTTACCAGTTGATTGCTTACATAAGTCTGAAAAAAAAAGTATTACAAGTTTTTGAAATTTGCATATTTAATTATGCAAATTGGCCGTCATCTCATTAAATATGCAGTATTTTGTATATATTTCCGGTGCATAAATCTAAAAGTGTGATAAAGCCAGGTGTAAAATTCTTTTTTCATTTTGTTTATATGCAAGATCAAAAAAAATTACAGAGGGATTTAAGGATATCTGCTTTCATTACCCAGGAAATCAAAATATACTGTCCATAGCCTTAAAAACCCTATTTTCGCCATGATTTTTTAGCTAAAATGACACATAAATCTGGCCAGAAACAATTTATCCACAAATCCCTCTGTAAATATCTTCAGAATACTGCTATGTGTATAACTAGAAAGTTTGGTGTGCCTAGGTGCTACACAAGCTGAGAAATGTGCACTGGAAAATGACAAAAAACTCATTTTGAGAAAACGGCATTTAATATTCTTTTTGAGAACCGCCACAAAATTGGGTTGTGTCAGGGTAAGAGATGGAAAGAAAAATTAAGTTAAATCATGCAATGATTATATGTGTACACCATCTTTGGCATTAAAATGTGACTGATCACGTAAAGATTACTTATGTGATAGCATGACAGCTTAGTAGCCTGTGACATAAGCTGTTTTGCCATTTAACATTATAAAACCTGAGAGAGACTATTACAATAATGGAAACATTGTGAAAAGACAAATTCAAGCTCATGCCATTGTTTATCAGCCTCACTTTTGTCTTGTCTTATGAGATGTTTAAAAAAAAAAGCCAACTATTTATTCCTGTACAGGCTTTTGACATTGATAGACACTTGGACATTGCCTTTATAAAATACAACATTCTATTTGAAAAAGACAATAGGCATACATAAAATCAAATGTTTGCATTTCAGGCAATCAGATCACATTTCTACACCATTTACATACATATGAATTATTTCAAAGCCTTCAGCACTTTCTGCACGGACACTTGATTATGTGTAATATGTGTTAGAGTACAATAGTGAGTAATGATTTACATTTATGTCAGAGACATTGTTTAATCAAAATCTTTTTGTGCAAACCATCATTCCATTAGCCTTTCCGAGTTTGGATTAATTTGATTTCTCTACCTGTAAAATAAGGTCTACCTTCCTTGACCTACATGCATAAATCAACACTGATAGGCTTTTTGTAGTGTGGGAAGATATGCAGTGGTTTGACAAAGTAATGGTTTAGCCATAAAGTTCTCCTATAGTAATAAATGATACTGCTGTTGCACCACATTTATCTGTGGAGCACTTGAGTGCGAGACGTGTAAAGCATCATTGAGGGCCACCTTTATTAAATCATGGCTATCACACTCTGTCTCTTCCCCAGCGGTCCTCTGCCAGGTTGTACAGCACTGGTTGGAAGCTGCATTACTGTATTACAGATAGTGTAGCTACAGGATCAAAGGTTGCCACTTTTATGATGATAATTAATATAACTAATATTCCTGTAACCTGATGCAAGGACCCACGATACAGTTAAAGTCCGTTTTTTATGTTTTTAAAAATAATGTAGTTCATTTGTATTCCTGATAAAGATTTTAATGTGTATAAACAATTGTAATATGCACTTTGTAGCATTTGTGTAAATGGAATGCAAAGTTACATAGATCAGAATAACACAGCAGAGGGGGATGCCTCTTTTTTGACCTGCTTGACCAATGATCTGTCACAGTTCCAGCCATTTTAGTCATTTTGTCCTTCCACTATATCATCTCATAACATAGTATTGTATTATAGTCAGCATATCATAGTCCTTGTACAGTGTGGAAAATTATTTTTATCGTTACAGAAAGCACAAAAGTGTGTAAAAACTGTCATAAATGTAATCTTGTAGGAGGATACTACTGCCATCACAACCAGTCAGAACAAAGTGGAAGAGTAAACAATGAGGTTTTTCAGACAATAGCTGAATAGAGTTTACTATTTACAGTCTTAAAGGCTTTAACATTATATAAGCCTCAGTCACATATTGCACAGCACCTGGAATGTAGATTTCCTTTTGTACAAGCATACTAATTTCAGTCTTGGTGAGTTGCACAGATTCGAGGACACATGTGACGCTTGTAAAGAGAGTATGCAGCTCCTAATGGTTGTGCTGACACCATACCTCCAGCTAATTAATATTGAGTGCTGGCAAGCCTGTTCACTCATATTGATGTCTTTATATCTCTTATCATCTAAAAGTCAGACTAGTGCACAAAAGGCACATAACTGAGACTCATGGAACTGGATAATAACATCTGCAGTTTCATAAAAGTCATAAAAGTATTCATTGAAAAACTACAGATCAATCACATTAATTTTAAAATTTAATCTGTACGTATTTTTCAACATTGAATATAGAAGTACTTGTAAAAATCTAAATATAAGAATTGTTTTCACTCCAACCAGGGTTGATGTTGTCTGGATTTGCACGAGCAGGAGCAGTACTGGGAGATAAGGCCCTGTTAAAGAGAGCCGAAGAGGCAGCTGACTTCCTTCAGAAGCACCTCTGGGACGAGAGTGAGCGAAAGATGGTGCACTCCTGTTACCGTGGCGATGAGATGGAGGTGGAGCAGATGTAAGCTCAAAATGTCTTAAGAGGCAACAGTTTATTATATTTTAGACATAATATATTATTTCTGGTATTTGTTAAATAAGTAGTAGACATGGTAGAAATGTTCTCACTGTAAGCACCAGTAGCTGCTGTACATCCATAGCTCCAGCTAAAAGTACCTTAAACGTTTTTTTCCCCAAAAAACTTAATAGCTGGCTGCAAAGATAAGGTAGCTTTGTTTATGACAATGGCAAAAGCATGATCTTCATATTTTGTTCTTGCAGTCGGTGCCCTGATATAATATTTTTACTGATAGATTATTGGTAAGAATTTCGAATAGCACGACAGCACATGAGAAGTAGGGTAGAGTAGAGTATACTTTATTGTCCCCAGAAGGGAAATTTGTATTGGGCTTAAACAGTCGCTGCAACATACAGTATGTTGGGACGGCACACTAGACATGAAAGACATTAAACTATACATAGAGGACAGAATATACATAGACATTCTAACATAGCTGCTATCTATCATTGAGCATTTTTATGGCAGTTGGTAGAAATGAGTTTGTATATTTGTTCAGTCTGCAATGTGGTGTTCTAAAACATCTCCCTGACGGTAGCAGAGTGAATTCCTGGTGCAGTACGTAGGTGGAGTCATCTAAAATCTTCAGTGCCTCCCTAAGCACTGACTTTTCATACAGAGACTGCATGTATCCTTGATCGGTGTGACCAACAATTTTAAGGGCAGTTTTGACTAGGTGGCCCAACTTTGCTTTCAACTGTACAGTCAGATTCCCATACCAGTTTTTCATACCATACTGTAACATACTTTCTAAAACCATTTGAAAAAATAAAAACAAAAGCTTGCTACTAACACCATAAAGTCTTAGTTGTCTTAAAAAATACATCCTAAAAGCAAAGCTAAAAATCAATAAAAAGTAAACGTGCATAAGCCTTACGGTCCTCAAGGTGCTTTAAAACCAGATGGTTGATGCTGCTAATTGCATCATTTGTGCTTCTATGACATTTGTAGGCGAACTGCCATGGATCTAGTTTTGGGTATACCTCCGTTTTTAAGAGGGACACCATATACTTTTCAAAGCATTTCATGACTATTGATGTTAGAGCTATGGGTCTGAAGTCATTGTTCTCAGTGGGACAGGGCTTTTTTGGGACTGGCGTTATGGCTGCCTTTTTTCATAGAGCTGGAATAGTGTAGGAGTCTAGTGACCACTGGAAAATTGGACACCAGGCCGGGATGAGCTCCTCTGCACAGGTCTTTAGGAGGCGAGCAGAGATCCCATCTGGCCCCATGGCCTTTCTTGTGCAAACCTGCTTGAATAAAGTCTGTATTTTGAGGCAGTCTACCTCATGGCCGTTTGTCTCATCATGGAGTGAATCTAAAACCAACATGCACTCATTATTAAAATCATGGGTTTGGAATCTGAGAAAAAAGTCGTTTAATTCTGTTGCCTTCTGGTGGTCGTCAGAGGTACTTATATCCACTTTGTTTGGGCACATATTTGCAATGTCTTTTATTGAGTCCCAGAGTTTTTTCGAATTCATGTTTGAGAATTCAGACTCAATAATGTCTCTTTGGCGATTCCTGGCTTCGTTCAATAAAGCCCATTTTTGCACCTAATGATAATGTCATGACTAATGACTGGCTTTTGAATGTGCTTTTTGACCATTTGAATAAGAAATCAACACCACAAAATCTTGAACATACTGTAGCCTTGAACACAACATAACCTTGAACCCTCCCAGTGCTTATACCAATGTGGCTACTAATACATTTTTTGCACTAAGACATTTTGTCTTATTACCATGAATGCTTATAAAAAATTAGTTAAATAGAAACCCTGTTAGTCATGTTGCTATCAGCAATTAAATTACTTGTTGAACAGGGGTTCAAATGTTTTCTAAATAGGAATACATTAACACATCAAGAAAATATCAGAACAGTGGTTAAAAAGGAAAAAAAGAATCAAAGTAGGGCTGATATTTTTAATGTGGGGAGACAAATGTGCAAAGGGTAACTACAAGATAACAATAAAGATAATACTGTTAAAAGTGTTAATCTCAAATAGAAAGACAGCAAACAAACTACATCAGTATCCAGTCCAGTGTGCTCTCCATCATGCCAGCATCGTCTCCTTTACGTGTGTAACCTGTGTTTTTTATCGCGCAAGTCAGCCGTGCATCAGCCTGGACTCAAACCCACAGCTCTGCAGCTAAAAAGCTATTAGCTAAGTTAGTAGCATATCCCCTGTGGGTCACCTGTGGGGGAAGTACATTGGTAAGCCTCCCGTTGACGCCTAATTGAGATACACTACTAATTTAGCTAATAGCCCGACTTTTAGCTCAATTGGTAGTGTGTCCACGTCTGTGGTGCTGTAGAGCTGTGGGTTTAGGTGAGTTCAGGCTGATGTAGGGCTAAATCGTTACATGCATATGACTCTTGGTTAAGTGGTTGTAGTGAATTTTCGACTGAATAAGTTGCAGTGTATCTTGTGTCTGTCACCTCCTTCAGAGCTGGTTTTTCACTTATTTTATAGGCATTCCCACAGGTTTCACACCACATGCAGTGGAAACACACTGCTGAAAGTGCTTAGAGCAAGAAAAAAATCATTCTGGGAATACCCTCCACAGAGGTGGTTTGCAAACACGTGCTACATCTGTTGATGAAAAATAGCCCAGCTCCCTTAGCTATTTATCATGTTGTGTACAGCCTACATTGCTCTAAAAATGTTCGAGCTCTCCATTTCTGCTGGAGGCTAAAGAAAATAACACACCTATCTAATCTTCACAATCGACTCTTGCTCTTCAGTATTGTTGTAGGACTAACAATTTTCAGCACTGACACAACTGGCACATCAGACCTACAAGACCTTTCACTCAGTCATTTAATGGTTAAAGCCACAGACTCTAATTTTGTGGCATGGCACAGATTCTCAAAATTTCAGTGTTGTGACTTTTTTCTTTCATTCAAAGGAAGAATGTAGAGTTAGTGACAATAAATGCCAGTGTCCTAAGTACAAACATGAAATGTTCACACACAGGGTGCAAAAAACACAAAAGCCTGGAAGAGATTGCAGTGAAGACTGTTGTGTTTGGGAGCTATATGAAAAATAAACAATTTGCTTATGACACATTTTGAAGAAGGAAATTTCAAACTTTATGGAGCTTAGCTTGAGCGCTGTTTGCATTATGACTACAGTAATGAGCGGTTGTAGCAGGCAGTTTCACAAAGTATTGCCCATAGTCAGCATGTCCTCATTTTTGAGAGCATCTCTCATTTATTGACCCTGTTTGCACCAGCAGTAGTTATATCAGAACGCTTACCATAGCCTTTTCCCCCATATATGCAAAGATAATTATCTTTTTTTCCTGCATGTGTAAATCACCATCCTAATTATGCCGAGGCCTCAGGGCTAAAGTGGTGGCAGACATGCAGTTTGTCTTCCTTGTGTTGAATAATAAATTCATTAACATTTTGGTATCCAAGCTTAACCCTATGTTGTCACCACTATACCCCTAGTCATCATTCATATGGCAGTATTAGGAAGACCAAATTCTTTCATGAAGCTCTCTTTGGTGATGAGCATGTAAAGGTGGTTTTAGTTGTACACTGTACACTAGCTAAAAAAGAATAAGTTGTGGGTTAGTTTTGCTAATGCTGTTATGACAGTAAGTGGTACTGTAATACATTTTGCCACTGATATGTACTTTCCACCACACTAACACTAACATAAGTAGCAATAATAATAGGAATGTTGCAAAGGTAGGCATGCAGTTGTTTTTCTGAGAGAAAAAATTGCAGTGAATTTAAAAAAAGAAAAGGTCGGGTAGTTATATACAAGAGGTGCTTCCAGAGTTAAAGTCCAGGAAAAATAGGAAATTTAGAAAGATATGGGCACTAGTAAGCTACTATCTGTGTCTTGAACAAACTTTTTCTTTCACAATAGCACAGTATTGCAACAAGATGTAATGTCCTGTACTTCCATGTAGTTTAGGATTTGTTTTGTTGATACTATTATTTATAAGCTGAGGATTTATCATTTTTTGTGTGTGTGTGTATGTGTGTGTGTTCCATATTCTTCTGTATTTGAGTTTGCGGTGCTTAACTGTATGATCATTTGTGGTATCGCTCCGCAGTAGTCATTGTACCAAAGTCTGCAATTTCAGATAAAGTGTTTCTAGTGCAGTGCCTCACTTGACACAGCTAGAGAAAGGAAGACAATCTAGAGGCTTTGGAACTGATTAAAAATCAAGGGACTGGCCCAAGTGTTTTTTTTTCCACAACAAGACTGGGGTCTGATAATTAGTTCATTCAATTGTTACCCACCACTGCTTTTACCTTGAGTTACCCATGTTGAAACAGAAATTCAATTCCTCAACAAAATCTACACCTTAGCCCTTTGTAAGTCTTAATTCCTAGAATTGCTAGGGATACTCTTTCTGTAATTGCATTATATGCAAACTGATTTCAATAGAGGAGCAACTGCTATGCTCAGTGAACCTTGTTTCTCATCCATGCTGACATTCAAAAGACTGCAACACTTATTGCAGCTGACATGAGACAAGGGATAACAGATCTGTCTGCTGGCATTGATAATACAACGCAAGTGAGGTGGCATCTAACTGCCCAGATTGCAAGGCTCCGATGGGTGGTCAGTCTTTTCAAAAAACAGGGACGGGAGGAGTGATTTTGGAGGTCATGACTGCACGTCCCCTGACCTTGCCACCTTGTCGTCCATTAGACTACCCCCAACACTCCCCTATCTCAACATCTGTCAGCATCCGTCCCACCACACTTAGCTGGCTTCAGGGCCACTCTACAGCCAAGGGGTGGGGAATCTCAAGATGAAGGGGTCTCTGAAGAGGGTTCTTGATGGTTGCATGAATTAAGGATTAGTCATAAGTTGAAAAATAATTTTGACCCAAGTTTGTAGCAATGATGTCATATTTTAGCAGTAGTCCTGTGACTGTAAGGTCAAAACATTATGAGGTTACCATCATTTAATACACTTAACCCATTTATGATGCAGATATTGTACATTCTTTTTTTTTCCATTGACGTTATCCCAACACCTTTGTGCTCAACAGAGAATCACCAATTACTGGCTTCCTCGATGACTATGCTTATGTGGTGGCTGGGCTGCTGGACCTCTTCGAGGCCACACAGGAAGTGAAATGGCTGGAGTGGGCTGAAGAACTCCAGCTGAAACAGAACCAGCTCTTCTGGGATGAACAAGGCAGTGGTTACTTCTGCAGCGACCCCAGTGACCCCACAGTGCTTCTGAGGCTCAAGCAGGGTAAATGTTCTTCAGGCTGCCGTCAATACTTTCTTTTCATGCTGTGACCTTGTACAGCATAAGTTCTGCCTTTGAATAAATTAGTAGGTAGCTATCATATATGCATTATCCACCTGCTTGCTTGCGCCTCCTGTTACAAGTCTCGTCAGCTTAAAATGTAAAGCATTAATTGCACATTACATGTTTTATAGCAGTAACAAGATAACAACTGGACTAGTCACAGAGGGATAGCATATTTTATCATTATTTCCATAGTGGGTCAGTATTTCCAAGTCAGTATGTGTTTTAAACCTGTACAGGGTAATTTATGATTTAGATTTCAGACCCACTTGAAAGTCATATATTAATCATGCATTTAGCACTTCAAGTCTCATCTGAACCAAAGCCAAGACTTAAAAAAATAAAGCTGTTGTAGTAAAGACCAGGTGTTTACACCACAGATAAATGATACAGGAACAGAATATCAACTAATTACCTGGTCCCTGGTTGCCATCTCTGATTGTGCTTATTTCAAACAAGGAAAGGATATGGCTGGATATTGGAATGAAACTGAAAAGGCTCTGTAATGAAACTGAAAATGCTTAGAAAAAAGTATCACTTGTCCAGTTTTGCATGTTAAACTTGTCTGGCAGAGGTAAAACCCCCTTCATATCCCAGCTACAGTAAATAAACTGTGATGCATGTTTTTTTCAAACTCTATAAATCACATTGAATCTGGAACATACAATTTGTTTATGATGCTCTACAGTTGTAAAAACTGCTTATAAAAACCAAGTCCAAATCATTAAAACTAATAATCTGGTCCTGCAAATTGTTTTGGGGGTCAGTCAGGTTGTTGGATGATATGTGGGTTAGAGAATTAAGAATCAAACCACTGCTACTGTTGTTTGACAAACTAAAATAGACATGAGAAGAATTTTTCATCCGGGGAAAGTGACATTCTAGTGGAGCCGGGCATGCGAGTGTAGATTTATCAGGGGCCACACTGCTGTTACCACACAGCAGCAGAGACCAGAGGCCAGCCTCAGTCCTGTCACAACAAGACAAATCACCTCCGTAGTGCCACGCCATCCCCGATTTTACTCTCTGTCCCTAGAGCCAGCAGTGTTTAACCTCTCATAACATGGCATCTACTAGAAAGAAATAAACGGCTTTCTGCTGTTCACTTATATATAGGCTGTATGTTTTCATTGTGTTTTTGTGCGCCTGTATTTGTTTTTGTGTGTTTAGGAAAGAGCATTTTGTGCAGTGTGTGTCCTGTCTTTAAATGAGGTTGTCTTTAAATGAAGTTGTTTAGGGTAAAATGTTGGTTTGATTTACGCAGTACCTTGTGCAATGAAGTTTAGAAGTAAATTGTGGTGGTAGTTAATTTTGTAAGTAAAACTTTGGAAGTCGTGCAAACAGGTGGTAATGAACAGTAGGTAGTAAATTTTGGAAGTAAACTTTGGTTGTAAGTGAATTGAGGAAGTACACTTTGGAAATTTGGGTAGCAGGTAGCTGAACTGTGGACACACACTAAAGGATTGATCACCTTTAGTGGGGCCGCCTCAGGGGAGGGTGTACAGTGAATAAAGGCCCGAAACACCCGTTGATCCTGAGGTACACTGCTGAGGATGTGTCCCACATAGTGTATGGATAATTGTAATGGCTTTAGTTAGGAAAGCCTGATGTGTGGTACAATGGGTGCTCTCCCCACATGTGCAAGTGTCTTGTATTTTTATGTATTTATCTAGTTATTTTAATTGTTAAGGAAATGTTGGAGGAAACTGCAAAGGCTTGCCAGTGGTCCTGGATGAGATGCATGTTGTTGGCATGGTGAAAGCCATGGGGGAAAGCGATAGGTAGGTGCTGCTGAGTGGATCATGTAAACGGCCCCAGCAGCCCCAGTCACTGTAACGGTAGCCGGCTGGTTCAGGTTAACCCTTGTTGAGCATCTGTCTGTACGGCTCCAGTTGGCCACCCCCTCAGCTGCTCTGTCCTGTACAGCTCACATGAGGTTGCGTGAATAGCTGTAGTCAGCGGCCAGTTGTGCGTGTTACACCTGGGAGTAGGGACTAACAGCCTGAACTATTTACTTGATTATAGATAGTGTAGGGGTAGGTGTAATAGCTATAGTTTCTCCCTAAGGTGCTCTTCCTACATGCACAAGTACTTTGTGTTCTTTGTAAAAATAGGAATACAGTTTTATCCAAAGCAGTTGCAATTGTATGTATATAGATATAATGAGAGTAATAACATATTTTTTACTTATTAAATTAACATAGCAGTGAACCACTGTATACATTAATGTGCAAAAGTCTTAGGCAGGTGTGAAAAAATGAGGTCTATGGAGGGCCAAAAATGACATAATTAAAAATGAATACGTATGTACAAATATGTAGCACAAATAAATAAAATAACTAAAAAATGCACCAAAAATGTGCTTAGGAGAGCATTTGAAAAATATATGTAAAGAAAATGTAAAAAGGAGTGACAACAAATAAATATGCCGGAAAGAAATGCAGGGCATATAAAACAGTATGTAGAAAATATTACAGGGAAAAATATCTCTAAATAAATAGAAAGAGGAAATGGAAAATAAATAAATTATGGAATGAATTTAAATGTAAATAAATGCAGCAGTAAATGAAAATGACGTCTTTCCCATTTTTTTGTCATTTTATTTATTTATGCTACAGATTTTTACATATGTATTCATTTTTAATTGTCATTTTTGGCCCTCCATAGCTGTCAACTAGGAATGCCTTCAAAAATGGAAGTGTTAATCATTTATGTTCAACAATTAACAAAATGCAGTGACGAAACAAAAGAGAAACCTTAATCAAATCAATATTTGGTGTGACCACCCTTTGCCTTTAAAAGAGCATCAATTCTTCTAGGTCTATTGCATAGAGTTTTTGAAGGAACTTGGCTGGTAGCTTGCACCAAACATCTTGAAGAACAACCACAGATCTTCTGTGGATGTATGCTTTCTGACATATACAACCAATTTGATGTAATTGGTTGATCATACACCTGACTATAATCCTGCAAAATCCCTAACATTGTGTGTACCCCTGTGTGTGTACACTTTGTGTGCACCTGCCTAAAACTTGTCAAAAAACAACTTATGCCCATCTTGTGCCTTAAGTCCTTTCAGCCTTAGGGGTGTTTTAACATTAAACATGTGGATGGCTAAAAAGATACAATACTGTCCAAGGATTTAGGCAGGTGCCTTCAAACCAGCATCAGTTCACACACAGGTCAAACTAAAACTCATGCACTCTTACAGGCATTATTTTCTGTGTTTTAATAAATAGCACAGCAATCTGTCATACTCAGGAAACCCTTGTTTGCTGAAACTGACACTTTACCTAGCTCTTGACTTTGAAAGTTGAATAAACTCATGGGCCTGTTGGAACACATTTGACGTCTGACTTACCTGTGTGTTTGGTCGAATGAATAGATGACTGGGATAGTTACAGTTACTGTACTTAGTTCAACCCAGGGGAGTCTGGACTGACCTACTAGCATAGAAATGCAAGGCAGCAGAAACTCTTACAGCAACAGGGACATTTGACATTTTTCGTCTCATTTTTCATTTCATTTCACAAGATTGCAGATGCCAGCTACAGACTTACACGATAGGTTTAGTTTATGTCAGCATTCTGCATGTTGCCGCTAGTCGTTTTGACTAAAATCTTGATGTAAATCAGAGGTGTCAAACTAATTTTCATCATGGGCCATGTCAACGTTGTGCTGTCCCTCAAACGGCTGCTTAACAAAATCTGAGACTAAATGTGTCCATGTCGCATCCTGTTATTACATAACTGACTCTGCATTAGATTTTAATTGATTCTAGCAACATATTTGAATGATGTCATGGAAATTCTTCTCCGACGTCCTTTGACTCATTAATCGAAACACTTAAATGAAATAGACTCAACAACACGTCTAAGTGAGAAAACTTACAGGATTTTATTTCACACTCCGTGCACAGAATACATGCAAAACCGGAGGTGAATGTCGCCAGAGTTACTGCCCGAAGAGTAGCAAGATTGTTGGCCAACGATCTCGGAAGAATCTTCACCACACCTGACCGTCCGAAGTTCTCAGATTCCCTGCTTTGGCCATAGCCCTTTCATTCGAGGCTTATGCTTTGGGTTCGGACCATATAAGGCGACATTCACCCCACATATATGACTCCCTTTCGTATACATTACATCGTCCATTAAGTGTGATATATTGCAGCTGTGCTGTGTGTACGTGCAGTTCTGCATGCGCTGGGAGTAAGCACATTCTATTCTACATGGGCTGAGAGTGAGGCCTATATGTACTTAATGTTTCCTATACTGCTCTGTCCACTACTTTGCTCTATAACTACCCTTGTCAATCACCTTTGACCTTCATCTAAAATATACCACAATGACTTGCTTTGAGAGAAGTGTTTTCCCTGTATCCTGAAGCCTTCTTAGCGCTACGTCGTTCTCAAGTTGTACTTTAACCCCTGTCTTAAGGTGATGGTACAGTTTCCAAAATAAATCTATCAAAATAAGATACAAACATGCATTACCACTAAATGTATCAAAATATAATACTGTATTTTCAAAATACCCAAAATATATTTTTTAACATTTTCTCCCTTTCTAGACTATAATTACAACAACAACAAAAGCAGTTGCTTATAACATTTAGGTAACATTATGACGTACAGTTAAATTAGACAATTCAATTACAATTAAATGATATAATAAATGGGTACTTTAAACAATACAAGCCCACTTTGCAGCTAACAATTTTACCATTTTTAACCATTGAACACAAAAAAGAAACAGGCCATGCTGCCTGTACAATGGGATGGTCTTGTAGTGTCACTTCAGTGAAGCTCAGGTAAATTTCAAACAAAGGTGCATTTGCAAGATAACTAGCATAGGCCTACTGCAAATAATAGTGGATAATAGTGTATTAGTTCATAACAGTTAAGATCAAAAGTCCTATACATTAAACAAACATAGGCTACCCCATGTAGTCACAGTGATACACCTATAAAATGTCGTTTTAAACCTATGCTCATTAGAATGAAATGAAACAGAAAGCTACCTGATAAGCTACATTAACCAAGGTAGCCACAAATATTTACTGCTTAAAGGTGTACTTCCACGAGAAACCGTTTAGTACTTGCTCTTTTGAAATATGATAGGTCACCCCGAGTTGCATATGCATGCTGCATATAAAAATGTTTTTCTACCCCCATTTTCTATATCAGTCAAAAGAAGACAATATGCGGGAAAAACGACCCAATGCGAAAAGGGCCTGCAGCATGACGTAGACGTGTGCAAATGCATATAAGAGAAACTGACTGAATGGGCTTTAAATGATGTTAGCCTGTGACTGACTCGCATAAGATTAGCAGGCTAGTTGAATGACTGAACTGCATTTAGCCAGGCACTTGCTCTGTTTTGTCATGCAAATATTACCATTCTGAAACGTTCATTGACAAATGGTCAGGAAGCGACTGCTTGTGCCATCTCTCCTTCCTCTTCGGATTCAGGATCAAACACATAAGGCTGTATCTCCGAAGACATTCTGTGTGCAGTTTTAGCGCTGTCATGTTGACTTTTCCCCTTTACCTTACTGTGCTATCAAGTTGACTGTGGGGCAAAGGAAGCTGCGGGGAGCGTGTCATGTCTCTGGTGAAATCGTGTCGTTCTCCTGGCCCCACCCCCTCCACCAAACTAAAACAGCCTGAAACAGAAGCACTAGAACATTTTTTTCATCAAAACCAGCGCACAGGGCAATTATTAATACTAGTATTATGTTACTAATATTAATGAAAACACGATGGAAGTACACCTTTAAATAATCTGACAACAAAGAACCCTAATGTTACACTGAAAACTAGCTTCTCTAGATTCATGGAGAAAAAAAGTATTAGAAAAATACAAAATAATATTTTGTATTGTAAATATTTCAAATACATGAATTGGAAATACTGCCCATCCCTGCTCATTTCACTAAGTGGCGCTATGCTAAAAACAAGTGGGCAAAGTTTATGGTAAAAACAAAAGAGGAACCCCAAAGCACTCTAATTTAGCAAAATTTAAAAAGCCTTTATTGTAGTGGCTAGGTCACATTAACCCTTTAAAAAAACATTTTGACTTCCTGAAGAAGGCTTGAATGCCGAAACGCGTCAGAGTTTTTAAAAAAGTGCTCCTAGACAAACCTTTTGAAAGTTTATGATAAGTTGTTTAGTGAAAACTGTTTTCGGATTTCTAGCTTTGATTAAGCAATATAAAACGAGGGAGTGTGGTTGGTAGCAGATATCGCCACGACTGTGGTTCAGCCGCAGGTAACCACAGTGTGGCGATATCCACTAATCGACCCCATGACCATGAGTGTTATATTGCTTTTATACAACTGTTCCATTGCCAACATAATTACTTCATGGACACAATTTTTATTTTATTATGACCGCTGCTAGCGAAGCTAGCGAAAGCGGTCATTATAGAGCTGCCGCGACTTTTTTCCCTTTTTTTTTTTTTTTTTTCTTCTTTTTTTTCAGTGAATGTCCGTCAACGATTCCCGCGACACTGAAACTCGGGGGGACATGAATCTTTGTAGGCATGTAGCCCTAGAACATTTCGAGCGACTAGAAGCTTTTGGTCCCCCAGGGCCACCCCCCGCTGTGCCAGCGTACGTCAAAGAGGGGGAGACCGGCAAAAGTTTTTGCTGAATAGCTCAGTGAATGTTTCACCCAACAACATAAAATTTTTGTGATATGTCGGTGTTACAGAGATGTATCGACCCAGCCAATAAACGCTCACTTGAAGCATAGCGCCACCTAGTGATATGGGTAAATGCAAAAATTGGGATATTGAGTTGCCAATATCTTGGACCGAGAAGGTGGGAACTGCGCAAAACACGTCATGCACGATCAGCACAAAGACCTCTATAACCACAGCATGTGCCATACAATTTGGTCAATAGGGGGCGCTGTAATTGTACAAAATGTCATTTTGCTTATTATCTAGAGAATGCTTAGGTTTACAACAATTCTTTTTTTATCGTGAAATCTATTGACCCTCACGCATTGAAATCACTGGTCGACGCCCACTTCCAATGAGAACAATTTCCGTGAAATTTTAATATTGCGAAAACAAATCTGAACGAACTCGTCATAGGCCGTTCATGTGAATCTCACCAAAATTGGGATTTTGAGTTGCCAATATCTTGGACCGAGAAGGTGGGAACTGCACAAAATACATCAAGCACGATCACCACAAAGACCTCTAACACCACAGAACATGCCATAAAATTTGGTCCATAGGGGGCGCTGTAATTGTACAAAATCTCATTTTGCCGATTCCTTGCCTTCACAAATCACTCCTACACACTACACATTCAAAACCCACATCCATGCCCACTTCCAGGAAATCATTTCCACAGAAATTCTCACCTCACAACATTGCTCTACCACACACTCATCACACCAACAGTTCCCACATTTCAATACACTGCGGCGGTCATACCATGTACCGCTATGCGGTACATCTAGTTTTTAAAGTTTTATTTAGTTGTGTTAAGGTTCACTCCAGTCTCCACTCCAAAAGATCCAGTCAGAGTTAACGGCGTCTGTGGTTGCTATGCAACAACTGTCTATGTATACTTTCCACTGTGTTGTGCAGTCCCCGAGTGTTGTTATTCATACTCTGAACTGGCGTAATACACAGCTGCTGTTCTGCAGTCTTCGAACGATAGCTCATTTGATTTCATTTGTTTCCTTTCCTCTCTCGCTTGTTTATGAACTAGATGTGATGGAATGTTGCCATAAAGTTTAAACAATTACATTGTATTGTTGGTGGAGTGATTACTACCTGTAAACAGTCACCAGCGGAGGACATCTCCGCTCCTAGTGACGCACAGAATGCGTCTCGTCCAATAAGAAATTCATAAATTGTTTGACCGGACCTAACTGTTGTATAATGGGAAACAGCACCACCTTGACAAAATATTACACAATTTGGATCACATTCAAAGAAAGCTGTGTAGAGTTTGTATGTCAAGTTTGACCAACTTTGGCTTATTATAAGCCAAGATATGGACTGTCAAACAATTTTAAGCTGCGTCTTCAATTTTGATTGACATGTAACTTCGAAAAGATTAATCTCAAGGTAAACACTTTGATAACTTTTTGTGAGCATTGTCTGCAGATGATAGGATGAGAATGACATGACACCCTATGGCAAGTTTCTTTACTTTTATTTTTGTCATTTTAAAATTTAAGGGAAATGTTTTGGTTAGTAGTGGGCATGGATCAGGTTTAATTGAGTTCAAGACAAACTAGAAAAGCACTCAGAGAGCACAGACTTTTGCCAGGCAGCTCAGATCACCACCAAAATCGAATCATTTTTATGTTGGGCCATTTGTGACCTACCCTGACCCTGCTTTTTGAGTTCTGTTGCTAACTAAAAAACTAAAAAATAACAAATGCAGATGATTGCAAAACCTCTGCTGGCGGAGGTAACAATGGTGATGACCAGGAAGGTGATTTAGCGAGCGAACACGTCACCACAAGGGGGCGACAGTTCTATGGGAAACAAATTGGCCCTATCTCGCAATGGTGAATTGTATAAGAAATTCCTGGATCAAGACGGTGATGCAGATCACCACCAAAATCTAATCACTTTTAAAGGAGTACTTCCATGAGAAACCGTTTAGTACTTGCTCATTTGAAATACTACAGATCACCCCGAGTTGCATATGCATGCTGCATGTGAAAATGTTCTTATAACTCGATTGCCTCCATTAGTCAGTGAAAGAAAGTAGGCGGAAAAACGAGTGAATAAGAAAAAGGCCAACAAAGTGACGTAGGTTTGTAAATTAGAAAAAGCTATGCCACAGTTGATATTAATGGACAAGTTTAGGTAAGTATGTGTGTAGAACGTTTAGATCTTGTATTTGGTTCGCTATGACCGAGTGGGCTTTGAATGATTGTAGCCTGTGACTTAGCCTGGGTGTGCCCATACTGCCTGTGATGCTGCATTTACATTTCGCGAGCAAGTCAGTCTGGCCAAGCTGCCTATCTAAACCATTTCTGCTCAGTCCTCAGATAGGGGGCCAATGAAAATCGAGCATTTCAAAAGGCAATGACGCAGTAGTTTGGCGACCGGAAATCTATCTCAGTCACTGTCTACATGGCGAACGTGGAGCAACCGTAAGATTTCAATGCATCTGTAGCTGCTGTTTAGGACGAATTCAAAGGGAAGTTCTATCTGAAAATAGAGCAAAGGGCAGCCCTTGAAGCATTTGTTGCGGGAAAGTGCGTTTTTGCAATGCTACCGACCGGCTTCAGTAAAAGTTAAATTTATCAGTTAGCCCCGCTGGTAGCAGAGTCCATGCTTTGCGCAGACGCTGTTGTTGTGGTCATGTCGCCTTTGATCGCACTGATTCGTTTTTCGAATATCAATATTGAATGACCAACACCAGCCACTCTCATGTTCACCTCACAAGTCTGACAAAAATCATTTAACGCCATTTCTATATGACTACAGATTACTACTACTTTTTGTTTGGACCAAGCAGTTTCTTTCGCTACGTATACATTCAGAGGACAGAGGGGTGTGATTGGTTGAAGCTTCGTCCAGTAGCAAACAGAGGCATTTGAAAGAGGCGGGTTAAGCCCGCCTTCTGAGAAATGGATTTACAACACAGCTTGGCCAGACCAATGCTCTCAGAGCGTTGACAAGTCGCGATAGCCAGGCTACCTGTGACTAGCATAGCCAAGAACCTGTTATTCTCCCTGCTTGCTCCATCTCTTCCGCCAAACTAGAACAGCCTGAAACAGAAGCACTAAAGCATTTTTTTCACCAAAACTGGCTCACAGGGCATTCATGAATACTAAAGAACACAGCAAAATTAATGAAAACACGATGGAAGTACACCTTTAAGTAGGGCTGGGCGATATGGCTGAAATCTGTATCACAATATAAGTGTTTCATATCGGTCGATATCGATAATTATTGAAACACTGTGTGACCTATTTAAAATAAGTAACAGGAGGGAAAAAATCTAAATTGAAACAATTTTATTTTTAATTAAACCTTCCTCTGACGTACATTCAATGTTACGATCACAATGAAAACTGAACAATTATCAGTAAGCTAATAAAGTGCTTAACAAAGCTGAAGTCTTATAAAGACATGTGCAAAGTGTGAAATGTAAACATAGCGAAACCTGATACCTGAGAAGAACTATCATATATGTATATAGTTTTACTGCATAATTTGCAGACAACATTTGTCTGTCTACGATGAGATTTGTAAACTCCAAAAAAGCTCCCATACTGGTGAGCAGACCTTTCTGTTCTTAGGGCTCATTCACACCAAACACTCTGCGTATTCAGCGCGTGGCCGTTTTGCTGTCCGTATTCGTTTCGAATGCATGTTAACAAATTCGACTCTTCACACCGCACGCGTGATCTGAGCGTATTCTGTCCCTATACAAACATATTGTATACGGATACGCGCTGTACACGCTCAAGTCGGTGTGAATGAGCCCTTATCCACATTTTCCTCGCTCATCGCGGTGGCACTCATCTTCCTTTCTTGACCATGCTGTTTCTGAAAAAAAAAGACGACTACGAGACAAGAGATAGCGCAACCAAACCCGATACTGTGACATGATTGGCTATTAGCGTGTCACATCCCATACGTTGCTAGGCTACAGAGGACGAGTGCCTTTGCTCATGCAACCAAGCATGCTTCGCAACAAAGATTTAAAGCGCCGCTAAATCAGAGAGGGCTCTGACTAAAATTACGCAGTTTTCTTAAAAAAAAAAAAAAACATTCTATCGAAACATTCTATCGAACGCCTTTTCTGTTGTTATCGAGTAGGTGTCTATCGAAATACATATCGTTATCATTTTATCGCCCAGCCCTACCTTTAAGTGACACTGAGAATGTCATCAAAATCCATCTAGTACTTTTTAGTTATCTTGCTAACCAACCAACCAACCATCAAACGCCAGTGATTACATAACCTCCTGGCAGAGGTAACAAATTGGTTGTAAATGTAGCGTTCTCCACTTGTTAAAAAAAATATTCTTTCTATAGATGCGGCCTAGTGGTAAGGGAGTTGGTCTTGCAATCAGAAGGTTGATGGTTCAAATCCCACCCTACCCATGGTTGAGATGCCCTTGAGCAAGGCATCTAACCCCACACTGCTCCAGGGACTGTAACTGAAACACTGTAAATATCTGTAAGTAGCTCTGGATAAGAGCGTCAGCTAACTGTAATGTAATGTAATGTAATGTAATTCTATGGTCAGCTGATGGCACTAGGCCGGACGGGCTAGACTAATTGTATTTGCAGTGGAACCGTTGTACAAAAGCAATATAACACTCATTACCTGTGGCACTCAGCCTTTGGCCGAATCACACCCATGAGTATATCCACGAACAACTCATGTTATATTGCTTAATTTTATACTGATTGAAGATAGGGCCTTAAGTAGCATGACATAGTACCTAGCACAGACCTGCAGCTGATGTGGGTCTTGAATATGTATCACCAAATAACTCTATTGATTTGTTATTGACTTTTGTCTAAAGCATAGTTGACAGTGATGCAGGGCTAACAGGTTTACTAATTAATGCAGCTGAAATGTGAAAGTGCCTCATATGTAGCTGCATTGAGTTGGCTGCATCATTTAATGGATTGATTTATATCAATGCACATAGCGGCATTGATATAGCATTTCCTTCTAAAATCTTTTTAGTCAGTGTATGTTTGTGTCAGTGTTGATTTTAACATCATTACAAAGTCTTTAATTTAAGTAATTTTAATTAAAAAGATATAATGTCACCAAGTATCCACTCCAACTACCCACCCACTGCATTCTCTGTGTTTGCCTAGTACCATTACCACTGTCCACTGCACATGAACTCGCCTCTGTTCATGTAACATAAAGTTATTCCGTTCAGTATTCAGTTGTAACGCTCATTGCAGGGTGGATGTAGCTACTGTCTCTCATCATTTCAGCTAGTCACAAAGTGCAGTTCTATTCAGTCAAGTTATTTTGGTGTGTGCCATGTTACTCAGTGTGAGAGTTCTCTGTGTGTTGTTCCCAGATCAAGATGGAGCAGAGCCCAGCGCCAATTCTGTGTCTGCCCTGAATCTGCTCCGCCTCTCACACCTCACAGGCAGGCAGGATTGGCTGGCACGCTGTCAGAGGCTGTTGGCAGCCTTCTCTGATAGGCTCGTGAGAGTGCCCATTGCCCTGCCAGATATGGTTCGGGGCCTCATGGCTTTGCACTACTCCCTAAAGCAGGTATTTGGTGTCGCTCCAGCTTCTCTCTGTTGCTAATTGATTTGATTTATTTTCTGTTAGGATTTGCAGTTTAATGTAGTAGCAAGTAGTTACAGTACAATAAAACATTGTTTCCACACAAAAGTCATGTTTGTTGTTATTTACACAATCATGTAAGAGATGTAAAATAATCTCAATAGCCAGTAAAGTTGATCGTTGTTTTCCTATTTCAGTCAAGCTCAAATCAGTCATGTTTTCAAATGAAGACATGACTGGGTGGCTATTGACAGAAGTTGAAAACAAGTTTTTGTGATAAGAATACTACTTTTTTCAAACTTTATTTCCCTTTTCACCCCAGAGCTAGTGTGAAGTTAATAACAGGGAATAACAGAAGAAAAAAAACATGTCATAGCACATCAGTGTTCACCTGCAGAGGGTAGCACCAGTGTAGGAGGAGGGAATAACAAGCTCAAGGTCCAGACGGAGGCCAGATGCTTCCAAAGCACACCTGCTCACCTCATTACCACAGAACACAAGCAGCCTTGACCCCCTCTACTGCCCCCTTCTTTCCCTTTCCCTCTCCTGCTCTCTTTCCTCTTTCCAGCCCTCACCCACTCCTTTTTTCTCTCAACAGATCGTTATCTGTGGCCAGCCAGATGCAGAGGACACAGCCAACCTGATTGCCTGCGTCCACTCCCTGTTCCTGCCTCATAAAGTAAGTCTTTCCTCACGTCTGCTGAAGTCTTGTCTGTTTTTTAGGGTAAAAACTGAAGGCCTTGAATATCACTAACAGTAGTGTTCTTATTCTTTTTTGGGATGTGCACAAGTTACAATTACAGAGTTACATTGTTATTGGGCCTGTTCGTTTGACTGAAACTAGAGAAGGCAGGACATAGTTATTGTAGTGTTTGACAGTTCTCAGCACAAGAACATGTTGCACTCATATGGTATTACATTGCTTGCATTGCACATGAGTCACCCGTCAAGGTGTACTGTAAATTGGAGTGATTGTGGTCACCTGATCCAGAGAGTGAGAACTGCCCTGATGGTGAAGAGCAGTTAAATTTCCTGGTATGAAATCTCAAGGCAGAATGGTATGTAGCAGATAGATGATGATGCAGCCCCCCTCCTCTATTCAAAGTTGGTTGTTCCAAATGGACATAGATGGCCTCCTTTACTCCTCTCTCAAACCACCTGTCCTCCTTGTCCAAAATGTGCATGTCAGTGTCTTAAAAGGGACACTGATGTGAACATTTTGGAAAGCCGTAATTAAAATCAAATTAAAAATTTAAATAAAATTGTATTCATTAAATTAATTACAGTGTATACCTGATGTCTATATATCTATATTTTCAACAAACTCACATAGAAGGCACAAACATACACTGGACTGCACAAGACTAATGCAACCACTCAATATAACTTTGTTGCTACAAATTACAGTAGTTTATTCAAAGTCAAATGTGTGAAAAATAGCCATATTTTGGAACCACTTTTTACGAAACAGTGCAACGCCATCTCAGCATACAAACCTTTATGTGGCTGCTACTGCAGTTGTTCAAGCACTGTTGTAAACTTTTGCGCGTGTAATATTCCATCTGTTATGCTGTATATCTTGTCTGGCAGTGGTTAACTCATGGGTGCACACATGTTTAACTTGCTGAACAGATATTTACATGCAAACATTCTACACACGTGCACAAACAACAACAACACGGAACTTCGGTTCACTCACATGCCTCATTTGTTTAAAAACACCGTTGGTAACACAAGCATTCACACTACTGAATAGTATTTCTGGGTTTGTGAATGTTTTAATGCTTTCATTAATGTTTGTTTACCATTTCTAAAATCCATGTCTTACTTTTATTGTTGGTTACGTGCACGAGCGTGCATGGTTGCACCCTCGTGAGACTAATTATCTTTTTCAGTGTCTGAAATAGCGATCAGAGTTCATGTAGATGTTTGCTGACATTTTGTAGCAGGCCTGACATTATTTGTATGTTTCTGATACCATTTTAAACATCACAATTAAGAGTTTTGCCTGTATATGCCTGAAACACCCCTGCTGCTTGTACTGACAATGGAATGGTCCACCAGCAGGGAGAGCCAGGTACCTGTTATAATGGGGTGACCCTCAGTTGTAGGGAGAGCTTGTTGGTGGAAGGACGTGCGTCTCTATGCTCCCAAACCCTCAGTTGAGTGAGTTATTTGAATTTTGTGAACGTTGGCAAAGTTTTGTATATTTTTTGTTGGCTTCTCACAGCCTGTTTATTTTGTAAATAATGTATATAGTTTTTATAGATATATTTTTCTACGTTTTCTTTTGAGTTTTTCTTTTGCTTTTGTTAGTCACTGGGTCATTGTTCACTTGTGGTGTGCAAATAAACCGGCACAAACACCATCTCTTGCCTCCTGCTACATCTGTGTCCCTACTCGTAAGGCCCTTGACACTTTACCCCGTAACATTCCCCTGTCATCAGGCCAGAACTGAAGAAGCCTTTTGGATGAAAGGTGATATGTCTTCAAGCTCCAAAAGACATCCAGTTGCTTACAACTTAGCACCTCTGACTATTGAGGGTAACATGATCAAATCAATATAATTTCCAAAAGCTTAAGCATGCGTCAACAACGTAATAGTTTTACACTTACATCGGTCTGGAAAATCAGCCCCTCAGATTTTGCGGAATCACACATGGGCATGGGTCACACTTTTCTTCTTTGCTGTACTTGGCCGTGATGAGCTCAACCTTATCTGCACTGGTCCCTGCTGGTTTGTGCTGGAAGAACTTAAGGATCAGCTTCCCCTTTTCTTCCACAGTCTGTTCCATTTTTTCCCGAATGTTAATATCTGAGTAAATTGAAATGGATGTACATCTCCCTTGCAATAAAAAGATATGGCCACGCAGTCTTCAGCTCACCAATTGAAGGAGGTGGGCAGCCATATTGGTCAGCTGGTCCTTTGGCTATGTCTTCAGGTGTGTTTGAGACCCTTTTCTGCTTCCTTCGCCTGGAGAGAGCCTTTCCACTATTGACATGTTCCACTTTCTCTTACAATGTTGCTTTCTCTTAGAATCTTGGCTATTGTCAGGCAGAGACACTTTGATGGATTTAGTTCATACCATTTCCCTGTGGTCTTCAGCAGATGGATGTTTCTCCGGTGCAATTGCAGTTGGGACACCAGGAGGCATTCTGTTCCAAGGAACACTTAAGTTTTCATACCAGACACTTAAATTAACAGACATTCTGGATGTATTACTGTACTATTTGACATTGAAGTGTTGTCAGATTGAGAAGATGGAGGATTCTCTGTAGTGGTACTGAGGACTACATCAGAGTCGTCCATAGCAGTCATTGTCACATTCTATTTGGTCTAAGAAAAAGTAAACATTCTATTGCAATAGCACCACTCAATATCTACGAAAAACTAAATTGAAACATGAATTACACATAAGAACATGCACAGTATATCACACTCAGTACACATCAAGGTTATGAAATAAGCTTTTCATTTTTATGTGCTTTATAAACATCTGACACACACCTTGAGATTGTCAGGCCCTAAGAAGCCTTCAGCACTAGATAGGTGTGTTGTTGGCTAGGAGATTCTCTTCTTTAATGAATTGAAGATCGGATTTGAACTCCATGCCGATGCTTGCCAAGTTGTTCAGCAGCGACTGCACTTTGTCCTTTGGTAGGCTGGGTAATATTGCCAACACAGTTTCTTGTATGTCCTCCATCAGCGCTGGCATTTTAGTATATGTCTGGAAGAGAGTGATGAAATATTATAACTGGTGTGCCATTCAGCTCATACTCCATTAATGGATAGTAATCAAGGAGGTCTACTTGCTTAATACATGAGTAGTTTGACTCATGGACTTCATCAGCTAGACTGTGAATACCCAAATCATCAAGCTCCACAGCCAGCTGCGTCTCCACAACAAAGTACACAAAACCGCTACAATTGATCAAAATCAACTTAATCTCACCCATTTGGAGGCCCTCGTCATTTCATCCTAAAACAACATACATTTCTTTTTTGTACTTTGTTCCTTTGACAGTGACAGCATTAGTGGCAACAGTAGTACCATGAGTGAAGTTAAGGGAAACAGTTGCTACCTTGATGCTCTCATTATAGTGACTTGGATGAAATTCAGTTCCCTTTTTAATGTAGATGTCAGGAGGGAAAAGACTACCAACACCTAAGTATGCTTGAAGGAGCTGGTGGCATTCTGCTAGACTAGCACACAGGTTCTTAAAGTTATGCCGTTTTCTGGCACACTGTTTGAAGAAAGTATGCTTACTTTCAAATCTCAACATCCAAAGATGAATCAAAGGTCCAAATCAAAGAATGAGCTCAGTATAGTGACAAAAATAATGGTGCTTTGGTTTAAGGGGATGTTGTGGAAACAGCTCCACCCTAGACTGAATGTATTCCTCAATCAGGCCATTCAAGTAGGCAATCTGGTCAACAGTAATTTTTGGCATACAAACATGAGCAACTATCTCTCTCATGAGTAAAATGAACTTCCAAACACCATTTTCACAAGGGATTCTTGATCCTTGATTCTGTGTGAGTGCATCGTTCATTTTTTTCCAGCAGAAATTCATGTTGTCTAGATAGGAGATGACACTGCGCCCTCACAGGTGTGTCAGCAAAAAGAAGAGGTGTGGTCTGGTGCAAAGTTCACCAGATGCTAAAATAAGGACGCAAAAACCAAGTCTGCCAGTGACCGACAAAAACCTGGTCAGTTGCGCATTGCTGAAAGCTATTTTTTTGGCGCACAACGCTTTGGGATATAACAAGAGGGATCCCCCTCTTGATGAGTCGCTGTTAAGGGACAATGACTATCCACTAAATGCCATCATGCCAACAACAGTGCTTGAATTGCCGAGGTGAAACGTCTTCAAGCTCCAAAAAGATGTCCAATTGCATATGAATTAGCTCTTCTGAGTAGCCTAATCTGATGATTTACTAAGCGCAAAGACATAAACACTGGGAAATATTTTGCCATAATGCATATTTATTGAGCAATCTGTTTCTTTTTTTAAAAATAAACATATACACATTGTTTATAACCAAAGGGAAGTTATGTGTTTCACACAAGTGAAAAAAGCAGACCTAAAGAAAAAGTAAAATAACGAATGCATGAGGGTTTTGGGGGGTTTCTTCCATCCCCAAAGATGCACAAGCAGATCGGTGTTCAAAGAAAAATACTCTTGATGTCCAGACAAACCCGCCATCGTAATAGCAACAGGCCTTGGGCAAAGTACGGCTGGCTTTTAAAGGGAATGAGAGTATAAACTCTGATTGCTTTATTGCATGTTACACCCTGAACACACCTATGAATAATTAGGTAACTTAGGACCAACCCTTTTCAACCATGCGCCAGGCGCAATGTTCACTTTTTCCCGTCGTCAAAATAGCATATTGCCTCAGGAACTCCCCCAAAGCAACTTGTGCGACTGACTTCAGACAGTGCACATATGATTGTGAAAATAGAGCCCAATGACTTTTAAGACCTTTTTAAGACCTCTAAGAATAAAAATTAAGACTATTTCTATAGCAAAAAAAATAAATAAAAATATACACTCTAGGCTGTTACGTTCAACAAAGCACATTTGTATTTGAGCAACAGTTAGTGCATGCTTACCAACATAAAGTGCATGTCAGGCAACTGCCTTCTCAGTACTACAACAATACCACTGTAAATAACGTACAAACATGCGTAAACCAATCAAATTGCACATAACAAATAAAACACAGTCCAAAAAAGTCGGAGTAAAAAAGGGATTAAGAGTCCAAACAACAGTAAAGAACCCCTATATTATTGCACAATTTTTATTGTTGATTCGTTAAGCTTCTCAGTTCAGTAGTCTTCTTTTCAATTTCAGCATTTAGGACGACTAACTGCTCTCTTTTTTTCATTAGCTCATCGTCTCAGGGTGTTTGACTTTGTTATTACTGTTGCCATTTTGGTGCCAGCCAAATTCTCTGCTTTTTCTGCCATTTGGTCAGCATCGTTTTGGAGACTCTCACATAGATTTTTGCAGAATGCCCAGAGGTCAGGATAAGACCCACCCATTCTCTGTTGCAAAAATACATCAACTCTGCATTCTTCAGAAGGACCGAAGGAGATGAAGTCCAATTCTTTGGCAACAATCTTTGGGTATATGTTAATCTGGGGTGCATTTCTTAAATCCATAGTTGCTATCCAGTTAGAAACTTAGTTTGTTGGCAATGGGAAACTGCAACCGGCAGCTAACTCAGGGCTAATACTTCAAACCAAAAGAGTTGGTTGGTTGATAAGAGTCTTTAAAATCCATGTGTTAACAATATTAATGTTAAAAAAACAAAATGAAAAAAAATCATTTTCCATTCTATTCTAATATATTAGTATTCCTAAAGTTTACCAGCAGATATGAGTGCTTTTATCTTCTCCAGTCATCTGGCCTTGAGTGCATTTTTTTGGGTCCAAAGACATCATATTGTGCACAATTAAATACTTCAAAGGGCACTAATCCAGCGGCTTCTTGCAGATGTTTGAAAGAACAATCTGACAGTCTTACCTTGATGACAGCTGTTGCACCCATTCCAATGTCCACCTCCTTTGGACTCAGCCAGAGTTTTTGATCCGTAACATCAAGCCTAACACGTTTGTACGGAGTGAGAGGCAGGGCATCTTGTTTGATAAAGCGTTTAAGAAGATTCTAAAAATAACATTCAATTCAGCTAATTTCTATGTGTGTTTGACATTTATTGTTGGTGTTGTTGTTGTTAGTGTTATTGTGAATGATTACCCGGATAACATTTTCCAAGTACTCCCAAAGGAAGGGCATAACCGGCACATCTGTCTGATACTTCGCCCGAAATGGTGGATATGTCCTCCAATCTGAACTCTGTCATGTTTTTGCCTTGTAAGAAATGTTTACCTGAAGTTATGCTAAAATTGATGCCACAGATTAAGCGACAGCTAATGACTTTCTGCTATATAGGAGAAAGTTTATCTGATTGACCTGATTTATCCATCGAACATTAAATATCACCTTCTCTACATTCAAGATGTTGCACACTGTGCCCACATATTTCTGCATTATCAAGGAAGTCTGCTATGGGTTAATGTGGGTGTAGTTTATCTCACATATGATCCATTTTAACACATCCTAACTGAATAAGTAATCTTATCTTATGTCATATTTAATGCATTCCCCTTCACTTGAGCTGCTAGTCACTGCTGCTTATGTGATTAAACATCAGATTCTACCCGTTACCAGGTCATTCTCACCTGTTGACCCAGTCTTCAGCTGGACAGGCTGTTATGACGGCTTGCCAAGGCCAAGAGGGAAGCAAAGCGTTTTATTTTGAAATAAAAGTTGTTTATTCACTAAATGACACAAAATAAAAACAAAATAGGATGAATCCGCTAACAGTTATGCATGAATGTAAATGAAAGTGAACAATGCCCTCTCTCAAACACAGAGACAGCTTATTAGCAACTAGCTGCTGAAGCGCAGTCCCCTAACACATCTGCAGTTATCACCAGAAGGACCAACAGAAGGCCAAATACATGTTTTCAGTATCCTGCATGGATACTGCTGGGATGCTGCATGCATCTTGCATCTGCAAATGGTGAAGAATAATTCTAATGATGGTCTCAGAATAATTCAAATTCAGAAGGCCAGGTAAAGTACCATATTTTAATCTCATTAATATTGAACGTTGCAGTTACCTAAAACTAAACTAGAATACAGTCCCATGGGTGAAGAAAGCCTAAGGTTAGGAAACCTGGGAAAGTTAAAGGTACATGTGAGACATGTACTTTACACATAAACATGATGGTGCCTGTTTTACATGTGATTTCAGTGACATTCGGGGTTACAAACTGTTCATAATTTTTCATAAATATTGACATAGGTATATGTCACCATTAAATGCTAATAATTAGTCATAAAGCATTACAGTATTATAGCACATGGACCACTTTTCTCAAAGGATGTGTAGAGACTATATGATCAGATACTCTGTTGTATGTAGCAAAAACACTGCAGACAAGAGTGTGTTTTTCAATTAAAAGCAAGGCAAACCATGAAAGTAGTATATTCGTTCTACAGACTGGGCAAGTTGCAGTTTGTACTGCAGTGGCCAACATTCATATGTCTGCCCATTGGTGTCTCTAATCAAGAAATAAAGAGGAACCAAATATTTGCCCTACTGAAATGCCATGCTTTTTTGTTCTCCAGACGTTACCCAATGTACTTGTCCCGCATTAGTGGTCTAATTATAATCAGTTGATAACAGAGTATCAGAGTAGTGTCGTGCACATTTTTACATATTTTCCAGTAGTTGTTTTATTCTGTGAGCACAAGCAAGAATGCATATTTTATGTACCTGCCACACGAATGGCAGTCAGTTCTTAGAGGATTCCTTCATATGCCCCTTGTATTTACATGTTTAGTCATGAAGTACAGGCAGCAGGCACAGACACATGTAGCTGATGCAAGAATCTGTCTCCAGTGAGCAAACTAGTGTGGACACAGAGATGGAAAGCCACAGGGAGAAACATCTTCCCTAGAGGTCTGTTGAATTAACAACCTTATGGGAACCTGGTTTATGCCTTTTTGGGATTTTGCGTGATGCCCGAAGGGAATTGTGTATGAAAAAACACTTAATAGCTTTCTAATTAGTATTTGTCAAAGGACTAGCAGCTTGCTGTCCATGCATTCATTCATCAGTCTAAACACGTTTTGGGAACCAGCAGAGCAGAGAATTGTACTGAGTATGAAGGGAAAGCGTTAGAGAATCGATTTGTTTCTCGGACAGCTGAAATAAAAATGTTTAATGTCCCTTTTCATTGCCAAAAGAACCAGTTATTGTTGGAGTCATGGATGAAAGTAGGTTTTATTGTGCTGGGACATCACAGGTCTTCACTTATTTAACTAAAATTGGTGGTGGATCGTTGTCTGTCCTTGGAAGGTGGGGCATGTCTTTATTGATACTATTTGTTTTTGACCAGAGTGTATCAGCACAATATGACCTCACTGTATTACTGAAATCAGATGTATCTGGTAGTGCTCAGGTTTCGGAATATTATGGAAATTTGGAAACAAACAATAACAATAGCAATTAGTTTGTTATTTCCATATTTTTAAGAAATTCCGAAAGTCACTAAAAGAGTAGCTCAAGATCTCGTGACTGTGATACATTTTCAGTTTAAAGAAACAATGTGCAGTTTTCAGTAGTTTATTAGCAAAAAATGACGCACTTTCTAAATATTCATTTATAAATATGTCTTCATATATAGAACTCTGCGTACAGGATTGTGGTAAGAGATGATATTGTCTATCCCTTTATCTGTATGATCACTGTGCAGTTTCTTCTGGAAACATTTGGCATGTGTTGGAAAAAAAGAGGAAGGCTGGGTAAAAACAGAGTATCTCTTTTTCATGAAACATTAAACTCAAAGACGATAAAATGTTTCCTAATTTGCATTCAATTAAAGCATCATCTGTTTCTGTGATAGGTCACTTGGTTTAATTGTGGGGAATGAGCTGTGCAATGATAAGTTTTTCAATCTCCTTCACATTTGTTTATTTATTTATTTATTTTCTATTTTACAGTGTGTGGTCCTTCAAATGAAATTGCATATTTATTTAATAAATAATTCTACACTTATGGTCAGTGTTGGTGTAGACCAGTTACTTGCAGAATAAACTGAGTGGTGTAGAAATGCATAGGTCCATGACGAGGGTCTCATCTTCTAAAGATGGCAACCAATTTCCTTACCTGTAATACAGTATATATTTTGAGCAATGTTACATAGAATAACAGATTCTTCAGTTAAGTGTAAAGCTTAATAAATAAAATGAAATTGCATTTTAGATCTAATAAGCTGGGACATAATTATATTCTTTCAACATGTTGAGGAAATTAGTGTGTGAAAAAAGTGCTTTGGCACCAGCACTTTGTGAGCTTCTGTCCAGTATGGCGTGAGGCTGGGTGGGTGATGTGAGACCAGGTGCAGCTTTCTGCTCTATGCTGTATTAGATTAATAGCTCGGCAAATCTAGTGTTGAACAAACTTGTCTGTTTCCAACTGGGAATATGGCTATAATTTCATGCATGAATAATTGACGTTTGAGTAGATGAGCTGTGTTTGGCTCCATGTGGCTGTACATTAGCATCCATCATTTCCAATCAAACATTAATACAGATATGGAACACAATGATCCTTGACATGTCCCATTCCTCATACACACCCAAATAAACTCAACTCACATAATTGAATGAATAATGATGGTGTGCCCCAACCTGAGTCTACTGACAACCTAATCCTCTCTGCTTGAGTTTTTCTTCAGCATAGTGACTGAAGATGTCTCTTAAAATTCCCTAGACTAATCAAATTTTATTGTGTGTGTGTGTTTTGGGAGTTGTCTCTCTGTCTTACATTAATGTGTGAAAATATGATAGACTTAGCAGGGTGCAGATGGAACACGTGAGTGCGTGTATGTGTGTTTGTGTGTCTGTGTACGTGTATGAGAGAGAGACTTGGGTAGCAAAACGGGAATTAGGTAGCAAAAAGGTTTGTTGCACCGAGGCAAGTGATGACAGACAGAGCATGAGCTTGACAGTGGAGAAAGGGGGATTCCAGTTACTGCTGTGATTCAAGCAGCATGTTTTTTCTATTAGGTCCGTTTAGACCAGCAAGGTAAAGCCTTACCACTGTGACCTCAGTCAGCCTGCTGGCCTTGGTCACCTGTGTATGTCGGCTCTCTCTAAGTAGAGCACGCTGATGTACTCATATCTGAAAGGTTTTAGCCTTGGGTGGAAAGAGTCAGCCGGTGATGCAGAGGTCCACGGTGTTCTGTCACAGTCAATGAGGGTGATTCTGATGGGTTGGAAATATGCAGCATACTCCTAAGCTGTTTTAGCATTACCCACAAAATGTGATGGTTCGATTCAGTATTGAAGCATGAATAATGGAACATTTCTGAAAGCCTTTCTTTGTGTTAGATTCCTTGTTTTGATACAAAAGGCTTGTGTATGCTGGCCGCCTGCATTTGTCATTCTATGACATAGAATGTCCTGGCATGATTGTATAGGCTGTGGGTGCATTGCCAATGACAAGACAGTCAATAGCATTTATTTATCAGGGCAACATCGTGTTTTAAATACAAGTTAGACTGGCGACTTTGAATGTCTGCTGTGTGTCATTGAAGTCTGTAGGCTTGTGTAGTCATGCAAGTCACACATCTCTGCAGAGTTGGAGAATTCAGAAACTGCTTCAGAAAGTAAAAAACCTTGTAGCCACATATTTAATCCAACCATTTTCTGAACCAACTGATCCTAGTGAACACACAAATCATTAGACAGGTAGATCAATTAATTAGAGAAATCACCAGTGTTACGTGAAGGGAATACATGGCATGGTTTTAACTTTCTGAAGTAATTTCCACCTCTGCATTTGTCACAGCTGTTTGATTCCATTTACCCTTCAGACCAACACTGCGATATTTATTTGTATGCATTCAATTCTCTCTGTGTGTCTTTTTCTTGGATCATGCATTTGTATCACTTCTCTTTTTTCCCTCCTGTTCTTCTCTGTGCTGATCCCTTTCCTCCATCTCCACCTCTCCACTGACCCAACAGGTCCTGTTAGTCATCGATGGAGGCACAGATGGGTTTCTGCACCAGCGACTGCCTGCCCTCTCCTCACTGCGCCCACTCCAGGGCAGAGCCACAGCCTTCGTCTGCCAGAATTTTGTGTGCACCCTGCCCGTCACCTGCCCAGAGGAGCTCCGCCGGCTGCTGCTGGAGTGAGGCTTAGTCTCATGTACGCAGAGTCGCATACGCACAAACCTAAGTTCCTGCCAATACTGTGAAAAGGACCCAATAGGTTGTTTAGAGAAAGGTCTGTTTAACATAGGTGTAATCAGCATAGTTGCACATGAGAGATGCTTACTCTTGGGTCGTTTTACAGTATCAGTTGATATGACTGAATAACTGTTAGTGCCAGACTGGTATCAGAAGTTATGTAATTTAACCCTGATAAAATATTTTGGAATAACAGTTGTCATGTTGTCAGTCATGTTGTAGTCCTAAACCACACAGGCCCAGCTTCAGCATGTAGACCAGTTGTGTCTCACAATCAGCATCAGATTGTGAAAACTAGAAATGATCAGCTAATCTTCCTGATTGTAATAATAATTGAAATAATACATGCAATGTATGGCAAACATAAGGTGGAATAAAATTGTTCTCATATTTGTGTTGCCTTCTATTTGTTTACTAAAGGTTTGTGCCTTGCAAAGACATCTGTAAGGAAAATAATATTACCCTTCTTGATATTAACAGTAACACATGGGTAATGTTGAATGACTGGTTTCATTGCTGCTTCATCATAACCTTCAAAGTGAAACGTAGTTGCCGTTGCAAGGATAACTTGGTCGTAGCAGACCTCTGGTCTTTTCAAGAACCTGGTCCTCATGACCTCATGGTTTTGTCCATAGTTTTCCCCAGGGAACTGAATGGGGTGCGCCTGGTCCCCCAGGAGGTCATTACAGCATACAGTAAAGGTCTTTATGTCTGTTCTCATGCTTGCTACCTGCTCCCTCGGCCTCTGTAATAAGGTCACTGGAGAGGCTTAGCAGCCTCCTGCTGTAGCAGCCCACCAGCCCTCTGTGATGAGCAGTGCTGGGCAGCAGGCAAGGATGAGAGGGGTGGAGATTAACATACAAAGAGAGAGGGTGGAGGAACAATGAATGTGCAAAGAAGTGGAAAACGAAGGAAACAGCCAGAGGTATATATAGAACAGAAGATGTGTTTTCGACAGGAAATACAAATGTGATCTTGTGAAGATACTAAATATAGAATATTAAAAAACATGTATGAGGAAGTAAAATAGTCTACTCACCTATCTTGAACTGCTAGATGTTGATCGATCTATACATTTTTATTTGTCACAATTTTTTCCCCATCCAGGATATATCCAATGTTCACTTGTTCAATGGTGTGGACATGTCTGTAGATAAACTAGATAGAATAGATAAGCTATATTCTTCTGTCTATCAACTTGATTACCTTTATCTAAGATGAAGATATCTCGACTTGTACGATTGCAATGCATTCTGATTACTAACTTGCCTTGCCGTGTCCAATATAACTGAACAAGCATGGCATCATGTTACACCTGCTCTGGAGGAGAGCTGTAAAGCAACTAATAGAATAAGTTTTATGACATTTAACTGTATATGCACACCAAACAGCAAAACAGAATCTTATTGGCTTCCCAAGTGTTAATGTTTTCAGTCATGTTGTCATGTTGATGTTGTAGTCCTAAACCACACAGGACCAGCTTCAGCATGTAGACCAGTTGTGTCTCACGATCAGCATCAGACTGTGAAAACTAGAAATGGTCAGCTAATCTTCCTCTTTTTAGAGAAACTTTAATAAGCATACACAAAAAATTAGAAATAAAATGTATATGGCATGGTTACACTACACTTCAACAGGCAGAAAACATTTATCAAAGACATTATTCAGCATAGCATTCAGCACAGCATTATTCATCAGCTGTTGTAAAGTAAAACTAAACAAAAAGTGACCTCTATCTTTATTTGCGCTATGTTACAAGTCCTTTGTCACATCCTTAGCATTCCAATCAAAGTCACAATTTTCACTTTTTGATGAAAAAAAGCAGTGCACTTATCAAGGCGCTGGGGGCAGCAGTTGAGATAAAAGCAGACGTCGTCCTGAATCAGACGTGCCAATGTCTTTGTTCACACACTTTGAAGTAGAAAGAGCTAAGATTAACAGACTAACAGTAAAGATTATAGCCATTTGTGAAATTAGAAGTATGGAAATATTGCCACTGTGTTCTATACTTGTTCACTTCACTTAAGTTACCACCAGTCAGTACTATGATGCTGCATCTGCAATGATACATAATGATGGTAAAGTGTTTAAGGAGCAAAGATCTACTGGTAATAAAGCATTGCTATTAATGAAAGGCTGACTATAGTTCACAGGACAACAATCTCTGCCTCATGCTTCAATCAATGTGTCATGATACACCTGTGCCATCTGAATAATACTGATTTCAGCTCTTTCAGTAACAATTTACATGACTATTTTGACTGTATGTTTTCACTGAAACTACATGCCATGATGGGTTTTGGTGAGGATGAAAAGGCATCTGTTTAAGCTCTATGTAATAGAGCCAACTCTTTGATCTAACTTTTCAATTTTACTTAATTTTCAACTTTATCACCTGAATTACTACCCACAGACTGCTAGATCCTGAACCGCACTATGGAAAGCAGTCCACACTTCATTTTCACACTATAATCCAACAGAAAACGCTGAGCTAGGGAGCTGTAAATGTTTCAGTTGGGCTGTGTGCTGTAGACAATAGCAAACTTAAAACCTTTTCTATTCAAATGCACCTCATCATCTTCCCTTTAAGTGTTATTTATTTATTTACTTATTTATTTATTTTCATTATTTTTACTTATTTACAACGTTCATCAAAAGTTCTCGCTCAGAGTACACTGTTCTAATTCCAGGTCTGCTATTCATCCCTTGGGACTTAATTAGCCAACCTCCAGATCATTCTTTGATGTGGCGCGGGGGTGCCACAGAGGTACTGTGTCATCCTGTTTTTAAAAATGGATGTTCTCAACAACTTCTCTGCCTCATATTGTTAACTAAATGCCTATTCCTCAGGTGCCTCTGGTCACTGTGCACTAGGCGGATGGGCAAGGGGGGGTTTGCCATGAGGGCAAAGAGCCTGGATTGTCTCTACTACACTGCAGGTGATTAACACACTTACTGAGTTTGGAGGGGTGCACTGTAGGTTATATTCATTACTGGATAAAGTTGGACGTAAGGAAAAAGTAGAGCACAAATACATTGGATCTGCTGAGGCAGCCACTGAGTTGGCATCTCACCGTGTTCTTTGTGGCACTGCTCCCTCAGTTTACCTGTCACCTGGCTGTAACAGTAGGATGTGATGAGATGAAGGCAGACAACAGAACTGATTCTTGGCAGAGACCTACTGCACACTGAAGCGATTATTTTATCTCAACTCAAATATTTTGCTTTAACAACAAGGAGAGGGTTTCCCCACCCAGACACTCTTAATGTTGTAACTGTTCCTTTTTTCCATCTCTTCCACCTATTCATTAATATTGTGTAAAATTATGCAAAATTATGTCCAGTGGTATACATTATCTAAACAACGTACACCTTTGTCACGGTAATGGTTTCCTGACAACAACTGTGTACACAGAGAGCACTGAGGTTATGGATTAGTTACCTCTTTTGCATGGTGTATTTGCCACTTGGTTTAACATTTGTTAGTCCAGAGTACAGCAGTACTGAAATGAACTGGCAACATTCTCAGCTGGGCCAATATGCTACAACTACAAACTCTGTCAAGAAAAAAAGATAAATAAGATTAATTATACAGATAAGACAAATAAAGACAAATAAAATAATGATTATTATAATGATAATTAAACCCATGTTTAAATTTCGCCTGTGGTCATTTCCCAACCCTACCCCAACCCTAACCCCAACCCAACCCTACCCCATCTCTCTTGTCTCCATCTTCACTATCCAACCTAAAATAATGACATAAAAGGCCACAAAAATACTTTAAAAAAGAAAAATATGACATTCTGCTCAAGCTCACAGCTCAGACTGCCAAAATGGTATTTATATGGTCTTTATTGTACATTTAAAATAAATAATATAAATGAATATGTATAGGTATGTCTGAAAAATATTGGTTGTAATTGTACCACCACAATATCTCCTCACCTTATCCAAGAGAGTCCCTATCGCCATGCATGATTATACCTTTAGTTAGACAGACTACACAACTTATTTTGTACAGTTCCTTGACCCCTACTGAGTGAAACAGGCATAGTTTTATCTCATCAGGCACCTGTCCATGTTGTATGAAAGTTACGAATGCAGCTCTGATCACAACATTTTGAAAAAGCAGCCATGTTTATTATAACAATATAGTGATGCACATGACCATAAAAAAGTATAACTTATCATAGCTCATTGCGCATCCTGTCAGTCAGAGATGAGGGCCAGTTAGCAGGGTGAGGAAACATATTGGCACATTACTCAAAGTGCATACTGTAGCAGTGGAACATAACACATAGCCCTACTCAGAAGTTATCAGAAGTATTACAATTACATTACATTGCAAGTGTCCAGTTGCCTTGTAGCCTGGGCATACCCCCTCTACACAAATACACACACAGAAACACACACACACACATACATACATACACATGCAAAAACCCGCCTGAAGGCTCATGCTAGGTAGAAGCAGAGGCAAAGGGGTCTTCATCCTCAATATCAGCTGAGGACATAGATGGTAGCTCAAGAGTTGAGACCATTGAGGCCTGTGTAGCTGATGAGATAGATGGCAGCTCCTCATCCTGAGTGGGGGGGTGTTGGTGACTCTTTGATGTGACAGTGGCAGAGAATGCTCCAAAATATTTTAGAAGAGACCCTAAAATTGCAGTTAAATTGCACAGCTTGGCACACTTTTAATTATGTAAGGGGTAACATCCGACGAGGCATGCATTATACGGTTTTAAGTCAGCGAGATGGAGCCTAAGAACTTTGCCTAAGAAGTTTGCTCCGCCAAGCTTATGACCCGGTTAACGCCACTCAATAATTCAGAATGTATTTAAAATAATTCTCAACTAAAGGGTTAAGACTCAGTTTCGCTACAATGTGGCCTAATATTTGTAATGTTAAGTAGAGCACTACGCAGCATACCTTTATCTTTTGCTGGTTTCTCCTCTTCTTTTCTTTTTTTTCTAAATTGAGCACCTGATGGTATTTACCTTCTTCTGTCCATCTCTGTCTGTTTGTTCGAAGCGCATTGCAGTCACCCCTCCAAAAATATTTTGGCTCAGTATCATGTAATTAGAAAAATAGTAGAAATGTTTAGATCTTTTCTTTTTTTATCTTTTTTTGCGGCAGCACTGAAGAGTGAGTTGCTTTGAATTTCATTGTGTGTGTACACAAATAACAAAACAATTCAGTACCACGATAATCAATACACTCCCTGTATACCTCATTCGAGAGAGGAGGGTCCTGTCTTCAAAATGAGCTCTGATTCACCTACCTGCGAATATTGTGGATAATATTTCGACTGATTGTTTGACCCTAGTGGCCGATTTTTTGAACGACAGGTTTCGGCTTAACATTCACAAAGTAGTAACAGTGTTCCGTATGCCTTCGTTGTTGTACGAATTAAACAAACATCTTACCCCGTAAATGCTTTTCATCCAGTATATAATATTGGTACATTTATTAGATGTTAAATTAGTCCATTAACGGAGAGTTTTAGTTGGTAAATACATAACAGACATAATTTTACCGTCACTCCAACCGTAACGGCAAGTAGATTCCTGCCACCAATCTAACTGCTAATACTTTTGCCTCCTTCTTTACAGAAAAAGTAGCGGCTATCAGCAATCAATTCCGCGATCCACCCGGCCTCAACCTGCAACCTCCCACGGTCTACGATGCAACACTCTCCTCATTCACCCCTCTCTCCGAAAGCGACGTCTTCAAACTCATCACTGGCAGCCGTCCTACCACCTGCCCACTAGACCCCGTCCCCTCGAACCTGCTGCAAGCCATCGCACCAACAGTAGTCCCATCGATCACGTCCGTGATGAATGCTTCGCTATCATCAGGTATAGTTCCAGCCGCCTTCAAACAGGCTAGGGTCACACCACTGCTCAAAAAGACCACACTCAACCCCGCCCAGGTGGAGAACTATCGGCCGGTCTCACTGCTTCCCTTCCTTTCTAAAACCATCGAGAGGGCGGTCTCTAATCAGGTAGTTAATTTCCTCACCCAGAACGACCTACTTGACCCGAAGCAGTCTGGCTTTAGAAGCGGCCACTCCACTGAAACAGCACTGCTTTCCGTCACAGAAGCCCTCAGAGTAGCCAGAACTGAAGGGCAATCATCAGTACTTATCCTACTCGACTTATCGGCAGCCTTCGATACAGTCAACCACAGCATACTGCTAACTACACTCTCACACATAGGCATCACAGGCATAGCACACTCCTGGTTTACATCCTACCTCACTAGACGCTCCTTTGAAGTGTCTTGGCAAGGACAACTGTCATCAGCTCACACTCTCTCCACAGGTGTTCCCCAAGGGTCGGTGCTGGGCCCCCTTCTCTTCACCATCTACACCACCTCGCTGGACCGCGTCATCCGCTCACACGGCTTCTCCTATCACTGCTATGCTGATGATACACAGCTGTATTTGTCGTTTCGACCAGATGACACCACGGTCTCTGCACGCATCCACAGGCATCTCTGCCTGTCTCTCCGCACTCTCGCATGGATGAAGGAACACCACCTCCGGCTCAATCTGTCTAAGACTGAGCTCCTGGTGATCCCAGCCCAGGAGTCAATCCACCATGATATCAGCCTGAATATGGACACTGTCACGATTGCTCCGAACAAGGTTGCTAAAAACCTCGGCGTCGTGATTGATGACAGGCTATCTTTTTCTGACCACATTGCCTCCGTAGCGCGGTCGTGCAGTTATGCGCTATATAACATTAGAAAAATCACACCGTACCTAACCCAATATGCTATTCAGCTCCTGGTTCAGGCTATGGTCATCTCTCGCCTTGACTATTACAACGCCCTTCTGGTTGGCCTTCCTGCTTGTGCAATCAAACCATTACAAATGGTTCAGAATGCAGCAGCACGACTGGTTTTCAATCAACCCAAAAGGTCGCATGTCACTCCTCTCTTCATCAACCTGCATTGGCTCCCGGTGGCTGCCAGAATTCAACACAAAGCTTTGACTCTAGCCTACAAAGTCACTTCTGGATCTGCCCCCACCTATCTCAACGTCATACTGAATGCTTACATCCCGTCCAGAATGCTGCGATCCTCCAATGCAAACCGCCTGGCCGTACCCTCTCCCAAGACAAAGCGAGGTCACTCCAAACTTTTCTCGGTTGTTGTCCCTCAGTTGTGGAACAACCTACCAGTCCCTACAAGAGCAGCAACTTCCCTCTCGACCTTCAAAAAGCTTGTGAAGACCCTTCTTTTCCGAGACTGCTTAACAAAACCAAATTCTACTAACCATCTCTTAACATAGGTACCTTCGATGTTCTCTACACATGTGTTTGCTATTATGTCCTCCTTTTGTAAGTCGCTTTGGATAAAAGCGTCTGCTAAGTGTAATGTAATGTAATGTAATAATGTTTTCACACTAGATGCTATGCTACGTGTCCATAAACTGTTAACTGTTCACGCTATTGTCCTTGAAATAATACATGCGAAGTCCTCAAATAGTGGTAATGCTGTACTGAAAACAAATAGTTCAAAATTATAAGAGGACTTGAAAGACCAGTGACACAGCACGGCACAAATAAATGTGGCGGCCACTGTAAGACCAGAACATGGAAAAGAAAACAGGTCCAGCAGAGAACTAGCAAGTGATCAAAGCTAGGTATAATAGTGGTGATGCTTTATATTTATTTATTCACTTCCTAGAAGAAAAAATCCTACTCGGTCTACAGTTTTGTGTACTAAGAACAGCATTAACTGCATAGTTTTGATTCACAAGATGATATAAATAGTTATGAGATAAAGAGATAAATAAATAGTTATGTGTAATATTTACTGACTATCTGTCTATTTGACTTTTCATCTGTTTACACGAACACATTTCGCTACCAGTCATCTCTATAGTTGTTTAAAGTCTTCCCCACTTTCTTAGGGACAAAGACCCCACCCCCTCTGACATTTTCGACGTAGAAAAGGGGTGTCGCCATGTCACACAGAGCTCTTGAAACACCGGCGTCAGACGCCATTTACTGCTGTCTCTCTCTCTCTCGCACGCACACACTGTCACACGGAGCTCTTCCAACACTGCATCAGACGCCATACACCGCATTACATGCATACATTGAGCTGTCGCTAGGTTCCAGCTAACTAACTTCGTGGGTGCACACACAAGTTGGTTGTAGTGATAGTTTTCTGTTACAAAAGTATCTTATAGTTAAATGATGACACACACACACAGTTTGGTTACAGAAAATCTTTATTTAACTTATCTTAGCGTGGTGAGTGGGAGCCCCGCGTTTGTTGTTTGTCTCTGTCCGTCCTGCAGCACTTCCTGGAGCAAAGGACCCGAACTACGGCGACCAGGCTGTCTTTGTAGTGCCAGTCTCGGGCACGAGCATAATCTCATGCCCATGTTTTAATGGTTTAATCCAATTATCTACAGTACATTGTAAATTAAGAGTTGTGAGGAAACCATATTATTGACTTGTGAACGGATGTATTGTATACTAGGGGTGTAACATTTCTGCTGCCTGTAAATCATACCATTGTTATGTATAGGGATGATAAATGGAGATTTGCCTATGAAATAGTGCTTGGTTTATTCTAGTGGGTGGGACTGGGGACTATTTAAGCCCTCTGAAGGAGGTGTTCAGTCTCTCTGGTTTTTGTCTTCAGTCTGGTTTGTAGTCCTGTGCTGTGCTGTACTTGCTCTTCAGATTGGAGTTTTTTCTTTTACGTTATTCTTCAAATATATATATATATTTTGTGTTATTTTTGTTAATAGGCCTAGGTACTCAGTAATACTGAAAATACTGTTTTTTTCTTTTTTTGTTTAATATATTTTTGCTCACTTTTGGGATTGCAAGGACTAAATAAACACCTGTTTTGCACTGAAATTGCAACCCTTGGCTGCGTCATCATTTTGTCACAGAACCCATGTGACATATGGTGTCAGAAGTGGGATGGCCAGCCGAAGGAAACCAGTCCGAACAACCCAAAGGAAGGGCAACACCCATAAACCCTTCACCAGAGCTGCTGCCTCCAGGCAAGAGAAGGATGATGCCTGGGAGACAGCTCAGTCGGAAACAGAGCAGGAGCAAGCAGAAGCAGCCCCGCAGGACTACAATGTAGAGGGGGCCAGACCAAAGACAAGGGGTGGTGTTCCAGCTTCTTCTGTTGCGGCCACATCGCTAACAGACTTGGTACAAGACTTCCTCACAGCCCAACAGGTGAGAGATGATGCTCGTCAGGAGGCACAGATGAGGCGTGACGAGGCCATGCGTGAGGAGCTGCGAGATTTTCTGACAGCAATGCGGCCCCGCCAAGAACTTCCTTTCTCACTCCAAAGGACATTTTCCAGCATGCCTGTAGAAGAAAGCCCAAGGCTCGAACTGCCACCCGCAACTCCATTCCGGCCACCAGGAGGGCACCCCAAGCTAGAGCCAGACCCTGCCAGCCTGCTCCATGCAGCAAGCTCTGCACACAGCTCACCAGACAATGTGCCCCCACAGTTCCCAGCATACCCACCAGTTGATGCAGCGTTCCAGCCAGCCGCCCCAGCACCCCAGCCAGCGCCAGCCGCCCCAGCACCCCAGCCAGCGCCAGCCGCTCCAGCAGCCCAGCCAGCCAGCCCTGTGTACCCCGGACGACCTAGAGAACCAAAGCTACTTCCCTATCAGCATGGAGAAGATATGGAGAATTTCCTGCTGAGGTTTGAGCGTCTGGCACGTACATGGCAGTGGCCAGAAAGGGAGTGGGCAGTCAGGTTGGTTCCATTGCTGACTGGCAAGGCCCTGGAAGCATATTCAGCTATGGATGAGGACCATGCAGATGACTTCCAGGAGTTAAAGGAGGCCCTGCTGCTGAAATTTGATATCACCAAGGAGACGTATCGACAGCGGTTTCGGAGGAGTACGGTACCAGCTGGAGAAACGCCTATGGAGACGTATCACCGCTTGAAGCATCTCTTCCGGCGGTGGGTGCAACCAGAGCGACACACCAAGGAGGAGATTGGTGAAAAGCTGATTATGGAGCAGTTGTTGAATGTCCTGTCTCTAGAGGTGCGGACCTGGGTCCGTGAACATGAGCCAGAAGATGGAAGGACTGCTGCTAAACTGGCATTGCAGTATATTAATGCCCACAAGGTGGCACCCAACCGCCCAGTGTTCACTCAGAGACCATCACAGAACTATAAGCCAGGTGCAGGTAACTCTGGGGGTGGGAACATTGCTCACACAGTTGGGGGTAATGGGAGGTCTGCTTTAGTATGTTTTTTCTGTCAACAGCAAGGCCATAAGGCATCTGTATGTCCATTAAGGAAACCAAAATTATCTGGGTTTTGTTATGTGCCACGGGAGGGTGATGCTGGGTCTGAAGTTAATGACATGGAACCGGTAAACCAAAAAGTAAAAGTTAATGGGGTTACACTTGATGCTATGGTAGATACTGGTAGTGCTGTGTCTTTAATTAAGATGTGTCATGTGCCTTTAAATTGTATTGATTATCAACACCAGAAGATGATTGAGTGTGTACATGGAGATAGGAAGCAACATCCACTGGCAGAACTTACTGTTGAAATTGATGGGGTAAAATACTTGCTGAGGATGGTGGTGGTTGAAAATTTACCTTTTGATGTCATACTGGGGAGGGATGTGCCAGTATGGGGTGATTTACTGGGAACTGTTGATACTGAAGTGTCTATAGCCAATGATGTGAAGGATGCAAATGTGTCATGCCCTGTAGTTACTCGCTCACAGAAGGTTCTGGAGCCATTACCTAATCTGCCAGATGAGCTGATTCAAGGTGGTGGCAAAGGGCCCCGGAAGTCGCGTCGCCAGCGGCGCTTAGAGAAGTACAGCCATGGGGGGTCTTTTCAGAAAGTGGATACTGAGGGGTTAAAGGTGGATTGGGAAGTGCCACAGGACATTGTTAAACTGCAAAAAGCAGACACCACTTTAAGTTCACTGTTTCAGAGAGCAGAATCTAACACCACTGAGAAGTGTGCTCCAGACAGGTACCTGACTGAAAATGGCATTCTGTATAATCAGTCAGATGCAGGGGTGAAACGACTGGTAGTCCCAGTTACCTGTAGACCTCATGTTCTTCATCTAGCACACACTGTCCCATGGGCTGGGCATTTGGGGCAACAGAAAACCTATCTTAGGCTAGGTGGTAGATTTTTCTGGCCAACAATGTATACTGATACACAACAATACTGCAAAACATGTCCTGTCTGTCAAAAAACCTCTGGGGTCCGCAGGTCTGAAAGAGCTCCGTTGTGTCCGCTGCCAGTCATCTCCTCTCCGTTCCGTAGAATTGCTCTGGACATTGTGGGGCCTCTGGAGACAAGTAGTGCTGGGTATAGGTACATACTGGTGGTGTGCGATTATGCAACCCGTTTCCCAGAGGCGTTCCCATTGCGAAGCATAACTACACCCAAGGTGATCAGTGCTCTTGTTCAGTTGTTTTCCAGGCTTGGCATTCCTGAGGAAATCATAACGGACCAAGGCACCAACTTTACCTCTCGCCTGATGATGCAACTCCACCGGCAGCTGGGGATCAAGGCTCTGAAGACTACACCATATCATCCCCAAACAGACGGGCTAGTCGAGCGGTTTAATCAAACCTTGAAGTCCATGCTCCGTAAGTTTGTGGATGACACAGGCCGGGATTGGGACAAGTGGCTGCCTTTTTTGTTGTTTGCTTATAGGGAAGTCCCACAAGCGTCAACAGGGTTTTCACCGTTCGAGCTCTTGTACGGGTGGTCAGTGAGGGGGCCACTAGACCTCCTGAAGAGCTCGTGGGAAGGCACCGCCACCGTTGAGTCCAATAGCCAAGGCATCGTGCAGTATGTTCTCCAGATGCGGAACCGGTTAGAGAAGTACCATCAGGAAGCTCAAGAGAATCTTCAGGCGGCCCAACGTGACCAGAAGAGGTGGTATGACCAACATGCACGGGTGAGGGAGTTTCAAAAAGGCCAAAAAGTGCTTCTGTTGTTGCCCTGTTCCTCTAGTAAGTTGTTGGCCAAGTGGCAAGGGCCATACACCATACAGAGGAAGATCAGTCCAACGACATATGAGGTCCACCATCCAGAGAAGGGTAAGCCTTTCCAAACTTACCATGTGAATCTCCTCAGGGCCTGGCATGAGAGAGCCGACCACAAGGCGGTGCTGTTTGTGCGGTACCTGGAGGAGGAGGCGGAGCCAGAGGAGCTGTTGCAGGCCTGGAGTGGTGATTTGGAGGTGACTCTGCCACACCTGGATGGTAAGAAACAAATGGATTTGTTTGATGTGTTTAGTCATTTTCCAGCACTGTTCCAGCAGAAGCCTGGGAAGACCACACTTCTGGAACACATAATTCGACTCAAACCTGACCAGATCCCCGTTAGACAACCACCTTACCGCATCCCTGAGAGGCTGGTTGAGGCTCTAGAGAAGGAGGTCCATGCCATGTTGGATTTAGGTGTCATAGAACCGTCAGCCAGTGAATGGAGCAGCCCGATTGTGATTGTGCCAAAGAAGGATGGGTCCATACGGGTGTGCCTTGACTTCCGGAGGTTGAATGCCATCTCTTACTCCGACGCCTACCCAATGCCACGCATAGAAGAGCTGCTGGAGAAGGTAGGCCATGCCAATTTCATTACAACGTTAGATCTCTGTAAAGGATATTGGCAGGTCCCATTAGAGGAGAAGTCCAAAGCCTATACTGCTTTCCGCACCCCGATGGGCCTCTTCCAGTTCCGCATGATGCCCTTTGGCCTTCATGGTGCACCTGCCAGTTTTCAGCGGTTAATGGACCGAGTGCTACAAGATTGCTCGGATTGTAGTGCTGCTTATTTGGATGATGTGGTGATTTTTAGCAACACCTGGCAACAACATCTGGAGCACCTACATCGCGTTCTTGGGAAAATCCAGCAAGCGGGCCTGACGCTGAATGTGCAGAAGTGTGAGTGGGCAAGAGCAGAAACCAGGTACCTAGGGTATCAGCTGGGGAAGGGGACCATTAGACCGCAAGTGGACAAGGTACAAGCAATCAGGGATAGTCCACGTCCAACAACCAAGACGCAGGTAAAATCTTTCCTTGGAATGATTGGCTGGTACAGAAGATTTATTCCGCATTGTGCTACCATTGCTGCTCCTTTAACAGATCTGACCAAGAAATCTGCCAGTAATCCTATCGTTTGGAATAATGAATGTGACGTTGCCTTTAATACTTTGAAGAATTGTTTGTGTGCCTCTCCTGTACTTCAGACCCCAGATTTTAAAAAGCGCTTCCTTGTAGAGGTGGATGCTTCCGGATGTGGCCTGGGAGCGGTCCTTGCGCAAGGAGATCGGGGGGAAGAAAGGCCTGTCTTATACCTCAGTAGGAAATTGCTGCCACGAGAAACAAGGTATTCAGCTGTGGAGAAGGAATGCCTTGCAATTAAGTGGGCGTTAGATAGTTTGAGGTATTACCTGTTGGGCCGGGATTTTGATCTCTACACAGACCACAGAGCATTGACGTGGATGAACACCATGAAGAATAAGAACTCCCAGGTGACAAGATGGTACTTGGAGTTGCAGCCTTTCCAGTTCTGTGTCCATCACAAGCGAGGCCAGCAGAACGTTGTCGCTGACTACCTGTCCAGGCTGCCAAGTATTGCCACCCTAGGAGAGGTGGGCGGTAATGTCACACAGAGCTCTTGAAACACCGGCGTCAGACGCCATTTACTGCTGTCTCTCTCTCTCTCGCACGCACACACTGTCACACGGAGCTCTTCCAACACTGCATCAGACGCCATACACCGCATTACATGCATACATTGAGCTGTCGCTAGGTTCCAGCTAACTAACTTCGTGGGTGCACACACAAGTTGGTTGTAGTGATAGTTTTCTGTTACAAAAGTATCTTATAGTTAAATGATGACACACACACACAGTTTGGTTACAGAAAATCTTTATTTAACTTATCTTAGCGTGGTGAGTGGGAGCCCCGCGTTTGTTGTTTGTCTCTGTCCGTCCTGCAGCACTTCCTGGAGCAAAGGACCCGAACTACGGCGACCAGGCTGTCTTTGTAGTGCCAGTCTCGGGCACGAGCATAATCTCATGCCCATGTTTTAATGGTTTAATCCAATTATCTACAGTACATTGTAAATTAAGAGTTGTGAGGAAACCATATTATTGACTTGTGAACGGATGTATTGTATACTAGGGGTGTAACATTTCTGCTGCCTGTAAATCATACCATTGTTATGTATAGGGATGATAAATGGAGATTTGCCTATGAAATAGTGCTTGGTTTATTCTAGTGGGTGGGACTGGGGACTATTTAAGCCCTCTGAAGGAGGTGTTCAGTCTCTCTGGTTTTTGTCTTCAGTCTGGTTTGTAGTCCTGTGCTGTGCTGTACTTGCTCTTCAGATTGGAGTTTTTTCTTTTACGTTATTCTTCAAATATATATATATATTTTGTGTTATTTTTGTTAATAGGCCTAGGTACTCAGTAATACTGAAAATACTGTTTTTTTCTTTTTTTGTTTAATATATTTTTGCTCACTTTTGGGATTGCAAGGACTAAATAAACACCTGTTTTGCACTGAAATTGCAACCCTTGGCTGCGTCATCATTTTGTCACAGAACCCATGTGACACGCCATAATTGCATCCTTCTTGCTCAGTCCTGTTTTACTCATAGACAGTAGAAGAGAATGGACTGAGGGATGGCGTCGTTTTCAATGGGAGCGATTTTGAGATTTTTAATTGGTCACCAGGCAACTGCGCAAGCGCGGGGTGACGTACAGTCACGTCGGCCAATGAACCCAAATACTATAAGTTGAGTGGTAGATGCTTAATCACAAACCATACAGCGTACGATAATTTTCTTAATAAGTATTTTTCTACCATCATAGCTGTAATCATTAACTGGAGGGGGAGGCTAATATTGTACACGAGGACTTCATTCTTCGTCAACAAACTTTGGTTCTAGGCAGTCTTGCAAGCCAGCATGTCAAGGGAGCTAGCTAGTTAGCATGTACCAAGCTATAGCGTGTAGCTTAGCTTAGCCATCTTTCTCAATTCACTTGCATCGAATAGTAAAATCTATAAAGTTAGCGATTCAATTTATGAACAAATTCCAATTTCTAAGCTTATTTTTCGAGATTACTGATGTAAATGTTTTCCCAACATGAATAGAAAAGTAAACGGGCATGGCTGTGGCTACAGCTTGTTATCCAAACAGTATGGTAAATTTTCTACTGTGTGACAGAAACTCACTAGCCATCGCATGATTTATGGCGTCATTTTTAGCATAATTTCAGATAAACGTTTCTTACAAGGCAATAACATGACAGATTTACGATTTAAGCAAATATGTTTTGCTGTGTCCTCTCCGGTTTACAACAATGCAAATATCAAAGTATGGGTGGCTTCTCATGTAAAGTTATTTCATTTCAAAGTGACGCTAAAATGAATGGAAGTCAACGGAATGCTAAAGGCTATTGGTCCCTTTCCGGGTTGAGATTTCCCCCAGCTGCTTCAACTTCCGGATATGTTCCTACCCCCTTAGTTTTACTCAAGGGGGTAGGAGCATATGTCACATCCAAAGGGGTGGAAAATTAGTTAAACTGTTGCTTATTGTGCTTGTGCAATGTGTGTTTTAATGAGGTGTTTAATGGACTGACTGGCGGCCAGACGCAGACACTAATGACTGGGCAGGTGAGCAATCAGCGAGAGACTTTTGCATTGGCTGATTGCTATGATAATTGGGACTGGGACTGGAGTTGGGGAGGTTTTGGCAAAAAACGTCGGCAGAGAAGAAGACGGCGGAGTTCTGCCCGCTGCCCGTGGCATGTTTGCTGTGTGTTGTTCTTTGTTTTTGTTCCCTATGTACACGCTTGGCTGCCTGGTGATCGCGGACCCAACGGTGGAGCTTCGCGGTGGAATGGAGTTGCTGTGGCGTGACTACTAGACGACAACAAAGGAACGTGAGAGTCAGAGACGGAGCCAGAGGCGACGGGTTCTGGAGCGAGCGCCGGCTAGCAGAAGCGGGGGAGCAGCGTTTTGAGGGAGTGATACAGCGTACTCAACCCGAAAGAAAGGGAAGTAATTTTGCCTGTCGGTACCTTGAGTAAGAGTTGCATGTGTGTGCCGGTGTCCGTGCAGCCCTGAGCCTGTCTGTGCTTCCTGCACAGCGCGCAGGCGGAGCCTCCCGAGTGGACGTTTGGGCGCGTTCAGGCTGAGGAGACGAGTGCAAGTGCGTCTGTGGCAGCTGGCTGGGCTGCGTTCTAGTGACCTGGATGTATGGGGGATCGACGGCTGCCAGTTAAGTGTAGGATTGTGTGACCGACTATGGACTTTGCTGTAGCAATGTTTGGAGGCTGGTGTGTTTTGTAAATTGCTTTGTGACTTTTTTTTTGTGGTTTGTTTTTGAGTTGTTTTTTTCTTTGTTCTTTTTGGGGGATTCAGGTGCTGGCGGTGGGAGAGCCAGCTGGTCCCCCAGGTTACTAGATTTCTATTATATGTTTGTTTGTGTATGTTTGTGTGTGCCTCCTCGCAAAAGGCTTATATTGATATGCTGCAGTAGTGGATCTTGCACTGTGTGGTGTTGCTGTGTCCTGTTCTCAGCTTTGCTGTGGTTATGTCTCTCCTAGTTGTGTGTTATGAGACCTTGCTGAACTGAACTGTGAACTGTGCTACTAAACTGTGAACTGTGCTGTTGATCTGAACTGTGAACTGTGCTGCTAAACTGTTTTGTGTGTGCTTTGCCACTTTGATTATTATTTTCCCTGCTGTCAAGTGTATGTGTATGAGAGGGTTGCGAGGGGGTAATAATAAATATTTGTGAACTGCATTTATGTGTATCTGTGTTGCTTATGGTCAAGGGGTCCTTTATGTTCCTGTAGGGGATAAGTGGGTGTGTACCTGGGGGATATAGAATCTTCCCCCAAAAAGAAAAGTGGATTAAGGGTAGGCGTGGCCACGACACATACTGTAGGCAAAAGTTGAAGCACCTATGGGGAAATCCCAACCCGGAAAGGGCCCAATAGCCTTTAGCATTCCGTTGACTTTCATTCATCGTAGCGTCACTTTGAAATCAAGTAACTTTACATGAGAAGCACTCTGTGTCTTGATATTGCCATTGTTCTAACCGGAGAGACACAGCACAACATATTTGCTTCGATCGAAAATCTGTCATGTTATTGCCTTGTAAGAAACGTTTATCTGAAATTGTGCTAAAAATGGCGTAACAAATTATGCGACGGCTAGTGAGTTAGTCTGTGGCACAGGAGAAAATTTACCGTACTGTTTGGATAACAAGCCGTAGCCATAGTCATGCCCATTTACTTTTCTATTCATGTTGGGGAAACATTTACATCAGTATTTCTCAAAAAATAAGCTTAGAACTTGGTATTTGTTTGTAAGCAATCACTATCTTTGTGGATTTTACTATTCGATGCTAAGCTACACGCTCCTTTTTACCAGCCCACGGCACCTCTCAGAAAACGGGTGTTGTTAATAGCCTTTCTTGCTACAGAGCCGGTGATTCTTTTGTTACGCTAATTCGCGCGCATAACTGCTTGGCCACGCAGAGAACAGGTCTGGGGCAGGTGTTAATAGTCTTCACCGCCTTGCCATTTCTTTTGGCAATTATTCAGCGGCTTATGGCAGTACCAACCCAAAGTATATCGACATTGTAACAGTATTCTTGTTTTTTGACCACAGCACACTTACTAGTTTGCCCTTTGGTAGACATTATTCACGGTTTTATTTCGCAAAGAAAAATCACACATCTTGCTATTATGTCATGTGATGTTGCTATTATTAGCTCTCTTAACAACACAGCAGGGTTAGGTTCTTTAATACAGACGTTTATTTGACCAATGAACACTGTAAAAATGGGGAAAATAATATGTAATCACAACACTCACAAGAACACTTGAAAACGACATGATGACCTCTCGGATATCTTAAGTTGCTTCTGCCCCCACAATCACAACAGCAAGCGAGCCAGGATGAGAATAGACGCAGTTGTCCGTGAGGTTCCACTCCGGGAGAAAATGGTATTTGTGAAGCTCACATACGTTGTGGAAAGCACAACAGGCAAATACAACGTCAGGCACAGAACCGGTTGCAATACTCATTGACTTGCAGTGTGAGACTGTCGGAGTCGACACCAGCTGGATAAAGACAGGTTCCAAGATTTTCAGACATTTGCCAAGAAAATGCTCGAGCTTATTTCGCTTGACATACCTGTGCGAGAAGACATTCTCACTGTTGAACTTTAACAAGAACTGCGTGAGGACAAGGCTAAGTGACTCTCACTTGCGTGACATCTTGCACATCAAAACCACTGCGTTTGAGCCAGACTTAGCATTTTTGCAGCAATCGAAATCTCAGTACCACCCATCACATTAGTGCAGGACAGTTATTTGTTTAGTCTTCTGGGGTAGGCTTAATACATTTGTGTGTGTGTAATTGTGATCAAAACTCTCAGTGGTTTGTACTTCTGAATAAGATAACTGTTAGTGCTATTTTCTTGTTCACATGGGATAAATTCACGTTTACAGTTTACATAACAATGAATAATAGTATGTTATGTATAACAGTGAATTATGAATAGGGTTTTGTTTCACTCAGACTTTTTCTTCATTTTATTACTGGTCTTCAAATATAAAATGCACAGTAATTTTGGTAAACACACATTTTCATTTGTGTTCTATATGAAGACATAAAAACTATGCCATTGCAATAAAAAAATCATTAAGTACTTAATTTGCATATTGTTATTATCATTAGTAGTACTATTAATATTATTATTATTGTTATTCCTATTGTGTTATTATCGCGTCGTTACAATGGTTGGCCCTCACACATGCTCACCTTGCCAAATCCGGCCCCCCTGGCAAAAAGTTTGGACACCCCTGTACTATAGCTTGGTATGTACATACTAACTAGCTAGCTCCCTTGACATGCTGGCTTGCAAGACGGCCTGGAACCAAAGTTAGTTGACGAAGAATCAAGTCCCCACGTACAATATTAGCCTCCCACTCCAGTAAGTGATTGCAGTTATAACGGTAGAAAAATACTTATTAAGAAAATTGTCGTACGCTGTTTGATTTCTGATTGAGCATCTACCACTCAATTTATCGTATTCGGGTTCGTTGGCCGACGTGACCGTACGTCACCATACGCTTGCGCAGTTGCCTGGTGACCAATTAAAATTTTCAGAATCGTGCTTCAACAGCTCCCATTGAAAACAACGCCATCCCATGGTCCATTCTCTTCTACTGTCTATGGTTTTACCAACCGCTGTCCAAACAAAGTGTAGAATAAAGAAGACAACACAATGATAATCCAATCCAATCCAATCCAATGATACAAACGTTTTTTAGAGAACATGAAATGATTTGTTGCACTCGCCTAAAAAGGCGGACTGTACGGAACACTGTTACTTACGAAAATCTCAGAGAACGTTGAGAGAGGGGCTGTACGAAATACGGTTACAAACTGCTACATGTGACAATAATAGGTAGCCTGGTAAACCCGCCCCTCGTACTACATTTCATTTTGTACAGAAGGTCTGGACCGGAATCTCTTGAGGGTCATTTACTCGGCCCCAGCAAGACCGATCCAATCAACGAACAGAGGGTGTGTTCGTTAGCCATGACGTTGACCTTGTGTGCTACATTTGAATTGTAGTGTGTAAGTAGGCTAATTGCATACGTGACGACCAGGCGTTAGCGATTGGGTAAAGGCAGAGGCTTGTTTTAAACTTCAAGTCCACACCTCCAGGAAGAAATCGTTTCTGTCTGGTCCAGACCCTCCGTACAAAATGAAATGAAATACGAGGGGCTGGTTTACCAGGCTAAATAATAGGCATTCTATTCTATTCTATTCTAGATTGGCCGAAGTAAAGTAGGCCTTCCCAGCAGTAGAGCACATGCTGCTTGGTGACCTTGGCATATTCTTGACATTTGTTGACATTTCAGGCCATATACAAACAGAAGGCATTACATCTTAATCAGAGCTTGGTGGTGTATATTATGTATTGATACACAAATGCCCACCAGCAGTGCCATCTGCCCTGGATGCCTCCCAAGGCTAAATCAAAGTGTCATAAGGGGCATACAGTAAACTCACACTCACAGTAATGCTGATCAGCAGTCCTTTTTTTCATTTCAACAGGAAAACTCAAAACGCAAATCAACTGTGTTGTAGGGAAAGAACTAAAAGAACCTTATAAAGTTGTTGAACAGTTAAAGACGCATTTATGCAATTATCAAATCAGCATCTGCCAGCACTGCCATTTTTCAAGTCAGGAAATATTTCTTGTGGTTGCTTTTTTGTTTGTTTTTGTTATTGTTTTTTTGTTGTTTGTTTTGTGTGTGTATGTGTGTGTTTAGGGGTGCATTAATGCTCAGAAATGTGATTTCAGTCATTTTGTAGGTGTCAAATTTGGTTCTACTACTTCCACAATTTCCAGCCTTCTGGCACAGAGGACTGGTCACATCCATATGACCAAGCATATCAGCCACATCCACAGTCTTTACACTGGGAACTGGGACACATGACTGAATGACAGAGGAGGAGGCAGAAGAGATACCATTACTAATATATTTCTCCCTCGGTAAGGACAAGTGATGCCTATTCTGCCATGGTATAACAAACACCTGCAGTCTTGCGGCAGGTAATTTAGAGTTAAAAAAAAACAACTGTCCCTATATACTACTGATTACTGTGAAATCACTACTGCATTGCATTTCTGTGTCAGTATGTTGTTCAATTGGAGGCACATTTCAGTGTGCCATAAGGTAGGTCATACACACATTGTTATTAATCTTTTAAATTCCACACAACACCTGCCAGTCAAGAGCTAGTTAAGCAGGAATTTTAGCTTTGCACTCTCTATGTCTCAGGTGCAGTAGATTTCACATATGTGCACCTATATCAGAAGTTGATCTGGTAGATCGGAATTAAGGGAACACATCACAGTCCACAGTACACACATCTAAAATCCATTTATCAAGTGCAGGATCAGGCAGACATACAAAATACAGCAAAGTAACACATTTACACACTAATTTTACTGTTTACACACATGAAATAAATAAATATAGAAATAAATAGATAGATAAAGCGCATACAACATTTTGCCAAAACTTGACAAAGGCCAGAATATAGTGAAACGTGTGTGCCTTTTTTCCCCGGGGGTATTAAAATCAGCGTGCAGACATCCAAACAACACTATTACCCTGGACAGGTGTCTGTTAAGGGACAAGGGCTAGCCATTAAAGACCTGTATGCTTGCACCCTATGTCATGCCTACAGATAGAAAATTTGCATTCAGTTGATCTTCCAAAGAATGCACTATATTGTTTTGCTTGGCCAATGTTTTGATAGCCAAAAATGTGCTCCAAATGTTTGGATAAGCAGGGGGAGCGGGAGTGGCAGGGGGAGTGGGGGACGGTACATTGTGCCTCATGCACCTCATGCACAAGCAGCTCAGTTCAGCTCAGCTGCAGAGAATGTCCTTGCTTGCACCCTAGGAAATCCACCCTCACAATAGTAATCCATACAAGGATTCAAGGATCCATGCATCCATGCATAGCCATATTGGGTAGAGTAGGACATGTAGTGAAGTTTCTGAAGGGGCAAGAGCAACTGTGTCTTAAAGGGAATGAGAGATGACACCTAAAACACTTTCAGGATTATAATTAAGGAAATAAAGTTGTAATTGTTGTATAGGTTTCCATTGACTGCAGGTGACAGGAGCCCCAATGTTAATAATGTACACGTCTTATGATTACCAAGTTGACTGCAGTGTACTACAGCCACTGATTCATGCTGATGTGTCACTGTTAGAAATCACATCAGACTACTACAATGTCGTAAAAATTTCCCCAAAATGCGACTGCAGTTGGCTACTAGCCTAGTAAACCAGCCCCTAATACTTCATTTCATTTTGTACAGAGGGTCTGGCTGTGCTCTATTGAATAACATTTTGTTCCTGGAGGTGTGAACTCTGCTGAAGTTTAAAACAAGTGGCTCTGCTTTCACACAATCGCGAATGTCTGGTCATGACATATGCAATTAGCCTGCCTACGCACTACAATTCAAATGTAGCACACAAAGTCAATGTTATTGCTCACAAACAGTCCCTCTGTTGACCAATTTGCTAGGCTAAATTCTGCCCAAGACAGCAATGTCAATGAAAGCACTGCCAGACCCTCTGTACAAAATGAAATGAAGTATGAGGGGCTGGTTTACTAGGCTAGTAGCCAAGTGCAGTCACATTTTGGGGAAATTCTTACAACATTGTAGTAAGTCTAACAGGATTTCTAACAGTGACACATTATTTAAACTCAGAATGAATCAGTGGCTGTAGTAGACTGCAGTCAACTTGGTAATCATCAAGACGTGTACATTATTAACATTGGGGCTCCTGTCACCTGCAGTCAGTGGAAACCTATATAACAATTACAACTTTATTTGCTTAATTATAATCCTGAGAGTGGTTTACCAGGCTAGTAGCCAACTGCAGTCAACTTGACAAAGTCGAACACACATCTGCTTGGAAGTGAGTTGCAAAGTGTATACAGCACTTTCATTTACACACACCATACACCTGGGCTGGTTTGCCTGCTGTGCATTTTGCATGACACTCACAGGTGAAAGGCCTACGTAGGTCACGTGAAGGCCTACGGAGGTCACGTGAAGCAGTGCACCTAAGAAAGTTTGGATTAATTGTGCAAATGCATTTGTTCACCATGTGCTGAAGAACAATCTATAACTTAAACCTGAATCCCCTTTTTGTCCTCGGTTTTGGAGTTGGAATTGGAATATGTTACGAGACTTTATCTGCTTTGAACAAACTGGAACAACTAACCTGCTTGGTAAGCTGTCTGACCGAGTGGAATGTGATCCTGACTTGTGATCCTGGCGTCGATAGGTATACTTTCAACAATAGTTCCCTACTTTCACATTCTTTGCACACTGCAGGGAAAAGATGTACAGGTCACCGGGAATCCTTAGAGTAATAATACTTTAACATTTGGTAAGCCCCTAACATTACACCATGATTCCTCTGTGAAAACAGCAAGTATATAAGACACATCTGAAAATTCAGTGGTGCTATGAGCCTAAGACATCAGCTCTTCAGCTATCTGCTACATCCATTCTGCCTTGAGATCTCATCGCAGGAGGTTTACCTGCTCTTAACCATCAGAGCAGTTCTCATTCTCTGGATCATGGGACCACAATGATTCTCACTCCAATTCACACCTTGACGGGTGATTCATGTGACCCTTTGTCATGGAATGAGGGGTGTGGTCTACAGCTCCACCCCCAGATACAGATATATAGCTCCTGGTTTCCCAACATCAGGCCAGAACTGAAGAAGCCTTTTGAATGAAAGGTGAAACATCCTCAAGCTCCAAGAAGTCCAGTTGTTTACAACTTAGCTCCTTTGGCTAATATGACCTGGATGAATGAGAATCTACACAGGCATCTTAATGACACATACATCATGCCAACAGTATGTGAATTGCCATTGTGAGCTACAACAAAAATGTCCAGTTGCATACGACTTAGCTATTTTGAGTAGCCTAATCCAATGATTTACTAAGTGCAAATTCATAAACTTTGGCCAATATAGTATATCGCAATAATGCACATTCATTGTGCAGTCTGTTTCTTTAAAAAAAAAAAAAACATATACACATTTCATAACCAAAAGTAAATTATGTTTCACACAGATAAGTGAAAAGACAGACCTAAAGAAAAAGTCAAAATAACAAGTGCATGAGGTTTTGATGAGCAGAGCAGAGTCTTCAAAGAAAAAACGCTCTTGATGTCCAGGCAAACCCGCCATTGTAATAGCAACAGACCATGGAAAAAGCGCAGCTGGCTTTTAAAGGAATGAGAGTATAAACTCTGATTGGTTTGTTGGATGTTACTCACCGTACACACCTATGATTAATTAGGTAACTTAAGACCAACCCTTTTGAACCATGCGCCAGGCCCAATGTTCACTTTTCCCGTTGTGAAAATACAATATTGTCTTGGGACCTCCCCCAAAGCAACTTGCGCGACAGACTTCAAGCAATCAGATATGATCGTGAAAATAGAGCCCAGTGTCTGTGCTAAGTAGTTAGACACTAGTTTGCAATCAAAAAAGGAAAAAATGGGAAAAATGTCCCAGTTAACGTATTCTATGTTTAATTTGCTGACAGCTATACAGTGATGAAAACTGTGGTATTACATTGGCAGTTTTTTTTTTTCATTACAATAATCTGGAGTACTCACACTGTAATATTTGGCCCCTAAGCTAAAATTAGTAAATCTCCTAAAAGATTACTCATTTTATAGGTTATACTCAAAGCAAAGTACTTAAATATAAATATATATATATACAAACACATCTGGAGCAAAAATGCATCAACTTACTAATCTTTTGTCTCAGGTTTATTTCTTTACCAAACAACATTAGTTTGAAATGATGAAAAATGAACTTTTAACTTCAGTCAGACAAGTTGGTAAAGCAGAAACCTAACAAACTATTATTGGATACCATTATTTGTTATGTGGCTGTTGACAGGCACACATGACAGATTGTCAGAGTTTCCCATCTCTTCTGACTTGATAAATGGGTGCACCTTAAAGAAGGGTTCACCCCCTTGTTAGGTGTTGGACTGAAAAAAAAAGTTCACAGTGCCACTTTCATCAATACAGTGAGGCAGAGCAGCATTGTGTGTATTCAGACCTTTGCACCCCTGTTCTATTTTGCTGGTGACAGGAATGCCGTGGCCTGGTCCAGAGCCACAGCTGGGGCGGCACAAATGAGAGCCAAAAGGCCTATAGCTTCTGCAGCTATCCACCTGACAAAACATTGCTTTCCTTGGCTACACAAAATAAACCTGCTGTAAAACAGTCTTCTCCCAACTGAGCTTCAGCTGCACTTCTGTGCTGTTTGTTAGTTATTGCAGTTTACAGATATAATGTTTAAATACATTACTACTAATCTATTTTTGATAGATTAGGCATGCACCAATTGAAAATTCAAAATCAACATTTTGGGCTGATACTGATATTTCAGTATCAAATTTGGCTGATGCGTATACCAACATTTTTGTTTACTTTGTTTTTAATGCCAATAATATGCTGGCAAAAGTGTCTTCATTATTCACAATAACAAATTCATTTTCAAGACATTTGCATGTGATTTTGCGTGCTTTCTATAACCCCCTGTGGTAACTCCTCAGAGTTCCCAGCCAGCACAAATAACACACAAAGTATGACAAAACAAAATGCAATCCTATTCTGAGGAACAAAACAAACAAACAAAAACATTCACTGCAAGCATTACAATAGAGGTTTTACTCTATTAGCCCAGTTAGACAGGTTTTCTATTTTTTTTACCTTTAATATTTCTAACAAACATGAACAACGATTGTTGGTTTTAAGCAATGTTTTAAGTTGTGTTAGTTAAGGGACAATGTTCAGTGAGAAAGTCATATTCATGGAATAAGCCCAGACAGAGCAATGCAGGACCCCAATGTGATCTACTGTAGGGACTGTAGTGCAATGACATCCAAGAACATACAATGGGTGCATTTTGTGTTAGTGGTAAGATTGGAATAATGGCAACACTTTTATTTAATCCTACATCTTATTTAATTTTACAGAACTTCCACAGATGGCTTAACTATGGTTATCTAGGAGGAACGGAGAGGGTTTCTTGATAGAGCACTTTGTGTGAAGTTTTCCTCTTTCTTTAAATGTTTCATTTTCTTGGATGAGGTTTTTATGTTTTGTTTTGTATTTATTCTGAACAAAAATGTATATAGTGGGATAAAGTGTCTTGCTGCATCTTTTTCATTAATATCATGAATGGCTTTCTCTCCCAGAACCCTAAACCCCAGCTTTCATCCATGCGCCACAGATAGATCCTATGGACCAAGGTTGAGCCTCATGAGGATCTTGTCAGGTTGTCAAGAAAACCGTTGCATGCACCCTGTCAAAATCTGCCACACATGACAGACTACTGTGTTCTGACAGTCTGATAGCAAGACAGGCACACTATTTACGAAATGTTTCATGGCATTTTTACCCAATACCCCACTCAGTATGCAGTGCTGCTTTTTTCCCATACAATTTCTTATTTTCAAATACAATTAAGTTAAAATTTCAGTTAAATTAAGTATAATCAAGGCAGTCTGTACATTTGAACCTGCTGTATCTAATTAAAATGATCAAATCACTTAAAACACAAAACAACTTTAAAATGTTAATGCATTTCATTTTCTTTGACTATACATTTTCTTTGACAGTGCTGTACAATCATGTCTAGTAAGTGTGATAACACTTACTTAATGAAAAATTAAAACCTACTGTACTGACCCACAATGGTCTGATGAGCAGAAAAGAATTTGGCTATGATATAATGATTGCTTTCAGGCTTATCCATGTAAACATTGACTTTTATTGTGAAAGTAGAACATCAATGCTTTCATAAATCATAACAAATTGGGAGACCTGATAAAAGACAATGTATTTCAGACTGAGGTTGAATAACAAGGTGAGGTAGACATGTTAGATCGTCAAAGAATGTTAATCTATTGCAGTTAACCCTGACAACAACAATTCCTTCATTTCCACAGATGGCAGGCATGCAATGACTGATAATACATGGACCAGCACTAGCCAGGAACGTAAATACAATGGCAACATCTGAGGTTTTTCAGAAATGTATGCTTTGTTTCCAGTGAACTCCTTCATGAGTTACACTATGTACTGACTTCTGCTGGAATCCTCTCACCTGAACAACTTTGTTTTTTAAACAAAGTTTGGGAGAATTAAGCAATATAACATGAGTGAAAGTGAGGTTGTTTGTGGATATCCTCAAAGATGTGGTTCGGCCACAGGCATGAAGCTGAAAGCTAAGTGCTGTATATTTGATGGTGAAAAAATATTGTGCCAATTATCTGTCAAACATTTTTCCAAGTGCAATGATGTTATACAAACAATGTATGGTGTTAGCTTATATAGTAAGCCCAAGACAGGTCTTGGGCGGTATTAAGATCATTAAAATCCCTGAAACTACACCTATTGAAAGGCCTCAACATTAGCACACAACATTTTCATGCCATCTTAGAAAAGTACAGGTTTGCAATGACAATCAACACCACAGCGTGACTATACCCAGACATATATACCATTCTTAAAACAAAAACAAAAAACGTACACTTTGTGTAATGCAGTATTTCATCAATTCAGCCACTCTTCTGAAAGCTACAAAAAGATAATCCAATTCAGCAAAGTTGATTTTTTTTATCTGGTTGTTTGTGGTAATAGCAGCTTGACCCCAAGCTGTATGCCAGAGATATGTTATTGGTGTAATAGTGCATTTAGCTTACTTTTTTGTTTATTTACATGTTCCCAGTCCATTGCATCAAAGATTCACAATGTTGTACATAGCGGCTTTTGCTAGGTGCCAGTAGGGCAGCCGCCCTGGGCGGAATTTTAGCGAGGGGCGCCACTGGCGTCACAAACGCTTGAAAAAAAAAATTATCTAAAAAAATTATATTATCTATCATATCACTGTGTAGAAAATTGCCAAATTGGCGCCCTCTCTGGCTTCAGGGGCACCTGCTTGCTGAGAAGGCCCAGTGCACAGAAGCTGTGTGATATGGGGAAAGGGGAGAGGGTGTGGGGGACAGTTCACCTCTGGGTCTCTGAAATGCAACGCACAAGCGGGCAATACTCTGCAATTAGTGAGTGAAAGTCAGTCACACATCAGCTTTCTTCCCAATGATGCACGTTTCATTCATAATATTATATTTACAAGTCCATAATTCCTGCACGTTTTTTAACTGTGTGAAAGGGCTAATATAAAGGGCAATACAAAACGATTATGCGGTCACCAAGGTGAATTGCTTTAGTCTTAACTCCTGGTCGGCAGTGACAGTGTTCGTAGATGGGAAATACAGTATGTTGACTGTCGAGTGACAAACAGAAGGAGATGGACAGAAAAAGGTCAAAGCCATTAAAAGAGTAGAAACGAGCAAAAGATGAAGGTATGCAACTGTTCTCTCTGCATGATTGTGTTATCAATGCCATGAATGAAGGGCTAATGTTAATCATGGTATAACTCTTGTTAGCCTTCTAGCTATGATGCTACGATTGCTATAATCAACAATATAATTTGGTCTTAGCTCAACAAACACAAGATGAAATTTCACAATAAGATTTGGCTTTGCAACAAAACTGTTACAAGTTCAGTTATTATTGAATTCCATAATTTGGGTTAAGGTTGAGCCCTGAAATTAGCCAACAGAATGTTATTATGGTAGTTTCAACATTTGCAATTTGTTGCAACTCATAGTTTAACTATAAGCTAGTTTAGCATAGTTAACCAGTCATACCTGAACGTGTAACAAGCATACTGTAGAATTCGAGGCAGCAAGGAGCTAATTGTTCCTCCCTAAAAGATAGCTTAATATAGCGTCTGACAGACATTTGGAATGTAAGGGCATGTTAATATAAAATTGCAATTTATGGATGTGTTGTAAAAGAGTTTTTGTAGCCTATGGTATTTTGGTGTTAATTTCAATTGCAATTCAATTGCAATTGGGGGGTGGGGGCACTCGGAGGGGGTCTCGCACGGGAGTAATTCAATGTAGAACCGCCACTGATGCTGTACCAAAAAAAGGAGTATGTACTCCAGTGTGTACTTGGTCAGCTATTCAACACGTGTGTCAGCTGTATGAAAGCAGTATTTACCAACTGATTCACTTTATTCTGTGTAGTATTTTGTTTTTCCTTGTGTCACCAACCCTGAAAGTGCCCTTTTTTGGGGGGCACTTTGGTTAAGTGTTTTAACAAGCATTTCTTACTACACATGTACTAAGTATGTACAACCAAACTGCATGGTATAACATTTTTGCACACAGTATATTGAACTGTGCTTAACAAGTGTACTATTTTACAAAGTCTTACCAGTATTTTGTAAATAAACATGAATGATGTTAAACAAGACAAAAAGACTATATGTCAAAACAATACACGCAGACGCAACTGAAAGCAAGCACATAAAGAGGTAATGAGCCAATCATTGCATGGGTTTGGTCTCAATCCCAGTAATTCCAGGCAAGTGGATGTCATTGGATAATATTCCAGCTGTTGTCCCTCCCCTTTTGAAAGTTGACTCAATACTGGCGTGTGACTTGGCCAATAATGACATAGATTTGGTTCGGGGCGTGGAAGAGGGACTGGAAGTTGAGACTGAATCCAGCTGTGAATTCGGTTGGATGCAAGGATGCCTTCTAAAGACAGCTTCGGCGACTGAGCGAGAAGAGACGTGTTGGTTCGAAATTATGGACAACAACTTCATGTAGACCAATCACTGAGCTAACATTCAAAGTGCAATAGATAAGTTGTAGCCAAGCATTCTAAAGCTTTTTGGAAAGCGGCAAGATTACTTGTGCGGAAAGAATAATAGCTACTTTCTCAGAGCTCTTCCGTTACATCGCCGACTATTCGCCATTCCCGATAAATATTGTAGCCTAATAACGCCACAAAAAGTAAAGAAACGGATAAGTTTGATGAAATTCGTTAGCATTTTCAGATTTGTTCATACATTATCGTGGATGCCAAGAATTAGATTTTTGTTGTGTTTGTTTAAAACCTAAACTGGAGTCTGAATTTAGACTTCAAGAGCATGTGTGGCGCGCAGTGTGCCTGAAACGGCTTATACTGTGAGAAGAACCTGGAGAGTCAACCGCGGAGCTCTACTTTACCTCGTCCTCCCTTCTACATTGTTTTGGTCGCACTTTGGAGAAATGGTCATGCGATGACTGAGCTCGCCTTGGACACATCCATACAGTTGATCACAGGTAATTATGCCCATTTCAGCGATAAAAAGGTAGCCTTTAACACTGCGTATGGTAACATTTGAAAAACTGCAGAGCGTTAGGTGGTCGCCACCACTTGTTTAATTTTAATGTTATATTAAAATAATTCCAGATGATGGGGGTAACAAAGTTGGTTGTTTTAGTTGAATAGGCCTACTAAAATGGTAATATCCACAATGTTTATGCTGTTCACCTTTCCGATGTAGGCTACGGATTAGATGGTTCCTCCTGAGGAAACCCCTACTTGAAAGGCAAATAATAGAGCGCAATGCATGCAGGAGAGGAAAATGTAAAATCCGCCAGTAACTAAGATAAAGCATTGACAGAGAAACAAATAATCACGAATCGTCATGATCTAAGTAATTTCAGACGGGTTTAAGTTGGCACACAGACGTGTGTGTATGTTTAAGAAAACATCGAGTAAGTTTAGTCGTTGGTAAGTAAAACGTAGCGTAATAATTTCAGTCAATCATAACTGTACCCTGAAACTGCTCTCAAAGCACATAGAGAAAGGGTGAGTGTTTTGCATGTATTAATGGTTTGTCGTGGTTCTTGAAGGGGGTGAATGATGGAAGAAGATGGAGGAAATATTTCAGAGGACCATGGGGAGAGGGAGACGGAGGTTGCGTCTTCTCTACCCCGGACTTTTATTCGACTCAACGACCTGTCCGGTGGTTGGAACCGCAGCGAGGAGGTGGTGGAGACCGATGCGAAAGACAGTGCCACGGGGGTGGAGGAAGCTTCAGCCAGCGGCAAAGAAGCTCTGCCCTATCCATCCCTGGCACCTGTCGTGTTTTTCTACCTGAACCAAACCACCCGTCCAAGGAGTTGGTGTCTCAAAATGGTCTGTAATCCATATCCTTTGTTTTGAGATCTTGACGTTTCAACGGTCTTGTGGGTAAGAACACACGCCAGTGCGCACATATCTTAACACAAGTTATGAAGTGTCAAGCATACGACTAGATAAACGGGCACAAACAATGAACATTTTCGATCCAAACTTGGGTCAAAAACAGTATTAGCTGCATAGTGGCTGAAATGCAGTTTTGCAGATGTGTGAGGAGCCATATCATGCTTGGGGATAAGGATGGTGCACTAACTTTGAAACGCCATACTAAATCAAGATATTATCCTTTGATGCACTAAGATACCATACTTTGTTGTTGGCTGATCATTGTTGCAGAATAAGAAAATGCAATTACATGTATTTTGATTTTTCCTGTCCCACAGCTGCAGTATGCAAATTCATAATCAGTAACATCAACGCCAAGTATATCAACATAGGGTTGTTGGGTCGTTGTCATATTGGCACTGCATTCCAGTGGTCAATGATAGACCCTTTTATCAGTGGGTGGGGGGTGGGGGGAGTGATTATAATGAATCCCTGAAATGGTCTGATGTAGCTAATCTATGTGCCTGTTTTTGAGTAGTGCAACTCGATAATAGGGACATAGCATCATAACCATTATTTCTGATGCGCTTAGAATATAAAATACCATATGGCATAAGTTTACGAAGCTATTCACAAACATACGTCACAGCAGTTAAAGCATTGTGGTGTAGTGGAAACCTTACAGAAGTTGTAGCTTGTACAGGGTCACATATGGCTTCATTAGCAGCATTTTTGTGACATCTGACTCTACATCCAAGTTTAGTGATTACTATATAAATGGTTGTAGACCTAATAAACATAGAGGCATTGTGAATGCTGTATGGCCGTGTATAAGTGTATTTATATAAATTCTGTGGATGGCCTAATAACTTGCCAGTGACTGATTTATGTAGTTGTATTTTGATGGCTGATTGACTATTGTCTTTTTTGTTGGTCATAAGTCAGTGAGTAAGTGACTGTCAGTAAGTGAAGAATAAGGTGCAGTCAGTAAGTAGTGAGTGCCACTAAGGATCAAATGGTTCAGGTGAAGGAAGGACAACAGTGGGGTTTGATGACTGTGTGAACAGGCAGATAATCTTCTTTCTTGCTCTCCCTAATATGGAAGTGTTGTTCGGTCCTCAGCTGTGCCATAGGGCTCTATGCTGTGATGGGCTGTGGTTTTGATTGGGTGTTTAGGCAGCTGAAGCTTGTGATTCCCAAGTTGACTTACTGTTCAGTCTTGATTGTGAGTAGAGCCATGGTGGTGCATTCACTTCAACCATAGAGTTTCTATTTACTCATTTATAGTTAATCATGTTGATAGCAATAGAAGCTAAGAATTAAGGAGCCATTTTAATAAGCAGGTGAAAATCTTTGCAACTATCCCCAGAAGGGTAATTTCCCAATAGCCAGAGATGAACTGGTTCTGATATCATGGAACAGGATATCACACCACAGTATTCACATTCTTGCTACAGTCTAAACACCCGGCAACTCGTGCAGCGTCTGTGCTGTATGGGGACCTGTCTGGTACAGCACACGCGCTTACAGGTACATATGTCGGTTACCCCTGGTTCTGGGTTGGCGGAATTCAAAAGTGTAGTGGAAAATCAGCATTAGTAATGGACCTTTTTGACTGTTATGGAGACAGGCTGGACCTGCCTCAGCCTCCCTTAAGGAAAGAATGCCGTTTTGGAGCGTTGAATTGGCTGGACCTGGTTGTGATGTCTGGGTGCAGAGTTTTTTTTTTCTTCTCCAAGCAAAGTATAATGAGTCTTGTGGGGCTGAATAGTTGCCCAGTGAAATAGACACCCCCTCTCTTTACACACACACACACACACACACACACACACACACCACCACCACCACCACCACATACGTCTTTGATAATGCATTTTTCACTTCCCCCTCCACCACTGTATTAGCCTTAGCAACTTGAACTAACATAGAAGTATGTGAGCTTTCAATTCTCTTAGTTTCCCAAGGAGTCTTTTCTTCTTTAAAATGTTATCTATATCTTCGATGAAAATGTATGTCTAACTTTATTTTCCACTGTAGGTTATTATTATAGTGTAATCCTGTATGTGAAGTTTGTGTAGTCAAATGCATTCAATGCATGTTTTTTGTCATGTCTATCCTTTAAAATACAAGCGAAGGCATAGACATACATTTTGTCCCAACAATTATATTGAGGTGAAACAAAATACTATGATAGTTTGTTTTAATGAAAACTAGTATATTTGTAATTAGAGCTTAAAACTTGAAAATGCACAGGCATCCGTGTAAAGCCAGGTGTTTGTATGACAGCATTTTAGGATTAAGTGTATTTGTCAGGGAATATTGATGACCACTGAGAATGTTCCACCTAATCAATTATGTAGCCTTTATCAGTTCAGGCCCTCTCCTGGGCTGATGCCAGACATGGCTTAGTCAGTGTGACTTACATTGTATGTGGTTCATTCAAAAGGGTTTTGTGTTCAGATGATTATTTTTAGTGATAATGATGTTCCTTTCTTTAGGGTGTGCTACAACTATAGTCACAGCTTTGATTCATAACACATAGTCTTTGTCATGTTGTACAATGATGTACAATTGTGGTACAAGTGCAAGGTAATGTCACCTTGTACCAGATGAGGAAGGGATATGGCCAAAATGCCAGTGAAATGTTTCTGTGCAAAGGAGAAATGGTGTCTGTGGAATACAGTTAATTCCTGTGATGGATACTTCACGTTTTGTTAATTTCACATACTGTTTATGTACACAAAAGCTGCACAGCATACTAAGCCTAAGGGCAGAAAACCTAAGGATGTGGTCCCCTTTACATGTCTTCATGTAGAGATTAGTTTATTGGTTGTTGTGTAGATGTGTAAATGTGTATGAATACTGTATGTGACTGGTGGTTTATAGGTCACATTGGTGCTATTGACAGAAGTTAGGGAAAAGGGAAGGAGCAGTTTTCAGGAGTAATATTACTACACTGAGGTCAAAAGCGCTCCTAGGTGCTCTTCTGTCATACATTATGCATTTGTATCTGCCTATAAAACCTCTTACTTCGAATAACCATACTTACAAAAGATGGAAGTATTTGCTTACTTTTAACTTCATTCCTGTTTGGACCCAATTGGCTGGATGATTTATGCTAAGATGATGCCACCACACTGACTGAGTGCGCGCACTAAAAGAAAGCAGGAAAGGTATGTATCAACTCCTCTATCTTAAATCTAGCAAAGGAAGATAGTAACATTTTGTGAAACGGTGACGTGTTTCTCTAAGGTCTATTGTTGTAACACTTGCACCCATCAGGACAAGGTCTTTTGTTGGATTATATATGAGCTATCTGTAGCATTCACACCACCTAACTGGCTATTGCACAAAGGTGTTATGCTAAGTAAGTGTAACGGATGGCAGCTAGCACAGCTTGGCGTAGAATGTTAGTAAACCTCCCTCCCAACGCCGCAAAAAGATACGCTGCTGCCCAGCTTTTAGATCACTTGGTAGCCCATCTGTTTCCCATGAGGTCGCGGGTTCTGAGGAGGGTGGACTACACAGGAAGACCTTGGTTACATAAGCAACAAAATAACATGTTAAAATGTTCCATACATAAGGGAATTTTGACTTAAGATCATTACACAAAACTTTGCTCATGTTTTCATGCAGTAATATTCTCTTGTTGTGAAAGTGATGGCCTAGACCAGGGGTGCCCACTATATTTTGGCTTGTGAGCTACTTTTAAAATGACCATGTCACAGTGATCTACTACTACTGCTAATAATAATAATAATAATAATAATAATAGACTCAGTATGTGTTTCATATGTATGTTTATGCAGTTTGTTTGTTGATATACATGTTGAATTAGCCTACATATGCACCATAGTAAAATAGCCTACATGCATCCATGCAGAAACTTTTACTACATTTGTATTACTTTGTAATGAACCTTTAGAGAACAATTCTTACATTTACATTTGTAATTATCTATTACCATCTTAATCTGATGATGACCTGCATTGGAGGAAGACAGACAGGGTTGCATAGTCCGGACAGTAGCTGCTGTATGTAGCGCACACTGTCAATTTGCGCACACGCTCTCCCTTGTTTCTCCAGCTCCCATGCTAGGTTTCGGAAGTTTCCCAAATCATAGCGCTGTGACTTTGAGGACAACAATTTCTTTTTTCATTTCAATGCATTAACTGAGCTGATCATGTCGACCACGCTTTTGTCTTTTTCTTGGAGCTCTAAATTAAGTTTGTTCAATATGTTAGTAAGATCAGTGAAAACGCCAAGTCTAGCAGCCACTGATTGTCGTTAAGTTGCTTGTGTTCCGCATGTTTAGTGACAAGAAGAAACTCCTTAATCTTCGGACAGAGCTGTTGAAATCTCTGCAAGAATTTCCCCCTACTAAGCCATCTCACATCGGTGTGTAGCAAGAGGTCAGAATAGTTAGTAGCAGCTAAGCCTCTTCCAAGTGTGCACGGAACAGACGTCTTTGAAGAGTCTTTGCTCGAATAATGTATAACGCATAATGAAGTGACTGCAGCTCGCTTAACTGCATTTTTAATTCCGTCACATTTCTCAGTTCACTTTTCGGGGGAAGTCACTATTTTTATTAACAGTATGGGCTAGATACAAGTTAGATAACTACTGTAGCTAGGACTCCTTCGTTGCTGCAGTTTTCCAGTAGCCGTTTTAGTTGTTATGGTAACCTAACAAATTTTTTTTGACAACATGCGATCTACCGGCACTGCCTTCACGATCGACTGATCGATCTTGATCGATGTAGTGGGCACCCCTGGCCTAGAGGTTAAGGTATCGGACCTGTGACCGCAGGATTGCAGGTTCGAATCCTGGGTCGCCAGTAGTGCCACTGAGGTATCCTGAGCATGGTATCGCCCCCATGCACTGCTCCCTCGGCGCTGTTGTCATGGCTGCCCCCTTCTCACGTGTGTGATGGGTTAAATGCAGAGGTGAATTTCGCTCTGTGTGCTGTGATCACAATGACAAAAATAGGACTTTCACTTAACACAGCATTAGCTTGGAATTGCTGTATTCTAGTTGAGGAAATAACTCTCCACTAGACTTTTTGTAACATAACCCAGATGTCTGACTTTATTAAGACTCACCCAGTTTGAAGTCTTTCTTTGAGCTGTAGTACCAATAAAGAGACAGGAGACATTTGCATTTGCATTGGTTCTGAAAACTTGTAAACAGTGCCAAATTAGTATAAAGACTGCAGTAGAGAAGTTTCTTTGACATTTATGTCATGTGTCTTTTGGTCAAGTAAAACAGGTTTACAATAGTCTCATCAGCAAGTTTTATTTTTCAAATTGTAAAGTCTGTTGTAATAGTATAAATCATAGAGGGAAGCATTATGAAACTCTATGTTTCAGAAGGTAAAGATGTTTAACTATTGTCATCTATAGGTATACTTGTTAAAACAACAAGCATGCCTTTCACTTTTGAAAAACTTAAAACATAAAAGTTTTTTGCAGTAGAAGACATTACAAGGGTAACTGTAATACCGAGACTAAAACCAAGACTAATGGAAACCTGTTTATTCTGTTTGGCTTTCTGGTACTTATCCAGCTCTTGGTGACCAGTGACACAGTATGAGTATGAAGGTGATGCTCCCTTCTTCTTCCCATCCAGCCTTTATGACCTTATATCTAAGTTAACAGATTCCATCATTTACTGTGGTGTGTATTCATAACCTGAGGATATTTATGCACCACTAATAAAATAAAAGCGGTCCTAAAAGCAGTCCTACAGAGGCCTGTCAAATGTGTGCTGCACCAGAGGACTCCAAGTGGAAATTTATGATACTTTTACAATGTAAGAACAATAACAAAGGAACAGAAAACAGACTGATGATTGATGTTCTTAAAATGCTCCTGATTGCTGTAGTTTGCAGCACAGACAAATTCGGGCAGGCAAGTGTGATGGCCAGCTAAATCATTGGTGACATCACTCGTTCTGAACACATTACAGTCTATTTTTTATAGACTTTAAAGTTTGATATGTGTATAAGTACATGACGGAATTGTATGAAATGTGTAGTTTGTCATCATTACATGTTTGCCAAGATGATTGATGACAGAGAAGTTGTTTGAGTACAGTATAGACTAGAAACTGCTATATGACAACACATCTGCCAGCAGGGCTCCAGTTTCCATGGTAACCTGCTATTTTATCCTTCCTGGCAAGAATGCTTATGTAGCAAAATGTATTAATTGTTTGTGAATACTATGAGTTCGGAATGATTGTTGGAAAGACCGGTCAGTTGCATAGAAAATAAACTAAACAGTTGTGAGACAGGAATCTATTATATATATAGTATACAAATATATACTTTCATACTTTCTACAGAGATACCTCTGTTCTCAAAGACCTGTGGTCAGAGGCTATCAGCACAGGCAGGATACTCCGTATAGTTGTGTCAGGTTTAAGTGGAGTCGGCTAGCTCACCAACTCTCATAGCCCATTTAAAGCCTTTATTTTTTCCTCAGTTTTGAGTATTCCTATGCTAGCAGGAGAAATCTAAGAATTTGCATGCATGTCTATAAAGCAATTCATTTTCAGATCTTGACAGAGTTTATTAAAGTTAATGAATATTTGCATGAGTGATAACATAGAAATGCACCATTGTATTCCCAAATCTGCTTTTGCAGTTATACAGCACTCACTGTCTGAATAACCATGCTCCACCACATAAACTAAGGAACATCAAAATGTCATTTGCCATTCAGTTCATTTCAAGATATTCTTCCTTGTTGCTGTGCAACAGAGTGAAAACATGAAAAATTATACAGGTCTATGTTCAAAGATTCTTGCTGTACCAGAGTTGATCAGAGTTGCTTCTCAAGTGTGGAAGTACCTTCAGTTCAATGGCCATGGTAGATGGGTGTGGATACATTGGAAATTGTTGTATTCAAATGTATAAACGGTTGTTAGGAATGTTACCCACATCAGGGGTGTGCACTTTAGCTGCTCCACTTTCATCAGTGTAGCTGGAGAATCGACTAGTGCTGACTAGTGCCTCGCCTAAATTTTATTTAGCTCCAGCAACTGCGTTAGGGAACGTACGTTTCAGTTCGCTCTGTCTCTGAATGTGAACGGGCCATACGAACAGATGGAGGGCTGAAAATGGTGACGTTGAACTCAAGCTTTCATTGAGTATTTAAAGCCAAAACAACAAGAATGCTTGAAGAATTTTGGGGAAAGATGTTATTGGTCTGCTTCCTGCAGGTTTTGGGAAAACCTTAATGTAACAAGCAGTAGCAATTGTTCGAAGCGACCGTAGAGCAAACAAATGCCAATGCAAAGGTTTCAGTTGCTTGCACGAAGTGAAAGCGGGTGATGCATCAGAGAATAGCACACTAGTGACTTTTGTTACTTCATGTCCATTACAGCCTAGATCAAGCCAACAGTTTACTTTAAAGACATGCTACAGGCACTGTGACAGTATGCTATGTATGTACTGCATGCAATTACTATTGCAGCATGATTACTGTTTTTTTAATTAATGTTTAGAAAGGCTGGCACCCTCAGTTTATTTTCACTTCAGATGAGAGATGTTTTGAACAGGTGTTACATGTTGGAAGTACAACACATTTTTTGTTAACAAAAGAATCAATAAAATCAATAGTGGATTTAAAAGACCATTCCACATCACATCTTGGTCATTTTTGTTTTTTCCTGTCTGCCATCATATCAAGGCTATATCCGATAAGTGATTGTGATTGGCCCAGCTGATTGTTGTCAGGTGGAAATCTGTTTGAATAAGACAAGTTCCAGACACTTGCAATGTGTTTCTAGGGCTTGTTTCCCAGGCCCTAAAATTGTATCATGTAAAAAGGCATATTCTTTAGGGTATTTCTGTACACTGACTTGTAGATGATCTCTTTCTTCTTGGGCTGTATTACCTCCACTTAAGTAGAATCTGTGTGTTTTCTGAATGGTCAACTTTAAGTATGTCACACATAGCCACTAATGAATAAGTTGACTTGTTTGTTTGGGCATCTGCTGTTGACTGTTTTTGGCATAGTCCTGTTGGTTCATATATAGATATATTGTTCCTCTTGAGACCAAAATTATATCAATTTGTCATTCATATAGCCACATTGAATCGGACCACACATTATATACATAGTTTTATTGTAACTGACCATACATAATCTACTCCTATTGAATCTGACCGCAAACAAAGACCCAGTTAAAACAATTATGAATTCTGCCTTGCCAGCCAGGAAATGGCCATTATGCAGTGATCAATATTTTATCATCCTATCTCTCTTAGGAGTTTTTGTCTTTCCTTTATGCCATATTTTGAGTTCTCATATCTGTCAAGGCTTTATATTAATGTCCATTGATTCATTGTAATAGGCTAGTCTTCCATATTTAAGTATTACCATACCAGTCATCCAAACAGAATGAGAATATTGTACTGAAAGCTTATGACTGTTGGCTGATGTTGTCCTTAAATAAGTACCCACATACATAGCTGCCAAGTTAATATTATTGACATACGCCACTGAAATCTCACTGAAATGTAGCTACTCTCATGTTGACAGGTATGCACATACTATGCTTCAAATGTCTATTTTAATCTGTCACGATCTGAGTTTGCATTGCACTGATGCCATTATAACTCATGGCCAATATTTCTTTTCCTTTTTAATAATCATAACAATAATAACTTACAATTCTGTTGATAAAAGAAAGAAAGACTTTGAGGTTCTTTATATGTGGTTCAGGTCACGTCATTGAATGAATTATGTAGTTGTGACAAGTGAAAATGTTTTATTTGTGTATAAAGCAAGCTTTCATTGTGCATGACCAAATTGTGGCTGGTGATGGATAAGTGTGCTGATTTATCCAAGACTAAGTCTGATGTAGGTGTTCTGCAGTAAAATCGCTGCTGTTTCAGTGAAAATAGGGTAGATGCTTGTGCAAGTCTTGTAAGCATTTTAGATCATTCAAAGAAGCTATAGGCTACAGAGTACATGGCGCTTGAGTACATGAGTATAGAGGGTAGGTCAAATTAGGTCTCAAACTTGTCCTGTGAGAAAGGAGTAGAGGATGCTTTGCTCAAGCTTATCTGACTGTCCGGGCCCACAACAACAGTGGGGTTAACCGCTTTAGCACTCTTGAGTTCAGTTGCTTTAAGGCAAACATCATTATTCTGAAAGATTATTTTTGTCAAATACAGCAAAAGGCCCCTCTTGTTCCTTTAGCTTTCCATTTTCTGTCCTCATTTAACGAAAACTCTGGTATTCATACACAGTCCTGCCTGCAAATTGGAAACAAACATAGTGGCTCAGACTGAGCAGTAAACAATTCCAGCCAATCAATGTGGTGCTTTAAGAGCACTGAAGGGCAGGATGAAATCTGATTCGCTGTTCACTAAAACATCGTCAACCTTTTGCCAGTATCTTGGGATTGCCCTTTTAAATGGCTGTGTTTAGTTACAAAGACGGTGCACAAATTATGTGGGTTTTTTTGTTAACAGAAAGAGAGTATATGCACACTGCCGTGTTTTGCTATTTCTGTTTGTTGTTGTCAGGAACAGGATTGTTCTCATAATTACTTGAGTGAGCTAGTTAGCAAATTAATTGGAATCCGGTAAAATTCACAGTGGTGTCTCTCATCAGCCATGTGTTGTGTTGATGCATGTGTGTCTGTGCTGTGTGCTACGAGAAGGCAGCTGAAGGTTTTTTTTTTTTTTTTTTTAATTGTCAGTTTTTTTCCTTTAGTCTTCTGCTCACCACTGTAACTTTAAATCAATACATCTGCGTGCTCCCGCCCCTGCACCCCCCATCTGCTTGAATATGTTTGGTGCCAATGTTTGGGAGGATATAACAAAATTAAACAGAAGATCGGGCGCTTTTAAAACATTTGGGGAAAATATATCTTAATAGAATTGAAATCTCATCGACATGTTGTGCCATTTTTCTTTTATCATTCAAATGTTCTTTTGGCAAACCCCTTCTCTGCTTTGAGTCCTTTTTTCCTCAATTGTGCCCCCCTTTCCCAACCCCCTCTCTGCCTTTCTTGCCGTCTCTCATTCTCTGTGGGCTGTTCCGTGACATGTCTGTAAGTTTATGTAGGAATCAAGCCAGGATTTTCCTACCAGCTTTTTCTCATTAGAGTACTGGAGGAGGTTGGGGCTGAGGGGAAATGGCATGAAGTAGAGGGAAGAAAGAAAGATGGAGGAAAAAGAAGGAAGGTGGTTGAATGTATGTTGCTCCTTTTTAAATACCCATCACCTCAGACTTTACCACTCATGGATTGTGATTCACCTCATCTCCCCAATCCTTGCCACCTTACTTTAGACCAGTTACTATATCCTTATTAACACTACTACCACCCCCCTTCCATCCCTCCCCCCAATACCCAACCACAACACTCATCTCCCAATCCAAATGCCAAATGCAAACTGCTGGCCAGCTTCCCAGAAGGCCTTCCCAGTCTGCTCTTGGTAATAGTGACAGTTTTTATTTGTCCAGTTTACTGACTCCAAATAAGAGAGCTTCGTATTGTGTTGTTTCCTTTTGTTTTTTTTTGTTTTTTAACGAAGATGTGAAAGAATATGAAAGCGAAACACGAGGAACAGTTAATGGCTAAGAAAAAAAAACATATGAGAGTTGTATTCAATTGTTTGGTAACACTTGTCATGACATAGAATTTCTAAACATTCTTCAGGTCCTATTGTAATGTCAGGTTTTCCTCAAACACGTGCTCCTCTCTCTCCCGCCCTCTCATGCCTGCTGTGTTGGCTAGTAATCCCCATTTTTGGACATGTCTGTCTGCCTGGAGTCCCAGGTGGCAGTGACGGTCCCCAGAAGCCAACCACGGCTCTTATCAGGCCTCTCTCTTATCCTACTTCCCCACCTGCCCCCTTTGCTCCTCTCAATAGCTTTTTAAGATTTGTCAGGAACAGACACATGCCATGCTAATTGCCTATCAGTGTTCCCCACCCTGAGCAGTGTTTGTCTGGGAGGAGAAAGAGTGTGGGAAAAGAGTGTGTGTCTGTGTGTTTTAGAGAGAGAGAGAATGAAATAAGAGACAGATATCTAATTTAAGATATGAATAGTAAGAACAGAAAGTAAGAAATAATTCTACGCCTGAAATTATCAAACTAGCAAATGTAGCCTACTGTCCCATGCCTGATTTCAGGCACCATGAGGTAATTTTTCATGCAATGTAAAAGCTAGGGTAATCTACCCATGTTTATAAATGTAGTTTTTCACTGTTGGGTATTTTCAGAACAGACATTCTGTACATGTTGAACAGGGAAATTCATTTTTTGAAAACTAACCAGTGAACATTGGGAAGTTCCAAAGTGATCACTTGGAAATCTAAAGTAACGTATTACATGTACATGTGTCTTCAGCATACCTTTGTGTTCCATGGAATGTCTTCCTTTAGTGTCACTCAGTTGTTAAAGAGCCTACTGACCCCAACATCTGTCAATTTTACATGACATTCAGTTTTAACAGCCATATTGTGTCCTCTCTGTGTTGTGTCATTGAAAAATGGTATCATGCAGTAGTAATTACTGCTCAGACCATGTCCCCAGCTGTCCCCTGCGGCACCTTTAATTAAAAAAATGGCTTCTGTGCTGCACATGCCGAGAGCCTCGTGGTGGGTGTGAGGGACATGTGCTCTGTGTCAGTCAGTAGGTAGGTGTGGCACTACAGCACTTTTCAATTACAATATTTTATTTGTATACTGAATGTGTCAAACAAGTCATACAGCTAGGGAAAGAGCTTTTGTTTCACTACTACTGCTGGTGTATTGTTGCGCATGAAAGCAGCATTTTTTTAGGTGCCAGGCCATTAATACTAATAGGTACTCATTGTCACGGGTGTATGCATAGCAAGCCTGTCATTTGTGAAGGGAAAAGAAAAGGTTAAAGACAAACTGTTTTCATTCTTCTGACTTTGTGCTGTTTCAGACAGGCATATACATAGAGGAAAATATGAACTGTTAATTTGCTCTGCAAGTGTCACAGTATCAGTAAAATAAATGCAAGCCTGTTTGACATGCAGCACTGTAACAGAACCCCCTATATACTTTTTCATGTTTGTGAACACCAAATGTGATTTAGTTTCACACATGTGATGTAGTTTAGTTTCAAACTTGCTGATCTGGCCCTTATTAAGTCCAGCATTGATACTTCCACAAAATACATTTTGATTTTTATATGGTTTCATTTTTCAGCCTCCCCTCCCCCCTTCCCTGCCTCTTCTTAAACCCACCCAGTTTTACTTGAGCCCAGTGTTAACCTGTGCTATTCTCAGAGCGGGAGAAAGCTTCAGGTTTTCCACCAAGTGCTAAAATAAGTGGTGTGTTTATCTGGAGTAGATCGTATTTGTTTTCTGTGTAGATGCGTGTAGGTTTGCCACATGTGTCCCTGTCTTTGTTTGTATGTATATGTCGCAAGCACAGAGACCAGGGTAGAGGCAGCACTTGTGGATTTCATGTCTCTCGTAAACATTTTCTGTTCAGGATTTCCTACAAGATGTGGCTTCAAAACAGTTCCAGACCCCCTTCCTTCAATCCTGCCTGCTCCCTCCCTCTCTGAATACGAAAAGAAAAAAACACAGAAGTAGAAGTCTGCTTTTCATTTACAAGAAACTTGGAGTACACGCATGTGGTTCCTCCAGGTCCTAACTTCCCCCAGTGTTTTATTTTTCTACAGCAAGTGTACTTTAACTCAAAGGAAGAATGTATGCTGGAAGAAACTCAGTTGGCATGGTGCATTTTAAAGTCTAACTTTATCATGTGTTCATATTCATGACACACTTCATCTCAGAAATCCAGTCACTAATGGCATATTATCCAAATCTTTTGTATGTTTAAATGTCTAAGCAGAGATTGGCTTTTAGAAACCAGTGAGGAGGAAGATAATGATGAAAGCAAATGAATGTCTTGTATAACATGCTACCCCTATACTGCAGGATCATATATTAATGTACTGTGCAAGGGCTGGGGTACATGGTCATAGCATATAGTTCACAGTTTTTTATATGTCAGCCATTAGTCTCTTACAGTGTCCTTCCCTCTTACACAAGAAGACATTTTCATTGACTATTTAATTTATTTTCTTGATTTCTAATTGCATGGTTTATTAAAAAGTAAAAACAAAACAAAAATCATGTTGAGGGTTTATTAAGTGGTAAAAAAAAAAAAAAAAAAAAAAGGTTGATGGTGTACCCTCGAAACAAGTTTAGTACTGTTGTGCTGTTGTACCCTAAACATTTGAATATATATTTAAAATAATCATATTGCCCATTAAAATGTAATATAATAAAATGTTAAACATAAGAGATTGTTATTTGGATGGGTTTTCTGAGTGTGAAGGGTTTTTTCCATCGATTGTTCTATTTATAACCAAATTGACAGCAGCTGAATAAGCCTAGTGATCATTAATGAGCACCTTGTCTCGCTGCAAATTATTGTATTGTCTGATAAAGGACTATAAGTAGAATGGGAATAGCCCAGCTATGTTGAGAAGCATCCCTAAAAAAGCCTGAGAAGGACTGTCGGGAATATCAGCGTTGCCTGTGTACATGACATTCTGTGTTTGTCTCTCGTCATCAGTGTCAGAGTTTGCATGAAAGTCAAGCAGCCACATACTGTAAAGAACTTGCAGTATCTGCATCTGTATGCTGGAGCAGTCTGTATATGCCCTAGAACGGCTGACGGCTGACCAAAAGACATAAGAAAGTGCTGTGGAGGCTGCAGAGAAAAACACGGCACAACTGTGCAGTAGTCATCTGTAATGTGAGATTATGGTTTGCATCCTGAAGTTGAAGTATGCATGAATAATTGAGCAGACACTGTGTAGTCCAAGGGTAGGATAATCTCTGTGTGTGTGTGTGTGTGTGTGTGTGTGTGTGTGTGTGTGTGTGTGTGTGTGTGTGTGTGTGTGTGTGTGTGTGTGTGTGTGTGTGTGTGTGTGTGTGTGTGTGTGTGTGTGTGTGTGTTGGATGCAGAGAGATACAGTAGGGTGTAGAACCTTAAAGTGGTCATATACATTCAGTCCCCTTATATAAAAAAATTGTGTCTCACCAGAAAAGCACTTATTAATTTAGCACTCATTTGATCTCAGTGCTGTTTTTGACCCTCTGATCTTCATCACTGTAAAGCTAAATGTTTATGAAAACTAGGGTTATGAGACTGTTATTGACTCATCTTTCCTGTCGGCATTAGTCATCAAAAGCTTTGCCCCTGTGTGAACTACATAATTACACTGAAAACATTTGGAATGCGGGGTGCACAGAAATATAGTTCAATCTTCAAGGTTCTCCAGATTTCCCCAGTATACCGCAGTATATATGTTTGGACTGTTCTTTTTTGTAAGTTAAGATGGGTGTGCATGTGTCTGTTTCCAGCAATATATTCAGTGAACCTTTAAAATCCTCCCAGTCTGCCTTACAGCTTCCTCCTCAGTCGACAGATTTTTTTCCTGGTATGCTAGCTCCTACCTTCCCCAGCTAGGGTTGTCATGGTGATCATTTTTTAAGCAAAGCTGCTTCTCATCTCAAATTTTCCTTTCCCTCTGTCTTCTTTTTCTCTTTTACCCCATGCATCTGTCCCCTATTGTTGCTATGGTATCCTGCATAGACTGTCATCTAGGTATTATAGTCAGGGTATAGCACATCCTGTCTTCATTCTGCCAATCATACCAATCTCAATCAGTCAAATTGGCCTCTGTAGTCTACTGGGGAGATGCCTGTTTCAAGTCTTCAAAATTCTTTTTAATCCTTGATGTTTGTACTCTGGAGACTACAAGAGAGACTGCATAAATACAGGAGATAAGGCTGTGTTGTTTTGATTGTGTTTGTCTCACATTTGTCAAGTGTAAGTGTAACTCTGTGCTCAAATTTCTGTTTGACCTGGCTGTATGTGGTGTGTAAGACAACTCAGCTCACTTCAGCTGCTCTAATTACAGTTTGTAGTAGTAGGAATGTTAAAAGAGATTTAGCTATGGCATGCCTAAACAGTTAACCTTACATAGTCACGTAACTTCAACAACATACATCGAATTCCAAACTATAACCTTATTCCTCAAAGTTGTTTGTGTTCCACCTCTAGAATAATTAATCTGGTTTCACAGTATGTAGATATCCTTGAAGAGCTTGGAAGGTAGCCAACATGGAACTTCAAAGGCCACACTTGTTTGCCCTAGTTTACTTTCTCTACCTGCGTGTAGTAAATAGGCCTTATATTATACTCCCTCTATGCCTTGTTTACATTTTAACACTTGTCTCAAAACCACACACAACACATAACACAAATGTCTAGTCATAGGACAGTGTGAGCTAAACTGTGTATACTTTTGCAGTGCGTTGACACAAAATGCCTTCAGTGAACACTTCCTGCAAAATTCATGAACACCTTTGGCAGTTTATGTTCACCTCTAGCAAGACACTACCACTGTAGATATTTCAGCCATGCAGATACTCTACTCAGAGCACCTAATGTTCAGTTTAAAACATGCCAAAATATTAGATCCCTGTGTCCAAATACAGCCTAGACTGTTTAGATTGTTCTGAACATTTGTGTTAGTTTTGTTGGTACAACTAACACAAAAGGACCATATTTGGATTAAATTGCAGTTATCACTGAAAAGATGTTTCCACTTTTACTTTTATAGATGTAGGACTGGGGATATTGACCCAAGAATGCTACCACAGTCAGTTTGCAAAAAGGGGCAGAATTTCAGTAAGCACTTCCTGCCAAAGTATCCTTAAATAAAGCCATGCTGATTTAGTCAGGAGTTAAACCAAGGAAAGTGCTATATTCTGTAACTGCACAAAGCTAACCAGTGTGTCACCATCCAACATTCATGCAGCATTCAGAAGCGCTACCTACAGTGTTTGGTCAAGCAAAGCAACACCTGATAGCTTTTTATTTTAATACTTCAGTTAATACCATGGTAACTTTTCAAAATATATATTTACAGTAAATGTCCAGAAATGTATTGGTGTGCCCATATATTCATTTTATGTGTGTTGGCATTGCAGTGAGAGGTGTTGTACTGTCCATGTCCATTTTGTTTTGTTTTGCATTTTTAAGTGAAAAAGTGCTAAAATAGTCAGAAAAATGTAATAGCATTTACGTTCAGTTTAGGAAAGAAAAGGATCTTATAGCCTGCAGCTTGTGTATTGGGCTACTATATGAAGACATTTCATAACATGCTGTATTCTAGGATTTGATGATTAGCATGTATAGGGCAAAACAATTTCATTCTGCCCTGCATATTCAGACGACAGGAAACATAGAGTTCTTTGCACAAGCAAAACAAAACATTTTTTATCAACACAGAGAGTGGTACTGTAATAAAGTGCATTATTCTGAAAAACACATTTCTTGAGTGTGTGTAACTCAGGGTTACATTGATTTGTGCACAATTCTGGCCAGACACTGTGCATGCGTGTGTCTGTGTGTAGACCTCATTAGAGGTTCACCAAAAATTCTTCTTGACATGCACAGCACTTCCATCCCTCTTTGAAGAAGTATTTAAACATTCAAGAGGCATTATATATACATAATAGACATCAGCATACCATTGTAGGAGTTATCAGATCAGATTAGATATCTGTGTGTGTGTGTGTGTGTGTGTGTGTGTGTGTGTGTGTGTTTGTTTGTTTGTTTTCCAGACCTAGGGTATTATATTTATATAAAACATCAAGTCATTAAAGACAGATATCTAATCTGATCTGATAACTCCTACAGTGGTATGCTGATGTCTGTCTATAAATCTATAAATGCAAGGATCATCTGTCTGTGTGTGTGTGTCACTCTGTCTGTTCCATGCACTCATGCACAACTCTCAAACTATTTGTTTCACTGAGCTCAAATTTGACAGGTGTCTTGCTAATGTTACGAATAAGTGCAGTTCAAGTTTCATGTTGTTAGGACAACAAATGACAAATATCGTTAAAACAACCTTCAATTACCTTCTGTCTGTGTGTCACACAGAGCACCATAGCCACTCCCCTTTTAATACAACGTGGCTGCATCAGTGTACTGTGGTTCCATTTAGCCCACATATGCTTACACATACATAAATAAAGCAAAGCAAAACTTGCAACTCCAATTGGAACTTCACTACACGTTGCAAACGTGCACCTCGAAATTGCATCTCACATTGGAAAACACTGACTTTTGGGCATGAGTGTGCCTCGCATTCTTAAGTTTCACTCAACCCGTTTCTGAAGTTATCACTGCTGTGTTCATTTGAGGTTACATACATAGTTGTGTCCCCACGTTGTTTAATTCTGTCCTGTGGATTGATTTCATTACACATGGCTTGTTCTACTTCAGCAGTTTACTCAAGCATAATATTATTCAACCATATTATTTAGTCTTTATGGCTTATAATTTAGCATTCAGCAACTACAACTACATACTGTAGCTTTTTGGTACCCAGGAACATCTTTAATGGACTCTGTACTAGTTTATAATCAGTCTAGATAGGATCACAGGTTCTGCAACTGTAATATACGTATTTATATTAATTATGCACAATTTCTTTTGTTTGCTTGCCACGTGTTCAGGGTAACAGAAAACCTAAGTGTAATTTTAAGGCTAAACAACTCTGTGGAAAACAAACAACATGCACATGAGGGTAACCATACTTTCAAGGGGCATTTATGCTTTGTCTTTTGGTCTGTGCTGCCTAGTGAAGTGGGGCATAAATCCCATAAATCCACACACTGTATTTATCTTTGCAGAAGAGTGAACTCGGTGCTGACCGCGTTTGCTCACAACTGACTGAGCTCCAGTGACCCTGTAGTTGAGATACTGTAGCTTGTTTTGGAAACAAAATGATGACTGCAGTCTGATGAAAATGAGAATTTACATTCTGTGCAGAAGATGAGATTTAATTAAATTAAGATATTTGGTTTTAACACTTAGCTTAATACTATGTTCATTTTTCCAAACACTTATCACATACACCATAACCCTACATAATGCCAGCTAAACTGTATATACTTTGCATTGCTTTGACAAAAAATCTATGCAATTGCCACTTCCTAAGATTTTCATTTCAAAACTATACAACTCTAGCATTTTTTTCAGACATTTACTTAGAATTACAATTATCAGTTAAAAAACCTGCCAAAAGATGAGATGGTGTTGATTAGAATAGGCTGTTACAGGCTGTGTGTCATACAGCATATTAGCCCATTTTTATTATGCTTGACTCTTAACAATAAATGTCAGACTTGTTATGTTTACTGTATCACTACACTGCTAATATATACTTAAAAACATTAACCAAATTACATAATAAATATATCACATTTTCTATACAATTTCTGTGGGCTTGTGGTGTTATCGTGGGTATGTTAAGTGAAATGTGTAGAGAAGAAGTATAGGGGAAAGGGTTGAGAGGTGCTAATGTAACCTTTGAGAGAAATGAGAGGATGACGGTTTAAGACAGTACCCATGCTCATGTGTCAGACTCAAGGGTACTGTCTGACAAACAGTCTGTGTGGTAGACACAGGACACAGTGTTTCCGTAAGTGCATTAAAGAAATGCGTGTGTGTGGTTGTGCATGTTTATGTGTCTTGAGTAGGTAGCACTATTAACACAGACCTCAGACTCTGCATGAAAATATTTATTTTAATATATATTTATTTAATTTCACTGCACATATTTCAAGTAATTCAATTGCATGGTTTGATTTGCTTAGATCAAAATATTATGTTAAAATCATGCCCATGACATTCAGTGCATACAGTAGAACATGATGGACTATGATTATACAACATATTTTTCCTCAATAAAAGTTGCTTACTAAGTGACTTACTAAGTAGTGCTGGATACTTTGATGTGATATGTGCTTGATATTTCTAAATCATTTCCCATTACAGAGTTGGAAAGCTCTTTTAGCATAGGCACAGACACAAGGTCTGTGTTTTTGAACTGCTCTACTGTCCTGCAATAGAAATAGCAAGTTTGAAGTAAATCAATCCATACCCCATTGTTTAAGGTCACAGAGTTGTGTTGATAGGAAAAACGAGAAAATTTGATGCAACATACACCGTATAATGAATTGGTAGCTAACTGAAAGTTACTTTCTATGCCCAATTCAGTTAGTGTTAGCTATCAGGGTATAGATTGATTCACACATAATTTCTCCTTTTAAGATAGCAGGGAAAATTAAGAAGACCTAGAGTTTTGAATCTGTAAATGACAGATCAGTTTTGCAGATGTAGTCCACTCAGTAAATAATATTACACAGTTTTTTGATTTCTAACAATTATATCAGCACAACAGAACAAAAAAGTCTAGCAAATACAGACCTTGCTGTAATGATGAAATTCTGCATTCTGTAAACAAAGACATGTGTAGGGCCTGAGAAATAGACAAGTATTTTAACTCTATCCATATGTCTATAGTACAGGTGGAATGGTCTCCACCTGTAATATAGACACATAGATAGATGGATTGTAATACCTTGGTGGTGGTGGTGGCCAGCTTTCACAGTATTTGTTTAATTGGGCTGTTGTACTAAATTCTAGGTTAGTATGTTCAGATTCAAGTCACTGGGTGTTTTTTTTGCTTGTATATTCTGAAATGTCTCAGAGTGTAACGTGTTTAATTATTGTGCAGTATGTTCTGGATAGGCCTTTAAACTACAAACCTTTGTCACTAAGGTCATGCTAGTTCTCTGTGTGCCTCCATGATTGGTTCATGCAATGACATAAGCTGCACATGCATATTTCTTTGGGGAGGGGGCATGCAGAGTAAGGTCATGAATGCTTCCCTGGGGCCTAATGTACCTTTGTGCTGCCATAGTCCCAAAGGGGATTGCTATGGGGATTTTCAGCTGCTTTGTTTTCATCAGGGCCTGATGTCCTCGAGCAGTTAGCAAAGACATATGACTTAGCTGCTGTGTGTCTGGCTCATACCGCCTAAACCACAGCTTCACACAGATGTGGGGGAATCTTTGGATTCAGCAAAAGTGTGCAGACAGGGCTATCCATCAAGGGCTTATAAAAGTGGGACAACATCTTTTTTTCTCTTTTTTTCACACCTCCTCTCCTTCCCCCTCTATACACACATAACACATATGAACAAATGCTTTCTCTCCTTCTCTCTCCATCCATCTCTTGATCCTCTGCTTGTGCCACTGGGTTGTGTTGGATTACTCCAGACTGGGCCGCTAGGTCTCAGGGGATCTGAAGGAAGAGTATCTGTATCTGCCAAGGTACTGTGGGGCCCTCAACAATGTATCGCTGCATAGGCTCCTGGATGTTAATGGAATGCTAGCAGATACACAACCTCCGGAGGTAGCAGACACTTGACAAAACAAGTACTTGACAAAAAAAAACACTTTACACCTGAAAACAAACATGGATGTAAATTGGTTTTCTTGAATTGTATAGACGTGCAGTTTATAATCTATTCCGATTAATTCTCCAGTGCCAGAATTCCATGCTGTTAATTGTATATTTAGACATTAACATTCTCATGTGAATTTATGTAAAGCTCACCTCCACATTTGAAATAAGGTCTCAGTAAAAATTTGGTTGGCATCCTTTGTAACCCTCGAGAATGTTTGCCATAGGACTTGCATCGAATAAGTGATTGATACTATTGATTGGCCACAGTGTAGCAGAGAAAAATGTGTCAGCTGCAGTGGGAGTGAAGGGTTTTATAGCCTTGTAAAGAGATATTGAACTTACATCAGTGTCTAAAACTCGTTGACCTTTGGTTTCCTGCTTTTGAGTGTTAAATTGATGTGTTAATGTATGTCATTTGCTTGGCCAAACTAATGCAACTGAAATAGCAGAAACATAATGAGCCCCAGCCCCTTTATTGTGCACCTGATGCAAGGTTGCATTTTTAATGCAGTGATTGCTAACCTGGCTTCAGAAGCAAACATTTCAGTACGACACACTTGATGTAGCCATTCACTAAATCAGCTGATTCCAACTGGTACAATTCCACAGCGAGGTAGAGGAGTTAACAATTGAAATCTCTTGTATTACGCACCCAGTTAGAACTAGGTGAATTGGATTATGTGCGATTGGATTGTAGCTTCTGAGTCTAGGTTGCTCAAAACTTGACTAACAATGTGTATCTTAGCTCCTAGTTTGAAACCTGTGCATTGTTCATGGCGTTACTATCAACCTGTTACCATGCTTAGTAAATGAAGTGTTTTCTGGAGAATTATACTGGTAACACTTCTGACCAATAAAAACCTTATCTGAGAACAGCAGTAAATCTTTCATTACTAATTAAATGGTCTGTAGTCAGGTTATGGATTTGCAGTCATGTGGACAATGCATGCAAAAGGGAGGCAGGTAGGTGGACACTTTATCGATCCTAAAGGACATTTAGATACAGATGGAGGGTATCCTGATAAGTGAGAGGGGAGGCTGGTAAAACAGATGGTATAGCTGGAGAATAAATGGCTGAGCTGGAGTTGGAGATTCCAAGTGCAGTTGGAGGCACATCCAAGTCTGCCATTAGCTTCGCCATAGAGGCAGTTGTGATAGTCATTAAATTCCTTATGACACCTGTCAGTCAAGAGTTTGACAAAAATATTCATCCTAGAATATGCATGATCAAATCTTCTTCATCACACTACATCTGAGATTGCTGAGATATGTGAATATAAGAGAATCCACTTCATCAGTAATTTAAAAACAATGCTTGACACACAAAAATGTCCTTTTGCAGTGTTTGCCATCTCTTGACTTCAGATATAATGTAATGATTCCCCAATAGTTGTGCTTAATTTTCCAGCCATCTAAAGGGTGTTAAGAAAAACATCCTTAAGTTGGGAGAGAATTACGCTTTAGTGAAATTTGTCAAAGAAATGCCAAATTTGGGCTTGCACTGTCAAAAAACATGTAGCTCTCTGCAACACAAGTGATAGACTTAAGTCACAGGCATAATTTGCTGTATGATATACTCTTTAATAACACAAAGATTAGACATAAGCATAGCCAAAAGATGAAAAAGAAATGTAACTGAGTTGTTCTCCAGATTAGCAATAGTTAATAGCTTTGGATCAGCATGAGACATTATTTACCCGATTTGCACCAGGCAGTTTAGTTTGTGTTTGTTCTCATTCCTTAATCTGCACAATCAGTGCTTTACCATTTGAGCCTAGCAGCCTGGAGATTCAACAGAGATATTAGAAAGTAACCTCAGCCAATTCAGTGACTAAACATTCCTAAAACAGCTGGTTGAGTCATGTTGAAGCATTAAGTCAGGGTTGTTTAAAGAAATGGAAGCGAACAGCTTTTGGCTTAGATGCAAAAATAACAAATCGTTTAGGTGTTTCCTTGGCAAGTTGAAATGGTTGAAGCACATATGGGCAGAAAACATAATTGCTCTATTTTAATCCTCTTCACAGCGTTTGCTACTTTAGTTTCAGCCATTTGCCCCTCTAGCTCTGTGCAGGCAGTCCAACACGAATTTAGCTAAGGGAAAATGGCAAATGCAGACAGATTCATTGTGTTGAATTGTATCTTAAGAACCTATACAGCCCCTCTCAGCTCTCAGCTTGCTTTATTGATGTGACAAAAAAGGGCATTCATATTGTGAAAGCATTACAATTTAAAATTATATATACATATGCATACATCTACACACGTGTAAATACATACACATAAATACATGTGTATGTATGTATAAACATACTTACATACATACATGTACAGGTTACATATTAAGAGATGGCATACACCTCATTGGGGTTTGACCCTGCTTGAGGTTTCTTCTGTTGCATAGTTCTTCTTGCCCTGGTCAGCACAGGTCGCATGGTTCCATGCTGGACTTTCCATCATTATATATTTAATAAACAACATTTTTTAAAGTGCCAAACACTAAAGTGAACTCTAGTCAGACTCCTTGATATTAGTGCCTGTTCACTGTAGCTGCATAAAGAGTCTCTTCACATTGATCTGACTAGAATGACATCCTTACTTTTCTCTCAGTAATCAGTTCCTGCTTAGTTAGTTGCTCAGTTACAGAAGAACCAGGATGTGCTTTGTGTCTTAATGTTTTATTTTATTCTCTGGTATCGATAGAACAGCCTTTCCAGTCAGCCTGAGAGAAGTGTGATGCAATGAATGATCAGGAAGAGGTCATAAGAATGATGCCCAGTGTTCTCATCTGACTGTACCCACAAGCCTAGTCACAACCATACATCTGTTAAGAAAACAACATCTATTGTGGGAGTATAAACAGTTGAGCGAAACTTGCAGAATCTATAATCAGTTCTTTCTTTTCATCATAAATGAGCACTCTTAGAGTTTCACATGATGGCATCCATCAGAAAGATCTTTGAGGGACACAGACAGAGAGAGAAAGAGGGAGAAGAAGAGAAACAGCGGAAGAGAGAGGGAGAGGGAGGAAAGGAGTGAGAGAGTGGGGTGTTGAGGGAGAGGAAGAGAGAGTGAAAAAGAGGGAGAGACAGAGGGAAAGGGGGAACAGGGTGTGGGGAAGAGAGAGAGAAAGGGACAGATCGGTGTTGGGGAGAGAGGGAGAGAAAGAGCAGTTTCACGATGTTGCAGTACTACCCCAGGGGGCTGCCCTGGTATTTGGCCCTGTTGGTCGTGCTCTGAGGTTTGCTCTCGCTGTCTGTGTCTTTGTGTTGGTCACCATACTGTGTGTGTTCATTTCTGTTCATTCAGCTGATGTGCAAGTCTTTAAGTAAAAGATGAAAGGTAAACATTTGAGATATGTAAATGTGGATGAAACTGTATGCAGTCATCTTAACGACAGGATTTGTGTCCTTGTACATGTTATCCTCAGCTGAGAAAACAGTTGTTCACAGGCTGACGTCACTGCTCCTTAGCGTCCATCGTTTGGTACAGTAACTTCCTTGGAGGGTCAGAGGTGACTATTTCAAGGTTCTCGGGGGAATACTCTCAGGGACCAATGAAACACTCAAGCTCTAGCCGGCCCCTTACAGTTTCCTCGAACATCATAACATAACCAGCACAGTCCCAGGACCTCCAAGCCAATCAAATATTTTTGTAGATCTGAAAAAGACCTCCTTCTCCTTTTCCCACTCTCATGTCATAAACATGTATCTGCATATCTGTATGTGTTTTCCCTCACACTTACACACACACACACACACACGCTTGCCTTTTTTGGTCTGTTTTCCTTAATGTTTTATCAGACCAGGCTTAGGCTTATCTGAAGGGTTTTTTAGACTCCTACACAGAGTACATGCAGGGCATGCTCTACTGAGTGGCACCTTCTTAACTCAAATAGACTCAACTTTATCATTTTCAGATTTTTCATGTACACAAATTTTCTAATTGATAGATTTGCCTGCAGAGCAAGCAGAACTTCAGATAACGTTAAATATATTTGTTTGTTTAATAGAAATTTTATATTTCACAATGATGGTCAAACTGTTGGATCTGACGCTAACCCAAGTCTATGTGCAGAGAAATTCTCTGAAACTGTGAAGTCTTTGTGGATGACCTCTTATACTTGGAGTATATCAACTTACTATTGTAACTACAATGATTAAAATGTAATGGCTTGATCCATGGTTTTCTTGATTGTTTTCAGATAATATGAAAGACACTGAAAGTAAGTCTTCACAGTTATTTTTATTTACTGTTTTTCTGAAAGAGTAGCTTCTATGGTTTCATGTAATATGTGTGCCCCCTGCTTCAGTGAGTAGTTTATGAGCATTTCAACTTAGACGAATGGATAAGGATTTGAACCCATAGCGTGAACCCATTGGGCTTATGAGGGAAATGTTTTCCAATATATAACTGCAGTACGTTGCTTTGTCTCTGTTACACATGACCTCAGACTAACAGTGTGTTCCACCTGCAACCCAGATTTCAGATTGTCAGAAATGTGTTCATACACAATTCAGTATTAAGACGGACTACGTCATAGTGGCTACAATGGCATAATTTGGAAAACGAAAACACTACCTTTACAAGTTTAACAACCATTTTCATCTAAAAGGCACTTGATACCCATAAGCTGGTAAAAGCTTGATGCTGCCTGTTTAGCTCAGAGAGAGACTGTAACAAAAACAGTATCATCATCATCAAAGCATCATCATCATCATCATCATCATGCCTGTATCAGCCAGAACTGTTTTGTTTGTGTCATAACAAAACAAAAAGTCTTAACTGATACATGTGGTAGTAAATAAGATTGCAAGGCCATAAAGCAACATTTTTTTTAGTTTAGTTTAATGTCTACAACGTTGCCATGGGCAATGTGAGTTTATCCTGAGTTTTACACTCAGGACCATTTTCCTTCCTCAGTCCTGGCAGCTAGCTGGGCTTTCTCCTTCCTCCTTTTCTATCTCAGTTCACCCCGCTCATATAGTCCGCTTTGCTACATAGTTATGTTAGTAGCATTAGTTGTAATGTGTTGCACTGCATCTTTCGGCTAGTTCAGTCACTAATTGACAATGTGATGTCATAACTGAACTATTACACTGAACCAGTGTCATCGCTAAATCCCTATAATGACCACGCTATCATCGGTGCTCAGCCTTTTATGCCATCACTCAGTGACTCCACTAATAGACCCTGACAAAAGCTCATTAGACAGGCAGGATGAATGCCCATCCACTGAAAATAATCGGAGAGAAATTACAGTCTGACAGCTATCTCTTCCTAGCTAATAGTCAACTCCCTTCTCTTTAAAGTGGGGAGTTTCTGAGAGAACACAGTGTCAGGGCTGAAAGGGATGCACTGCCTACTCTCTCCCTTTTGAGCTGTGTTGTTGCTGGTGGCTGGAGGGATCTGGAATGTGTGATTGAGGACATGGGCTATACTCCTCCACAGATAGCAGACCTCAAGAGTGACAGGCTGTGATAACACCACACATCCAGTGCAAACACCAGTGTGTGTGTGTGTGTGTGTGAGAGAGAGAGAGAGAGAGAGAGAGAGAGAGAGAGAGACAGAGAGTTTGACTGTGGCTGTGGCCATGTATGTGTGTTTGTGACAGCGCTGGGACTTACATTAATGTGTCCAGTGATAAATTATAAAGCTGCACAGTAGCCATGGCTGCTTCTTAGCAAGTTATTTTAATGCTTCTCCATGCCAAAGGCCAGTGAGCTGTGTTTGAGTTAAGCTGCCCTATAGACATGGGAGCAACACTGTTCAAACTGTGTATGACAGTCCGTTAAATGTTGTTTCTTAAAATGTGAAATAACATAAATATACTGTAGTGTGTCCTTTAAAGACTGATTTCAAAGTAGTAATTTTCCCACAGATTTGGAAATGAAAAAATGTGACACTTCATAATCATACAAACCAAATTGTTTTGTAAGCAGAGACATTTGAGAAGCAGAACATGGGATTTTAAACGGGTATCTGATATAATGCCACAACTGCAGGAAAAAAAAACATTTGTTTTTGATCTTTGTAAAATAAATTCTAGGGTTATATCTAAATACCAACTTACATTAGTACATTCAATGGGCTCCCCTTACGATTAATAAGCATTTAAAACAGTGTTTATTAGGAACTTAACTACAGTGCACATTATGATTAACATGAATAAATATTCTGTAAATGTAGTGCTTACCAAATGATGCCTATTAATTGTTATAACCCTAACTTAAATCCAAACATTTTTCTTGTGGATTTACAGACTTTTGCTTATATGCTATTTCCTATTTGTTTGTGTTGTTCAAAATTACTTATGATCTGATGCACCTGCTTCCACAGGGTCAGCTTTCAGATCAGATCAGATCTTCCTGGTTGTAGCTGAACTGTTTGCTTTTCTATTTTTGCCAGTACTATTTCTATTTTAATGACAGTTAATATTATTAATATGTAAATCTATCTTCCGAATTTTCCGAAGTATGTTAGAGATCAGCTGCTGTACTAGAAGTAGTTTCATTACTTTTTGGATGAGACTTAATCTCTTATAGCCAGACAACGTATTATCTTAATGCAATGCTTTTGGCAAGAGTTTGACTCATCGTAGAGTGATTCATTTCTAACTGAAACAGTTTCAAACAAGGCAAGCAACTGTTTACCACAAAATGGATGCCTGTTTGAAGAGTCCCCTTTGATCGGGTTTGTTCTATGTGTCTCAGACTTCACACTATTTGTTTGCACCACAATGGCAGCCTGATTTCTGCTTTGCCTCATGCCAAAGGTGTGCAGGTGCAGCTATTGCAGAGATAGTCATACGTGCAGCCTGGCCATAACACCCTGGCCAACTGATGTACTCCACGTGCTATTTTTGTGTTTTTTTACATGTGTGCTTCAATGGATAAAACATCTTACATGTGCACAATCTCAGAACAGTCTAACTTTGCTTTTTCTAGTCAAAGGAGCTAAGTTGTCAGCAGCTGGACTTCTTTTTAGAGCTTGAAGATGTTTCACTTTTCATCCAAAAGGCTTTTTCAGTTCTGGCCTGATAATGGGGAACAAGGGGCTGTATCTCTAGATCACTGTAGGTGGAGTTGTAGACCCCACCCCTCATTCCATGACAAAGGGGCCACATGAGTCACCTGTCAAGGTGTGATTTCGAGTGAGAGTCGTTGTGGTCACCTGATCCAGAAAATGAGAACTGCTCTGATGGTGAAAAGCAGTTAAACTTCCTGGGATGAGATCTCAAGGCAGAATTGTATGTAGCAGATAGATGATGGTGCAACCCCCCTCCTCTCTTCAAAATTGGTTGTTTCAAATTAACATAGATGACCTCCTTCACTCCTCTCTCAAACCACTTGTCCACCTTGTCCAAGATGTGCACGTCAGTGTCTTCAAAGGAATGTCCCTTCTCTTTTAGATGCAGACGCACTGCTGAATCCTGTCCTGATGCAGTCGCCCTCCTGTGTTGAGCCATGCGTTTGCAAAGTGGTTGCTTAGTTTCTCCAATATGCAGATCTGGACACTCTTCACTACATTGTACTGCATAAACCACCTTGAGGTTTTGTCTTGGGATTTTGTCCTTGGGGTGGTGCTGAGGAAGCCTTTTGGATGAAAGGTGAAATGGCTCCAAAAAGAAGCCCAGTTGCTTAAAACTTAGCTCCTTTGACTACCATGACCTGCATGAATGAGAATCTACACAGACATTTTGCCTTTTTCTAGCTCATTATTCTTCAAAAGTATTGAGACATTTCCACTTTTTCTCCACTTTTCCAACTTCCACTATTTAGCCATCATACATTTGACCATATGACATACCTGATTCAATTCCCAAAAGCTTTCTAATAATTTCTCAAATCATGGCAGTCAGATGGGAGCTATGACCTTACAGTAAACATGTTTGCTTGTTTGTTACAAGGTGTTGGCCAATTCATGATATACCATGCAATATAAAAGACTGGGCAAATGTTACCATAGTTAAATTCGGAACAGACTACCAGATTTTTTCAGTCATAGAATGCGACTGAGAACAACAAACCTACTGACAGCATCGGATAAGATTTTATCTTGGTTGTAAGCACATTCATGGGTGAAAATACAATGGACTTCCATGTCACAATCACAACCTCTGACAACATAGAACAGACTAGTGCTGATCTAATTAAACATGTTTGATTTAATCTGAATTGCGACAACAATTGAAGCGACTGTTTCAGATTAAAATCTGTCTCCCCAGTAATCATGACAACTCACGTTGTGACTGAGCACCCCGACTGCTTGCGACTAAATTTGAGAGGTCTGTACCTGCCTATAGGGAAGCTTGGATGTTCTTGTGGAACCAAGGATGACTGATTTTATCAGGTCAAAACCTAACATGCACATAAAAGAGGTAGACATAAAATTTCACATTTGGCTTCTTTTTACACTAGTGCTGATAGAACAGTCTGTTAGTCAAAATCAGAGTTCAGATCCTAATTTGAAGGAATGTTGATATTTATTGGACTGTATTTAGAGTATGTATAGCATTAAGGTTAAGGTTAAGCATTTGTCATGTTTTTATGCAAGCAGAAACCTTACTTGTATAGACAGGACAGTGCCCCTGCCCTGAATTACAGTTAATTTTCAGAACTCTGTTCATGATTTACCCTAAATGTCAGCTATGGTCTGTCGCCTCCTCACAGTTGCCGGAAATAGCTCTCTTTTTCTCTCCAAAAGATGAATTGTCAAATAAAAGACATTCCTCTTGTCCCTAGACCTCTACTCATAAATATTGAAAGGAAGTCTATAACTTGGAAGAAGAAGAAGAGGCAGAAGAGAATGGGGGAAACAAATTTGAGCAGCATAGAAAAGTAGGGCAGATAGAGACTGCAAACGCAAGAATTAGAGAGATGGGAAGAGCACGGCTGAAAGTGATGATGGAGAAAGATGAGGACGATATTAGAAATGCATCCGCAGTGCCGAGTTTAGATGAGGCTGTTACTGAAACCAAGCGACAGTGTGCAAAATTTCACAGAAGGGCAAAAATGACAGTGTCCACCTGATGAGAAGTGGTGATCATTCTGACAGTGATACAATTGCTGGCTTTGAATATATTTTGTTTTTGGAGCTTCATAAACCTAAAATGGTAGCCTGGGTGTGCCCATACTGCCTGTGATGCTGCATTTACATTTCGCGAGCAAGTCAGTCTGGCCAAGCTGCCCATCTAAACCATTTCTGCTTACCCTCAGATAGGGGGCCAATGAAAATCGAGCATTTCAAAAGGCAATGACGCGGTAGTTTCGCGACCGGAAATCTATCTCAGTCACTGTCTACATAGCTAACGTGGGGCTACCGTAAGATTTCAATGCATCTGTAGCTGCTGTTTAAGATGAATTCAAAGGGAAGTTCTCTCTGAAAATAGAGCAAAGGGCAGCCCTTGAAGCATTTGTTGCGGGAAAGGGCGTTTTTGCAATGCTACCGACCGGCTTAGGTAAGAGTTTAATTTCTCAGTTAGCCCCGCTGGTAGCAAAGTCGATGGGGCTTTGCGAGGGCGCTGTTGTTGTGGTCATTTCGCCTTTGATCGCACTGATTCCTTTTTCGAATATCAATATTGAATGACCAACACCACCCACTCTCATGTTCACCTCACAAGTCTGACAAAACGCCATTTCTATATGACTACAGGCTACTACTACTTTTTGTTTGGATCAAGCAGTTTCTTTCGCTAAGTATACATCAGAGGACCGAGGGGTGTGATTGGTTGAAGCTTCGTCCAGTAGCAAACAGAGGCATTTGAAAGAGGCGGGTTAAGCCCACCTTCTGAGAAATGGGTTTACAACACAGCTTGGCCAGACCAATGCTCGCAGAGCATTGACAAGTCGCGATAGCCAGGCTACTAAAATGGTACAGACAGAAGAGAATAGATTCCAGGATTGCTGCAGGAGGTGAAATACCCCCACACACCAAGTGATGTAATCTCTGTGGGTTGGTCTGAAAAGCTCCATGTCTTATGTGTGGGTGATCACCCTACTGAAGACATTCATATATTCAGCTACAAGTCTGCCAGACAGTCAGTAGTGTCATTGAAAACATGCTTATTCAGAAATACTCCTGCAAACACATGCCAACCTTTTAAAGAAGACATGCACATATTATTCTGTACTTCTGAATAAAGGAACACAGTACAACAATTCTTAAGAACTTCTCCACCCATTTGGAAAACCTAAGCCATTCAGTTTGAAATGTTTTGCATTAATCACAACAAAGCTGTGTGTAGGTAGAGAGAATGCAGTAGAGAGGACTGCATTGCAAAGTACTTGAGATGGTTATTTTGAGTGGTTTTTATTTGCAGTATTATTGTTTTATTTGCTGCCAATATTTTTTATGTGGACAGCCTAAGGGCTCTTTTCCACCGACTTGAGCGTGTACAGCGCGTATCCGTGTACAATAGGTTTGTATAGGGGCAGAATACGCTCAGATCACGCCTGCGGTGGAAATGGTCTCATCTGTTAAAGGAGAACTTCGGTGTAAAATGAAAATTGGCATGTTAAAACATCATACCGAGTTGGTATGTGTACTGAGGAGCAAAATTGATTTAGCCTGTTGCATTCACAGTTTATCTTTTTAATTGTTTGTCCCAGAAGGCTAACAATGACGACTACGCTATTTTTAAACCATTAAAACAGCTCAAAGAAACTCCACACCCCATCGGTAGTACAACAAAGGCCCTGACATTAAACAAGGCACTGAGAACTTTGTAAGTGTACACAACATTTATTAATAAAAGAGTTTTGACAGGCAGTACCTTGCTGTAGTTTCTCGTCGCCGCCATGATGAAAGTCCGCACAAGTCAATTGACGAACACGAACGAGCAGGAAGAATAGGAGGAGAGGTAGTACAATTGACTTGTTTGGACTTTAATCATGGCGGCGACGAGAAACAACTGCAAACTACTGCATGTAAGAACAATTTTTTAAATAAACGTTGTATACATTTACAACATTCTCAGTGGTGGAAATGAGCCCTAAGGGCATATTCACACCAAACACTCTGCGTATTCAGCGCATGGCCGTTTTCTGTCTGTATTCGTTTAGAATGCATGTTAACAAATGAGACTCTTCACACCGCACGCGTGATCTGACCGTATTCTGTCCATAAATACGCTCAGAATACGGGCTGCAGCTAGAGAATAGAAACCGAGTCTATTTATCTGCGCGTGATGTGAGCGTATTCAGCCAAAATCCCATTGAAAGCTATTGCACAACTAGGCAATTCATGTCACCTATGCTATCAATGCATGCATTGACACAGGGCATAACTCAAAAACCTTGCGACCGTCTGCAAAATATTACCACTCCCTTACAACTGCATGAAACAAATGCTGGAAAGCTATCGATATTGACCTTGTCATATCAGATCTGCACTACATGTGCAGTCCTCAGCTTACGTGAACACAGACACTAAAATGCCTGTAAAGTTGTCACACTGTCCCGTCAAACATGTTGTAGGCATAATAGTGGTGGAACTTTTGTGTTCTTAATAGGAAGAGCAAGACTTTGCTGAAGAATTCTTCTTCGGAGTATTCTCAATACAAGAAGAACATCAATCTCTAGTCTTCTGTCGACCACTCGAGCTATAAAAAATAGCAACCTCGTTCTTGTCATTCTGTGTTTCCTATTTGGTTTGATAAAACAGGTCAACAAGCCACTGGGCAAAACTGAGGTCCATAAGTCACTACATTTAGTAATTTATTTACCCGAGGTAGGACAAAGTGACTGTTGCCAAAGAGGTTGCCAAAGAAGAGTTTATCATAACTTTATGGAAGGGGTTAAAACGCATTCGCTTTTTTTGTACTGGGAGTGAATAAAGGCTTTGACAATGATCAGTCTACATAATTTAGAACGATGTCAAATATTCCATTGGCCTTATTAAAGTGTCAAGTTGCACTGTGCAGTAATGCTTTCTAAACAACATTTAAAGTAAAATAAATACGGTTACGCGCTAAATACGGTCAAGTCGGTGTGAATGAGCCCTAAGCCATACAGTTTACTTGTTATTTTCTAAAATGTGACTTGTAATAATTATGACAACCAGGTTGTTTATAATCTGTTGGGTATACTACACAGTGCCTTATTTCCATGGTGCTCCAGCAAACATTCACAGATCACAGCCAGTATAATTCTAACATATCTACAGCATGCAATAACTCTAAGGCAAATGGGCACATACACATTAAATGCATGAAGACTAATGTTGCTTTTGTTGTTGCTGGGTTATTTTGTAATAATGGTATGACATTACAGACTTATCTGTGCTGAATTCTTGCTCAAGTGTGTTTGTATTGGGTTCTGGCCTTTTTACTGTGTGGTCATGTGTTGTTTTCTAGGAAGTCATTTTAGTCAGTAAATATCAACACAGCATTATAATATGTGGAACTTTTTTATATATTTTATTTAGTTGAGATTGAAAATAAATTTACAATGAAACATTACTCATGAACCCACAAAGGAAAGGTACATGGCATACAGCACTTGTCAGTCAACATAAAATGTAATAAGACTGAAAATTAATCATAATGAAGATGAAATATGATCTTGCCATTAATTGTCTGAATAGCCTAAAATGGTCCGTCTGGTTAAATCTGCAGTAATAAAGCCTGCATGTTTGTCATTGTGTGTGTGTGTGTGTGTGTGTGTGTGTGTGTGTGTGTGTGTGTGTGTGTGTGTGTGTGTGTGTGTGTGTGTGTGTGTTGTGACATCATGAGAGGCAGCTCAGGGTTGCAGGGTGGTGGGACTGTGCAGACAACCAGACGTACCCAGGCAAACAAAAGTGCAAACTTAAACAAGCTTTATTTTTAAGGTCAACTTAGAGCAAAAAGTTCAACTAAAAAGATTTCCGGGAGCAACAAAAAACAACTCTTTCAATACTTGCACCCCAGTGCAGCTCCACAGCTGTGGTTTGGTCTCAACTTGTAACAGTTCTCAAAATGTTCTACGTGTCTGTGGGTTTCCAGCAAGTTCTTCTCTCCTAGTCCTGGCCCTGGTGCAACCATATGCACAAAGTGTCTGCTCTCTTTGTGTGTTCCCCCTGAGTGTGTCAGCTTCTGCTTTAATTCGTGCAGCTGAACACCTACACCTGGCTGACCGATGCATTTTGGGGAATGTAGTCTGCTTGGCAGCCATCTTGTGGTGGGGAAGCCACTCCTCTATCACATGTCCTCTTGTGATGTAATGTGTGTATGTGTGTGTGTGTGTGTGTGTGTCTGTGTCTGTGTGTCTGTGTGTGAAAGTGAGTATGTGACAAAGTAAATGCAGTTGTGTGAGCAGGCCAAGGTCATCTGAACACCACTCTGCACATCTCTTACTCTGGTTTGTTGTCGTTGTGCATTAGAGATGTTGATAAATTATGTTCATAATTATGTTCATAATTTGTTGGCCAATAAAACTAGTTAACATACTGTTTATTTAACAGCCTATCATTGTGGTTCCAACCTAATGATGCATAATAGTAAATGTTGTTCCTTATGTTTGATTTGCAGGTAAAGAAACCAAAACTTCAGCCTGATGTATTACTGTGAATGTGGCGGTAAACATAATGTATAACAACCAATAAAAGACTTAAATGCACTGCATGAACATACTACATGCTGTAAAAGTCTGCAATGGCAAAAACCAGTTACATTTGATGATATTGATGCATCACTGAAAGTCTAAATATGTCTCCTTTCTTAAGGATCCACAGTACATCATGCCACACATGAAATGCTAAATAGACTGGTGTACTAGGATACTAGGAGACTGTCTCCTTACTCACTGAGTCACAGCACAGTGACTTTCACTCCCATGTGACCTCTGCCAACAGGCTTTATGTGCCCCTGTCTGCCTGAGTAAGCGCAGTAGGACTGCTGGGCAATAGCTGCTGTGTATGGGTGCCTAACACACCGTAACCTGCGGAATACTCCCGTCTCAACTTTCTGCAGCTTTTCAACAGGAGGCATCTCTCCCCCTTCCTCTACCTGAGAGTATTTATAGCTTTGGTACTTGTGCAGAATCATATGTTGGGGGACGTGAGCTTTATTTGTGAAAGGAACAAGGAGAAAATGTCTCCCCAATTAGGTGAACTTAAAATTGTTGGCTTCTGCTATGATGTTCTAGAATTTGCTTTTCTTTGCAAGAGGGAGGGTTTTCATCCATCTAAACTACCAATCACAGTGTGGAGACTCCAGCAGCCAGCCAATGAAGGCAAAGTATTTGTGCACTTCCCCACTGACTGTACAGTAACGCAAACCAGATGAAGCCAGCATGCGCCAGGTATTAAAGCCGCTTTGTGAGTGTGGGCCTCAGAAAAGCAGGAGCTTGCAGTTTTTCTAAGAGGGTAGGATCCTGCATTGCACCGATGCTCCTGTAAAATCCCGCCACTGGTTAAAATATTAATCAAGGCAAGCGTCTTCAGTGTCTCCATCTTTAATCAGACATTCAGCTCTCAAAGCAACCAGAGAACCTTGTGATAAATCCTTCTAATGAGCACAGCTCACAAGTGCATTAAGAGCAGGCTAATTACTGTTTTAGTTTTAGTTTTTGCAGGAGGAATCAATCTTGACTGCATCTCAGCTGAGGAAAGGATGTCCTTATTACCGTTCTCTGTCGCCATCCTTTTGTTTCGTTTAGCTTCTGGAGTGAAATTAGCATCTTAGCACATGTTTATTTTCTCATAGACTTGTGTGGCCATGGCAGTGTAATATTGTTTATTGTGAAGAAACGTGTAATGTTTCCATATGCCATACAAACAAACCAGCTATATGCAGGGACGGATTAAGGGGGGTATGGGCCCCTGGGCAAAGCGTTCGCGAAGGCCCCCCCCCCCCCCCCCCCAAAAAAAAAAAAACGCAAAACAACTGTCAAAAACACCAAAAATGCTATGCTAATCAATCGAGGACAGCAAGAGATAATTAAAATATGTTGCTGCTTAAATTTGAGCACCACTGGCGTAGTGAATGGATAGCTTAAGCACAACCACATCGCACCATAATAAACATTATTTGAACCATCCAGAGTATGCTATTTCGAACGTAAAGAAATGAAAGCGTCTATATTGCCTTCCTTTGCCAAAGAAGACAATTACAGCCTGATAGGCTACATTAAGCCACTAAGTTAAATGCAACCCAGCAGAAAGACACTGGCTGTCATACTATGCACACGGCCAGCAACAAAGTAAATTCAAATACGTCAACAGATTTAAATTGTCAAGTAAGCGCAATCAGAAATACTACCCACCCCATCCCATATTTACTAAGCAAATAACTACTAGCTAAACAGCAGGTTTACACGTGGGTTGTCAGGAAAAGTGCGCTCATGTAGTTGAGCGGTGGGAGGGCGTTAGCTTGCCAGAGGCAAGTCTTTGATACTATAAATGTGATGATAGTGCTACAACAAATAGACTCTACATGACATATGACGCGGTCAAAATAATATTTATTGTGCATTTCTTGCTAACTAGTGCCACGGCGGGTAAATGAAAACGGAAACCCTATTGTCCTACCTTAAATCTACATGGCTACAGTAAATGTTGTTAGCTGTGTGATCCCTCCTTCTGACGTCTTGCCGGCCCATACTATGAAAGTCTTACTTAGTTAAGATCTGCGATTTCAGATCTACTTTCTTTACGTCAACTTTCGTTCTTTTATTTCATGCCATCTAGGACTTAGCAAGAAGTCATACTATAACAGGGATTGAAAGAAAAGACCACGTTGCGCCCTTTCATATTGCCTGCATGTGTCCAGCTCTAAAGGAGGGAGGGAGATTTTGATACATTTCGAAAATAATTTGCTATGAAACTTTGGAGACTTTTTATGCAGCTAGAGGGGGAAATACAATTTAATTTTACTGTTCCCACTTCAAGTCATCATGTGCACAATATAAATAACATTTAGGTCTGCAGATATTCGGTCAAAAAGTTCAAAAAGGAAAATAATAATGTACAAATAAACCACCTGTCAATAGCTAGCCTTAATTTTGCAACAGCTTGAGAGAAAGTGGGGGAAGGGTTGCCACTGTCTACTACCAAAAATGCATGCTGTCTTTGTGTGGAGGTTGAGGGCTATGGTAAACCCGTACTGTAACGGTGCACAGTTGCCCCCCTTCTCTGGTCTGCACTCATGCTGCATTTTATTGATCCCTACTGGAGCAGCTGGTTGGGACTGTCTTTGTATGTTAATCCAGATAGTTAACAAAGTTAGCTAACAAGCTAGTTCTGGCATTGAGTGAAAAATACATCAGACACAATTCAGAAAATATTAGAACTGGTCCAGTTTTACTCAACAGTGCAGACTGATCAAGCAGTTTGAATGTCATATAATTCATATGCTCTGGAGAAAAGCACTTTTGTTAATCACCCTATTTCTATTCAGCAGCTCTGTTTGTTACTATGAGAAAAGACAGCTCTCACTCCATGATTGACGTATTGCAAGTTCTCCAATGTGTTGGAAAAAAAAAACCCTGTTATTAACACCAACTTTTTTCAAATTAATTTAAATATTTATTATTTGGAGTGTCGTTATTTATGTCATGTTTGAGAGCCATGTTGGGGCATGGTTAGCAAGCACTTTACATTTGTACCGCATCCAGCTGAGCCATGCCAGAGTCCACCTTTGCACCATATACAGAACGGAGTGATCACACTGGTCAAACAAACCACACATTGGTGGTCAAGTGCACTTGGGTGTGTTACTTGAGTAGTGTAAGTACACCCTTAGAAGGGTCAGCAGCCCTTGTAGTCAAAGGTCTGGGGGGCACTCAGTGGGCTGTTTGAAACAGAGAAATATATATTGTTGATGGACTGCACAGATGCTAAACCGCTTCCACCCCAATGTGCCACCGCTCCCTAGTCAGAGGGCCATCGTAGGGGCCCTCGTAATCAGATGGCCCTCTAAAAGTATGCCCCCCTCCTCCCTAGGGCTTCTGCTAGCCAGAGATCAGAGCCCCCCTGGTACCTGTTCCCCCCCCCCCCCCATACAAGGGCCCTTGGTAGCCAAACGTCAGAGGGTCAGGGGCCCTTGTAGTCAGAGGATCAGAGAATGTAGGCCCTATGAAATAGACAAATTAAACTATATTGTTGATAAGCGTTGCAACTTGTTTTGGGCTAGGGGCCCCCGCTGGCCCGGTCCGTAATCCGTCCCTGGCTATATGAGGGCTTTTAGATTGGTGTTTGACATTCAGGAAAAATGGCTTACGCAATGATGGATGAGACATACAGTAGGAGCAGTACTAGGACAAGACTCAGGAGCAGTACTAAGAGTTGAAATCTTTCAGAGCCTAACCCAGACCAGAGGCCAAGGGGATTCTCCCTTCGCTTTTTTTCTGCAGCTAAATGTAGAACTTTTCCATAGTTTGCGGCAGACCATGGCATGAAGGGCCTGTTAAGCGTCTGACACTCATGAATATTAGCTTACCCTATTCATTACACCTCACTTTCCTGACACATCTGCTGCTGGAGGAACAGACACCTCTTCCTACAGTACACCACCCATTGCCTCACTTCTGCATAACCTTCAACTCTTCCCTCTTTGAATTAGCGAGCTACCACCAAATGTCAATCACCAAGTTCAAAATTTGTTACCAATTCTGTTTGAACTGACTCGAGAAGACAACTGAAACAGGAGTCTAGCACTGCTCAAAGAAGGGGGAATGTATATCCTATATTTATCACTGATGACAGGGGCAAGGGGTTGTGTGTAAGATGCAAAAAATGAATAGGTTCCTCAGACCTCAGCTGTCATGGTAGTTAGAGATTAGCTACAAAAGTTATGGTTTTAAAAAAGCAGCTAGCGACAGTTAGGACAGTGAAATGGTTATGCTAAAGTTTGATAGTTTAAGACTTTGGGGGTTGGGAAGCTTCTGTAATACACTTTCCTTAATTTAAGTTATAAGAAAATCAACTTATAAGCAGGTGTTCTATAACATTTTTTTCCTTAATATCAGTTTTTTACCGTAGTTACCATGTAAGGGTTAGTTACCAGTAAGGGATGACACAGTGTTCGTATATCAGAAAGTTAATGCACGTTCGAGGTGGTAATGCGGGCACGGCGCAAAGCGGCCGTTACACACACATTTAAGTGCACTAACTTTCTGATATCCGAACACCGTAAAGACCATTATCCTGCTTATACCGCAGTAACCATTCTTGTCTGATGTTAATTTCAGGTAATAATTTCAATGTTTTAATCGCTAAAACAAACTTATTTGCAAAACTACTTCCTTCCGCCACAAGATGTGTCTTTTCATAACTTACAAGACTAACTGCCGTTGCTAATTCCAAACTGGAGGTTGCTATGGCCAAGACTCAGTCTGTAGTTCCATGCCTTTGGTTGTCAAGATAGCTTTTCCAAAGTTCTGTTAAGCCTTGCTAATGACCCTCTGGAACAGAATGCTGCTTTGTGATTGGTTGCTAGGTGTGCAGTATAATAATAAATGAAAGTTTTGGAATAAGTATTGCATTAAGTAATCACGTTAGTAGAGAGTCCAAATGCACTGTGACAGCACTAAAAGTCGATCTCAGAGGCATATACTGTAACCTGTTTCAACTCTACTGTTTTCCCATCTGCTCGTCCTTTACTATCTTCCTTTAAACCTCTTTACATCTTTACCGTTTATTTACAGCTCACCACGAACTTGGTACATTGATACATAAGTGTGATACAGTCGGAAAGCAGAGACTACTTCATAGGTGTGCGTATATAGAAAATTCATTGCCATTCTAAAGAATGCATCACAATGTGAAGTTGAACGAAGCTGTGGTATAACAAACAATTAAGATAGGAACTAGCAGTTAGGAAGTTTCTATGATACAACCCCAGATTATTCTATCTCTGGGAACTCTTAGAGCATCAACATTTTTATACAAAGAGTAATCAGTAATTTTGTCTTACTCAAAGGAATGGTTTTCAGTGTCACTCTTCAAGACCTGCCACATCTTTGCTATTTTTATAGATAGTAATTTTGTCAACACTATAGCTCAACTTTTGCTTATTAACTTTGGCATGGTTCTGTCCATGTATTGCCATTGGCCATGCCTTGACTGCTTCCTCTGTAGCATGTCAGCAGTTTGCATGTGGTACCATTGGCACCCCTCACACTACAGCCCACAGACATGGGGCATTCCATGGGGGATTTCATTTGGTGAAGATCAGTGTATGCATTTGCATTTCCTCTGTCATATGGACTGCATTGAATGTTCTACTACTACTTCAACTACTAAAACCTTTTTATGTGTCACCATTGACACGGAGTACCTCTCTGCACTTGCACTGCTCTTGAGTGAACAGCAAGTGTATGTGTTGTTAAAGACTTAATGAAACAGACACATGGTTACAGTATGACTTACTGTAAAATAGCTGTTACTATTTTAAAGCAGTTGTATGATTGTATCTACAATTAACATGCCAAAGAAACTATTTGATTTACCCCAGCCTAGTTTAGTTCTTTGTTTGTTCTTGGTGAATAATGATTATGGCAACAGGCTACATGTGCAGCACCCTGTGATTTATATTTACAGAAAAAAACAAAGGTAACAGCATGGGCATAGAAACTTGATAAAAAATTGTAATTTTCAGCTTTTGAATTTGTGAATCATTGATTTTATTTTCCTATAGTCCAGCCTAACCCTCCTTCTAACGCAGGGCTAATTTTATTTTGAGGGTATAAAAATGAAATGACTATGCTCCAATGGTCCAAAATGTAATCTTTCTCATGTTGTAAACCTCTTTTCAGTTGGAAACGAGCTGTCATTGGTAAGCTTACCCTTTCTATTGTAATTGTTTAGAAAAGAAATGATCTGGCCAAAAAAAGACTATAGACTGGGAACAAACATGTTTTACCATAGCTAAACACTTTTGATTTTTTGCTTTAATGCTAAAAAAAATCAATGTTGTTTAAGGACCATAGTGTAAGGTGGTGTCACCTTGTAACAGAAGAAAAGCTAGACAAATGGCTGAAACTGCAGCAAGATGTTTCTAAACAAGTAAGAGAAATGGATTTTGTGGAATACAGTGACTTCCTCCAGGGTACAACACTTCATGTTTTTGTAGGGTGTTAACATGGTTAAAAGCCACAGCACGAACTAAAGGCAGAGGGGCAGCCAAATGAAGCATCTAAGGATCAGGGTAGCTTTGGTCTTAGAATTATTATTTTTTAGTAGTGCATTTATCAGTGCATAAATAAAACCCACAGTTCCATTGACTTCATACACACTGACGTGCCAAGATATTTACCTTATGAAACACAAAATTGAAACTCTATGTCCATGTTATGTTTGTATATAAAGTGAAGATGTGATTTTTCAGTTTCACTAACATTAAACAGATAAGATAGAAATATACCAGCATAGGTGTAACTAAAGGCATAAGAAATGGTGCTTCTACTCTGTTGGTGTGTGTGTGTGTGTGTGTGTGTGTGTGTGTGTGTGTGTGTGTGTGTGTGTGTGTGTGTGTGTGTGTGTGTGTGTGTGTGTGTGTGTGTGTGTGTGTGTGCGAAAAAGGCAAAGAAAACAAAGGTCCATTCATCTCTGTCATTTGGCACACCTATCTTTGTGTATATTCATTACTTAACAGCACCTTCTTATGGCTTCCCTGTTGGACTGAGATGATGGATCACTTACTGTTCCATAGTTGCAGCATTTTGCATCAAGGAGGACTGCCTCTGCCAAGCAGTGTATGTAAATGCTTCCTGTCTCATCAGGGTTGTTTGTTTAGCATTGTGTGCACTTGCCTGGGGCAATCTGAATGCAGAAAAGTGACTTCTGAGTTTCATCTCATGATGGCTGCCAACTGTAGATCTTGGGGACATGCACTGCTGTAATTACGATAAATGTATATTTTATGAATCTGATCCCCCTACTCAGTCATGCAACTGTGACATAGGGCAGTCATGGGCTGGCAGTTAAGGAATTAGCTTTGTAGCCTAAAGATCACAAGTTTAATTCCTGACACTGTCAGGTGGGTGCAGGTAGTGACTGACCGGTGCTTTCCACCACCCTTCCCCATAACTGAGGTGTCTTGAGCGCGGCACCATCCCCACACACTGCTGTCCGGGTGCTGTTGTCAAGGCTGCCCCTTGCCCCCGTGTGTAATGGGTTAAAGGCAGAGGTTGAATTTCATTGTGTGCATTGTGTCATCACAATGACCAATGAGACTGACCTTCACTTTCAAATGGTTTTAAGGTAACTGTGCCTTGGAGGCAAGAATAGCGACGTTGTTTGGTCTATCTCCTCAATTTTTTTATTTTGCATGCTCGTTTTGCACATTATTGGCTGCAGGCCCTGTCATATGACCCTGTATTGTTGTGATTATGTTTCTTTCAACCAAAAGAGAAAGGGTAAATTGGCCTTTTCAGTTGTTGATCACTGTTGGTCTGATATTGAACATGGATTTTACATATTTAATATAGAGAACAGCTTAACTTGCCCAAGATAAAAGATAAAGCCGCTCAAGTTAGTTTTAATTGTGTGGCAGTTGCAGTTAGATGAGGAAAGACTAAGTGAGAAACTGAGTGCAAGGATATATCCTTGAGAATTAATTGAGGTAGAAATTCATTACAGTTTTGAAGTCGTTTTTTAATCATTCAGATACATTAATGACGTAAAGATTGTAATTTAGCGTCTTTAATTTAATTGCATCCCATTTGCTTATTCATTTATTTATGACAGCAACTGTGGCCTAATGGTGAAGGAGTTGGTCTTAGGATTGGAGGGTCACAAGTTTAATTCATGTACTGTAACAAAGGGGAGGAGAAGTCACCCCATCTGGCTTCGAACCCAGGGTTCCGGGGTACCAACGCCAACGCCAACGCCAAAGAGCCAGGCTCGTTGGGATGGCAGTCAGAGCACACCCACAACTCTAGTGATGGTCACTCCATCACATGTACCAATAGGAGAAGTGTTGGTGGGGGTGTGAATAACTACCGCTCTCCTGCACTCTCATCTACGGGCGAGAAGCCCTTGAGCAACCCATCTAACCCCACATTGCTCCACGGAGACGTCCTGTACTTAATTCACTCTAAGTTGCTCTGGATAAGTGTAGGCTAAATGACATGTAATGTAATTTAACCTTGTGGTAAATCATAATCAGGTAGTGGTGTATGCCTAAAGTAAGCAGGCAGCTTTATCTTTAGGTGGATTTCAGCAATATGACACATTAATGAGCGAAGTAACATGGGTTTTGTGAGTGGGCCCTTTGGGAGGGGAGTGTTGGGTTGCAGACTAAAAGGTAAAATTGATCATGGCTTCTCTCATAGGTGAACAGGTCAGAAAGATATTCATTCATGCAATAGTCCACAACTAACTATACTGTACTGCCAGATTATCGTTTTTAAGATACATTATTTATTTAATCTTTTAGGTAAGGACCACTGTTGTAGCAGAGTAAACATAGCATTGAAATTAGCCTACAGGTAGATTAACAGCAGTTTATTTTTTCCCCAAAATACCCTGTTGTCAATGACTCACAGTATTTACATACAGTCTCGACAGTACAGTAGTGACCAACCCATTTACTTTCCTGCATTTAGCACCACTGTCCATTGTCACAGAGAAACTGTGCTAGACAGAGGTAGCATACAACTGCAGCATACAACTTTTCTGTAAAGTTCTGCCCAACTGACCTTACTAGTGTTTAAGCTACTGTACACCGCCTCAACCCTGTTGTTTAATGGATTGGCCAAGTAATTAACATGGAGTTAACCTAGATTTAACTGGTAGATCAATATGATTGGCTAATCAAGCAAGATCAATTAAAAATATGGTTCTTTTTCAACTCACATGAATTTATGCACCTATGCTCAGGTCTATCGATGGTGGAAAGATTCACGGCACTTCAGTGAGAACAAAATGTGATGGGGTAAAAGCTGATAGCTAATGTATTTGCTCTGTGTCCTATACAGTATGTGTAACTTTGTGAGTGCACTGGCTGCAGTTATGGTCCCCTGCTTTAAAGGAATTGGTTGTTGATGCCCTATAATTTAACAGTTGAGGTATATCAAATGCACATATCCAACTGCTTCACTGGTGGGCGAGAGCTCCACTGGGCATATCCTGAAATATTGCCACCATAGACTGATTGCCACTCATGGAATGCTTCCCATCCAATCAGACGTTATTAAATGGTGTGACTGGACATAACTGTTGTATAACTGTTGTACTGTTTGATGGCCCATACTTTTGCTCTCCTCCAAAAACATCATGTCTGCTGTAGTAGAAGCACATACAGCTCACCAAGTCCACCATGCTCAGATAATTAAACTGTGTTATATTGGCAAATGCCTCAGTAGAGAACATAGAGATCAATGCATAATATTCTGAAATCATTAAGCCTAATTACGGTTCAGTCTCTGGGATATGTCTTGTAAAGACAGACACAGTATTAGTATATTTTGTTTATGTGACAATGGGATTTGTAGCATTCCATAGTAATTGTTAAGTTGATTTTTTGCTTGTATGTGTCAATCAGATATGGTCAAAAGTAAAGTTCTCCACTTCTCTGAGTATGATTGATTTTTCAGGACATTGGCCAGTGTTGATGTGAACATGGAGCATGTTGTGGGATTGTGCCGTTTCCCTTTGGGTTTCAAACTTTTCATAGGTTAGGAAGGTAGTACGTAGGTAAAAGAGTACTCCCATACAATAGTAATACTCAAACGTGTGCTTTACTGAGTTTCTCACAAAAGCAACATCCGGATTACCCACCATACACAGAACATCACCTAGAGTATGCAGGAGGGACAAACATAACTTTTTTGAGCTTCTACATATTAGAGTTCTCATTAGCATAAATAATGGTAATTCATACATATTTGGCATATGTGTTTCTTACAGGACTAAATAAATTAATGGTTTTATTCATTATTTCAATTAAATAATCTCTGGGTAGGGCTAAGATTTAAACATGGACTCCATTATTAAAAATGGACTTGATTATATCTATTAGTCTTATAATAGTATCCAGTTGCTTTTGTTTCATTGTTCCAAGTTGATCTCTTTAGCATAAATTTTAACACCAGGTGAGTGAATTTATAACATCCTGTCCTAACTATGCTACTTATAAGTATTTGATTCACCATAACATGTTCTTGTTTTGCGCATAGGGTCAGAATTAATGCTGATGAAGTGTATACGTTTTTAGCATGTCATAATCTTTGCTCTTCTACTCTGGTTGTTACTCCTTCTTGAGTCTATGTCCAAGGACAGAAATAACTCCCCCAGTGTTCGGAGGTTGGAGAGTGGCTGCACAAGTGTGCCATCTTATACGGGGAAGTGTAGAGGTGATGAGATGGGCTTGGCTCTCAGCCATGTGTCCATCCTCAGGGCACGGATATAGGGGCTTCTCTCATATAGGGGACTAATGAGTGTTCATACTAGAGACGAGGATAAAAGACAGCATCCGGCCACCCCCCAGGCATGAATATTCCATGTAAGAAAAGGTGCCTGTTATTGTTTCTGTATGATGAAGGTACTGCACTGAGTTAACTGTATATGCATAGGGTTCTATATTTTAGCCTTTCTTAGTAATAATGCATCTGCTGTGAAGAAATGATGCACGGGAGTTGTAATAATGAATTTCATTCAGGCAAAAATATAGGCCTTGGGTGACTGTAAACTCACCGAAACGCATTACAGTAGACAGCAGAGTCATCTCCAGAGTAAATTAAGCAGCTGGCTGTGGGTGGGCCTGCTGGAGAGAGAGCTCCACCTCAGACACGCAGAAGCAGCTTCAGACTCTGTCTCTCACTTCTGTCTCTCACTCTGTCTGCCCACTTCCCTGCCGTCGCTCATTCATCATGCTGAAAACAGAGGGAAATGCTGATGACATGGCAGACATTTTTATATAACCCCACAATGATTAGAGAAATGATCTAGCCATTTGTATGTTTTCAGGCAGAGTAAGCAAATGTTTGGTTTTTAGATCCCATCAGGAATATCGGACACAAAAAGCGGGTTTGTCATTGGGTCGCTGTGTTGCCTAGGGGAGTAAAATATGACATGGAATCCCTGCATGAAAATATTCACATTTTATACATACTGTTGTATTCTATATGTGAGATAATGAAAAACATATGTCAAAATCATAGATCCTTATATGATGCATTTTTGCACACAGTTTTATCCATGCGACACTTCAAGATCGCTTTATGTATTACAGGTCAACTTTAACTAAAAACTCCACCAAAAACATAATTACAAACACCATTGCAGATGCCACACACTGTGACACATTTCTGTGATAAATCATTTCCAGTGATGTAACAGCATTGCTATCATTAGCAGCCAATGATGGCAGCTCAAACTACCATAGTACAGTATGCAAGAAAAGAAGTATGGCCCATAATTAGTATGACAAAATGTGATTAAATCCTGATAATTACAGTTTTAACAGTATTTCCTCCAGACCCATGGTTCATAGACTGAAGGTGTGTTTACAGTTATTTTACCAGGCATATCTGATTTTCGTATTTAAAGGTCTTATTCCGCAAGAAACCGTTTAGTACTTGCTCTTTTTGAAATACGATAGGCCGAGTTGTGATTACCGGAGGAGTCTCGTTGCAACACACATTCACTTAGCAAAATATAGGTAAGTTAATGTGTTAGTTTAAAACATTTAAATCTGTTACTTGGTGTGTTGTGACTAGCATACTGTAGCCGAGGACCTGTCATTCTCCCTCCTCCATCTCCTCCACCAAACCAGAACAGTCTGTAGCAGGAGCACTAAACATTTTTTTTTCAGCAATATCAGCTCACATAACATTCTTTGATACTAGAGACCACCGCAAAATTAATGAAAAAACAATGCAATAAGACCTTTAAAATAAGCAATTGCCTAATTCATGTTCTGCCCCTTCCTCATATTTACTGACATCCGACTGATTTTATTTCTGTTCTGTAGTGTTGTGTGACTTGTGTGTGGTTCTGGTTCAGTAAATAAAAATAAGGTGTGATTATCATATATTTCTTTCAGCCTTTGCTTAATCTATCTGCAACATGGTAATGGCAGCCCAGACTTGGTATTGAGCTTTTCTAATTGTCTCTCTTGTTCAAGTCTGGTGGACTGTGGGTGTTTTGGAAATGTGTTAAGCTTTCAAAGATAATGTCCCTCGTGCATCACAGACAGTATTGGTCAACACATCATTTTATTACCTACTGACAGTACAAATGTCAGTTTGGCAAAGATTAAGAAAGAGTAATAGCACTTTGACAGAAGGGATGGCAGAAAGAGTGTGTGCGTGTGTGTGTGTGCGTGTGTGTGCAGTTTACACACTGCAAACCACCACCAATTCCACAAATTTCAAAAGATGTTTTCCCAGTTTTCACATTTTCATTGTCTGTCCAGCTTAAATAGTGAAAAAGCCCTAGCCACAGGGTCCGTACTTTACTTTTGAATAGGAGACGGAACATCCCTGTTGAGAGTGCTTTGGACTGCCCCCCAGTGAGAAGACGCAGCCAGATGCAAATAGGAATTGATTACTACTACTGTGTTCTCTTTGGATGGCTGGCCTGGATACAGTGTGTCTCTGTGTGTTTTGTGTGGGCAGGGGAGCCATGTGTTTGCTGGGGATGCTTCTGTGTGTGTTGATATGCTTCAGTTCTGTCTGCAAATGTGCAGTGTTATTATGGCCTCTGTTTGCAGATCTATCTTCTGTAATGTCGTGCCAAGTCTGCTGTGTTGTCCGGACATAGAGTAAATATTTGAATGGTCTATAAAACACATATAATATGTAAGTCAATGAATAAAACAGTGTAATGGATGGATGGCTTCACAAATCTTGCAAAGCTTAAGCTGTACAGCAGAGACTTGATGGTATGGCTCTAAAGAAGTGGTTTGCTACCACACAAACCACTCATGTGGGTTTTAAACAGGTTTCACAGTTCAGCAAATAAAGGAAGATGATGGGAAGATTTTCTGATCTGATTCTGATCTCTAATTTAAAGAAAAGCTCTGGCCTGCTGATTCAGATTTCGAACAGTTTCTTTAAGTTATGGGAAATCTCTATCCACCCACTGGTGTTTTGATATTGTGTTGGTGAAATGCCAACGATAAAGTTGCAGTACCAGCATGGTTTGCCTAGTGGATCCTGACTTCTCTGGTAGGGCAGTGTCTTTTAATGACATCTTAATATTTTTGTCACATTCAAATATTTTAAAAAATAACTAATTCAACACAGTAATCATTTGATTCCCTAGCCATATGGCAACAGTGTGAAGTTGATAAGATCAATGGCTCACACACATACAAAGACAGAGGAAGGGAAACAGAGAGAGAGAGAGAGAGAGAGAGAGATATTTCTTGCTTTACAGGAATAAATATCTGTTTCTAGTATATGTTATATAAACAATACTAGAAAGCTGGTTTGTGTGCTGGGTAACACTGTATTTTATGAATCTTTTTAAAGTGTCTAAAGCTAATTGTAACAACATGTAATATAATGTACTTACACTGTACATACCTAACCCTAAAGGCACAGTGTAAGTGCATACTGTTAAGCCAATATATTGTTACAAACTTTGTTACACTGTATTTCATAATGTAGACACACTGTAACGGGCCGTAAAATAACCTTTAATGGTGTCCTGGTTATTTTTTTTCCTGATGAAGATCTTCTGGTTAAAAAAAATGTAGTAAGTCATCTTTTCTGATGAGTATAGTTGAGCAGAAAGCTCTAATGTAGTGCAGTGTTTTGTTACCATAATAACTTGCCTCAACCTAGAATTAATGTCAAATGTACTAGCAGGATAGTTTTGCTGACAACTACCAATGATCACAAACGACAAACCAGTTTAATCCATAAATGAACATTGGTAGCAGAGTTTAACTGCTACCATATATGCAAATATGCAATCATATATTTCACTGTAGACCCTGCTCCTTCTTAGCTCTGTTTGCTCCTAAGACATGTTCAGCGAGGTGATGTTGTTTTAAGTGTCTGATTACGTTATTGTTGCAATTTGCTTTAGCTGTTCTCCACTCTGTTCTCTACTCATTGAGAAGAACTTATAAGCTAACAATGTGTTCAGTGCATTTTTACAGCAGTTATACTATGACCTTTTTGGGCTATTTTGTGGTTCCTTTTACAGTATATCTAAATGTAACAACATGTAATGTTATGAACTTACAGTGTACAGATCTAACACTAACCGTAACTCCAGCCCTGTGATACAGTGTACGTACATAATGTGCCATATGTTGCAAATTTTTTTACACTGTTCCTAACTGATTTAACAGGGACCGTAAAATAAAGTGTAACCCTTTTTGGATCTCAAATATACCCAAAACCCAAGCCCCAAAAAGGCTTGCCTTTCATAACAAAGGTGTGAATCATTAGTGTCAGTGGACCAGTTGGATTTAGTTACACAGAAGCCTTTTTGTCACAGATAATATAGGCCACTAGGTATGTAGTAGGCTATTTCTTAACAACAGCTGTCCCATTTAAGTGTCCTTTTAGGTTAGACAACTTGTTTTGGGGAAACTTAATTTTTGATTTACTTATTCGGTCAGTATTATTAGTATTATTAGTCAGTATTACATATATACATATTTTTATAAAATCAACATTTTATCAGCTCAGTCCAGTAGTGACTGTATTTTCTTTATGTTCTGCAAACATAAAATTTATGCTGCAACATGTGCAGCCTTTTAAATTTGTCAGTAAAATACAGGGACTGTGGTTAACATGTGTTGAACACATTTCCAAATTAACAGCAGTAAAAACTTGTCATACCATCACTGTTGGCTCCAGAATTTAGTTTTTTGTGAGCTATGCCATTGAGATTCTGCTAGCATCCAGAATGTATGATTGGTATGTGCAGGATCACACAGGCAGGGAAAGGTAAAATGCTGTAGGGGAGGGTAAGATGCACAAATGTGAGGCTCTGGATGGCCGTGACCATCTCAAATCTATGTAGAGTTGGCTGAGACATCATATCAGTGGCATGTTTGCTAACCTGCATGCCTAATATGTAAAGGTTCCCCTTTGCAAACTTTGATATCAAAAGAATACAAACTTGTGTGTGTGTGTGTGTGTGTGTGTGTGTGTGTGTGTGTGTGTGTGTGTGTGTGTGTGTTTCTAGTGCATAAAGTCTGTAGTTTGAGTGTGAGGGTCATGGGAGGGACTGTGTCTTGTGTTGACAGAGACAGGGCAGAGCTCCTAAGAGGACCGATTGACATTTAGAAGAGCTGTGAGTACAAGGCTGGCATCGATCACACCTTGCCAACCAGATATAAATAAAGATGAATGCAGGGAGCTGTGCCCTGTGACCAGGCATGACACTATACTCATGACAATTACACACAGACAAATAGAAGATGCCTTTTTTATTCATCAGAAAGGTCAAAGTTACTATACAGAGTGCATGCCCATTGTGAAAAGTGTTTCAAGTAAACTTGCAAAGAAACTAATACTTTCACTAGATCACTAATACTTTCTACTAATACTAATACTGTACATTCTTAATGATACATGTTATAAGGCAAAACATCAAGTGAAAACAAAAATGAAAATCACGTGAGATATTTTTGACCTATCATTAAATTTAAACAATGTTTGAATAGAAAAGTTTCTTCATGCAGTTGTGTGAAATTACCCTAAGCTTGTATACTGATAGTTTTTTAAAAGTTTCCAGTTTATTAACATGGGCAGGTGCATGTGAGTAAGCGGGCTCAGGGAGGAGTTTAGAACTTGTGAGGACAATCTGCTTAAAACTAAATACCAGTTAACAAAGAATCTTACTAATCACATAAACAATGAATAGGAAGACCTGTTAATCATATTTTGTGCATAAAGCACATCTGATCTGCACTGTTTAATGTGCCAATATGGATCTGCTGATAAGCTTGTGGAGACAAACAAAACAGAAATGTAGGATAGTAAGGTCTCTGGAAATTTGCTTTCAGAGATTATATCATTCACTAAAAAAAGAAAACAAAAGCCTGAAACATTTCCCCCAGTCTATTAGTTTATTCTCTTCAGTATAAGTTTTCATGCTAGGGAACCTGTATTCAGTTTGAATACATCTATATAATAAGCATTATTAAGAAAAGTATTATAGGAAGAACAATGTAAAAGTGAAACTACATTTTATTTGCAATAATAAGCAATGACATAGAAAATGTCATGGTCGGGGGTAGTGTGTTACAATAATTAGTATCATTCCATCAATGGAAGGCAGTTTGAATGAGATGAAGAATATACCGTTACGGTGTATTATCATGAACTATTAAAATGTATCTAATGGTGTAGAACATCAGATTTTAGTATTCTTTTAGTGAGCCATTCAGGATACCTCAACCTAAGTACTGTGTATCTGGCGTAATGATGGTTAGGTGTTGTTGATGTATTTATCTGTGCTTTTAATGTTGTGAATGACACAAATGGCTCAATATCAGTTAGCTGACTTAGCAGCTCACCAGTCTTAAAAACTCAACGCATATGTAGCTAGTGGTACTCCTTTGTAATGAAGTCCCCTAGGATGCTGCATATACCTCCTCTAATTCACATTATACGTCACTGCGTACCTCCATAATTGATTTAAGACCTCCAAAAGTACAATAGAATGTGCAGCAGTAGGCTCCTATCATACCATTTGACAGGAGTAATTTATGTGGTGCTTCATACCCTGGGGTTGGAGGTCAGCAGAGGAGTATTCATCTTGGGCTCCTTCCACCCAAAACTGCAGCAAAATCTGATTTGCCAATATCACGGGATTCTGTTCTTCTACAACAAATACACACTGGAGAGTAAAAATATAGCCTTGTTACAATGTAACATTTAGAAAATATGTAAGGATTCAGTTTTAGCACCTCAATATAATAAAATGTGTAATGAAAACTACTCAGTGTGTATAAAGCTTGAAATGTTAATTGAAGGCCATTATAACAAAGTGCAACTAGTAACACATCAAAGTCTTATGACAGTTTAAGATAAAACACAAATAAGATTAGTAGTATATGTGTGTACTATATATGGTGATTTATTTTAAGGACTGAAAGATTTGTCACAAGAGAATGAGCTGAAAAATAAGAATGGTTAAGTTTACCAAAGAACAACATTACACTTAGATTTGGATGCTATCTCTTTAATCATGCAAATTTAATGAAAGTGTTTTTTGATTTATTTAACTGATTCATTTCAGGTGGAACTAAAGCAGTAAAGTGAATTTAACACTAGGAAAGCAAATGATCTCATGGAGGTCCAGTATGTCTGGAAAACCTCGACTCGAACCTTCACTGCTTCCTTTGTGAGATACATTTATTTTTAGCCCTTATTAACAAAGCAGCACTACAGTACAACTATACAAACCCTCACATGCTTGAAGTTGTATAACAGTACAGTGTTGAAAAGTAAATTAAATAAAGAATCATGTAGACCCACCCATTCATTTTTTCCATTCCATTTCATCCTAATGTCTTTGGCCTATTTTAACAAATCAGTGATAAAGGGTATGTGTTTGAAAACACAAGTAAGGTGCTCACACAGTATGTCATTGTATTCCACTGCTCAGGATGTACCATTAGACAGTGATGGGGTTGTGCTTAGCAATTGTTGGATGCAGATAAAATATATGTTATGAAAGAGTGAGGGCCTTCATGAATCATGGGTAGGACATCTGGCATGCGTTATGGCTGAGAGCAGTCACTTGTCTATCTGCCTGTTGTATTCTTTGCCCTTTTCCATTGCATTGACTAGGCTAGGTTGATTGCCTACAAATACCACTTTGGAACCGGACATTTGTGTAGCAAAAGGAGGAGAAGTCACCCCACTTGGCTTCAAAACCAGGTCTCCGGGGTACCAAACATGCACTTTGACCACAACGTCAAAGAGCCAGGCTTGTTGGTATGGCAGTCAGAGCACACCCACAACCCTAGTGATGGCTCTCCATCACAATTTGCTTTCACCAAAAATATGATGCATGAAGCTATTTAATGTATAGATAATTTACCATGTAGGTTACCATGTATCAAAGGGTTCTTTGAGAATAGGTTGAATTACTTCAGGTTTTCAACATATTCTTGTACCTATACAATATGCAATAATCGCAATAATTAATGAGATACGGTTATTGCAGTGACTTTGATGATTGATTGCTTTTACATTATAAGAAAGCAAAATAAAACCTAAACTATAGATTTAGGTGCAATCAAATATAAATCAGAAATATGCATTTAGTTATGTAGAAAAATAACAGTTAGGATATTGTAAGGGATGGGGATGACATCTGTCTATGTGTGATTTTAGAGTACATTCCACTTTGTGCATGCTACTAAAGTTTCTGAGGTTGTATACCGTATGGATTAACATGTTCAGTGTTAGAGAGAAAGAGACAAATGTGGTAGGTTTGATACAGTCAAGCACCTATAGACGTGTATTCCAGCACGATTATTCATGAAAATGTGTCATATAGTGATAATATTCATCAGACTCAGCTTTCAACCTGACTGCTCCCCACTGCCATCATATTCAGTTTGGCAAAGGCCTGACAACTGCATCCAAATCCTGCTCATTTCACTCTCCTTTCACTGATTCAGCCCTCCTGTGCGCCATCTCTTCTGGCACATTAAGCCGCCCTGAAAGGAGACAGATGGTGCTGATGTAGAGACAGAATGAAAGGGACAGAGAGAGAGGGAGAGATCGACCACTCATGTTCAAGTTGAAAAATCCCCTTTTGATTTTCTGTACTTTGACCTTTAACTTTATAACTTGCATTAAGAAGAATCAGTTTTACATGTGACCCAATCTGGCAAAATGATTGTGAAGTTGCAAATAATAATTTTGAGGTACACAGGCCAATTTTGGTAGAAAATCTTAAAAATACTACATTTTATTTTGTTCTTTTTTCAAAAGGTGTTTAAAAAACATCTCCCCAATTGCACCATTGAAATATTACCAAAATGTCCAAGATGGTGGAATGTCATTTTGAAATAATTAGATCTTGACAACTGTTAAATGTGGGTATCTGAACAAGAAATCATTTTAAAGTGTATTGTCTCACCTTTTTACTGGTACCAAAATCTCAATTTTGAATTTTGGATCACTGTAACTAATTTTGCTAGATCTGTTCACATATGGTTTACAATTTCTACCTATTTTTTATTATTATGTTACTTTGCATTAAAATACTTATGTTTGTAATTTTAATACAAATAGTATGTACTTATGCCTATATGCTATAACCGTGATAGTTTGTCAGAGTAGAGTGGGTGTCACCTGGATCTAATAGATGCTTTTGGCTGGAAGGACCTTTCTCTCAAAGAAAGATAAAGTTCATGTGATAAGGCAAATTTTCAGTTGTGTAAGACAGACTAAAAACTTTTCAAACTGGGCATTTGAGGCTATACATGCCAACATCTGCAAACCCTACTGGGTATGTTAAAAAGCATAACCTGATATCATACTGAAGTTATCATACCATGCCATCATACCATACCATACCATCATGCCATACCATACCATACCATGTTTGTGGCTGATGACCAAGCCAAACAGCTGTGCCACTTTCATTTACTAAGGGGCCAGTTGTGTGTCAAAATTGAGCTCTTGCCATTTAAGGTCATATTAAATGAAGGTATCTATGAGTAGCTTTGTAGCTGCAGCATGCAACAGTTGCTATGTGGAAGAGATGGAACATGCAACTTGTGGACAATGCAGATAATAAAAAAAGAAGTAAGTAAATATGACCTACTAACACTGCCGCGTGAGCATCCTTTTCACTTTCTGAAATAACATTGTGATAGACTGCCATCAATACAGTTGAGAGTGCTCTGACTGTTATTGCAATGAGGCTGACTCTTTGGTGTTGTGGTCAAAGTGCATGGTTTGGTACCCCAAAGACCTAGATTCAGGCCAGGTGGGGTGACTGCTCTTACCCTTCGCTTCAACAGTAATATGAAGCACCTGAAGGAAACCATGTTGCAAATTATTAGCATTTGAACTGTACCTAAAAAAAGTCCTCCATCTGTTTCCATTGTGTAGCTGCAGTAACCAATGTTGTCCTCTTCTTAAAGCGTGTCTAAGTAACTAAATAGTAGTAGTAGTAGGGTGTCTAATTAACTAAGTAAGCTTTTAAGTAATCTTTTAAAGACTGGTGAAAGTCACTGAACCATTTCCATAAGAACAGTGGGAAAAGACACATTGACCAAGCCCTCTCGAATGTATGCAAATGATTAAAACTATTTCACAGTTAAAAAGGTTGCTGTTACTGTTAAAGGTCAAAGGTGTTTCCATGGTTAGCTTTTTGTGTATACATGTATTACCTTTATTATAAAATTTGCTTCACTTTTATGTCTTTTTGTAAAGAAATGGAGACCTAAAACAAGAGAACATAGTTGATAATTTAAGAGGAAATAATTGTACCTGAAATGTGGTGCCTTCATCCTCCATGTTTCTGCCTGTATTTTTGTTCTATTTCGGTCCAGTTCATGGTCCTAGCCGAAGCAGTAGCTTTGCTCTCACATGGTGCATGTTTGCTGCTTAGGTAAGTGGTAGTCTGCTTTATTTACTGAATATAATGGAATATGAGCTGCCAGGAGATTGGAAGGTTATTTTAGTCACTCTTATTCCCTGGTCTTCTCTCATGCCTTATTGCAGTCTGTGGGCAGTGTGGGATTTGTGTGTGTGTGTGTGTGTGTGTGTGTGTGTCCAGCTCTGTGAGGTTGAAGGGATTTAGATGCTTCTTTTTTAATAGCTTGGTGAATGTTGAGAACCATAGTCAAAGACGGAGAGAAAACAACCAAATACAGTGCTCAGAAAATAAAAGCCTATTCCAAAAACTTGACTCAAAGACTCAGAGCCGCACAGCCATCTTCACAGTTGACACCTATTTCTTACACTGTAATTTTCTTATTATTAGATGTGGCTGGAAAAATGTTTGGTGCAGAAGCATTTAAACAGAAATGCTCTGTCAAAAATGCAATAGTCTAAGGTAATAGATCTTATGCATAGCAACCAAACAAAGTAATCTGTGCCTGCCTGAATTCATTTGGAAAAAAAAACTCTAGCCTGATAGGGATACTGGACAATATCTTATGTCCACATTGACCTAATGAGTTTTTAACTATGTAGCAGAATACCATAGTAAGTACATTTTTTTTTATAACCATTATGTCTTTGGGAAACATCTCTGATAATGTTCCACATGATTTTCTACAACAGCAATGGTTGGGGTGGACATGGCATCTCTAATACCTGCCTACTTTGTTAACATGACATTGGAAACTGGGGTACTGCTCATGCCAGTCTTTGTGGAATGTACCTAGCTGAAGTAATTATGGGTTTTGTTGCAGTGACATCCATTGACCTTCTGACCTGTATCACTTTGTCTGAACAAGGTTACATGTAGACTATTCCAGTACAATACACTAATTTTGTTTGTTTTTGTGTGTGTGTGCCTGTCTGTCTGTCTGTGTGCATGCATGCATGTTTGTAGATGTGTGTGTGTGTGTTAGATGGAAGGATGGTTGTATTTTTTACACACACCAGAGTGAATTGGACAGCTGATAGGGGTCGGCTAATGTAGTTTCAGGGGACGGCTTTGCTGACACATTTGAAAAGTGGTTGTGAGTAGCGAGTGCAATTACAGCGAGGTGTCACCACAGTGCTGAAGGGTTTAAGTAGGGGGAAGCTCAGGGGTATTTAGGCCATGTGATGCTCTACCTATTAAGCTGGAGAGCATATGCAGACATATTAGTCCAGTGGCATGGGTTTAAGACGGAAGAGTTCAGTTCCTACACTGCTAATGTAGCCCAGTGTTTGAGAACTCTTTAGTTCAAAATGTATGACCTCATGTTTCAGATCAACTATTTATGGTATTTATGACTTCTACCCTTCTTCAATGCCATATGCTCTGTAAAGGCACTTATAATGGTAACACTCATCATAACGTCTATATATTTTCAGATATTTTCATACCATTGTGATACCACCTTTTTATGGCGTACTGTGCCATTTTTTCTGAAAGGTTATTATTGAGGACAGAATAGGAAGGCTACCGATGACACTGTAGGAATTAAATGCAGCACTAGAACTAGTACTACTTGGGAGACTAGAGGCTTATTCATCCTGGGCATCTAAAAGATCCAAAGGGCAATTACATCTTAAACAGCAAGCACAACAATGTCCAGAGAACAACAAAATATAAATGTAAAGAGATAAACAGGACTCCCGAGGAACATACAAAAATAAACCAAAACAACGTCTTGCAGGGTAATCCAGAGCACTACAGGACTCATTCAACAGCAGATCAGGAAGTGTGAGAACAAAACAAAACATTGATTAGACAACAGAGGTGCATGGTACACATGACCGCACACAACACAATAGGAAACAGAACACATGGAGACCAGACCATGACAAAGTAATCATGGAATGGAATATAGTATTTTGTTTTCCAATTTAATGGCTTAAAATTGTAAAATATGAATTACTGTTGACAGTTTCCTCAAAGGGAATTACTTGGGTCTTGGGTCTTTTAGTTAAATGCAGACATACACAGACAGACTCACCTATGCACATACCAACACTCAAAAGCCCAGTGCAAAAACACACACTCATTCAACAGCACACACCACACATACTCAGTCTCTCTCTCTCTCTCTCTCTCTCTCTCTCTGTCTTTCTCTCTCTCTCTCTCTCTCTCTCTCTCTCTCTCTCAGACACACACACACACACACACACACACACATACACACACACACACATTGCTTGCAGCAATCTTGCTTGTGCCAGGAAACACCCTTGTCCCTCTGAGCTCTGAGCTGTCTGTTGCCTAGCAACATTGGCTTTTGTGAGGAAGAATCGCAGTTCAGCAAAATAGTATCTCAATTATTGTTGCAGTTAGACTGAGTGGAAGAAGTGCATCCATGGCTCTTGGTCTAAGTGTGTATGATTGGAAGTTCCGATGGATTTGTATAATGTTTTGCCTACCATGCGTCTTTAATTGTTATTATAGAAGTGTATGAGTAACAAGTCTTTGTCAGTGTGGAGATACAAGCTTCAGAGAGTAAAAACCATGCATGCCTTCCAGGTATACCTGCCGTGTATACCTTCTGCCTGTGCACTGACACAGGTAATTTTACCAATTAGCTGATGTACCTGTTTGATGATCTGTGCGCTTAGTAGGATCAGCTGGTTTACAAAAATGTTGGCTGAAATTTGTAGTAGGGTTTTTGCTTTCTGAATCTAGGATGTCCACCTTTGGCCTTTCTTCCTCTTAAGACAGACTGTGTGCTTTAACACTGATGAATTACACTTTATTGCAGAGGACTAAATGCTGCAGGCAAACGCAGCAGTATCAGTTGAAGTGTGGTCTGCTTCTCTCATCATTTAATTTTGAGCAAGGATGAGATGAAGATTTAAAGTTGATAGATAAAACCATACATACAGTTTTTTTGCTTTTGTGCTAGTCACTCTTCCTCAAAATTAGCACAGTACCATGCTTGGTTTGCCCTCCACTGTTTGACTAAAAATTAGCATTTTCTTAGTGTGCCCGAGATGGATTACAGATTGTTTTTGTTTTGTGTGTACTGTGAGGTAATCGGTGATTACTTTTCCTATACTTCTAAATGATCTTAAATGAAAGTGGATCTTGCCACAATCAGCCTGATATTTTAGATTGTTAGCACTTCCTTAGGTGTTTGTTGTTATATTTAATCATGAAAATACTCTTAACATGTTAGAATGACTCTTATGACACTGTCAGGGGTATTGTTTACAGTTTTTCCCACAGGTTCATTGTAACATTGAATTTCTCTTGGTGTCACATCAATATGAGGCCTAGCAGAGCCAGGCTCAATTATCCATCAACACTCAATAACCAACTCTGCCCCCTGAGCCATGGCTAGTTCATGACCTGAATCAGCAATTCAGAGATGAAGATTAGGGGAGTTAATGTATAATATGGCTACAAAACATGCTGTTCTGTGACAGTTGTGAATTTTACATCACATTCAGTGTTGTAGAATGTTTGGCATTTTGTGGCATTGCTATTTTAGGTGGAGGTTGCAAATGTCACTTTTGCAATTTACTTTATGTTCTCAATATGACTACTGTCACAATTTTAAGTTTCTCAGGAAATACACAAGGCATGATCATGACTAAAATAAGTCAGCCAAGAAAAGAAAACTATTCTCAGGCTAAGACAGAAAACCCTTCCATATTTCATTTCAAAGTTTTACAGAAAAGATCTGAATTGTGAGGAAGAAATGAAACAGTAACAGTGAAGATGTGAATACAGGGAATGTACAGTATAATAAAACAATATCACTGGTAAAACCCCTGTTGTGTGAAATACCCCTGTCTTCATTGTGTAAAAACCCTACTTGGTAAGCTTTTAGCTGGTAAGTAAGGCTATTACATGTTTATTTTCTCATAATTTAAATGACTTTATGAGCAACTACCTCAATTTCTCAATTGATTAAACCCTATTGTGCAATGTCAGAACTCAGTTTAACTTTGTTACTATAGGATTTCTATAAAGCTTTGCACTTTGAAGAGAACCATAGCCAGAGCTTAGGGCTAATTTATAAAAACTGTCTGTGTTGTTAAACTGGTGACATTTTGCTGTACCAGTTCATTGTGTTTGAAATACAGTGAAAGAGTCTAAATATGCTAAATTATCAGCTTTTGCAGGTTATACCTATATTTTTCCCAAAATGTTTGTTCCATTTTTAGATTTAGACCCAATTATACATTATATAATATGGTGCTTTTAGTACAGTGCAGAGCATCTTCTGACAAGAACTATAAAGACAAACATGAACTTAAATGGCAGTCTGTACTTGCACCTGAGTTGAGCACAACTGACTAAAATCTTCCTTTTAGAATTCACAATATGGTCTGTATTTCTAAATGAATGGCTCCTTAGTCTTCCTGTTGTTTTATTGGCACATATAAAACAATATGCATATTTACGATGGAGGATATTTTAATATGGTGATTTTATTAATGGATAGAATGTTTCCACAATATGATAAAGGTCAGACAATAATTCAGCTTTGGCATTCACCTTTTCATGTTTAACTCTTTCTCAATTTCCTGTCTCCTTCCTCTCGCTGACACAATCACCCCGGAGTGTTCCTTCAAGCGGTGTGCTTATATTCACCCATCGATCTAGAAAAACCAAGCGCTCTCTGTGCACCAGTACAGACAGCGCTATGATGGATTGAGTTTATTCAGGTTTAATGAGTGCAAGTCCAATCCCCAAGTGACCACTAGGGAACTAGAGATACTCTGAGTTCATCTATAGTTCAATTAAATTTGGTTATTGTTGAAGAATCAAATGGCAATACGTAATACTTACGTATATTAACCTTCTCAGTGGAATAGGCCAAAATGTGTCATTACATCACTGTCCTGAGGTAAAAACATGGATGGCTATGGATAAGTATGCACAAACCATACAAATGGAAACATGAACACAAAAGCACCATAACGTAAAAATCTCAGCTGTAGAAATATACAGTTAGGCAAACACAATAGAGTAATCTAGGAAAGGCACTCATTATGCTGTAGGTAGCTACCATCAAGAAATATATATATAGCCCCATCATCTAATCAGCGTCTTGGACAGGGGTAGGTGGGTTTGCAATGGTAAAAAATGACACTTAGATTTTACTCAGCAATGTGAAGCTTGGAGAATAAATTAGAGCGGGGAAGCCTATTTCTGAATGCATTACAATACACAAGGGAAACCCTGAGAACACAGGCGGAGAGCAGAACCTGTGTCATTATTTATGACTGCATGCAGACTGGTAAAATTACATAATAAAAAAAAGAGAACAATATTTTTTTAAAAACACAGAACATACAATGAAGAAAAAATCAAATCAGATTAAAGACTTACTTTAACATTTATTTACAGGCAAATTTCTGTGTGAGGTTTAAATTTAGTACTCATTGTTTAGATTTTGCCATTTAGTGCCAATTTGTCTGTGTGTTAGTTCCTTAAAATTTAATCTAGAGATTTTACGCACATAGTTTCCAGTGTCACAGTCTAGAATGTGTCTCATCACCCATAAATCAGCTGTACCCAGGGGGACTTTAAAAGGCTGGCAGCTGGATTAGTCGGAGGAAGCTGTACTGCACATCTCAAGGTAGTTGCCAGGCATGGTGCCGCTTTGCTTTGAGTCCACCACACCATTCAGCAAATTTAGCGAAGCCTTTTCAATGTTTGTTTGGTTTACTCTTGTATATCAAAATTATACACACACAAACCACTTAAACCATGTTAAAGCTAATTTCTTAATTCTGTCCATGAGACAGGTGATATCCGACAATGAAGCAAATGTTAAGGTCTTACCCGAGGCTAATATAGAGTTTTTTTTGTAACAATGTTTAAACACCCTAGAATGCCACTCCTTTTGTCTGAAAGTAAATGTCAGGAGTTTGCAGAATCTTTCTATGCTGAACGCAAAGAAAATGTTTAAGCTGTAGCCAAGCAGCATGAATATGACAAAGTCTTTCTTGCGTGCTTTGAGAAAGAAGCAAGGAAGGCTTTTGTGCATGAAGAGACCCCATGAGGGAATTTGCCTGCACATAAATAAACTAGGAGGTGTTGATGAGGTTTTGATCCTGCTGTCGCCTGCGAGCAAGTGAGCGAGTCCCACCTACCCTCACTGACAATGCTGGATGAACCATGTGGGGCTTACACGTGAGAGTGCATGTTTGCTGGAAAATGAGTGGTGTGAAGGATTCTGTCAGAGCACTTCACATGTATGCTGAATCCCCTTCCTATGATAATCTTTCAAGTAAGATCACAGGCACGAGAAAATTAGTTCTCCTCTCCCTTTCCTTCCATGCATTGAGAAAAAGGTCAGATTAGAATGTTGTCCTTAGCTATGAATTAATATGTCCAGAACCGTAGAGACACTGGTATTTTGTTTTGGAACAGCTGGGTTTTGTAGTACTTTTAAGAAATGATATGCCGTCCAGGAGTTGTATGTGCCATTTTTAATGACTGTTATTACACAGTTCATCAAAGTGCTGCACAAAGTTCGATTTAAATTAATTGATGGGGGGTCTTAATCTTCTGAATAATGGACCAGAAAACATGACATTTGTGTGACTCTGTTGGGGCTTATTTCCTTACAAGAAAGGCATATGTACTGTATGCTGCATATACTCATATGCTTCCTAGGGAGTTTTTATTTGTCTAGGTGGACCAGCTCATAGTTTAATGTGGTTAGTGTAAAGCAGTTAAAAAAATATGTATATGTTTTGGTCCTATGTAAAACTCAGTATTAACACTCTGGTATTGGGTCAGATTCTAACATATATAATTGAACTAGACTACTGATGTGAAATGACACAAAGGGTGTTTGCTGAAGAGCTTTTGCTAGGGATTTGATCACTCCTTTACATGCCTTGTTGAACTAGTCCCGAATGCTGATTAAAAAGATTTAATCTTGAGAAAATGATAGTAGTGTTTTTGTAATGTTTTGGGCAGGGTGTAGACCATATAGACAAGTGTTCCCCTGATGTATTGTCTGCTAGACTAAGTCATGACTAACTTTTACATTTACAGTGAAATCACTGAGTTTTCTCACATAAAATTGTGGGAATACGAATTCAGATGAGATTTCATCAAAGTTATTTAGCTGATTTTTCCTTCCGGTTGTTACTGAAATCTGTACTTTATCCTGTCCCATTTTGTATGTCACACACTTTGCACTTGTGCTGTGCTTTATGCACCATTTTTTTAGCCTTCAGAACATTTTAATGATGCATTCCCCTCATTCAACAGTTCTGAAATTAAGTCCTATAATAACATAGTAATGTGTTTGCCAATAATTGAGAAGAATGAGCGCTTCGTTGTCTGGTTTCAGTGTGTGCAGACAGCACCCTACCAGGACATTAGTGCCTTTTAATTCAGTTAGCTTGGTGACAGGGTTTGGCTCTTTGACAAAGGTCACCCAACTGCATCTTTTAATCTATTAGTTAGTCCAACACTAAAAACATAAACGTACACAGGTAATTTGTTTTCAGCAAATTAAATCATAGCCCACAGTGATAAACAGAATTCTAAAACTGCCTCTCTTTTCATTTTGGGGGGTCAAGCAGCGAAGCTGTGAAGGCACCCATTGTGTTTTCAGCTTTTCTTCTTTTTATTATGACCACTGCTAGCAAAGCTATCATTAGCGGCCATATTGGTTTTGTCAGATTTTTTTATTTAACTTCTTTTTCAGTGATTTTCTGTCAACAACTGGTGGTACACTAAAACACTGGGGGACATCCAACTTTGTGGGCATGTAGCCCTGGTAGGCTCATGGCGAAAATAAGCTTTTGGTCACCAGAGGCCAGCCCTGGTTTGAATTGCCAATATCTTGGACCAAGAAGGCTGGAACTGTACAAAATATGTCTTGCACTATCAGCACAATAACCTCTAAAAGCATGGCAAGTACACAAAACATATAATCGTCAGACAAAGCCTCACAAAGGTAACCCCTGGTGATTTCATTCACAGCCAGTGGAATTGGGTGGCAAAGCTGCCAAACAAGAAGTTGGGTCATGTCTCAGCAAGATTTTGACATTGGACACCCAAACCTCACAAAAGCACTTGGAACCCAATAAGGAGCGAGTATGGCACCATTGGGCCAATAGGGAGTGCTATTATAGGGATATTTTTTTTTGCCTGTAACCCCTGATGTTCTCTTATTAAAGCCATAATTCCTGAGTGAGTCCTGAGCAAAGGGTCTCAAGACTAAAACATGAAAATTCATCATGGCAGCCTGATAATAGGGTCATTCCATGCCAAACCACTCAATTTCCGCCAACCCCAACACCCCCCCCCACCCCCCCACCCCCAATTTCGATGAAATTCAAAGAAGTGAAGGTAAAGTTTCATTTTGGAGAATCAAATGGTTTGGGAGATATTCAAGGAAGACCTTTTGATATACAGGGTGTTCCAGAAATAAATGCTGGCAAAAAGACAATGTCAAGTAGTAACATTTATATGTACATTTAGGCTACACAAATTTGCTGTAAACAGTGCTATGGTTACTTGATTAGAGATGCTCAAGCCATACTAGATTCTGCACCAAGTTGTCTAGCAGCCAAGTACAATATGTAGAATACCACAGATCGTAATCTCAATTACAGTCACTTTCCCCAAACTGGTCAACATTGCCACAAATGGCTGAATGCAAAAAAATGTCTGAAAGGCTGTTTTATGGAAATTAATGAATCTTTCTTCATGGAATTTCACCAATAGAAATCTAGTCAGTACTTGGTTGTGCTGCTGGATCATGCTCTTGATGAAAAGCGTATATGTGACCCATCACACCAAAACAGGTATTAAGTGGCATGTGGCGGTTCTGAGATACGGCCCAATATAGTTGCAGAGGAGGTTATGCTTGGCCAATTTTAAGTTTCACACATTTTTGTTTACTTAGGCTTGTGAACTTTCACCTTCTGACTATAAAATCATCAACAAACTAGAAATTGCTACTTTCTCAGCAGTCTCTGTAACGTCATATCAGATACATCAGAATTTGCAATTTTGATGTGTCTGATATGAAAAAAGTTCTTCTTTTCAAACTGTTAATTACTACTGTATTGACAAGTACTGACAGGATTTCTATTGGTGAAATTCCATGAAGAAAGATTCATTCATTACCATAAATCTGTGTGAAACTCAAAATTGGCCCAGGGGGTGCCAAATTAGGCAAAATGCATTTTTGATAACAGCTCTTGAAGCTCTTTCATTAAAACATAATTGTTGAGTGGTTTAACGTAGCAAATGCATACACAAATCACAGCTAACCAAAATTCATGGTGAGGGTGCCAAACAGGAAGTGAAGCCATTATCTGAGCAATTCTTTGATGTATACTAGCCAAACATGAATTATGCAATGGAGATGTGATTGGAAGGGTGAAAGAAAAAAATGGCATCATCATACTGCTTGGCCCCCTTATTGGCCATATTTGTTAGTCTGTAGTTTAAACAATTTATGGATTACCAACCCATGGCCTCTATAGCAAGTTCACAAAATATGTTTGTGTTCCGTTTTTCCTTATTTACGTTAAAACATATTTCTTGTGGCTGTATTTAATGTGTTCACAGTTCTGTTTACTTCTCAAGATATAAGGTTGACCGAAAGGTTCTGACAATATAACATTGATTGGCAATATACATTATAAACTGCAGCACAAAAACACACCCTCGTCACCACCATCTTCAAAACGCATCTTCACACAATTACTTATGAAGTAGTTATGAAGTGCTCAAATTTTCCTTAACTCCTGTTTCTCACGTGGTTCGAGAGAGTGAGTATGCTGGTGATTCTGCTAAACTGTGTCACCCTGGGGATGTTCCATCCTTGTGAAGACATCGATTGCAAGTCGGAGCGCTGCAAAATCCTTCTGGTGAGTGTTTCCTTCTATATACCTGCACATATCATTGTTCTAGCAAATTTGTCTGTGACTGAGGCAAGGCCTTTATAAACATAAAACACAACATTACACTTTTTTTATTTTGCCTTGCTAATTGCTGAGAAATGAGGCTAGTGGAGTAAAATATGAAATACTGGCTTTTGGAGAATACCTGGATTTAAAATTAAGACATTTGTATTGGGAAAATATACAAGAATCATATTGGGGCTAATGCACCAATCTCAGCAGTTGTGTTTTTTTTTGTCAGGGGATGACTGAGATGTAGCATTCATGACCTGTCTTACTTTTTTAGCAGGTCTTGGTCTTTCCTTTACATTCATTCCTAATGTCTCCTGTTATGACAAAGAATTTAATAAATCCTTTAAAATTTGGTAAAGGCTGTATATCACCTTCATATATAGGGCCAGCTGTGGCCTACTGGTTAGGCTACGGCCTTGAAACCGAAGGGTTGCCAGGGGAGCACGGCTGAAGAGCCATTGAACAAGGTACCTAACCTCACACTGCTCTGGGTTAGTGTGTGCCAGTGGTGGCTCCTGAGCATAACTATTGGTGGGCCAGACACTGGCTCCGATGCCTGAATCACTAACCATGACCAAATGTTATAGAATTTTGTATACTGGCTATCATAATAGGCCTATTAAAAGCCTAATTAATGTAGTAATTGGACTAAGCAGGTTTATAATAAACCTGTCCGCACACAGCACCATAAACCATGCGTTTCAGAGTGTTTTTTTTTTTTTAGAAAAATATGAAAAATAATGTAGTGCTATGATTAAAGAAGACAAATGAAAGGCTGACTTACCCAGTGCACTAAAAGCAAACAATGCAACAGCCTCGTACTATAGTAAGTACAATTACACATTAAAACTTTTTCAGTTATTCTTAATCGTATCTGGCTCAAGAACAGACAATAACAGTGACCTGTGCAGAACAAGTGCAGGACATTCAGCAGAGATATGCCACTGTTGACCTAATCAACCACCACTGTCTAATCCAAATGCTGAAATAACACACACAAAACAGTTATAAATAAAAGAACAGTACTGAGAAGTAACTGCGATTTTCCTTTTATTCAGTTTTTAGATGGTTAATTTTAACGTACACACAACAAACAAGCGGGTCTGCGCTATGAAACTGCAGCCCATGTGGTTTAATGCAGACCTTGGTGAAAGCCTATAAAAATTTTAGACCAAAGTTAACATCAAAACTGAGTGCTGGAGACAAAATTTATATCTCCTCTTATTTATATAAGGACCAGGCCCGACGGTCATTAAGGTTTGCAAATTTTTTCTATCACGGCTTAAATTAATTTAGGGATTTCTTGTATCAAACGCTTTTCAATCGAATGCATTGCTAGTGCATTTAGTCTGTCCTGGGTCATGGTATCTCTAAGAAATGTCTTGATTCATTTGAGTGTGGAAAAGCATAATTCAGATTCGGCAGTCATCATAGGAGTGATCAGAATATGAAGTAGCTTTAGCGTTTTAGAAAACGCATCTTGTAAGTTGTTATGAATAAAGAACTGGAACAATCCCATGGCACTGCTACATGTCCTGGTCAGGGTTGTCATATGTCAGGGAGAGCTTTGCAGTCGTGGTCTACTCAACAGTAGATATGCATCAACTGCCTTTCCCAATTCTGCTGTAGGGAAGTCTTTAGAGTATTCAGGAAAATGTGCACTGTCAAGCAACACAGCCACAGCTAAGTGCCCGGTACAATCAAACCTATCCTTTGCATTGGCAATTACCGTGTCACACACCTTACAGTATATCCCACTCTCTACAAATGTAGAACATTTCCACATCTTGACCTTCTATCGCCAATGTATCCATCACACAGAGAAGGTACAGTGTTTGAACTTTTGAAATAGAACTGCCAACGTTCTCTGTTAATCTGTGTCAGCTGTGCAAAGAGGATGTCTACAAGGACATTATGGCATTGAACGGCTCAAGGAAATAGAGAAATTCTTTATCCATGAGCATTTGATAGAAACCTTTTGCCTTTCGAAATGATGCAGAATCAAAATCTGATCAGATCAGATGCCTGAATAGTGTTGAAGCATTCCAACAAAGCATCCTTCTCATTGTAAATTGTAGTAAATGCTCGATTATGGGAGTTCCAATGTGTCTGTGATGCGCGTGGCAACCTCTGTGCTACAATCCTATCCAAACCAGCAGTTCTCTTTGGGGAATTTGAGAAAAAAGCTGCAAAACCAACTATGTCAGAAAAGAAAACACACACCAGTGTTACAGCCTATTGCAATACCAAATTTAATTGATGTACACAAAAAGAAAATGTGCAAGAGGATAAATATCCTGAATCGTCCTCTTTACACCACCTATAGCCCCCCACATCACATTTGCTTCATCAAAAGTCTGAGCTATCAGCCTATCCCTGTCCGTTTCCTTCTCTGGTGAACAAACCACATGCAGCTGCTCTAGAAGTACTTTTGAGATTAAGTCTGCAGTTGTCTCTCCCTCAATCACTTTGAAACAAACAAAAAAAATGTGACAGATTAGTTAAGTAGGTAATAAGCAGAATGGTTAAGTAGCTATTAGAAACTATGTTTTGGGGTGGTTGTTTTTTTTTGGGAGGGCACTGCTCCACCGGCCCATATTAATGAGCCGTGTGTGTGTGTGTTTCAGTGTTAATTCACTAATCCAGGAATTGGGATAAATGCAAAGAACCAATTTCCCTCAAGGGATCAATAAAGTAAATGAACTTAAACTTAAAAACTTAACTTAAACCTTAAACCTTAAAACCACAAACACTGGACAAGTATTTCTTACATTCTTTATTATGTTTCCTCTGCCTTCTGTACACTGCTCAAGTTCAGTTCAATTGTTACTTCAATGCCGTGATTTGTATCAATCATCTTCCAGTCAAGTACTAGTCACTATAGCCTATTGCATTAGGTAATTATCGCTTTCAGGTGGCACCTATTGCCATTTAGCTTCAGAAGGACCACAATGGTGGAGGGTCTGAGCTGTATCTACATTTATATTAAAAGCAATGGAGAAAATGTCTTAGCCAAACAGCAGAGATTCACTATCTGGAACAGCAAAACAGTATAGTTCATAGGGTGAAGGTGGCACAGTTGATCAGATTGGTATAGTGTTGAATAGCTGAATTCGGGACAATGACCACATTTCTATGCTTGAAATGAAGACAGTGATGTGATGTATTTAATCGGTGTTCATAGAGAAGTCTGAATTTATTTTGACAGATCTTCTGAGGCCATGTCATATTGAATATCAGTCCTACAGGGATGATTTGTGTGTGTAATAGTAGCATTCTATTGTGATGTGCATGTTATTCTTTAAGTAGTGGCATTCAAAAAAAAAGAGACGTTATGGACCAGATAGATTGATTTCCTCCTAAATGTCAGACACTTTAGATAGTAAGAGCTGTTAGAATGCCTGGAAAAATAAAAAATAGCAACAAACAACAAAATACAGTATTTACTCTGTTAAAATAATCTGAGTACCCAATTTAGGTCTACATGAAGGTCTACATGTTTTGTACTACTGACAACATGATACAGTGCAGCTCATGATTTTATTTCTCTTTAGATATGATTTGTGAGGGTTTTTTTCTTTTTCCTGTGGCTCCATGAGGTTCCCAGTGATTATCTCCTCTGAAGGGTGATCAAATCACTCTGATCGTATATGGAAATCAACGCGGGTACTTTAGCGAAGTCATGAGAGGGAGAGCAGGAGAGAGAGAGAGAGGCTCACTCCTTCAACAGGCAATCCACAAGCACATGCAATCCTCTCCCATCACTGTCTGGATGATGGGTCTCGGGGGGCTGGCATGACTCTGGTTAACCTCTTGCTGAGCCAGAAATAATACCTTGGGTGGAGTAATGGTATCTCAGGCAATGCAATAAAAGGCAGAGTGTGCCAGCTAGGGCCCTTTTTTCTGATCCAGCCCAGTCCTTAGCCCACACAAACAACAGCACACATCATCATCTCTCACTGCTCCGCCCCCTCCCTCATCAGTGTGGGGTGGGGACTATGTGTCCTCTTTAGAGGGGAGTAATCTTGGCTAATGTGAGCGATGACAGTTCATGAAAAATGAACACTCTAAGTGTGCCCTAATTCATTATTGGTCTGTATATTTTTCAGCCTGGATATGTAAATATACAAACTGATTTCTTTTAATATCTGCCCAAATTGAGTAGAAATGTATGCCTGCCAATGATGACAAAATTACATGTTGTACAGTATACATGTAGAGCATATATAGTATAGAATGACTAACGTTCTACAGTCCTAAGTCCTAAAATCCTTGGCCTTGGCTCTGACTCAGATTTTTAAATAATTTTGCCTGGAGGTTTTCTTGTCTGGTATGGCCCAGAGACTCTATAGCGCCACCTTATGTCTTAGAGCCCTGTGGTCGGCATATAGTTTCAGCTACATTGCCCGAATTTGATAGGTGTTTTGGAGTCGCCAAAGCCAACTAAACTTTTGGATGTACACTGCATTAGCCACACCCAACAGGACGTGAGGTGTGACATTTCGCCGCAGGGGGTGCTGTTTCCTACTGAATGAAGATAGAAGTCTGAAAACAATTTTCGCTAACTTGCCAAAAATGCTGCCTAAGATTCATGATTTTATTTTAGTATGCCAGTGTTACAGAGGCGTATCAACCCAGTCCATAGGGCTTTGAGTGATGGTAGCCTGTGACTAGCATAGCCCAGAGCCTGTCCTTCTCCACACCTCACCTCCTTCACCAAACTAGAAGAGCCTGAAACAACACTTAAGCATTTTTTTCAGCAAAAACAGCTCACAGGGCATTCATTAATACTAGAGACCACCGAAAAAATGATGCAGTGACACTTTTGAAGTGAGAAAAATACAAAAACAGGATTCAGCCGAACTGAACAGATAAAATTTCATTAAATGGGTTACGGGACCAGAGGTGCGAGGGCCCGTCATCGTCGCTTGCGGCTATACTTTATTTACAGTATTTTATTCTTTGGTCCTGGGCACGGAAAGCCTCCTCGTTTTTTTTGGTATAATGTTATAAGTACAGTATAAGAACAGAATTATTATGTAAGTATTGCAGTCAGTAGAATACCTAAAATAATGTTTAACTGAGCAGTATTTATGATCATAATTAGTAGAATTAGAAATTAATGAAAATCTCCTGTTTTCTCTGTGGTGACTGCAGTAGATGTGAGTTGCTTCCTTTTTGTTCTGCTGTGTAGGGAACTGAAATTTTGGGAAAAGCAGCTAGTTGCTGGGTAAGATATGCAAAGGAGAATGCAGTTGTCTTCCCTAAGAGAGGTCCTTAACCAAAATTATGATGCACACTGCAGAAGAATGTTTAAGTTGGTTATGAAATGCCATTCATAGCTGAGCCAACATGGCAAAGCACATCAATTGTTTGTGGGGTTTTTTTTTGTAGACTAGAATGAAATGTCAAAACTTGGTCTTGGAACGTTTTTTGTCTTGTACTGAATGCCTGTTAAAAGTGGTTCATACAATTTTACAACGTTATAAGGAAATAGTTCCATGGACAGAGCAGTTTTAAAACGTGTTGTTTCTATTACCTTACCTGTGTGATGAGGTAGTCCATATGATACAAATAAAACAATATTTTAGGAAGGCCTTGAGGAAAACAATTCTGGGAAAATGTTTCGAATTGATGTTTCCCATCAGTTTCCTACATCTTGTTTAGTAGCTACTATAGGATACATTTAGACAGTGCAAAGTCTTGGCCCAAGGTGAATTTTTAAACCATGCACCCCCGTCATCTAGCCTATGTTTAAAATGTTGCAGATTTTGATCCATGCTCCATTAATCATCAACAAAGTCCAAAAACACAGAACTCCAAATTAGAGATGATAACCCTGCTGTTATTAGTTATGCAAGTGAAGGCTATCTGTGGCTTACTGGTAAGGGAATTGGATCAATTACCGAAGGGTGGTCACCTGGATCTTCAACAGATGAAACAGAACAACAGAAAAAATGTGGGTGGGGTGGGCACCTATGCAGCACTCTCCCCACAGCCACAGATGAGGTGCTCTCAAGGAAAACACCTACCCCCCCCCAGATGGGTCAAAGACAAATCTCCTCCCCAGGGATAGCAATAAAGATTGAACTGAAATTATGCACCTGGCACAAGACAGCCCCCACCCCCACCATCAGAATGTACTATGATGTTTTTCTTTGCAGGGTTGTTTTTTTTTATAAAGTCTACTGTAACAAAATTAGAAAGGCTTTTAAAAATAAAAACATATATATTACAAGTAATTTTTATCCTATGAAGAGACTGAATTAGTACCTAATATTGCTCAGGGGACCTGACTGGTTTGAGAGGAATGTTTTCATCAGCTCTCTTGAGAAAGCACAGCTGAAGCACTGAGCCATACAACAGCTTATGCACAGTAACATATGCACACACATATGCAGATAAAGGGGAGCAGCCTCTTATTCATGCCTGCTGATTTCCCGTGGCTCGCCTTTTGATCAGACGCAAACACATATCCATACACTATGACACATAACTGTTTTCTGACATTCCTTTTCATAATGCCGGCAACAGCTTGCATGCTCCTCTCTCCTCCCTCCTCCTTTCTCGTCTCTTTCGTGTCTCTCCTAGTCCCCTGTGTCCTCCTACACCATTTTGCATAGTTAAGGCGCATTCCAGCTGGCACTGCTGACTTTGCCAGTATCTGAACAAAAAGGGGTTCCCCACTCTATAAGCCTCTCACCAAATGCTGTAACAGCTGCTGAGACATCCCACAAGGTGTGTTACCTAGACAATGAAATGTGACCTTGAGGGACCGGTCACCCCTTCCTGCTGCTGCTATCTCCAGCCTACACCAAAAGGGGTGAATCACGCAAAGGCACCAGCTGGCCAAAATGTCTGCTGATGAATAAGCAAGTAGAAATACTCAGCCTATACAGCACACAGACTGCCAAGGCAGTTATCAGAACACTTCAGTGCCCTCTCAGTAACCACTGTGGATTTTTCTCCTGATTTGTGTTGTGTGACAAAATCTGTGCAGGTCTTAAGTGTGTGTGTGTGTGTTTGTTTGTTTGTGTGTATGCATTTCTCTCTGTCTCACTTTTTTGTGTGTTTCTATTTTTATTCTGTGAATAAAAATGTGTTCTTATTTGACCTGTTTATTTTATTTAGCTTTTGCTTGTCAAGACATCGTTTGTCCTTGCAGTGGGTTGTCTGGGTCTGTGTGATTAACACCCAAACTTTATTCTACAGAGAGCTTTGTTAACTGTGCATAATGGCAATGCAGTTTCATTGTAAATTAATGTTCATGTAATCTTTCTCTTTGTTGTGTGTAGGAATTTGATGACTTCATCTTTGCGTTTTTTGCTGTGGAGATGGTGATAAAGATGGTAGCCTTGGGGATTTTTGGGAAAAAATGTTACCTTGGTGATACATGGAATAGACTAGACTTCTTCATCATTTTAGCAGGGTAAGTGTGCTCTGTATTTCTTCTTCACTATTAAATTGAAATTGTTAACAGTTTGCAGTCATTATGCATATGTGCTCAAATGTGCAGGGATGATACACATCTCTCAGTGTCTTTTAGATTTCTAAAATCTGTGTAACCATTCTAAATGGAACATCTCAATAGGCAGACAACTGAAAAACTACTATAGGATATTTTGTTTCCTAAATATTGCTGGACTGTTATTGGGGGCTAAGTAGTGAAGCTGCTGGAAACTATAGCGTTTGTACATTTTCTTCTTATTATTGGGGGCCAAGCTTTAACATATGCCTTAACATATCATTACCAAATGTAGTTCTATGATACAAGACCACATTCTGAGTAAGCACAATTAGTTTGGTGTCATTGGGCACTGTAATAAGCAAAGCTGTGTTTTTGTTATATCTGTTACTGTGTTTTGGTCTGAAACTAAATTATGATGCCTTGTGAATCCTTGGATCAAGCCAAGTTCATAAAGCCCCATGAAGGCAATTTCTGCCTCCTTTTAACACTATTTTGGAACATCGCAAAAGGGACAGATCACAAAAGATATCAGATTGATTTTTAATTTTCACAATCATTTGGCCGTGACAGCCAATCAAAACCAGCACCAGACAGAAAGTGAACTCATATCTTGGCATTGCTTTGACATATTGTAACCAGACTTGGTATGCGGACTCAAGGCCCTGCTCTAACCACTCTGAATGATCTAAACTACCGTTCAAAAGTTTGGGGTCACCCAGACAATTTCATGTTTTCCATGAAAACTCCCACTTTTATTCATCACATGAGTTGCAAAGTGGACAGAAAATATAGCCATTAGCATTGACAAGGTTAAAAATAATGTTTTTATTTGAAATAATAATTTTGTACTTTAAACTTTGCTTTCGTCAAAGAATCCTCCATTTGCTGCAATTACAGCCTTGCATACCTTTGGCATTCTTGAGGTAAACTGGAGAAATTCTTCCTGAAACGCCATTTACAAATTGAGTTGGCTTAATGGGCACTTCTTATGTACATACAGTCAAGCTGCTACCACAACAGCTCAATAGGGTTAAGATCTGGTGACTGTGCTGGCCAATCCATTACAGACAGAATACCAGCTGGCTGCTTCCTTCCTAAGTAGTTATTGCATAGTTTGGAGGTGTGTTTTGGATCATTGTCCTGTTGTAGGAGGAAATTGGCTCCAATCAAGCGCTGTCCACAGGGTCTGCCATGGTATTGCAAAATGGAGTGATAGCCTTCCTTATTCAAAATCCCTTTACCTTGTAAAAATTCTCCCACCTTACCAGCACCAAAGCAGCCCCAGACCATCACATTACCTCTACCATGCTTGACAGATGGTGTCAGGCACTCCTCCAGCATCTTTTCACTTGATGTGTGTCTCACAAATATTCTTACTGTATGTGTGATCCAAACACCTCAAGATTCGTCTGTTCATAACACTTTTTTCAAATCTTTCTTAGTCCAATGCCCATCTTAATCTTTTTCTTTTAATGGCCATTTTCAGATATGGCTTTTTCTTTGCCACTCTGCCTAAAAGGCCAGCATCCAGGAGTCACTTCTTCACTGTGGATGTTGAGACTGACTTAGTAGAGACTCTAATGCTTAGTTGTGCACCAGGGCCTCTCACTTCCCTTTCTATTCTGGTTAGAGCCCATTTGTGCTGTTCTATAAAGGGAGTAGTACACACTGTTGTAGGAAATCTTTAGTTTCTGTCAAGGGGAGCAGACAGACAGATACAGACCCAATAGCTTCACAATAGGCTTTATTGAAGGGTTCGGGGAAAACGGGGAGAAAGTCAAAAGCCCGGTAGGGCGGAAAAGTCACTGGCGAATTGATCGCTGAGGCACCCAGGCAGACGGGCAGAGACAGCCCCGCGACCGGGTCCGTGATGAGACGAGCCCAGTAGAGGACGAGCTGTGGTCGGTACCGGGGACAGGAGAGCCGAGCAGAGTCGAGGGCGAGCAGAGGTTGACACCGGAGGGCTGGAGAACCAGGGAAAGCCAGGGACGGACCAGGGTCGAAGCCAGGAGCAGGTGAGTCAGACAGGCAGGAGTCGGCGCCGGAGGGCTGGAGAACCAGGGAAAGCCAGGGACGGACCGGGGTCGAAGCCAGGAGCAGGTGAGTCAGTCGGGCAGGAGTCGTTACCGGGGCAGTAGAGCAGAGCAGAGTCGTGGGCAGGCAGAGGTCGAGGCCAGGGGCAGGAGCGTAGAGCAGAGTCAGGGACAGGCGGAGGTCGATACCGGAGGACTGAAGAGCCAGGGAGAGCCAGGGACGGACCGGGGTCGAAACCAAGGGCTGGAGAGTCAGGCGGAGTCAGGCAGGCAGGATTCGGCACCGGAGGACTGGAGATTCTGACAGACAGGGGGAACACAGGCACAGACGGGAGACGAGCAAACACCAGGAGGTAACAGCCAAAACAGACGTGAAGGAGTCAGGAGTCAAGATAGCTTGCCGAGGAGTACACCGTGGTTCGCAGACGGACTGACAAGGAGTGAGTGAGAGAGGCGAGTATAAGTAGTGGAAACCCCGGGAACTAAACGAGCGTGAACGAGGAGTGCAGGTGAGTAGAATGATTGAATAACTCGTGATAGTCACAAACCAGTAAGTGCAGGTGAGACGGATGATTACAGCGATCGTGAAGCGAGGAGAGCAAGTGAGAGAGATAATCTAATGAGGGTCTAAACAAGGAAGTGCAGGTGCAGTGAATAATCAGATAATGCGGGGAAGGAGCAGTAAAACACGGTAGAGTGAACCTAATAGACTAATAGGTGGGTAACAATGAAAAACACACACGAAAAATCCCAAGCCCAGAGCGAAACCGTGACAGAACCCCCCCCCCCCCCCCCCCCCCCCAAGGGACGGCCCCAGAAGTCCCAAGAAAAAAGAAAACAACACCAACCGCGTGGGGGGGAGGGGAGAGACAAGGGATCAGAATTCCTCGGACCGGTCCGACAGCAGGGCAGCATCCTCCTGAGTATCCCGGGCTCCCCTGGCGGGCAGAGCAGCAGCCAGAGGCGGAGGAGCCCGGACAGGCTGGGAGGAGCCCCTGGGACGGCCCCGACGGAGGGCCGGCTGGTCGGGATGCTCTCGGTGGAACTCCGCGATGAGGGAGCGGTCCAGGATCTGGCTGGCCGGAATCCAGGACCTCTCCTCAGGACCATACCCCTCCCAATCTACGAGGTAGTGGAGACCCCGCCCCCTCCGTCGGGACCGGAGAAGGCGCCGCACCGTGTAGACGGGATCCCCATCAATAAGACGAGGAGCGGGCGGCGGAGGCTCTGCCGGGGTATGAGGGCTCACCCGCACCGGCTTAATCCGGGACACGTGGAAGGTCGGATGGACCCTCATGGTGGTAGGGAGTCGGAGACGGATCGCTGTAGGGCTGATGATGCGTTCCACCAGGAACGGACCCAGGAAACGGGCCGCCAATTTCCGAGACTCCACCCGGATGGGGAGATCCCTGGCCGAAAGCCAAACTCGTTGCCCCACTCGATACTCCGGTGCGGGGGTCTGACGACGATTGGCCCCCGCGGAATAGGCCCCCACAGCTCTCCTGAGTGCGGCCCGTGCCCGAGCCCAGGTCCGTCTGCAGCGACGGGCATTGGCGAGGGCCGAAGGGCAGGAGGCTTCTCCCTCCTGGCTGGGAAACAGCGGCGGCTGGTATCCATAAACACGCTGGAAGGGGGACATCCCGGTAGCGGAACAGATGAGTGTGTTATGGGCGTATTCGACCCACACCAGTCGGCTGGCCCAGGAGAGGGGGTCCCGAGAGGCCATGCAGCACAGGGCCTTCTCCAGCTCTTGGTTTGCCCGTTCAGATTGTCCATTTGCTTGCGGGTGAAATCCAGACGTGAGACTGACCGTGGCTCCCAGCAGCCGGCAGAACTCCTTCCAGAAAGAAGAGGTGAACTGCGGGCCACGGTCAGATACCACATCAGCGGGGATGCCGTGGAGATGGAACACATGCTGCTGGACTGCCTGTGCGGTCTCCTTAGCTGATGGAAGCTTGGGTAGTGGAACGAAGTGGGCCATCTTACTAAACCGATCCACAATAGTGAGGATCACCGTCTTCCCTTCCGAGGCAGGCAGTCCAGTCACGAAGTCCAAGCTGATGTGGGACCAGGGACGAGAGGGAACGGGTAGAGGCTGGAGAAGGCCAGCGGGAGGTCTATTGGAGGCCTTGTTGCGGTTACACACCGGGCAGGCTAGGACGTACTTGCAGACCTCCCTCTCCAAGTCGGGCCACCAGAAACGCCGATCGATGAGATGACTGGTGCGGGTCGTTCCAGGATGACAGGCCAGGAGGGAGTCATGCCCCCACTGCAGGACCTGGGAACGGAGAGCCTCAGGCACATACAATCTGCCCTCCGGGCAGGCGCTGGGACCGGGTTGGTCCTGCAGTGCCCTCAGTACCTGCCTCTCGATGTCCCAGGAGAGAGCTGCCACGACCCAAGACCCCGGAAGGATGGTGGCTGGACCCTGGAGGCTGTCGTCTCCCTTCAGGAACTGGCGGGAGAGGGCGTCCGGCTTCACATTATGGGACCCTGGACGATAAGAGAGAGAAAAGTTAAATCTAGAAAAAAACAGAGACCACCGGGCTTGTCTGGGGTTCAGTCTTTTAGCAGAACGGATGTATTCCAAGTTTTTGTGGTCTGTCCAAACAATGAAAGGGACGGACGCCCCCTCCAGCCAGTGCCGCCATTCCTCCAGGGCCAGTTTAACAGCGAGCAGCTCCCGGTCCCTGATGTCGTAGTTGCGCTCGGCCGGGGAGAGACGGCGAGAGAAAAAGGCGCAAGGATGCAGCTTGTCATCCTCCCGTCGCCTCTGAGAGAGGACCGCCCCAACTCCCACATCTGATGCGTCAACTTCCACCACAAACTGCCGTCCAGGATCGGGCACCTGTAGGATGGGAGCTGACGTAAACCGGGTCTTTAGGTCGGAGAAGGCACCATCAGCGGCCGTCGTCCACGCGAAAGGGATCTTGGAGCTGGTAAGTGCGGTCAGGGGGGCAGCTACTGCGCTGTAATTACGGATGAATCACCGATAAAAGTTTGCAAACCCCAAAAACTGTTGTAGCTGCTTGCGGTTCTCGGGGACGGGCCAGGCGGAGACAGCTGATACCTTGGCGGGGTCCATCTGGATGGAACCCTCTGCCACAATGTACCCCAGGAAAGCCACGGTCTTGACATGGAATTCGCATTTTTCAGCTTTGACAAAAAGCGAATTCTCCAGGAGGCGGTTGAGGACTAGTCGGACGTGCTGCCGGTGTTCTTCCAGGTTTCTAGAACAGATCAAAATATCGTCCAGGTACACAAAGACAAACCGGTCCAGCATATCCCGCAGCACGTCATTGACTAGCCCTTGGAAGACGGCAGGGGCGTTGGTTAATCCGAATGGCATGACAAGATACTCATAATGTCCATTGGGGGTATTGAAGGCCATCTTCCACTCATCGCCCTCCCGGATACGAACAAGGTGATAGGCGTTCCTTAGATCCAACTTGCTAAAGACCGTGGCCCCCTGGAGGAGCTCAAAGGCGGTGGAGAGCAGCGGCAGAGGGTACCGGTTCTTTACAGTGATGTCATTTAGTCCACGGTAGTCAATACATGGACGGAGGGATCCATCCTTTTTCCCCACGAAGAAAAACCCAGCGCCAGCCGGGGAAGACGAAGGGCGAATGATACCCGCCGCCAAGGCGTCGGAAATGTATTCCTCCATGGCTCGATTCTCGGGACCAGAAAGAGAGTAGAGATGTCCGCGGGGAGGAGACGTTCCAGGAACCAGATCTATGGTGCAGTCATAGGGGCGATGCGGAGGCAGGGATGTGGCCTTGGCTTTACTGAATACCTCCTGTAGGTCATGGTAACAGCTAGGGACAGAGGAAATGTCCGGAGGGGCCAGGAGCGAGGCAGACGGACACGAGGGAACAGCCGAGCGAAGATAGGGTTGGTGACACTTCACCCCCCACTCCAACACCGTCCCAGTTCGCCAATCCAAGCGGGGGTTATGCAGTCGGAGCCAGGGAAGTCCCAAGACAAGCGGCTCCCCTGGAGAGGGGAGCAGGTGGAAACGGATTCTCTCCTGGTGGTTCCCCGATGACAGCAGCCCCACAGAGTCGGTGATGTGAGAGATCTGCCCCAACAGACGACCATCCAAGGCTCGAGCGGGAACTGGGGAGGGTAAGCGCTGTCTCTGTATCCCCATCTGCTGGGCAAATGAGGTATCCAATATGTTGGCCTCCGAACCAGAGTCAATGAGAGCAGTGAGTGTGTGTGACTGAGACGGGAGCTGGAGAACGACCCGGAGGAAAGGTCTATTTCCTCTGGGGGCATTCATGGAAGTCGAGCTCCAGTGAGCTCGACCTTTTAACGGGCATGTAGACACACGGTGACCCTCTCCTCCACAGTATAGACACAGCCCTCCCGCCAGACGGTGTTGACGTTCGGAGGGTGAGAGAGACGTGCGGTCGACCTCCATGGCCTCGGGAGAGTGCTGACGAGGAGTGGAGGAAGCTGCACTCCCATCAGAGGTACGACGGGCAGGGGGATTGGCACGACCCTTCTCTCGGCGTCGAGCTTGCACCCGACGGTCAATACGACTGGTGAGAGCGATAACCTCATCCAGCGTTGTAGGTCTCTCATGGGAAACCAGCTCGTCTTTGACATTGTCCGCTATGCTGTGGAGGTAAGCGTCAACTAGAGCCTCCTAATTCCAACGGCTCCTACTGGCAAGCATCCTAAAGTCAATAGAAAAATCCGCAACGGTGCGCCTGCCTTGACGAACCTCCATAAGTTCACGGGAGGCGTCAGCTGTGGGAGATCCAACTCCAAACACCTTCCTCAGTTCTGCAGCGAACAGAGCAAACGAGGAGCAAGCTGGCGACCGTCGCTGATACTCTGCAGTTCCCCACAGCCTGGCCCGCCCCGTCAGCAGGTTGATGACAAAAGCCACCCGTGCCGCCTCTGACGCGAAATTCTGTGGTTGGAGATCAAAGGTAAGTTGACAGTTTGTTATGAAAGCGATAACTTCCTCCAGATCCCCCCCAAATCGTTCAGGAACCCCAATCCTGGGTTCGGGTCCGCCGAAGGCGAGGGGCAAGCTAGGCGGAGCAGGCATCGGTGCGGAGAGCCCAGCTGATGAAGCCGCCGGTCCACCCTCCCCCGAGGGCGTGATGCGAGCGGCGATCTGGGCTAGTTGTTGTGAGTGTGCAGCCCCCTGTTGCTGCAGGAGCAAGAGCAGCTGACGCATCTGGTCTGTCGAGCCCACCAAAGAAGCCACATCGCCAGAGACCCGCCCTAATTCCCTCTCGGAAATCTCCAGGCGCTGTAGGGCGGAGAGTGACTCCGGCGACGGGCTTCGGTCCATTGGAATGTCCGCTGGGTCCATGCTTGGTCAGTCCGTTCTGTCACGGGGAGCAGGACAGACAGATACAGACCCAATAGCGTAACTTCACAATAGGCTTTATTGAAGGTTTCGGGGAAAACGGGGAGAAAGTCAAAAGCCCGGTAGGGCGGAAAAGTCACTGGCGAATCGCTCGCCGAGGCACCCAGGCAGACGGGCAGGGACAGCCCCGCGACCGGGTCCGTGATGAGACGAGCCCAGTAGAGGATGAGCTGTGGTCGGTACCGGGGACAGGAGAGCCGAGCAGAGTCGAGGGCGAGCAGAGGTTGACACCGGAGGGCTGGAGAACCAGGGAAAGCCAGGGACGGACCAGGGTCGAAGCCAGGAGCAGGTGAGTTAGACAGGCAGGAGTCGGCGCCGGAGGGCTGGAGAACCAGGGAAAGCCAGGGACGGACCGGGGTCGAAGCCAGGAGCAGGTGAGTCAGCCGGGCAGGAGTCGTTACCGGGGCAGTAGAGCAGAGCAGAGTCGTGGGCAGGCAGAGGTCGAGGCCAGGGACAGGAGCGTAGAGCAGAGTCAGGGACAGGCGGAGGTCGATACCGGAGGACTGAAGAGCCAGGGAGAGCCAGGGACGGACCGGGGTCGAAACCAAGGGCTGGAGAGTCAGGCGGAGTCAGGCAGGTAGGAGTCGGCACCGGAGGACTGGAGATTCTGACAGACAGACAGGGGGAACACAGGCACAGACGGGAGACGAGCAAACACCAGGAAGTAACAGCCAAAACAGACGTGAAGGAGTCAGGAGTCAAGATAGCTTGCCGAGGAGTACACCGTGGTTCGCAGACGGACTGACAAGGAATGAGTGAGAGAGGCGAGTATAAGTAGTTGAAACCCCGGGAACTAAACGAGCGTGAACGAGGAGTGCAGGTGAGTAGAATGATTGAATAACTCGTGATAGTCACAAACCAGGAAGTGCAGGTGAGACGGATGATTACAGCGATCGTGAAGCGAGGAGAGCAAGTGAGAGAGATAATCTAATGAGGGTCTAAACAAGGAAGTGCAGGTGCAGTGAATAATCAGATAATGCGGGGAAGTGAACACGGTAGAGTGAACCTAATAGACTAATAGGTGGGTAACAATGAAAAACACACACGAAAAATCCCAAGCCCAGAGCGAAACCGTGACAGTTTCATTCTGTCATTTCTCACAACAAGAACAGACTGTCAAATTTCAGGAGAAAGTTGTCTTTTTCTGGCCATTTTTAGAGTGTAATCGAACCCACAAACATTGATGCTCCAGATACATAGCTAGAGCAAAGGTTGGACAGTTTTATAGCTTCTCTAATCAGCATAACAGCTTTCAACTGTGCTAACATAATTGCACAGAGGTTTTCTAATAATCAATTAGCCTTTTAACACAATTAGCTAACACAGTGTTTTATTGGAACACAGGAGTGATGGTTGCTGGAAATTTGCCTCTGTACACCTATGTAGATATTCCATTAAAAATCAGCCATTTCCAGCTAGAACAGTCATTTACCACATTAGCAATGGCTAAACTGATTAATCTAATTAATTTAACGTTATCTTGATTGTAAAAAAGTGTTTTCTTTTTAAATTAAGGAGATTTCTAAGGGATGCCAAACTTCTAAACGGTAGTGTATTTGAATGATCTGGTGAACATATCATAACCAAACTTGATACATGGACTCAAGACCCCATTCTTAGCACGCACAAGAAACATTGAGCACTAGGGGCGCTATAATTACTTTCTGTGAGTGCTTATCACCATCTTGCTGACCTAACTACATTCTGTTGCCATGGAAACTTTGCCCAACTTATGTGCTTGGCCCCCCCATTGCTGCTTGCAGCTACATTCATACTATAATGCTTCCGCCTAAATTAAGGAAAACATATTTTTATTGTTTAAGAGAAGTTAGTAAATAAATAAATAAATAAGTTAGTAAATAAAGGTAAGTAAATTCTATACTTCAATTTGAACACAGCTTTCACTTAACAGAGTACATAGAACCATGTGTAGAATATTCATGTTATATGTTTTAACTATTGAGAATAACACGCAGCAATAAATGGACCCATATCAACACCAGACAGATACTATGAACAATAACGGAGCAGCATAGAGATTACGGATATAACGAGTGAGATTAGTGGGCCGGGGAGACCCAGGAGCATAAGTGTGGTTTTAGTCTATTAAAAGCAGAGGTGGAAAGAGAATACTTACAGCAGCAGCATGTACCAGAGACTGCAAAGGCTTGGCAACCTACTTGTTTGAGTCAAAATTATTCTATGAATTGATTTAATACTGTATATATATATACTGTTTATATGTATATATGTATACACACACACACACACACACACACACGCACACACACACACACACAGTGGGTGTCTTTAGTAATACAACTCATTTATTAATTGCTTTGCATCACAGCATCTGAAAAGCCTACAGGTTAAAAAAAAAAGGAAAAAGGGACGGGAAGGGGAATAAAAACAAGGCGAGCAGTGTTATATAAGAGGGGGAATAATAGGTTTTGTTAAAAAGATTTGTCTTAAGACCTTTTTTAAAACAGTCAGTGTATTGTGGTGCCCTCAGGTTGTCAGAGAGGCCATTTCACAGGCGTAGAGCAGCGGTACAGAAGGCCCTATCTCTCATGGTTCTCAGTTTGGTTCTGGGTATGTGGAGGAGGTTTGAGTGAGTGGAGTGTTTTTTGTGTGTGTGTGTGTGTGTGTGTGTGTGCGTGTGTGTGTGTGAGTGAGGGGGGTGGGGATCATAGATGCATTGGGGTGTGAAAAGGGAAACCTCTGTGAAAAGGGAAAAGTGAGTGGAGCCATCTTTTTCAGCTAACTTTCTTACCTCATAGACTGTACAATTGTACAAGGATTGGTTATATATATTATTAAAAAATGAAAATTTCACCTACCACAATCATAACCAGTCCCTATGTTCTGGCCCAATTAGTTTATCTCACACTGCTGTTCTGGGATAAAGATAAACAAAATGCAACTGTATAATAATTGATAATGGCCTTCATAGACTTAATAGAAATGCAGTCATTACAGAAAAAAGGGATACCTTGGCAGTGGTGGTTAGAGGGCACTGCTCACATAACAAGATCTGACGATAATCCAGGATACATGAATGCCAGAAATGTTGAAGAATGGAAATGCCCCAACAGAAACCACTTCCCTCATCCATTTGATTTATTCTCTCTGTCTGACTGAGAGCTATTTATGGCAGATGTTGCATGCTCATAGTGTGCATGCAAAATACAATGTGAAGGACACAGACAAGGGTAATGTTATAATGAAGAAAAACATCAGTAGCATGGTACAGAAAGCCCTGTAAAAGGTTGTTTGTTTTATTCACCAGTGGGGTAAGTGCAGAAACACAGCATGTGCCTTTTCACCTACTTTCGTTTCCAATAGAATTGTGATATCTTCCACCAAAGACAAACAAACCACATCAAGGCAGACATGTTAGATGGATATGGAGAGAGTAGGTAAAGAAAGAACAGCCTAAAAGACAGATAAAAACTGAAAACATTGACACATTTATTTTTGGGTAGATAACAGTAAAGATGAGGTGGGATAGAACTGCAACCTATTGCAGACCTAGATGTTTAGCCTGGGGCAACATGTCTACTGTCCTGTGCAATGAATCACAGAGATAACAGTAAGTGCACTTAAGGACCCCTTGAAAATACTACAGATAGCTGAAAGCGTGATTGAAAGGATAGCTGGCCAGGTACATGGCATATGCACATAGACACATATGCACACACATACAGTAATATCCTTTCAAGTGCACTGTCACTTTTGTCTCGTCATGGTAGTTGTCAGATTTTCTTTAGCATTTAACCAATGCTCCCTAATGACGTTTGTTGTCCTTATGATGATTCTGAACAATATTGAAAACAACAGAGAACTGATCTGACTAAATTTTCACCTTTTTACTTTAAATATCCTCAATAACTTTCCACCCCTTTAAAATCTGAAAACGATCACTCATATTTTATTTGAAATCATCAGAGACCGGCCTGTCGTTTTTCATGTAACAGACTACAGACTAGGAGATAGGAGATAATTAACTAGTGGTGTGTTAAGCAAAGTGTGTGTAATTGTTGAATTGTTCAGAGCATTGAGGGGGATGGCACCAAAAGGAAATGCCATTAGACAGCTGGTGTGGAGGTGAAGGTAAAATCAGGCTTAGAAAGGTGAAGGCTAAACTCTTCCTACTTTTACCTGTTCATTATGTAAAAGTGTAAAGTGGAAGTAAAGGGAATAGGCCACACTATTAGAATAGGATGATATTAACTTAGCTTGGTTCAAATGGGCACTGCAACATGGGTTGACACTTCATTGTGAAAGTGGCAAATGAAAAAAAAAAAAACAACAAACAAAAAGAAAACACTGACTGAAATGGTGTGATCCTGTCTCTATCCAACATTGTGTGAAAAATGTAAATGCAAAAATGTAAATGCAATGCAATTGTATTGTGCTTGATTGATCCCGTTACAGCAACTTAACTGACAGCTGCTGACAAAATCTCAAAAACAAAACAATAGGCCCTGACACAGTATGGCTACATTCTTAGAGTTGCTGAAAAGTGGGAATTCCTTCATGCATCCAAATCACACATATGCCATGCACATGTGTTTGAGTTTGTCTCTGTCTCTGTCTCTCTTCCTCTCTCTCTTTCTCTCTCTCTCTCTCTCTCTCTCTCTCTCTCTCTCTTTCTCTCTCTTTTTCTCATGCACGCACACACACACACACACACACACACACACACACACACAGACACACACTTTACGTGTGCATGTACTGTATGCATATGTTTGTTTCTTAGTGATTGCAATGAGGGAATGAATCGTGGTAGAGTTTGAATTTTCCTGCTCAAATGTAGACCACAATTAGACATCAGTGAAAACATATGATCTCCAATCATAATTTCTATAAATATTACATCTTTTACGGTCGTCTGTGGTGGAGTACACACAGAGGTGGACAGTGACTAAGTAAATTTATTTAAGTACTGTACTTAAGTACAATTTTTCAAGTATCTGTACTTTACTTGAGTATGAAACATTTTGGCAACTTGTGACTTTCACTTCACTATATTTTTAAGACAAATATTGTACTTCTACTCCACTACATCTGAAATGTGCATGAAGTACTCATTACATTGATGAGAGGTGGATGCGCTCAACTCCTGTTTAAAAAGTCTGATCAGTACAGTTCCAGTACAAGTTACATTGAAACATGGCTTTGAAGTGATTTTGCAATGATGTTAGATCATATCGAAGTCTGAAGTGTCCTTACTTTCAGTCACTGAATTTGAACTTCGTAATGATCATGATGGCAATGGCAGATAATGACAAATCTTTATTAAAATATTTGTGACTATGATAAAGTTGGAATGAAAAAGGACAATCACTTGACATTCACCACACATCTTTGCAACTAAACATTACATTTACCACTCCAATTGAGTTATTCTGTTTGTGTTCAGGTGTTTCAGATTTGTTAGTAGAGAATGAATAACAATAGTAATTCCATTGATGGTTTTAAACATGGACTAGTAATTACATTTTGTCAAAGATTTCTTAAACTACAGAGCTTCCCCAAGTACATATTGTTTTGTAATTTACACCATTATCTTAAATCCCTACAACTATACATGAACCTACTTACAAGGCAAAGGATAGAAACCAGAAATGATCATTTTCAAAGAGCTAGGCTATGTTGACTACAATTATCCTTATTGATTTTTATTTGCATCTAACTTATATTATATTAGGCTAAAATGTAAAAACCTTGTATAGTTAAACAAATTACAATGTCAGATAGGCTCAAAATACGAATATAGTGCAATGTAATGCTGTGCATAAAGAACTTAAGGTCAGGTCAAGTTCTAGTGACCTGTCTGTGGCCCCACATCAAAAAAGAAAGAAAAAAGATACTTGTACTTTTAATACTTAAGTAAAGGAATTTGTACTTTGTCCACCTCTGAGTACACAATTAATTCTTAAACAGATGACATCATGGCTGACACAAATGTAAAATCAGGCTCATCTTGTAATTTAAGTTGCCGATATGTAAACTATGTAAGCTACCAGCTAACTATCTGGAGGCCCATAACAGGATTTATATTTGTCAATATTGCCTAATGTAATTGAGCTGTGTCTCACCAACAAAGCAAATGAATGTTCTTTTTCAATTGAAAAAGTGAAAAAAAATTCAATAAGGCACAATGAAGGTCCTAATGCCTTAAACACCTAGACATGTTATTCTCTCTTTTACTGTGTATGACTACAAGGTATAAAGCACATACTGAAAATTCCTGCTTTCAACAAAAACTGAACTGAATGCATTGTCTGGCATAAACCAGGCCAGAGAAAAACCAGCAGTTCCCTTTAAAAGCCAGCCGTGCTCATCCATGGCCTGCTGCTATTACAATGGCTGATTTGCCTGGATATCAAATGCGTTTGTCTTTGGAGGAGACCGATCTGCTCGTGCATGAGTAGTTAATCATCAGCAATGGTCATGCATTCGTTATTTTTCTTTAGGTCTGTTTTTTCACTGGTGTGAAACACGTAATTTCCCTTTGGTTATAAACAATGTGTGTACATTTATTTTAAAAAGAAACAGATTGTACAATACATGTGAACTATTCTGAAATATTTGCCAGTGTTTGTGTTGCGCTCACTAAATTATTAGATTAGGCTACTGAAAAGAGCTAAGTCGTATGCAACTGGACATCTTTTTGGAGCTTGAATGTTATATGAATACTGCCTGTAGCTCAGAGTTGTGTATCTTTGCACAGCGTTTATATGTACACAAGCTACACAACAAAATGTCCTTTTACAAATTACATGCAATGGACTTTGAATTTTGATTATATATATTTTTGGAAGACCCTAGTAGGTTGAAATGTTGCTATGTTTGTATGTAAATATGAAAGGTTTTGGGAGCTATATTGGTGTGCAAACATTATTTTCTCTTTCATTTGACAGCTTATGAAGTTTCACAATGCATGTTGCAGAAGTGTACTACCCAGAGATCCCCATGCAATTTATTAGGACAATTTATGTGCAATCATATGTAGCAGCTGAACTAATGTTGCTCATACTCATATTTGTTTCAGGATGCTCGAGTACTCCCTTAACTTGCAGAATGTCAGCTTCTCTGCTGTGCGTACAGTTCGAGTTCTGCGGCCACTTCGAGCCATCAACCGAGTGCCCAGTAAGTATGGCCCAGTAATAACTTTATTATTTTATTTATTTAAGTAACAGGTCTTGTTGCCTTATAAAATATTTCATTGAACTTGGAGAATGACATAGTGTTCCTATCTGCATATGCCACATGAGCTTGGCAGGTGTCACTGACGCCACTCACTCTTTCAAACCACTTATCACACCTGAGTCTTCTTTTCCAATACCACCAATATCACCAGTCTCCTCCGCCCTAATCTGCTGTTCCCCTTTGTATTCTTCCTGTCCTGCTGTTTCTCCTTACCTCTGTTCAGTTCCCCAATACTGTGCGTCTGTACTGTCCTTATGTACTGTATGTAATGTATGTAATGTATGTCCCAATACTGTGTGTTTGTACTGTCCTTTGTAAAGCATCTTTGAGTGCCATGAAAAGCGCTACATAAAACATATGTATTATTATTATTATTATTATTATTATTATTATTTGGCCACATGCTTTCTCAAACAGAAAAGAGTTAAACACTGGAGGACTGCTAAAGCACTCTCAGTGAGTCTTTGGGGTCTTCTACTTGTACTAAGAGCCATTTGCAGTAAGCCATCCAAGCCCCTAGCGGGTGTCAATATAAAGATGCTATTAAGAAAATCAGCCATACTGATAGTGCTTGTTTCCAGGGGCACCCACTTATGTTCCTACTGCTGAGTGCTGCTTGCATGACCTGTTGCTATTTTGACATGTGTGAAAACTGTAATCATAGACAGTTGATCTATACTGATAACTTATATAAACTGAATAATAATTTGAAACTTTGTGAGCTATAGTTTTGTAGAAACTGGTTAGCCACATTCATGAAACCCAACGTCGAGTCATTCTATAATTTAGCCTATATGTTTCATATCGTTACACCATCACAAAAACACGTTACTATACCAGGAAGTTTCTTAAAGATAATTTCTTTGACTAATAACACATTTTTATTTGCTGTTTAAAAAGGGCTATTCTATTTCTACCCATCCTTTTTTCTTATTGCCATTTAGGTTTCCTTTCAGTCCCTTCATTTAGTTCTTTTCTATTCTTTTTTATCTGGCGCTGGTATGCACATACATACACACAATGCACCTTTTGTGAAGGTTTGTCATAAACCTATAGGCATAGCTGTGTAAGTAGCTGATTTGGCTGACGTCAGCAAGTTGAGTCTAGATGTGTGCTGTATATTTACCATCTGAGACTCAGAGCTACCAAGTGGGGTATAAACAGACCCATATAAAAGGTGTTCACAGAAGAGAGGTGCCGTCAAGTTTAGTTTAAATTTGAGCCACACATTTTATCTATCCACACCAATCCACACCCCTGGACAGTGTAGCCTAGATCTACTTCGAAAACTGCCTGTTCGTTTCCTTGACTGTGATGGCTGAGTAATGTTGCAAGCTGTTGTAAATCCAGCCCAACCCCACATGTTGCCCTCAGAACATTCTATTACAAAATTCCATACTACTCTGCAGCGAACCTTAATTATAAAAAAACGTTACAAAGTAGCAGAAAGTTGTGAAAATGTTGGATGGTGACTTTGTTGTGAACATTTAAGCTGAACCTTAATTCAGCATTTGTACCAATAATAACAACAGTCAAATACATTTTTATAAGCATTCCTAAATGTTGGGCTAGTACTGTGTTGCAGTCGTCGGCTTGTGTTCTGTTGGGCTGTTATAGTGTACAGTTTTGCGCGGCAACCACATGCATGCAACACATGCAATGCAACAAGTACATTTTCATTTGGAATACATTTGCCCCCCCCTGCTTGTGTCAGACTTCCCCGTGTATTTACCTCACAGCAGAGGCATTTTTGCAAAATCTATGTATAAACATCTGTTTATAATCGGGAAATTATGGTAAAGATTATGTCTGTGATGCCAGCTAGCAACTGAACCTCATGTCAGAATAGATTATGTGTTTGACAAATATTCAGCTGGCTAAAGAATTAGGCACAGTACCTTCTGTTCAACTATCCAGTGTTGAGCTGTCAAAACATGCTTCAGTCTAAGGTAAGAAATACACGACAGATGTCAGCAGTTTACAAGTATAAGGAGAAGGAGAAATTGGAATGGTGGGTAGAGAAATCAGTGCTGGAGAGAAATGGAATGTGACCTCCCACAGATCACTGGTGCTGTAGGTGTGTGTGCCTGTGGCCTAATGGTTAAGCAGCTTGTCTTAGGGATCGGAAGGTGACCGGTTTGATTCCTCTATCAGTAGAATAGATGTGGCTCATTCTCTATAAGTCAGTCTGGGAAAGAGTGTCAGCTGAATGTTATGTAAGTAAAGCACTTCAGGGACCAGCCCTAAGTGTAAATGCTTAGCTTTTAATATGCATTGCCATAAAACAGTCATTGCGCATCTATGTCACATCAACTATTTCACATTTCGTTTTTTTTTTTTTAAGAAATAGAATATAATTGAACTAAATTTGGATTTTGAATTACTCACACCTTGCCAGATACCATAAAAATCTAACCTTATATAAGCTGTTTGGATGTGTTACTTAAAGACCCAAGCAGCCAAGGTAAGGTTGGAAATGTATGGTATTTGTTGTGACACTGTAGAAATGGAATGTGTACCAGTGAATTAACCAAATGCCCGCTGTAAATGTTTGTTTGGAATTCTATTTGGCTCAGGTACTCCCCTCTTCCCTCACCTCATTCTCTGCCTCCACCTTGAAGTGCCACAGATTTGCACACCATTTTCCTCGTCATTATTTTACTAGCTTGTCTCACTAAGTATATTGAGCACAGGGCCAGGAGGATGCATGTCATTAAGCGAGTTGCAAAACACTCACAGACCTTCAAGCAGACGGGAGTAACCCTCTCTATTTACTGTGTAACCCTGTGTGCTAGGTTCATTTCTCATCCTTGTCTTCAGCTAATAGCATAATGTCTTTCATTCTACTGTACATAAGCCTCATAATTAGTCTAAAAGTGAGCTAATACTGTGTGATTTTATTTAACTTAGTTATTGTGATTTAAGAGTACTTTTACAATGCAGTTTTATATAACATTTTGAGACACAAATTCGCCTTACCTCTACAATTGATTTTGATCTGTGATGCTTATCAGAGATCATATAGCCATATAAACAGGTTAATGAGCTGTAATTGTACCGGACATAGTAAGAATGATTTCTTGAAGAGCTCCTTGTGTTTTTTTGTTTGTTTTGTTTTTGACATGACTAATGTGTAAATGCTATATGCTGTGTCGTCTAAATCTAAATTCTAACATATTTTAAAATAACACAGTCAACGAGAATTTTCAATACACGTACACAATGCTTGCTTCCTGAATCTGTTTGGCAGTGTGTGAAGATGCCTTGTAGGACAGCTGGAGGTTAATGGAACAATTTTATGCCCACCTACTTGTTGAGAATGATGAAGCGTCATGGTCAGTGGAAACCAAGGGTGATGGGATGATTATGGTCTTGCAAGCTCCTAAAGTAATTGGTGTGGCCTTTGCAGAAAGACATCATGGTTTGGGGGGGAAGCTGTGTATATGAAGCATGATTAGTCTACAGCATCACAGATTTGAGGGCATGCAGAGGAAGAGGGGACAGAGAGAGGAAAATGAGAAATTGCCAAGTTGTAACTGGTAAATTCTGCTCAAATGGCAAATGCATCAGCAAGTAAATCTAAAAGGGTGAAAAGCGGAGCTTGGTCTATGCATTTGTAAAGTAAAGCAACTCCTGCAGTTCTGCAGAATCCAATGAAACACGAGAGGGAACATTGCTATGAGCTAAGTCAGCCAACTTGAAAGAAATAAGATTGATAGAGTACCTAAGCAGTCTATGGATCAATACATGTTTATTATAGGAGAATATAGACTCACATTTGACCAACTCCCCCTAATAAGCTCAGCTTTGTCCCATTGTTCATCAGAGACCTTTTCAATATTATTGAATTAGTGGATGATTGAGCATGTGATTGTAATTGCTATTGTATATTATAGACAATGCAAGGGTGAGTGAAGAGGCCAGTGCATTGCATAATAAACTGCTTTGTTTATGAGTACTATATACGTAACCAAAGCAAACCAATAAATTCGCTTTTTAAACTGAAAATACTTTTTGTTTTGTTTGTTTCTTTGTTTGCCTCAAACCGGGTGTTGCACAATAGCCTTAGCCCAGAAACATTCCCCTAAAAACTATGGAAATGATTTTTTTTAAGTCTCACTTATAACCAACAAGGCGACAACAAGAGATAAAGATAATGAACCTGGATCAAAGGTGAGAAGCTGAGATTAGCTCTGAGGATACTGGTCTGTATGTGTGTGCCTGTAGAGTACCAACGGGAATCCCCTGAGATGCCACCCTAGAATAAATGGAGACAGACGCATCTGTCTAGAAAGTAGACTTAAGGATTTTTTTCAACACTGGCAAAGAATCACCCATTATAAAAAACACAACAGTTTTGTCTAAAGGGTGTGGATTTCATCATAGAAATTTGGAGATTAAATATGCTGCTTATGCTGTTCTGCTGCTCTTTGTTCCCTTTAAGAGGTTTAAAATAATATGGTAGCATTGGAATTATGTAACAAAGCCAAATACACCCTAAATGCGTGTAACATGTTTTAAGGCATGGGAAATGTAAGTCAGATTCCGAATAGCACTTGTGATGCCCAAGAAATTATATTTCAGTATGTACTTATGAAGACAGACTAGATATGAACCTAGCTAACTGTTGGTGTTTTTCTTCTCTTTGTTGTTTCCTTTGTAAGATGGAGGATCTCTGAGCTTCATAACACCAATAACTTTTCAAACAGCTGCCAAAAAGTAACTTGAAATAAACATGTTGAAGACTTTTTTTCTGAATTTTCTCAGGGTGGACAATGCCTAGCAGCTCCTTTCTGTAGCTGACCAGACATCCTTTCCACACAACACAAGCCTCTTTGGACCTCACTATTTCTCATTGTGTGCAGACCATGTGAGCCCAGCTGTTCTGTTGTAGCAGAGATTGCTGTGCAGTATTGCAAAATATGTATCAGTGTTTATGTCACTTAGTAAATAATCAGATTAGACTACTCAGAACACGTATGCAATTGGACATCTTTTTGGAGCTTGAAGACGTTTTAAGCACTGTTGTTGGCATGATGTATGGGTCAGTAACCATGCCTTTAGCCATTAGGGCATGCTAGTCCCCTAACAGCGACTTATGAAGAGGGGGATCCCTCTCTTTATATCCCAAAGTGTTGTACACCTATAAAATAGCTATTCAGCAATGCTCAATTGAAAACAGACCAGGGTTTTGTTGGTCACTGGCAGATTTAATTTTTGCGTCCTTATTATAGCCTCTGGCAAGCTTTTCCCACACCTTTTCTTTTCGCTGACACACCTGTGATGGCGCATTGTCATCTGCTATCTACACAACGTGATTTTTTGCCTGAAATGAATGAACGATGCGCTGGCAGAAAATAATAATGACACCATGCGCATGTCACGAGTACATGTGCTATGCATTTCTACAAGCTACTATCAGAACAATCTTAAACATGCTGTATGTTAAGAACTTATGGCAAATAACTATGAAATGGCCCTGATATGTCACTAGTAATATCATGTGAAATTGCTAAACTGATTTCACTGGCAACAGTAGTACTGTCAGAATATTTAGATTGTAAAATGTAGTCAGTCCTATTGGTCAAAAATCCAGGATCCAGATGGTGATCCGGATCACCACCAAAATCGAATCACTATTCACTAAGCCCATTTCTGACCTATCCTGAAAATCTCATCAAAATCCATCCATAACTTTTTTTGACTTAAGTGGATGACAAACAGACAAACAAACAGGGGTGAAAACATAACCTCCTTGGCGGAGGTAAAAAAAAAAACAGCCAACAATTTTTTAGACGGACATTTCAGAAATTATATTCATATTAGGCTTATAATTGTTTCAGACTTTAGGCTACAAACAGGGCTGAACAGGTCAATTGACCCACCAGTTAGCCATTCTTGTGGTTGTAAAAACAACCATAGATAATAAGCAGTAACCTTGCCAGCACATGCATACATTAAACCTATGGGCCCGACGCCCGCAACGTGCGGGCAAATTTACACATATTCTTTTCTGTTGAATTACTTTGGAAACGAAACAGCAGAACCAGGGCTTTACAACGTGACCCCTCGCTTACTCTTGTGCTTAAGTATCGGCGAGATATGAATTTATTAAAATTAGCCAAAATCTCTCATATTAACACTTTGCACAGGCATTACTCTCGTTGAAATTACTTGCGAATCCATGATCGCATAGATAAGGTACGCATATCAGAAGAAAGTACAGAATCTCACACAAATTTTTCCTTCATCCATTTTACACTCGCAGTTATTAGTCAATGCATAATGTAAACAATAGAAGAATGTACAGATTCTACTGCTATCGTGCATTTCTGTCAAGACACGTTTCATTTGCAAATTTGCATACTGCAAATTTCTGCATACAGTAAGATCCACAATCCTGCATAATCCTGATACAACATCCTTCATTACATGGAAAATAGGCCTTTATTTCCATCAGACACAGACTACATATTTATCAATATTGATAAGCCACTGAATATCCCACCATCAGGGTTCTTATATTGCCAGATTCCAGACAATCTCCTCTACTCACATATGAAAAGATATCCCTACTGACAGCATCCTATGGACAGGTACTTGCAAAAATACAAGAGTTTTTTTATATGCAATATGTTTTTTTATTGGTTTGCTATTTTTTATAAAATCAGTGCAAATAGTAGCTCATCTAGTCTAGATTGTTCTGAAAAAAATAAAATAAAACAAGATGTAGCATGTATATATGGCCCTTACAATGACCAAGATATGAGCCTAAAAGTAAAGGTAGTAACAATACCCTAAAAATAGCGTAGGGCACATAGGGTTAAATGGCCTCAACAACTCTACTACTTATGATGATTTTGAGGGAAATTATATGCACCCGTAGACCACACACAAAGCTTGTGCCTTGCCCTCTGTCTTGTCTTCATATTGCAGATAACATGTAGTACTCTGTGGTGTTTGGAAAATGTTCTGAAGCCCAGACAGAAAAATAAAATGGAGGTTGATTATTAATCCATAAATTGTAGACGTTATTACTATTTGTTTAACTTTTGTCGGCTATATATTAGTGGTGTAACGATACTCCGTTTTGGATTGGTTATCGGCCTGTGACCAAAAGGTCCGTCGAGCCCAGAACAGTTGAAATGCACTACAAACGGTCCGATGGCCCGGTCCGATGGCCCGGTCCGATGGCCCCAAATCGGTTTCCAGCACATACATTTAAATACATTATTGTTTTACAAATACATATATAAATGTATGCACAAAACGGCATGTCGCGTTGCAATCATGTTTTGTAACGTGTTTTCAGGGTTAATAAAAGCTGTGTTTCCATTAGGGGAGGTTCCGATGGTAATTCAGGGAGAGGGAAGATCTCAGGGAATGTTGTTTGCGTGGTCCTCTCACCCCACCTGTCTCCACTACAACAGAACGTTTGTCAGACAACATGTAAACAAAGGAAAACTTTGGTGTCTCAGAGCAGCGAACATGGCTGGTTGCAGGCTTGCATATGTGTTGATTTATGGATTAAACTGGATAAATCCTAAAAGTTTGTGGTTAGTGTTCCTATTTAAGTACCTTGCTGTAGTTTCTCGTCGCCGCCACGATGAAAGTCCAAACAAGTTGATTGTACTACCTCTCCTCCTATTCTTCCTGCTGGTTCGTGTTCGTCAATCGACTCGTGCGGACTTTTTATCACGACGGTGACGAGAAACTACAGCAAGGTACTGCCTGTCAAAAGTGTTTTATTAATAAATGTTGTGTACACTTACAAAGTTCTCAGTGCCTCGTTTTGAATGTTGTGGCCTTTGTTGTGCTACTGATGGAGTGTGGAGTTTATTCGAGCTGTTTTAATAGTTTAATAATAGCGTAATCTTCATGCTTCGTCTGAGGGCACCTACCACTTCCATTGTTAGCCTTCTCGGACAAACGGTAAAAAATAGTTACGTTCTGAATGCAACAAGCTAACTCAATTTTGCTCCTCAGCAAACATACCAACTCGGTATGATGTTTTAGCATGCCAATTTTCATTTTACACCAAAGTTCTCCTTTAACTCCTAATATTTTTCCCTCCAGAGGGGGGAGAGGGAAAAAAACAGGAGTGAAGATATCAATGCGTCATTGTAGTGCTCCCAATGTGTTACTACGCTTCATTGTAGTGCCATTTTCTATCTACATACAAAAAAGTCAAGTTTCGTTTTGAGTAACTACACTTGGGTTCATTATGGAAACATGGTGGACGCTTCCTTTAAGTTATATGTTGTACTTTTTCAGTTGGTAACACTCCCATGAAAAACTAACAACTTAGATTTTTGCCAGTGAATGGCACTTACTTGTTTAATAATGTCAATTTGTTTCATTTTTGATATCTGGTAACCTTATTGGTTTTTGTTTTGTGTTGTATTTCAAGTACGTGCACATTGTGAACTTAAGGCAGGAATCTGGTTACCAGTTGTAGTGTTTTGATTCTCTGGGATACAAAATAAACAAAAGAATGCTGTTTTGAAATGTCATGTAGTTTTTTTTCTCTTTTTGTTAGTAACGAAGGGCTTTGGAGTTGTCAATATGTATTGAATCGAACCGAACCGCACCAGATCGAATCATACCGAATCGGTGACTATTTTTTATTAATCGTCCCTGAATCGGATCATAGTCTGTGAATTGAGATTGAATCGGACCGTTTTGTGGGTAAAAGATTCACACCCCTACTATGTATGCTAACTGTGCCGCTTCATGTCATTCCCTTTGCCTTTTTGAAATCTTTGTGTATTATGCCTTCATGGGGCTTATTGGTTGAATATACATGTAGGAAGCAAGGATAGGACCAACCTGGTGTCTTTGGAGAACTTTTATACAGACATTTTTCAGAGTATGTTTTCGGTCCTTATGCTTTAGCATTAGTCAGTCCAATGGCAGCCTTGGGTTTTCAGTTGACTGGCTCACACGCCTGACTTGCAATTCGGACTTGCTGCAAGATGCCTGCTAGTGGGTTCAAGCCTGGAGTGCAGTGGGTGAAATGACCATTTCGTTGTCATATCCAGTATATACACACCTTCCCCCTGGATCATTGATGGCACCATTTATCTTCTTACACATGCAGTCCAGCCCTGGCTGGGAACTCCCTCACCGCGATCGCACAACAACTGGATCTAAACCACTCTAGCTAGTTGACAAAAAAGCCTGGGGAATCTTAATTTTTTACTATATGGTCTATGGTGCACAATGGTACTTTTGCGGGGTGAACCGCATCAGCCTACGAAAACCTCTTTTGTACTCTTTGGCAGACAAAGAAGAAGTCATTTCTCAAAATGTTCCTGGAGTTGTGAAAGTACATACATTAGTAGGGTATGATATCAACAAATATTGTCCTATAATATGGAAAACGTAAGCATGTAGAGTCAGCAAATGTTAAATGGCAGTCACAAGCAAAACTAAAATGTACATGTAAATATGCATGCTTCTCAATTTTTTTTCTCAAGTAAAAATGTAGTTAAATTTAAAGAAAATGTCAACCTATTGAAAGACATGAAATTAGAGAACCTACCAAAATCTGTGTTTTTATCTTGGTGGAAATTTCAACACTACTTCTAAATATCTGGCTGTGCCTTAAATTCAGTTTTTTTGTATGTGCATGTGTCTGTCTGTGTCTGTGTGTGTCTGTCTGTGAGGTGCAATATTTTAATGTTATACAATGTTTTCTCTGCAGGCATGAGGATTCTGGTGACTCTTCTCTTGGACACTCTTCCTATGTTGGGGAATGTGCTTCTTCTTTGCTTCTTTGTCTTTTTCATTTTTGGCATCGTCGGAGTCCAGCTCTGGGCTGGACTGCTTCGCAACCGCTGTTTCCTGCCTGAGAACTTAAGTTCGTGAGTATTGCCCAGACATGCTGCCAAACCATCAGAACATAGCTAAAAAGCAAACCTGGGTGGGCTTGAATTGTTTTGCCAGTTAAACAGAAATATGTGTCCACATTATGTTGCTGGATTATACACACAATGTACCTTTCTTGTGGTAATGACGGATTGCAAATAGATAACACATAACAGTATAGAACTCAGTTTAATATGAGTTAAAATTAAAAAGCTAATACATAAAAACATGCAGACTTTGAATTAGACCGTAAGCATCTTTGAGAATCAGAATATTAGAATGTATGATTCATGAAGTGGAATTGCCAGAGCAGTGTTTGCATCAAATTGCATTATGTATAATTGTGTTGCAGAAATAGTGTTTTAGATGTCAGATAGAATTTAAACGTTTTGTTGGCATAATCTGCAAGCCATTAACATCAAACCTCAAAATAAAAATAACTTCAACAGGGTGGATATATTCTTTTTTACTTCAATAGGGTTTTGGATACAAAGTCAGTTAAGAGTCAAGAGAATTCAGACATTATTTAGAGTGTTTATAGTCTCCATATCTGCTGAAACAGAGTTTGCATAAATTCATTACCCTATTCAAATAAAATATCTATCTATAAATAATAATCTTGTTTTGGTAATATATTTGCTTTGGAAATATACTCTTAAATTTTAAATATACTCAGCTGAAATGCTGCTTGAATCAGTGTTTATCAGGGAACATATTCATTTCTAGACCAATATCTTGGTATGGCCAGCCACTAACCTTTGTATATAGTTGGAATGATGTAGGTAACATGAAAACGTACTGAAATTACCACTACATAATAAAGCTGTACAGGTGCTAAACAAAATTTGACTCCAACATCAGGTTATTGCATGTATGATTATAAAAACAAAGCTCAAACTAAAGGATTGTTCTCTCCTATATTATAGATCATCTTGGGGAGTGAACTTGGAGCGTGAGCTGCATAACTACTATCATACAGAAAACGATGACGAGAGTCCGTTTATCTGCTCTCAGCCAAAGGAGAATGGCATGCGTTTGTGCAGCAATATACCCATCCTTCATGAGGAAGGCCTCCAATGCACCCTAGATGCATCGGCATACAATGACACGGACAATACCACCTGTGTCAACTGGAACCAGTACTATACCAACTGCACTGCGGGCAAGGTCAACCCTTTTAAGGGTGCCATCAACTTTGACAACATTGGCTATGCATGGATTGCCATCTTTCAGGTGAGCTGGATCATTAGGTCAGGCAAAATAAACCAAATAAAGGACAGCACACACAGTTTCTCTTAACACATTATAATCACCCCAGGGATGTTTCCTTTATTTGATATATTTTGATTACATTTCAGGAAGGATCAAATAACAGGTTAAATATGGTCAGAAGGTGTTAAGCGCATTGGTTCATTCATATATGTTAGATTTGGCCCAATTTTTTAATACAAGTGTCCCAATGAATGAGTTTTTTGAAATACAAGCCATCTCTTGGACAGTTTTTTGCTTTGAGTTGCGAGCAAGTTCGGGTTACAAGGCAGCTGCCCTACTGCCCTACAAGTCAGATGCCCTACTAGTAGTTGGTGCAGCGAACGCCGCAGTGAACACTGTAACATTCATCCAGCATCTTGTGTCTCAAGGCTGGGGCACACTTCCTCTACTTGCCCAGTGTACATTGTGTAGCCTAGGCATGCTTTTTTTCAGCTGGGTCGATGCGCGACAGGGTCCCTACCTTTGGCAGTGTTGGTGAAAGGCTTGCCTACTTGGCCTCTAGAAGCTCCAGACAAAATATAGCCCACAGCAAAATGTTCGTGGAAAAATATGGTGTTTTTTTCTGGGTCTGGAACAGATTAACGACATTTCCATTCATTTTAATGAGGGAAATTGATTTGACAAAAGTGTAATGTGAGTTATGATCTCCATCACGGAACGAATTAAACTCGTAAGTTGAGGCGCTACTGTACTAGGATTTCACAAGACACTGTATTTACACTGTATGTAAAACCACTCGAGTTTTCACCTCTTTTTAAACAGAGATGTTTACATTGTCATTATTTAGCTGTCAGATTTGCCATCATTACACTGTGTACTGTAAGAAAAGACATTTTCCTTTCCTACCTAGCTGAATGGACCTTGTCCTTGTCTTTTCATAGCAATGACAGTGTTGTTTATGTCGCTGTCTTAGTTGATGAAATACTGCTTAGTTTTATAAAGGTTCTCATAGAAGGTTTCACATTAATCTGGCCAAAGTGCACTGTGTAAAGGCATTATCAGCAGTTGTTTATTCTTTCTGAAAAGAACCAGCAACATGGCAGCAGAGGAATGTGACTGTGCTGTTAGTGCCATTAGCAGAAAATGGTAATAACTATGGAGATAATTTTGTCTGATAAAGATTTGTATAAATAAAAAAGATATACATAAATATAAATACATTTATAAAGTACACTCAAGTTGGGGAAGACACACTAAAACACAAGTAATGAATAACACTACTTAACCCATCCTATTAAACCACTGATAGTCGCTTCTATGTTGTTATGTAGTTGCATTTACTAGGTAGCTGGATATAATATCCAACTAGCAGCTACCGACAAGCTGCACAACACCTTTGCTCAACACTGCCATCTGCTGGATGTCCAATGAAGGGTATTTGTATTTAAATCTGGTGACATTTGTGAATCGTGGTGTGCGGTAGGAATGTCTCACAATTACGGAATAGACACAAAAGCAAAAAATGGATCCACAAATGCAGACTCCACATACAAAGTCAACTACATTTGTTTTCAAATATCGAAAATATATTTACAAATGCCTGTGTATTTATATACATTCTATCATTTATTTGTATGTAGCGTTTTTGTATTTGTATTTTGTGTTTGAATATTTATAAATGTATTTATATTTATATATATCTTTTTTATTTATACAAATGTTTATGAGACAAAATTATCTCCATAATTAATATCTGCCATTTATTTTATTTTATTTTATTGTATTTGATTTACTTAAACTGGTCAAACGTAAATGAGGAAACCAGATATCAAATAGGAATGTTACCAGTATGTAGCAGGCGATCATACAGTAGATGAAAGCGGTAGGTTATAGTGTCGCTCTGCTAGTTTTCTTTATTCAGTTATTTAATTTGCAGTTTGTTTAGACAATATATAATCATTTTATTAAAGTTGACACCCCAGAATAACAATGAAACAATTTGCCAATGAAATGATCCTTGACATAACTTTTTTGCATGGATAGGTCTATTGCCAAGATCTTAAAACACACTGTACAAACATTATCTATATACAGGAAACTGGCATAGATCCTGTACCACTAATACACAGTCACCAGAGGCATACCCTGAACATACAGTAACACTTGGTAGTGTACAGTGTCATCAGTCAAAGCCTGTAAAGATAGATTGATACTTTATTTATCCCAAAGGAAATTAAGGTGTCCAGTAGCTTATATATACACACACACATATTCACAAAGCTGACCACAGATACCAGTGTGCATAGTGGCGGTATCCCAAAAACTACAATGACGTAGTAAGAAAAGTATCCAAAAATGGTAGTGCAAAAGTGAGCAAAGTCTTGTGCAATTAACCGTGCCTAACAGAGACAAATACATCTCATAATGTGCAAGTCCTAGACATTTCTTAAAGGAGAAATTTGTTGTAAAATGAAAATTGACATGTTAAAACATCATACCGAGTTGGTATGTTTTCTGAGGAGCAAAATTGAATTAGCCTGTTGCATTCAGAACTTAACTATTTTTTTCCGTTTGACCCAGAAGGCTAACAATAGAAAATGGTAGGTGCCCTTAGATGAAGCATGAAGATTACGCTATTATTAAACCATTTAAACAACTCGAAGAAATTCCACACTCCATCAGTAGTACAACAAAGGCCCTGGCATTCAAAACAAGGCACTGAGAACTTTGTAAGTGTACACAACGTTTATTTAAAAAAACTGTTCTTACATGCAGTAGTTTGCAGTTGTTTCTCGTCGCCGCCATGATGAAAGTCCAAACAAGTCGATTGTACTACCTCTCCTCCTATTTTCTCTGCTGGTTCGTGTTCGTCAATCGACTTGTTTGGACTTTCATCATGGCGGCGGCGAGAAACTACAGCAAGGTACTGCCTGTCAAAACTGTTTTATTAATAAATGTTGTGTACACTTACACTTACACTTACACTTACACTTAAGTTCTCAGTGCCTCGTTTTGAATGTTGTGGCCTTTGTTGTGCTACTGATGGAGTGTGGAGTTTCTTCGAGCTGTTTTAATGGTTTAATAATAGCGTAATCTTCATGCTTCATCTAAGGTCACCTACCACTTCCATTGTTAGCCTTCTGGGACTAACTGTAAAAAAAAGTTAAGTTCTGAATGCAACAGTCTAACTCAATTTTGCTCCTCAGCAAACACACCAACTCGGTATGATGTTTTAACATGCCAATTTTCATTTTACACTGAATTTCTCCTTTAAAGAGTGATATTAAGAAGCAGCACAGTATCACTGCACATTAGTAGTCTAAATATACAAAGCACAAAGCAACTGTGATAGGTGAGTGTCCTGTTTCACTCATTGCTGTTTGAGAAAACTAATTCACCAGCTGGCAGTGGGATGGGAATTGCCATTCTGGTAACAACAAAGTTATAATAGGGGGAGCCTCTTAAAGGTTTATGGTGGTGGTTGTCCGGTAAGGGGTGGGGTTGTGGTTGAGAAATAAATAACTTCAAAATTATTCCTATCCTCTGTATTGTATTTGTTTTAAGCTTTCCAGTTGGTATTAATAGAAGGCAACTGATTAAGTGTCATGGCAAACTGATTCATATAATGTTATGTAATTTTAACCCCATGTGTCATGGGCAAAAAGAGAATCAGATTATCAAACCAAGTCTTGAAGAGTCAGGTTGCAGCCAGGCTGAATGACAGAGGCTATTTGTGCTGAGTCATGTCTTGATGTTAATTAGGAAATTCCCCTACTGTGTGCTGTACGCTCTGTGCTCATTATTAAAATAGTCATTTTTGGGCTTGCATAACCTGTCATTTGCTGGGCAAGGGCTTTCAGCTGTTGAGCAATCACACTTCTCATTTTCCAAGGCCTAATTTATCAGGTAGATTATTGCAGGTTTTGATAAATTTTTTCTTGTTTCCTGAAAACTGACAGATTTTTTTCCACATTATATCTTTATATATTTTATCATTTATTAGATTTTGATACTGCACATTCATACACACTGAATAATAGAGAAGAAAGAATGTAAACTGCTGTTTGTAGAGAGTTTAGTGAGACCGGCATCAGCAGATCTAAAGGAGTCATGCAGGTGTGTAAGAGGACAGTGTGTCAGTGATATAGCACGGGGCAAGGCCATTTACAGCTCTGAATACTAGTAGGAGTACTTTAAAGTCAATTCTGTAAGATACAGGTAGCCAGTGTAGTTTGGCCAGTACAGGAGTAATGTGCTCCATTTTTCTTGCATTTGTTAGTAATCTTGAGGCCAAATTTTGAAAAAGCTGCAGTTTCTTAATTGATTTTCTTGGGAGGCCTATGAATAAGGCATTGCAGTAGTCCAATCTACTTGCGATAAATGATTGAACAAGTTTTTCGGCGTGTAGTTGGGTCAAGAAGGGGTGAGCTTTGGCAATATTTCTTAGATGGAAGTATGCTGTTTTTGTTATTTTATTGATGTGAGGTTTGAGGCTTAGGTCAGAATCAAGGATGACACCCAAGCTTGTTACCTCTTCTCTGACATGTTGTTTCCTAGACTGCAGTGGAGAGCTTCACGTTTATCTTAAGGGACAATAAGTAGTAGTTTGGTTTTGTTTTCATTTAATTTTAGAAAGTTATTGCTCATCCACTGCGTGAAAGCTGACAAACAGGAGGTTAAAGAGTGTAGAGCAGTGATCTAGTTGGGCTCAATTTAGATATAGAGTTGTGTATCGTCGGCATAGCTATGAAAGTCTATATTATGTTTTTTAAGTAAACCGTTTCGAAGTTACACGTCAATGAACATTTACCCCATAGCTTAAAATTCTCTAAAAAGTCCATATCTTGGCTTTTAATTGCTAAAATTTTGTCAAACTTGACATGCCATCTCTAAACAGCTTTCTTTTCATGTGTACTAAATTTTGTGACATTTAATCATAGGGGGCGATGTTTATCACTGAAGCTAGGTGTTGAAAAACAGTTTTTGTTAAATAACTCGTTAAAGAAGCGTATCAACCCAGCCCATAAACACTCACTTGAAGCATAGCCACCTAGTGATATGGGTAAATGCAAAAATTCGGATTTTGAGTTGCCAATATCTTGAACCGAGAAGGTGGGAACTGCACAAAAAATATCATGCACGATCAGCACAAAGACTTCTAAAAGCATAGTACATGCTATAAAATTGGGTCCATAGGGGGCGCTGTAATTGTACAAAATCTCATTTTCCCTATTACTTTTTTCACAAATCACTCCTACACACCACACAAACACACACAATGTCATTCATTCAAAACCCACATCCATGCCCACCTTCAGGAAATCATTTCCACACAATTACTCACCTCACAACACTGCTTTACCACACATTCATCATAACAACAGTTCCCACATTTCAATACACTGTGGCAGTCATACCATGTACCGCTATGCGCTACATCTAGTTAACATGAATGTTAAAATCTTCCATAATAATTATTCTGTCGTAGTTTGTAAGCAGAGTTGACACAAGGGTGGAGAAGTCTGATAAAAAGGTTGGTGAGTTTTTTGGTGGTCTGTATACTGTAATAAGGGTTAAGCTGTGGTCGGTCTTGACTTTAATCGCTAGGTACTTTGTAGCAGTAAATTGTAGCGGTAAATTGTAGTTTGTTGTTTGAGATATACTTGTTTATAAAAAAAAACTCTTGTTGGTGAGGGGCCCTACATTAAGGAGAGCAGTGTTTCTGACGATTTTTTTTTTTTTTTTTTTTTTAGGTCTTATGCCAACATTTGTATAGGTTGTTATAGCCAAAATGTAACTTATAGTACCCCTTAGGGCACAAAGTGTACGAAACATAATGTGGTTACATGGTAAATTTGATAGAAATATTTTTTTTACTTTTTTTTTTATACTTTTTCCATGCGAAGATACTGGTGATTGAAAACCTCAATTTTTACATGTACAATTTTCAATTGTTTACACTTTACATCTTGTTGAGCCCAAGGTCTAAATAAATGTTGATCTTTTATCTTCAGTTATTCTGCAAAAAATGCTTTTAGCTTTACATTTTGTAAGGGAGCGGTTACAAAGCAATATATAACTCTTATACTAAATTATAATGCCTTAACTTTTGAAAAAGTTGTAGAATGTGTAAATACATTGTCTGCAGATGACGTACACAAATTTCCTGACCCTCGGAGGAGTTAGTTTACTTTTGCTTTTAGTTCGAAATTGTGTAAAATGTGGCAAGGGTGTGACCTAATGTGTTTTATGCGGGTCATCTCGGGGAATGTGGGGAAACAGCAAATGTGTTTCTATACCTTACCGTTTTGTAGTTATAAGCCAAAATGTCATTTTTAGGAATTGTAACGCCCCCTACTGAACAAAGTTTAATGGAACATAAAGTGCTTCAAGAGGTTGAAGTAGTGATCCTACATGGCAAATTTGATGTAATAATGACTTTCTCCAGCCAAGTTACTGGCGATTTAAAGCCTCAATTTTTACATGTGCAATATTGCTTAGGTGGTGCTACACATAAAATGACCATTTATGGACAGAGTGTATGCGCCTTGTCGAGCCCAAGGTCCATATAAATGTTTGTCTTTTTTACTGCAATGGTTGGCGAATTATTCTGCGACAAATGATTTGCTTCTCCCACCACAAAGAGGGGTTGGCCCCCAGGCACCAAAACAGCTTATTCCGTATCACCCGGATGGGGCTACATCCCCAACAGGTTTTGTGTTGCCAGGTCTTTCAGTGTTCCATGAATCATTGACACAGAATTAGTTGAAAAAAAAAAAAAAAAAAAAAAAAAAAAACTCAGACTAAACCTATATGACCTCGCTAATGCTACGCTAGCGCCGGACATAAGTGTGAACTCCGTCATCCACTTATTAAAGAACAATGTATAAAGACACATTTTTATAGTTGTCATGTTAATGATAGTTTTTGGTGTTAACATCCCTTTACGCTTATATATATATATATATATATATATATATATATATATATATAAGCGTAAAGGGATGTTAACACCAAAATATATATATATATATATATATATATATATATATATATATATATATATATATATATATATATATATACCAGGCTTTCTACAGATATCAGTAAAATTTATCTGGAGATGAACACTTAAATTATGTCTAAGGTCTTGGAGGCTGTAAATGTATTCTAACATCTGATTGCAGGTTATTACTCTGGAGGGATGGGTTGACATTATGTACTTTGTCATGGATTCCCACTCATTCTACAACTTTATCTACTTTATCCTCCTCATAATTGTAAGTACCATTGTAACTTCCATAATTAATACAAAAATGTTAAATGTGATAATTGTATCACAGCATAGACATGAATAAGTTGGATTAAAACATCTCAATTCTTGGATTAAGAAAATACTATCTGCACTATCTTTCAGTAGGATCATGTACCTGGCTGAAGCCATTCTGCCTCAGTAAAATAAAAACATTTTTTATTTGAAGTATTTAAGCCTACTCTCACATTGTCGGCCTTGGGGAGTCAAGGCAATGATGCAGCCAAACATCTGAGTAGATGATTCCTAGCCTGACATACAGTATATTGATATGTAATGAACCTATGGTAGGTGTGTTCCTCAGTCTCTAGTTCAGGGTTGGATATAATATTTAATAATCACCTTATGAAATACCTTATTTTAAGGATTTTACTAAGACGTGTTCTGATGTAACCTCTACACAGTCTAAATAAAACATAGGATGTCTTTTTACTAACTCAGTATATGTTGCCCTGTTCTGCTTGAATATGTGTTTTTCAGGTGGGCTCATTCTTTATGATTAATCTCTGCCTGGTTGTCATAGCAACTCAGTTCTCTGAGACCAAACAGCGTGAGAGTCAGCTCATGAAGGAGCAGCGTGTACGCTTCATGTCTAATGCCAGCACACTCGCCAGCTTCTCTGAACCTGGCAGTTGCTATGACGAGCTGCTCAAGTACTTGGTGCACGTAGTTCGCAAGACCGGCCGGCAGCTGTGCCACTTGGTTCGAGTCGCAGCGCGCCAGGCCGGTCTGAGCGTCTGCGCCTCACCAGTCTTGGAGCAGACTTCGCAAAAGCGTCGCCGACAAAAGCAACTACAGAAGCGTGGATCTATTCACCACTTGATGCACTACCACCACCACCACTACCACCTGGGTAATGGCAGCGTCCTTCATGGCAGTAGCACAAACAGAGACCCTGAAACTGGGTCAAGCATTCGACGATCTCGCATTGGTTCGCTTATGCTGCCTGATACCTCAACATCTGTCAGTATTACTGCAGTTGGTGGGCCAGAACTGTCACTTCACTGCACCCCCTCAACCTCTATGGCCCTCCAGGTTTATAAGAGAAATTCAGTTCCATTTGTTGGACCAGCACACAAGAACTACCCCACTCTACAGAGCTCCTTTCCCCTGGAGCAGCAGAGGCAGAGATCCCTCTGTGAGAATTCAGCTGGAGAGGGAGGAAGCCGCACTGACAGCATCTTTACTAACCTCAACATCCCACCACCTTCTAAAAACACATCTCAGGGCCCAGCGGACCCTCCTGTAGCCACAGGTAAGGCAGCCTACTGATGCAATGAAAGTAAAATACTGGGATGGTTGGTACAGTTGATAGTAGGCGCAATGTTACATTTGGATTGAATATTATATTGATAAGTGTCATGTCATAAGAGGATACAACAATTCCTGTCCAATTGATTATTATTATTATTATTATTATTATTATTATTATTATTATTATTATTATTATTATTATTATTATTATTATTATTATTATTATTATTATTATTATTAGTGCTAAGTATAAAATTACTAATGCAGCAGTAAAATATTTTAAGACATAAACTGTAGTAATATGAAACGGAAGTCCCTTCATTTGTATTTTAGATGTACTCAGAAGATCATCAACTATCAACTGCAGCAGTAGTAATTTAGACACCACTCAAGCCTTCGATCCCAAGAGCTGTCCTTACTGCATGAAGGCCAATGACTCAGAGGGGACAGAGGGGAATGAGACAGCTGACTCAGACAGTGAGGGAGTTTACGAGTTCACTCAGGATGCCCACTACAGGGATCGCAGGGACCCCAACAAGAAAAGCAGAATATCTCTCGGTGCTCGGACAGCTAAAGTGATACACTTCTGGAGACTCGTATGTGACACATTTCGCAAGATTGTCGACAGCAAGTATTTTGGCCGAGGAATCATGATTGCCATCCTCATCAACACACTCAGCATGGGCATCGAGTATCATGAGCAGGTAAGAAGCCATTAACTTACAACACACTGCCCTGCCAAAACCATTAGGACAAGGATCTGATTTTATGAAGAAATTCTTCCAAATCCCATAAGCCTCTGACCATTTTTTTTCACTCTTCCAAAAATAGCAATGTTGTAAAGGCAGACTTTGTAAAAATGCATGACGTTTCTTTTGGTAATAATTTGGTCAGAGCTATGAAGCTGTGCAGTGCCTTTTCAAGTATGGCACCCTGCTGATGAGAAAGCTTCTCACTTTCTGGCAGCTTCATCCTGTTGACAAATTGAATTTATACGTTATATTCAAAGCAGCTGTATTTGATTCAGGAATGGGGCATACATGTACACAGCTGAGTGTATTTAATGTTGGCTACATAATGAACAATCTGATGACAGCTTGTGTTTCTGATGTACCAGACTGTCCTCCCATATGTTACCTTTTTATGACTCAGTCTATTAGGCAATTACATTCTTCAATAGAGGTAGGGTCATCATTAATCAGAGATTTTAATATTGTCATTTTCATGTGCATGTTACTGTTTGTGAATTGTGTGGCACTGCAATTAAATGCAGCATACATTTTCATTGGGCCTTAAATAAACCATGAACATATGAATGTAGAAACTGCAGTGTTTCAAACTGTACAAAAGAGAGGGAGAACAATGAGGAACAGAGAGGTTTGGATGCTGGCATATCTAGTCAATAATACAGAATAAGCAAATATCACTGACTTGTAACAGATCACAAACATTAAGATGAATGAAAAAAAAAAACGAGTTAAAAAAACCTTGGTCAATTCAGTTTGTTATTCAAGTGCTATTTTTGAAGTGTTATTATATTTTTGTATTAAAAAGGCATATTTAGAGGGGAGAGCTGACAATTTCCAGCTGATGAGATCCTGTGCATTGTGTAGCTGGCATCTAGGTATTCTGTGTGCCTATAGAAAGAAAAGCTATTTTTCTCATTAAGAAGGATTTCTAAACTTATTTTAGCCTGTGAGAAAGCCTACCCATCCTCTGCATGAGGTCTGTGGCTGAAACTGATAAATGCAGGTAGTTCATCTCTCATAAACTAATGAGCTGTGACACTGATTGAGGATGATGAGCTTCCTAGTGTATGTGTCAGTTCTCTCTGAAGTGGAACAACAATAGCTGTGTCATTATAATGTATGACTGGTATTGAACAGTGCCAGCAACTCATAACTCACTACCACCTACCACAACCCTCTGAACCTACAGTAGAAATCTCATGTCTGTGATGATGATTCATTCCCTCCATGAGATGGACCATACCTTACCCGAACTCCTTACAAACCTGGGACTGCATGGGAGTTGTGTCTATTTGTCTCTCCTCCTCACACAAATGCATTGCTTTCAGCGAGGCTTAAGAAAACAATAGAGATTTTGTGGCTTTACAGGTTTCTTATATGTGGTTACCACCTCCTTGTCACCATTGTCATACATGACACATTTGACACTAGTAGTTGAACCTACTGTTAGAGGTCTTTGTGTACTTTCTGTAGCCAATATATATATTTTTAAATGTTGGAGGAGATTTCATGGTAGAAGCAAAAGTCCTGTGGGCTTTTTATATTATCTTTTCTATGTTCCTTTTGTCTCCTCTAACTTCATCTTCCTAATTGTGGTTAGCAAAAGTATTGATTTGTGCAGGTCACAATTTAACACTTAAATATAAGTACATCACATTAAGTATGTGATAATTATAACATTGTTTTGTTACAATTGCATTGCACAAGTGACCAAAGGTGGACAGACCGGCTTGAGAAAGTAAAAGTCCTGCCCAGTATTCCTTCTGCTTGTGCTCCTAACACAGATAATTTTGCTTACTAGCTCTTTACCTGGCTAAAGAACTGGACTTATTAGGTTCAGCTGGTTCAGTGAATTGGGCAGAACAAAAATATGGCAGAACTTTTACTGTCTTAACCCAGGATGCCCAGATTTGCAAGTGACAGAAGTAAGACAAATGTTCATATAACATGGGAACCAGTACTAGATAGCATTCCAGGTTCATGTTACCCTGAGCCAGAGCAGTGGGGTGGTAACAACCCATGATTTTGACTATGGTAATTAAAAAAAAAACATTTGTTCTTAATGGGCTGATCACTATGTGGGCAGACCAAAAAGAGTCATTTAAGTGTCATCACTGGAGCAACCTAGAGAAAATGAGCCAAGGGTAAAGACGTAGTCCCCACTGATGTGCAACACCAGTGCATCAGCATCAGCTAAGTATTTGTGTGGAGGTGGAGTTGTACTGAAACATTTATCGAGGCTGCCTGCTTTACTGTCAATAAAGTGGACTTTGTGAACGTTTTATTTTAACAATAGTTGACATAAGCTTCCATATAAAATATTTTGCACTAAAATACATTACACTTTTCTGCAAATGGGATAGAACCATAGCATAGCAGAAAAAGAGAGAAGTATGGATGCAGTGAAGTATGGATTCAATTCTGTTATCCGTCCCATTTTTTTATCTTTTAGTAGTACTAGTAGTTGTGTTTGTGGTGAAGTTGGTGCTGCCATTCTTTGAAATAAGGCAATGATTTAATGATACTTATGTATAAAACAAGTCTTGAGATCTGATAGTTTTGGTTGCTACAAGGGAAACCACTTGCTCAGTACATGTACTAGCACTACATTTACATGCATAACTCATACTCACTTGTTGTCAAATGTGTGTATCTGCTTTTAGTGGAACAGACCCAGAACCTGCTTACATAATGGCTAATTACTTGCACAGTTGTTCTTTAATCAGAATTGCTTGGGCTGTTTGTAATCATGTGGTAATCAGATGTACCATATGACTACAAATGCTTTGAGTATGACACATTTAAAATGTATTTGCATGTCAGTGGATCGATGGCAATGCAGTGCTGAGTTAGTGAGTGATTATTTTGAGATATTGTTATTTTCATTATGAAGATACATATGCTAGAGAGACTTAAACCAGGTGTTTAAGTCTAAACCAGGTGTTCCACTTATATCTCTTACATCTCAGGAATTTGTACTCTATCAGACGTACTGGCTGTATAAAAGACAGACGATGGCTATGGGTTACCTTTACACTTATTGTGTGTGTCGAAAAATAGTGATGAGCTTTAAAAGGGAAATGTGTTCATCAGAGGTTAATGTGGTTATTGTTAGGCATGTATGTTAGTCAAGATGTCTGACATGTATTGAGAGAGTTACCGTTGTCAGCTGAGACCTGATAGTGGTAAGAGGGGCAGGACTACGGCTCTAAGCTCTGTGTTGTTGTTTGGGTACTGCTGGCAAGGCTTGCTATTTGGCTTAGGTACTAGTGCTCTGATAAGGTTGGCCCAGAACAGAGATGGAGGGGTAGGGGGATACTGAGATCCTCTTGTGTGACCTGATTTGTTATCAGGAAAGGGGATGAAATTTCAACTTCTCAAGCTGATTTGCCACATAGCCTCAAAGACGCTTGGTCAAGTAAGGCATTCACCTTGCTCATTCCTCGTTAGTAGAGCTATAATGTAGTTATTTGCTCAAAGCGAATCACAGCTTTTTCCCAGCCAACATTGGACTAATGCAAACAAATAGGGAAATTATGTCTTCACCCATGTTCTGTGTGGAAATGAAAGCTCGCATTCATTATGCGGGAATGTGTTACTCATTGCTTGGAGTGGGGCCAATACTCCAACCCATCTACATGCCAGGAGAGCATTCTCGGGGAAGTAAAAAAAACATTGAAAAGGTAAAACTTTATAACATAGCTACAGAGTCTGCAAGTTGTCTACTGGTGATTAGGAACTGGCAAAATACAGGGCCAGCTATAAGATGCTAATGAAGATTGTGCTCTTTGCCCATGGACCATGATGAGTCCTTCTGTTACACCCATAAAGATTTTGCTTACAAATGCATCTGTAAGATGGTGTCTACAAATATTAGTATGTACTATTTACAGCACCTCTCCTCCGCACAGATGCTGAGCTACATCAAAGTTGTAGAAAGAATGACAGCATGGTATAGCCAGGGATCAAAAACAGAAATGATTTAAAAAAATATGTTGACATTTTTTGGATAGGATGTATAAAGTAGTGTTCCTCTGTAATAACTATTTTTGTGAGCTACTGCTGTGTGACAGGTACTGCACTAGTTTGCTAAATGTTAAAAAATATAACTTTCGAGGAATACTGAACTTGTACCAGTGTCCATAAATATGGGACTTTGACCAATTATACCTATTAACTCAGTTGGTAGCATGATCTATGATCTAAAATGCTCTCATTTTGTTGTTTCAAGCTATGCCCTTTGCACTCCCAACTAATGTTCAAACTCATTATCATGTTGCAGTGTACCTCAAATCCATTTCACACCGAAATTCTTCTTTAATGTTGAGAAACTGTTACAAAATTATTACATCGCTTTCAGAGTGTGTTGGGATCTTACCCAGATTTCATAGCAACTTCAGAGGGCATAGTGAGAAGATATGTAAGTTTTCTGGCTTCTACATTGCACCCAGAATGTAAAACAAAGCTATAGCAAGAATGTTCTGGGCCATGACAATGCTATTGGACAGCTTTTACCAAACCTTTCATTTCAGACTGATTATGCCAATCAAACAGATTTACTATCAAATATGTACTATCAATATATACAAATAAACAACTGTATAAGACAGTGCATGCACTCCCTTTGCTGTTGGGAGACACTGTCCCTAAAATACTCCTTTATATGCACTCTCCTTTGCTACGGCTGTTGTATGAGATTTGTTAACCTTATAAAAGTAGTGCCCAACAGAAGTCATCATCTAAGTAACAGACTTTTTTAAATTTTCATTTAAATTGTCATCTTTTTTGTCAGCTACTGATCTCTTTTATGATGATGAAGCATAGAGACACTGTCTTTCCCTTAATTTGTCTATTCCCTCTCTCACTTTCTCATCCATGCCAACCTCTCTCGGCCCTTGTGTCCTCTTACACTCCCTAAATTACACTGGTAGCAGTTTGTCACTGTGTTCACTGGACTCCTAAGTAGATGAATCTGCAATCTGCCAAATTTGTATTTATTGTTGGATACGTAGTAATTACTACTAGTAGTTTATGCAAGCAATATTTATATTTTTTCTAAAGTGTGTTTGCTATATTTTAAAATGTAGTAAATTTTGTTTTGCAAAAAAACTCTGCCAAGTACAATGGTCCCTCGCTATAACGCGGTTCACCTTTTGCGGCCTCGCTATTTCGCAGATTTTTTTTTAGTGCATGTTTTTTTTTTTTTTTACAGCGCATTGTGTTCTGCGCCCTGATTGGCTAAGGGACTGTAGAACATTGTCAATCATTCTCCTGTACAGTACAGAATGCGCTTAGCTTGTAAAATTTACATAAATCTTCCATTGCTAGCTGTGTGACTCTGAAGTGTTGTATGTTTGCAAATTTGAACTTTGAGAGTAGAAGAGAGAGAAATTTGAGAAAATGAGAAAAGTGTATAAAGTGTGTAGTGAGGGGTTTATAGGCTTACAACATCTATAATAATTGTAAAAAATAAAGTTGACTACTTCGCGGATTTCGCCTATCGCGGGTTATTTTTAGAACGTAACTCCCGCGAATAACGACGGACCACTGTATTATCAACTTGAAAATAATAATCATGCTGACTTCATCATGTGACTTAAGTTTGTTGGATTTGAACAGTATCTTTGGTATAACTATCTTCTCTGTCGGCCTCTACTCCCTTTCCACAGCCGGATGAGTTAACCAATGCACTGGAAATTAGTAACATCGTCTTTACAAGCCTTTTTGCCCTGGAGATGTTGTTAAAAGTTCTGGTCTATGGTCCCTTCGGATACATCAAGAATCCATACAACATTTTTGATGGCATCATTGTAGTCATCAGGTAGGTCTTGTTGGTAAATGCCTCCACATGAAATATTTCCAATTTTCATACAGCGGGGTATTTTGTCACACTTAGGGAGACTTTTCATCAAGATTTTGTGAGGACAGTCCTGAATGAATGTGCAATAGGCAGGAAAACAGGAGTTTTATTTAATTTATTTTATGTGGTCACAGTAGAAGCTTATTCCTAATAAGATCAGAGGCTCCCTCAGACACACCAAATGGTTGGGGAAACCAATACACATTGATACAGATAACATCTCTTCACACCTCTTCAGGCAGGTGATCTCTTAAGGCACAGACAGACGTATTGGCAGAGTACTCAGAAAACTCTCCTACAAAGCTCTGTTTCTAATAGAGAGTTCTAAGAACAAAAAATAACGTAGGAATACCAAATAATAATAAAGAAATGTGTTAACATTAAGCATTTGATGTACAAGATTATTATTATTATTCAGATATCTTCAGAGTGTGCACTTATAACAGCTAGCATTTGTCACACTGAATTACCTAACAAATTGGAACATTTCATGTGTTGTAAACTTGTCTGGTCTATGTCTTGCACCCTCATAGCTAGGTCTCTGACAATGCTTATATGATGTGTGAATGAATCCATACCAATTATAAGTTGGACTTCTCTTTCTCTGCCCATATAGAGGTGACTTTCAAAGTCTGCACCAGTTGGCAAAAACAGTCATAAGTCTAAATAGTTACTGACCTAGTGATGTGCCTAAACACTTTCATTTTCGGTTAAGGGGAGAAAACGTGGCAGGGCTCTAAATAGTTAACACAACACATTTGACAAATTGGCCCCTGGTCATTGTGACAAATTGACAAGATTGTGGATAAAGTATTAAATAACCCTCCATCTCACACAATTTCACATTGGAAGGGTTAAGGTAGGAAAATATGCTCTTCTCAGTTTGCATATTTTCCTGTAACTGCTTACAAAATAGAATAGAATAAAATTGTATTGATCCCTCAGGAAGGTCTCTTAAGGAAAATGACAGTAGGAGACAGATTGTCAGTAAAGTGTGGGTGTGCTTGTGTGTGTATACACATGTGCTTATGCACTGTGCATGTGACCAGTTCAGTCCACCAGGTTAACAGCATCTTCTCCTTCCCTCCCCTTTCACTGTGATGCCTACACCTCCCCCTCACTCCGAGTGCAGTTGTGCAGTTGATGTCTCAGGGTGTAAAGGAGTTTTGGGCCCTACTGGTTCTGCTCATGGGAAGGAGCAGCCTGTTGCAGTTTGTCCAAAATCCTTTCTACCCATATATAGAGACCATAGGCCTTTTTGTGCAATTTTTTATATTTTGGTGTTTGCCTGTGGTGCTGTAGTTACGTGAGAGTATAATTAAACCCTTTAACTGAATTTATTACACGGCTCTTTAGAATGCTGATGAACATCCCATTGACTTTGAATGGGCAACTCCAACTTTCAGAGGTGAAATATTTTTGTATAATGACCGCTGAAAAAGTATGTTGCCCACTGGTAATGGCAGCGGGTTATGCGCTTCTGTCAGATCAGTCAGCAAGTAGTCTGTTCACTTATCATAACGGAATATCAACAAAAAGCTGGTAATTTAGCACCTGGACACATTGCTATGCAACACTTATACATGCTATTTCCTCAATGAACTATTTTTAGTAGCAGACCCCATGAAGCAGCAACAGTATTTTTAAAAAGTGACATTGTTAGAAGTGTGTAACTCTGTATTATTATTTTGAGGCAGGTAGTCATAAAATATGCCTGCAAGGGTAGGGTAGGGTTGATATGCCTCTGTGAAACAGACATACCAAAATAAGTTCATTGTCTTAGGTGAGGTGGTTGGCGAGTTTTTTAATGAAAACTTTTTCCGGATTTCTAGCTTTGAGGGGGAACACTGCCTCCATGATGAAATTTCACAAATTTGTTGTGCACACTAAGAACGCTGTGTAGATTTAATGTGTTAAGTTTTATTAAATGCAGGCGATTAGATATTATTGACAGCTATTTTAGCTGTTAAGCTATTTTAAGCTATGTGTTTAGTTTTGATTGTGGTGTAACTTTGAAATGGCTCCTTTGATAACTGCTCCTTTGTTACTATTGCCTGCAAATGATGTATAACAAATATGTTGGGATTTGGACGAATGCTCTATTACGAGTTTGTTTATCTTTCGATTTTTAAAAATTTGTGGGAATTATTTTTTGTTGGAGGTGGGCATGGATGGTTTTTTTCTGTGCATGACATGCCACAATGTCATTTTGTAAAAATACAGCGCCCCCTATCTGCCAAATGTCATGGTACTTGGCGTGTTTTCAGAGGTTGACCTGCTGATTGTACATGACAAGGTTTGTGTAGTTTCCATCTTCTTGGTCAAGATATTGGCAATTCACAATTTGTATATTTATCCATTTCACTAAGTAGCGATACACTACAAACAAGTGTTTGTGGGCTGGGTTGACGCCTCTGTAACACCTGACATACTACTGTCTTGGGTGTTTTCGGACTTCTAGCTTCAATGGGAAACTGTGCTCCCTGTGACAAAATGTCACAAAACTTGGTACACATTCAGAGAAAGCTACGCAGAGTTTGCATGTGGAGGTTGAGATATGGGCAATTAGAAGCCAAGATAAAAAAATGTCTAGCTGCATCTTCAATTTGATTGACATGTAACATTAAAAGGTTTCATCTCATGATAAATCCTTTGATAGCTTTTTGTCAGCATAGCCTGCAGATGACATATACCAAATTTGGTGAGATTCACATGAATGGGCTGTGACGAGTATATTTACTTTCACTTTCGTCATGTTAAAATTTGAAGGCAATTGTTTTTGTAGGAAGTGTTTTCAATGCATGAGGTTCAATGGACTTCAAGACAAAAAAATGGTGTTAAACTGTAGCTGTCTCCATATAATAGCAAAAATGTCATTTTACAATTGCAGTGCCCCCATAGGCCAAATTTTACAGTACTAGCTGAGCTTTTAGAGGTTATTGTACTGATTTTGCATGGCATATTTTGTACAGTTCCTGCCTTCTCCTGCCTTGCTAGGATATATTGGCAATTCAAAACCCCAAATTTTCCATTTACCCATTTCACTAGGTGGTGCTATGCTACAAGTGAGTGTGTATGGGTTGGGTTAATACTCCTTCATAACACCAACATATCACAAAAAATTGTGATTTTGTGAAAAGGTCATTGAGTTGTTCAGTTTTGGCAGTCTCGCCCTGATGAACACTGTCACAATAGGGGTGGCCTACCCCACTGCTATTCACTACTAGCCTACTAAAGCTACCTGCCTGCAACGTTTCATGTCCCCCAGTGTTTCAGTGTCCTGCCAGTCATTAGGGGTTTTCACATTGCCTGACACAGGGTGGTGTGTGCAAACGACACGGCAATCGACCCTGGGACAGCAGTGTTGAAGGATGGAGTGTTTTGGACCAGTTTTGTTCAGGAGGAGTAGCCTAGTAGCACTGTAACATTACGCCATGCATATTGCTGGTCTTGTACGAAGATGTGTAATGACCCACGCAAGTAAATACGCCTGCCTGCAAAATTTTCATTCAGTTTTTTAAAACAAACATGGTGGGACACACAGCGGAGTTGTTGCTGGTTCAAACATTTAAACGCAAACGAAGTGCATATACATGCTGCTGTACTGCATGTGGATGCTTACATGACGTATGCAAAGAATACAAAGACATTTGATGCCAAATTACCGAAGCCATTTGTAGGCATACACCGTAACATCAACATATGGTAAACAGTAGCGCTATCATCAAACAGTTTATCAGTTCATGTCATTGTCTTGTCGTTGTTTTGTGTTTCTAAAAAAAAGTTTTCCGCAAACTCAGGGCTTAAAATGATGCTACGGCTACCGGGGTGATGAAGTGAACTCGCAATTTGTTTTTAATTTAAAATTATGCATTTGGACTTCTGGCTCAGACTTTTATCATTAAAACACATTCCAAACAACAACACAATGTGGGATATCATTCCTTGCACATTCACATGATGAAGCAAAGAGTCCATGTGCAGCATTTAAATTAAGAACAGATTTTGAACTCAAGTTATATATCATTTATGTGAAATAAACAGCATATTTCGAGAGACAGTTTGCATCTATATTCTTTTAAACCTTATACCACACTAGCCTGGTGAACCAGTCCCTCATATGTACAAGAGGCTGGTTTACTAGGGTAATACCACACTATACCACACTCCACAAGCCGGGTCGGCAAAAAGTGTAGGGTCTGAGGTAGGTCCAAGCGTGTCGTTTGGACATGCGACCTCGTGACATCATTATGGAAGGTACAGGCATCCCACTAATTTGCCGAAACTAGCTTTGCTCTCGGCGGTCATAAATAAATATGCAGAAGCACTGTTTACATAGAACTTACTGGTGGCTCACTCCTAATTACTATTAATGAACTATGTAGTTCTGCCTGTACTACTGTTAGAAGTTGGTATACAGTCAACAGGTCTCCAGTATGAATTCAGACAACAACTCAAAAGGGTGCAAGTGGAAATAACAAAACCTTCACTGTTACAAATTATCATTCCACCCTGAAAAAATAATTGTTCAAGTAAATCATTAAAAGCTCAAAATTTATATGACATTCATGACAATGATGATTGTATGTACCAGGTATAGTTAAAAAGATTTATTTTATAAACCAAAGCTGGTAAGATGAGATAAGATAAGAAGTGAAATGTGATGTGAGTTAATCTCAACAAATGGCTAAGAAATATAACTTACTGCTTAAAAGCTCAGACCTGAATGCAAAGTGTTTAAATGTTTTACTCCTTTCGTCCTAGTGTTTGGGAGATTGTGGGTCAGCAAGGTGGGGGCCTGTCAGTGCTGAGGACCTTCAGGCTCATGCGTGTGCTGAAGTTGGTTAGGTTCATGCCAGCTCTGCAGAGACAGCTAGTGGTCTTGATGAAGACCATGGATAATGTGGCAACCTTCTGCATGCTTCTCATGCTCTTCATTTTCATCTTCAGGTAAGCTCTAAAAAAGTGATTTCTTTTTGTAAGTTCTCACATTTTTGTTTTATTAAAACAGGGATCGGGTCTAAAGGTACCACAGCCAACTCTGCCAAGAGATATTCAATCCACACTCAAATACTGAATGGCTTCAAAAATGCCAAAGGCAGCACATACTATAGAGCACAACTGAATGATATAACTAAATGTTTTTCTTCAAACAATAGTACAGAAGTCAAAAGAAAGTCAAATTTGTTTTAAAGTAAAGTGTAAAACACTAAGTCTTAAACACCATCAGCAGCATATCCTTTACCATATAATCTCTAAAGCATTGTGGTATTCATTTTTTGAAGACTAATGGGTAGAATAGTTATGCAAGTTTAATTCTCACTATCCACATGTTTTCTGTCTCTTATTAAGTATATTGGGAATGCACTTGTTTGGTTGCAAATTTGGTTCGGAGAGGGATGGCGACACTCTACCAGACCGCAAGAACTTTGACTCTCTACTCTGGGCTATTGTAACTGTGTTCCAGGTAGGTTTGTTACATTTTTTCTTCATTTTCCCCCACTGGTTTACTATGACTATTCCCTGTGGAATAAATTAATGTTTAATTTTATATTTATTGATTTTTGCTGGTAATGTATCACCAGATTCTAACTCAAGAAGACTGGAATAAAGTGCTTTACAATGGCATGGCCTCCACTTCCTCTTGGGCTGCACTCTACTTCATCGCCCTCATGACATTTGGGAATTATGTTCTCTTCAACTTGCTGGTGGCCATCTTGGTTGAGGGCTTCCAGACTGAGGTAAAGCTGAGAGCCAGTGTGCATGATTGTAACAAACTACAGTGCCTAAAGACCCAGGTACGCTCTTGTGTTTTATTTGTGTTGGTGTGTTCCAAAATGACATATCTGGGTACCTCTCAGCAAGGGACGGGTTTGGCTTTGTATTGAGCTGTGATTTTCTTTCTGAAACACACAACCTGAGGGAGCTGCATCTGCCCTGTCACACATTCTCAGTGTCAACCATTGCTAGCCTATCACCAACTTCAATGAACTTATACAAACTTATATTGGTAATATTGTGGACTACTGATGAGCCTACTGGTAATTTAATCCATAAAAATTGAATAGTGTTTGCTATGGATGGATATTGTTAGAGATACATCAAATAATGTTAGATTTTGCTGCCACAAGGCCCTTTAACATCTTGGCACATTCCATACTTAGTGTGTGATTTATTGCAACAAAATATAATTGCATAGATTGATAAATAAGCCCTGGAACAACCTCATGTTCCACACTAGTATACACTGGATTTTGATATGACTGGGGAAGTTGATATAGTGTACTTCCCTACAAAGGCAAAGTGCAGTAACTATGTGAACATAGAAACTTAGTCTGAAATGTCTTTAAAGTTGTCATACTGACCAGTCAAACATGTTGTACAGATAATAGTGCTTTTATCTACTTTCTTAGTACCAAGAAGCAAGAGATTTAGTCACAAGACAAAGGAGGTGTTATGAAGTCAATTTACAGTCTAAACTAAATTTGACAAAATATGTAGTGCCTTTTGGCTTTATAGGGCAGTACAGCTCAAGTGGATGGGGAGGAGAGAAGGTAAGAGGCAATATAGTCATCAGAAAACCACTTAGATCACTAAAGTAAGGACAAGTTAGTAAATATCACTAATACACACACACAGCACGCAGGACACACCCCTCGTGCCCCTGGGCCCATGCCCGTCATCAGGTAGCTATCCCCCCAGCTGCATTCTATGCACTTTACTGCCCCCTCCGCAGGAACAGTTTAGACTAACAATCAGCAATTTCACTGCATGTCCTACTCTACACTCTACACAGTCTGTGCATGTGACAATAGATGTCCTTGTATACAAGTATAAACAAGTTAGTTAATATAGCAATATGTATTTGCGCTATGTAGCACAAAATAAAATAACAAACACAACAGCAACAACAGTAATAATAGCAATAATAGTAAGTCAGTGAACATTGCTGTGTAGTAAAGACTCATCTGCAGGAGCAGCACAGAGGATAGACATCGGTATCTGCTCAGTGTCCTGTGTATAATGTCTGTAATGTCCTTCTTAGCTGCACTAACAGCAGGAGGCACAAGACAAAAGTGCAAACAGTGAGCTGCACATTGTGGCAGTCAGCATTCTTGTCAAATAGTCGAGAACAGCAGGTGACTGGCAACAACCACTAGATGTAGGTCAAAAAGTAAGAAAGGGATATTGATAATATATGTATATAACATAAGTATATGAAAGGTGTTTTTTAACTGTTATGTCTGCAGCACCATACTGTGAATCACTTAGTCTCAGTAGCACACCACTAATAGCTTCTACAGAGTTGATAAACTTAATCTTTTCCACACAGTGTAGGAACAGTTCGTATGTTTTCTTTTTTGACTGAGCACACAGATGCTCAGTAATCTCTCTGCTCCATATTTCTATCTGTATATACTGTAGGTATTTTCTGCGTTCCAGTACAACTAAAACAAATTTCAAAGAGTGTTTTACGATACATTCATGGTTTAACTGTAGGCCTGATGATCGTGATAGTGTTTTTCAGGGTCTGAAGAAAGTCTTCCTCGTGGTCACACCTTGGAGGCTTATGGGGACCCTTTTAGCTGAGCATTCTTTTAGCTTATGTACTCATTTATTTTGTGCTACTAACTATAAATGCGGCATGTGACATTCTACTCACTGATTCATTTTGATGGTTTTTAAGGGGTATTTTTTGCTGCTTGCATGCTCAGGTTTGATATGCAATATTTAACCCAGACATGCAAGAATTACACCATTTTGTTACAGGCTTTGTTTGGAGCTGTCAGTAAAAATTTATGCAAAGGACTTATGAAAAAACAATGTAAAGTCTTTTTATCTTCTTTAAATGGTTACGCTGACCAGTATTAAGGTGCATCTCAAATGTACTTTTTCTACAGCATGCCTAATACCTGCTTCTTATCTTTGAACTTTCTTCACTTATCCGCCTGTCATTTTATTCACTTGTGCTTGAAACAATGAATAAACAAAAAGAATTACACATTTTCACCTCAGGAAGTGGCCAAGAGAGAGGATTTGCAGGGCCAGTTGAGCTGTATTCAGCTGCCGATAGACTCAGGGGTATGTAGTTCTTTGCATGACGTATCATTAGTGAGACTAACCAGGAGGATCCCGGCATCTGTCAGCAGTCTGACCTGTGGTTGTTTTGCAGAGGCAGACTCAACTGAAAGTCCCTGTCGAGCTTCTCTAGCAATGACAATTAAATTTGAGACAGTGTTGTAAATAGTGAACATAAGATATAATGAAATGAACTTTGTTAAGGATGGATAACTGTGATCTTGTATAAAATTGAAATGATCCATATCTTAATTTTCTCAATTGTGTTATATGCAGTACGGTATAAAAATGTAATGCGGGTACTTCAGAAGAGTCTGCTTCTGAACATGTAGCACTGTCTATCACATCCCCCTGGACACCCCGCCGTGTACCTATTCACATCCACACAGCTGTGCTAGGCCACAAAGTTACAGCAGGGAGAGCCTCCTAATGGGTTAGTACAAGAATTTAGTATTTGTAAATAAAGTACAGTTTCATCATAACTACCCAGTAACATTGTATTTTGACATATTAAACTATGCTGTATTATAGTATTAACTTAGCAAGTATATTCATTTCAAAATTTTGAGGAAACCTACTAGGTTGTAGTGTGATGTTTCCAGGCTTTGGCAACAATTACTACATCCATAATGAGACTTACAGTATTGCTGAACTCAACCCAGCACAGCTGTTACTGTATGTCAGTTCTCCAGGTACTTTTTTTGTTCCACATGAGACAGGTGATCATCTCTGTCTTTTAGAGAAGCCTGTGTTTCAAAATTTCCTCACATCAGACTTGTTGTATGTCTCCATTTATCTATCTAATTGTTTTTGTAGTGATGTATCATGTCATTGGGTAACACTTCCCCATTTAATTTACATGTTTTTTTAATTTACCTTGCTGTTATTATTGTTTACTATTTTTTTGTTGATGAATATGTTGTGATGCCATTGGTTTGTTTCTATTGGTGATTCCAAGGTTTTCCTTTCCTTATTTTTTAAATACTTAAACCCAACCCAAACATATACAGATACATGTACATATACACATACACATACATACATGTACATATACATATACGTATGGGCCACACATTTTTAGTAGTAGTTGTTAAATGTTACGAATTAAATGATATGATAGAATGTGATTTCATTTTGAAAAGATCAGCTACTAGGGTAGCTGTTGTACATCACCTAAAAAGAAGTTAAATATATGTTGACACTGCTTATGGAAACAGTTTGTGCTTTTTGCGAAATGTGCAACATTGCCTGAGGAGAACTTTCACCTCAAGAGAAAGAGTAAAGAAGTGTAGGCAGAAGCCCCATCTTTTCAGGACCTGCTGAAACATATATGCCTACACACATAAGCACCCAGAGGCAGGCAAAAATTAAAATGAAGACTCACCTGTTTCTTCTACATAGCCTTTATTAGAAAATGTGGGATAAAAAAATAGATTTGGGGGGTATTGAATTAGTTTAAATTGAACTTCGGTAGAACTGAGAAACAGCCAACAGTCACAGGTCTTATATTTATTCAGACAAAGGGTGAACATTTTCAAGTCAAGAAGCCTTCACATAATACACAATATACACACACATACTTTACATAAATCATGCAGTGTTATCTGTATCTTAATTCTGTTGTTTTTTCTCTGTCTGTGAAGGGAGATGCCTCTAACTCTAATTCAGAAATGGACCTCTATAGCCGAAGTATGGAAGACGTGAACAGTAGCAAGAGGGATATGGCTGCGTCCACCGGTAAGACTAGTAAAATTAATGCCATACGTAAGCGATAACAAACAACAACGTGACCAGTTCCATGGAAATAATGGTGAGGTGGAGGCAAAGAACTCTGTGATGCAAAGCAGAGTTCTTCGCCTCCACCTTGCCATTATTTCCATGCAGCTGGTCACCCCAAAGGACATTATCCCTTTTATCTCCTGTTTGTATTCATGATATAATTTTATATGCATGACCTACTGAAATAAATGGTTGATTTGCTACTTTATAGCATCTGTTAGAAAAAGTAGAGTGCAGAATAGCCTTTTTAACTGTTAATTTGGCTACTAGAGTTGTCATGGTTACCATTCATAAGCACATTGACATGGAACAGTGATTTCAATGTTTAAGATCTACTTCAGAGGTAGCCAGTTATACAAAGTGAATTCCCATCTCAGCCAATCAGCAAAGAGAATTCCATTGTCAAAGGAAATAAAACAATTTATACACTGTGCACTTACCAGGAAAGCCGCACCCAAGTCTCCATACCCAGTATGCTTAATTAGAACTACTGTAGGTACCGTCTAAAAGTGTTGTACTTTCAGTCATCCACACATATTTTATGCTTGTTACAAAGTAAACCATGTACCTTAATAGCCCACCACAACACTATAGCTATTCATATTACTGAACTATTTCTGTTATTATGACTGCAACTAGTGTAGTGTAGTGTTGGCATGATCATACAACTTAACTTTTAATTTATAGGAGACTTATATACCTATATAACTTCAGGGAAATTGGCCTCTGCATTTATCCCAATCTGTGAATTACAAAGCACACAATGCACACACAGTGAAGTGAAACACACACTAACTTAGAGCAGTGGGGGGTGACATGCCTTGCTCAATGTGCTCCACTGGTTGAGGATCAAACTGGCAACCCTTCGGTTTCAGGCCCGCAGCCGTAACCAGTAGGCCACGGCTGCCTCCGAGATCTTTTTCTGCTTTTTTTCACTGATTTTGTGTCAAGTTTCACGGAACACTTAAAGACAGAGGAACACTAAACTTGTGAAGCCACTCCCCCTTTGTGCTGCCCTGCCCCCCCCCCCCCCCACCAATACAATTAGGAAGACCAAAATGTATTTGTACCTTGGGCTCAACAAGGCCATGTAAACATTTTGGAGGTTTTGAATAGCCAGTATCTTGGTCAGAGAAAGTCATTATCGCATCAAATTTGCCATGTAGGATCACTACTCCAACGTCTTGAAGTGCATTATGTAAACTTTGTTCCATTTTGGCTAATAACTACAAAACGAAAACATATAGCAACACAATTCCTGTTTCCCCACATTCCTTGAGGTGACCCGTTTTAAACTCATTAGGACACGCCCCTTTCTATTGGCCACATTTTATGGAATTTTGAAACTTAAAGCAAAAGTAAACTAACTCCTCCAAGAGCGCCTATCCGATTGCATCCGTTTTGTAAAACCAGAAAAGTCATCTCCATTTCTTATAAGCTCCTGCCATGCTTGAAAACAGTATGTTTTTGACTTTCTTATTCTCTACCACATTGCTGTCTTTGTAGTGGTGCCTATCAATGGACATGTAGACCTGAAGACGAGCCTCACCCCTCCACTCATCACCCACACTGCTGCCACACCCATGCCCATTCCCAAAATCTCAGGAGGAGGTGACGCTGCCTTTGAGTCCCATAGGGGAAGCAACATACCCATGGACCCCAGCTTCTACAACAAGTCTCCAGTCAGTGTCTTTCTTGTGGCTAAGGAATGTGTAAAAGCTGACAGTAAATCATTTAAGACTATAATAATCACCATTTCAGTAGTTGCAAAGACTGTAATTATTTCAGTTCATTATTCATGTGATAATAAAGTGTAACACCGAAGACAGAATAATAACCTCAGAGTGATTTGCTGTTTGTAGCTCAGATGCATTAAGCAAAAATGCTCTCTTGTGTCATTTTCTATTTCCCTCTGTGTGTTGGTGTCCCGTGTTCCTCTCGATCCAGTCAAGTGTCCGCAGCTCACCTCCTCACGCGCCCTTGAGCTCCGCCAGCAGTTGGAACAGCCGCCGCTCCAGCTGGAACAGCCTCGGCCGCGCCCCCAGCCTCAAGCGGCAGAAACGGCAGAGCGGTGAGCGCCGCTCGCTTTTGTCAGCTGACGGCCAGTCTAGCTCCGAGGAGGAGGAGGTCAGTGGAGCTGATGCTGGAGGAGGTGGAGAGAGGATGTCCGAATGTGATGAGGCCTCCCTGAGTGGGACAGACTCCTTTGGCCAGAGGCCACAACACCGCCGCATGGAGTCTGTGGAGACGCGGAGCTCGCTGGACTTGCCCCCAGACACACTGCAGGTCCCCTACATATACCGGTCTGCCAGCATACACAGCGCACGACCTCCACACCCCCAACACACAGCAGCTCAGGACTGCAATGGGAAGAGCTCCCCCTCCGCTACCACCAACCAGCTCTCTGTAGATGAACACCACAGTGAGGATGAAAACGTGGAGGAGGAAGGCAACATGGTAAGTGGTCATACTGGACGCTGAAATGAGGTTTAAAATCTTCCCTTCATAACAGTGGTAATTATACTAAAAAGACATTCCAAATAACTGTATAACATGTTTGAATTGAGTTATGATGTTTAGTCAGGTATTTTAGAGGTTGGAATTCTTTCAAGCAGGTGCTCAGCCTGTATTTAGAGAGACAGCATGCAGCCCTTTGCTACTTTTTGAAGCATGTTAATTACCGTAATTTCTCACATATAGGATGCAGAGTGTATAAACCACATGCACATGTTTAAAATACACAGTTTACGCTGCATCCATGTATAAACATAAAGTACTGTAGGCTAATAATGTCATGAAATAGTATCTATGTAAGGCTATTTTTTACTTTATTTCTTTTGAGGGAACCGTTGCAATTTCTTCAGGCTAGCCTATAAAGCCTAAATTAAATCAAAGCCAAGAGATCATGATAGCCTTGATCTTTATTGGGCTCTTGTCACCACATCCGTCTCTCACTGGTATACCATTGCCACATTATATTTTCACCACTGTTCATATTATTATGGCAACCTTTATTTCCTTTAATTCCAGATGAGAAAGACCAATACATTGGCAGAGGATTGTCTGTGATGGTTGTCAAAGTTTAACTGATTTCAAACCATGTAGACAAAACAAACTACATAAAACTAAAACTACAAAGTTTTTTGCCTTTGCATGACACAGTGAGGGACTCACAGTGTGTATTTGGTAGTGGTAGAAATAAATCCAGATTAGTAGTTGGGATATTATTTCAAGATATGTTGAAAAAATATCCCATATGTTGATATGTGTTTGAACCACCTTCCAAAGACGTCCTGAGTTAGTATGCTAGCAAGCATTTTATCAGTGCCAACTGTGGTGTAGTTGGTGTTTCTCGCTTTCTGCTTCCCTTTTCACTGCAAACTTTCTACAGTAGTTCAAGTATCAGTTGCGGCTTTCACCTAGGTCAACAGCTTGATGGTGTAAATTCACAGTGATATCCACTGCTGAAAACAATTTTGTGAAAATACATGCACATTATTAACAAGTTCTCCATTTTTCCACTGTTTTTGCTTCAGAGTCGGCGGTTGCGTCTGATGCACTGGTTTTCACAAAGGCAGCCTGAATGGTGTCGCCAACGGAGCAGCTGGTCCCTCTACCTGTTTCCACCTGAATCCAGGTTGGCAATTCCCTCACTGCTTTTAATTTCTTTTTAAATTGTTTTTCTTGATCTCCACTCACTATGAAACCAAAGACCTCATGCAACCTCTCGCTCATTTGGGAGTGCTCCTAGTGCTCTTTGCATCTTGCAAGTTGCATGGAGTGGGACTGCTCTCTCCCTGCCACGTGGATGTGGCCTTCCCCTGCACCCCCACCTCCCTGTCCCCCATTTTGTTTCATCCTCCCTACTGCTCTTTGAAGTGCTTGTCACCTCACATCACAGCCTGTGAGTGAACACACTTATTACAGGAGGAAGAAGTGATACGGAGGGGGGGTAGGAGAAGGACAGTCACAGCGCTTTACTAATTAAACATCAAAGAAGGGACTCATCCTCCTCTCCATGCCATCCCAATCTCTGCTGGAGATACAGTTATAAACATTCCCACACAGTCATGTGGTATTTAATTAGTGAATTTATTGTCACAATGGCTTAACTGATTAAAATGTATGTAATTAAAAAGTAATACTTTAATGTGTCTAGCTTCACACCAGTTTACTGACATTTTTAGAGTATTCCTGAAGGTGGTAGAAAACAATTCCTGTCAGGTCTCACTGATGGAAGCAAATACATGGGGTGTCAGTTGCATCCAGGATTTAAATTGATCCTGATTTATCATGGTCCTATATTTACCCTAGCATCTTTAGTATTTTTCTGATTTTATAAGATATTACAAGTAATGGCCATTTCTGTAAACGGTATAACACTTAAACATATAGGGCATATATAAAAATAATTTTCTTCCTTTGCTGATATAAAAATGAAGGAACTATGTGCCAGCTTTCCCTAAAAATGAAGGTGTTTTTGCTAAATAAATTAAGCTGTCTTCAATGAATCAATCAATCTTTACATTAGATTACACTTAGTTTTAGATTAAATTAGATTCAACTTTACTGTCACTACACCCTTGACCAGTACAAGACAGCAACATGCAGTGAGCCTCTAATGAGAAGTGCAAAAGCAGTAAGTACAGGATATACATATTAAGAGAGTATGTGATTGAGCAATAGTATTAACTATATATACAAAAAGATTAGATTATAGTTGGTTTCATCAAGAAGATGAGCTGGTGAGCCTTCTTGATCGGCCTGGAAGTGTTGGTAGTCCAGGACAGGTGCTGTGATATGTGAACCCCCAGGAACTGAAGCTGGTCACACATTTAACTGCCAACCCACTAACTTCAAGGGGGTGTGCATGACCTTCTTCTTCTTAGTGAAGTCCATCATGATCTCTCTGGTCTTGTTTGTGTTAAGGAGCAGGTTATTGGCTGTGTGTGCTCTATTACCTCATCCCTATTGGCCATCTCATTTTTGTCTTTGACAAGACCTCTCACTATGATGTAATCTGCCAACCTGATAGGTCCATTAATAGGTCTACAGTCATTAGAGAGGTGGGAGTAGAGGAAAGGGCTTAGAACAAAGCCAACACAACAGAACAATACCAGTGTTCTGGTTAAATATCAAGAAGGTGGTCTTGTCTGACCTAACCTGCTGAGGCCTGTTGTTTAGAAAGTCTAATATTAGTTTTTAAAGAGTGGTGTTGATACCAAGCTTTCCTAGTTTACTGTTCTGATTGAAGGGGATGACAGTACTGAATGCTGAACAGAAGTCAACAAACAGCATTCTTGCTCATGTGTTACTCTGGTCTAGATGTTAGAGGACAGAGTGCAGAGGTACTGTATGTATGTGGCATCCCCAGTGGCATTTTTGCAGTGTAATTGGCAGGGGTGCAGAATGGGTGGGATTGAGGTGTGAGGGGTCTTAAGGTGTGCCACGACTAGCCACTCTGACTTCATAATGATGGATGTGAACATTACAGGGTGGTGGTGGTTCAGGCACTCTGGCCTAGAATGTTCAGGCAGTGGCACAATGGAGGTGGATGTTGGCATAATTGCTTAGACTAAGGACAAGTTGGAAATATCAGGTACAAACCTCAGCCAGCTGTCCAACACATGCCCAGAGCATGTGTCCAGGGATGCCATTGGGGCTACCAGCCTTGTGCACATTAGTTTGCCTGTTTAGGTTTCTAATTCTAAATGATAAATAACCTTCCCAAACAATTCCCCAGGTAGTGTCAAGATTTAACATTATGACATCAGAATGTTATCAGTAGTATGGACTACCAAGACCTCAGCCTTTGAGAGACAGAGCTGAAGGTGCCAATCCTTCAGCCAAACTTGGAAGTCCCTGAAGGATTCTCAGATTCCAGCATTATGTAATAGCAGATACTTTGTCATTAGCTGTCAGTGTTACGTGACAGCTAACAGTGCCACATGACAGTTACTGGTAATTGAATTGAATTGAATTCAGAAACAGTTGATACGGACATCCTACAAGAATGTGCCTTTTTTGTAAACAAACAGTTTTGACAGAATTAGGTGGTAAAAATAACACATTTATGGGAATGTTATGTCTCCCTGTGGTGCATTAGTTGAGTAAACATAGATGTATGCACATGCCACCTAAGTGAGGCCAGGTGCAGGACAGGAAACATATCAGCAAAAGTAAAGTATAGGTGTCCGCACACTGAATTAGCATAGCATAGCACAACCTTTTGTCCCACCATGGTCTTCACGGGCATGAGGCATTTCTTGAGTTCAGTGATGTGTAATGCTCCCTCCACATGCAAACATACAGTATGTGTGTTTCCAGCATTTTCTGAATCCTCACTTCCTAGGCCACAAGGTCCTACTCCACTTATCGGCTGCCTTCGATACAGTGAACCACAGCATACTGCTACCTATACTCTCAAACATGGGCATCACAGGCACAGCACACTCCTGGTTTAAATCCTACCTCACTGGACGCTCCTTTAATGTGTCTTGGCAAGGACAACTGTCATCAACTCACACCCTCTCCACAGGGGTGCCCCAAGGGTCGGTACTGGGCCCCCTTCTTTTCACCATCTACACCACCTCGCTGGGCCATGTCTCCGCCTGTCTCTCTGAACTGTCCGCATGGATGAAGGAACACACACCTCCAGCTTAATCTGTCTAATCCACCATGATATCAGCCTGAATATGGGCGCTGTCACTGTCGCTCTGAACAAGGTTGTTAAAAACCTGGGCGTCATGATTGATGACCGGCTATCATTCTCTGACCACTTTGCCTCTGTAGTGTGGTCTTGCTGCTATGCACTGCACAGCATCAGAAAAATCAGACCGTACCTGACCCAATATGCTGCTCAGCTCCTGGTACAGGCGATGGTCATCTCTCACCTCGACTACTGCAACTCCCTCTTGTTTGTCCTTCCTGCTTGTGCAATCAAACCATTGCAAATGGTCCAGAATGCAGCAGCCTGACTGGTTTTCAATCAACCCAAAAGGGCACATGTCCCTCCGCTCTTCATCAACCTACATTGGCTCCTGGTGGCTGCCAGAATTCAACACAAGGCTTTGACTCTAGCCTACAAAGTCACTTCCGGATCTGCCCGTCTATCTCAACGTCATACTAAAGGCTTACATCCCGTCCAGAGCGTTGCGATCCTCTAATGCGAACTGTCTGGCCGTACCCTCTCCTAACACAAAGCAAGGTCACTCCAATGGTGGAACAAACTACCAGCTGCTACAAGAGCAGCAACATTCCTCTCGACCTTCAAAAAGCTTGTGAAAACCCTTTTTTTTCAGAGGCTACTTTCAAATGTTCAAATAACTTCCAAATGCTCCTGTATCCATTACCATACGTTAACATGCATTGAGTACCATCCACTAGCCTGGCTATTGCGACTGGCCAAGCTGTGTTGTAAACCCATTTCTCAGAAGGCGGGCTTAACCCGCCTCTTTCAAATGCCTCTGTTTGCTACTGGACGAAGCTTCAACCAATCACACCCATCTGTCCTCTGGCATATACGCAGCAAAGGAAACTGCTTGATGCAAACAAAAAGTAGTAGTAGCCTGTAGTCATATAGAAATGGCGTTAAATGATTTTTGTCGGACTTGTGAGGTGAACATGAGTGCATGGTGTTGGTCATTCAATATTGATATTCTAAAAACAAATCAGTGCGATCAAAGGCGAAATGACCACAACAACAGGGTTCTCGCAAAGCCCCATCGACTTGGTTAAACTTTTATCGAACCTGTCGGTAGCATTGCGAAAACGTCCTTTCCTGCTACAAATGCTTCAAGGGCTGCCCTTTGCTCTATTTTCAGAGAGAACTTCCCTTTGAATCCGTCCAAAACAGCAGCTACAGCTGCATTATAATGTTGCGGTTGCTCCACGTTCACCATGTTGACAGTGACTGAGATAGATTTTCCGATCGCTAAACTACCGCGTCATTGCCTTTTTGAAATGCTCGATTTTCATTGGCCCCCATTCCGAGGCCTGAGCAGAAATGGTTTAGACAGGCAGCTTGGCCAGACTGACTTGCTCGCAAAATGCAAATGCAGCGTCAGAGGCAGTATGGGCACGCCCAGGCTAACCATCCACTGCTTTGACTTGGTATGTGGGCTCACTCACCAGAGGAAGAGCAAAGTGCAAGAATCTAAGTGGGTAGCTTTCAGTCTGTAGAGTGTTCCTCGCTTGCTCCGTCTACTGTTGCTAAATGTTCTGTTGACATGAGGTGGCAGGTATACCACTAGTGCCACCTGAGATTTGCATATAAGAAGGCTGTTCACGAAAATACATTAACATCAGAGACTTGGCCAAATCTACTTAGGGTTCACATTGAATATTTAATTTTGAAATTGACCATGTCACATAATATGACCAATCTTCCTTGAAAATGATTCAGCCCATTCAGATAGGTGTTCTTGTTGTCAGTGGTAAATGGCACTTCAACCTATCAGCCATGGACAGGTCATATTAATGGAAGGCTTCATTCTGAATGTACCCCTAAGATTTTACTACAGGCATTTCAGATTTAAACAAGGATGTTGACTGTCAGACAACAGACATTGTTTAAAGTGGCATTAGTCTAAAATTAATGCTAAACAAGGTGCAACACAAAATGCTGTTAATCAGTATACGTGTTTTGTTGTTTTAAGCTAAAGTTTTAGCTGCAGATGATGCAGTTGTCATGATCAAGCTGGTCATGTGAGAGATAGAGCTGACACCTTCATATGTGTAACAATGTAGGCCAATGCATTGTAATTGTAGTGTGTACAATAATGTTAAATCAGCATTCACATAATTTCAGGAACTACTGACAGTTGAGCAAAATGAACACATTGCTAGTTTCTTCTTCCAAAAGAGGAAAGACAGCCATAGTCATAAATTATGTATCAGGAAAAGGTGAAGATGAAGGAGAAGTTGAAAAGGGGTGAGTTGAGGGAGGAGACAGACATAGTCAAGAGTCAACCAGATGATGGGGTCAAACAGCAGAACTAAAGGCTATGTTTATACATGCAGTAGGTGTTCTAACTACACTTTATTGTAACCTTATACCACGGCTTCCTTTAATTTCACCTTGTGATGCGCTCTTTAGAACGGTTATTAATTTTCTATATACGCGCACCTATGAAGTAGTCCCTGCTTTCCGACTGTATCACGCTTATGTATCAATGCGTGTTAAACTGTAAATAAACACTAAAGATGTAACAGCTGTAGCAGATGACAAGCAGATAGAAGAACACAGAGCTGCAACATATTATATGCCTCTGAGATCGTCTTTTAGTGCTGTGACGCTGCATTTGGACTCTTTACTAATGTGATTTTGCTAAGCAAGGCTTAACAGAACTTTGGAATAGCTAACTTCACAACCAAAGGCATGGAACTTAGGACTGCGTCTTGGCCATAGCAACCTGCAGTTTGGAATTAGTAATGGCCAGTAAGTTATGAAAAGACACATGATTTGGCAGATGGAAGCAGTTCTACAAATAACTTTGATTTAGCGATTAAAACACGGAAATTCTTACCTGGAATTAACATTAGATAAGTGTGGTAACCGTGGTATAAGCGGGATAATGGACTTCACGGTGTTCGTATATCAGAAAGTTAATGCACTTCGAGGTGTAACAGCCACTCTGCTTCGTGTCGTGGCCGCATTACCACCTCGATTGTGCATTAACTTTCTGATATATGAAAACCGTGTTGTCCATTATCCCTTACATATGTAGTATGAATGTCCAAACCTGCAGAATGCTAAAAGAAAAGGGTTTTAATTTTTCTACCCCATCAGAACTATATTCTACCTTCAGTAAATTCCTATAGATCTGCCACTGTACGTATATTTTTGTATGTGTGTATAATAGTTAAATGGTAGTTTTGTGATGTTTTTCATATTTTTCATTTTTGACAGGTTTCGTGTCACCTGCAATAAGATTATCGCCCACAAAATGTTTGACCATGTGGTTCTTGTCATCATCTTCCTCAACTGCATCACCATTGCTATGGAAAGGCCCAGGATTGATCCAAGCAGTGCTGTGAGTACACACACACACACACACACACACAAATGTGTGTACAAATTGTGTATTTGTTTTTCTTTTATCAGGGGCAAATGCATATCAATAGCTCTTGCCAGAATTTCATGATGTGCATGGGGCTGTGAACTACAAGTAACGGAGAGTTGTAAGAGAGGTGTCAGAAAGAATGGCAGTGGCTTTAATGTAAGTGAAGTCAGAGTTACAAAGAGACATGCAGAAAGCGCCATTAATTTTTTTTCTATTTCAGATTTTAATTAGAGCTCTCAGATAAGGGTCTTCATCAGAAATATTTTATAAGTAATATGAATAAAATACAACATCATTTTAGTTACTCTCCCTCCCCTTCTTTCTGTGTGTGTGTGTGTGTGTCTGTATTGTGTGTCTGCATGTACATAGTGTTAGCTGGAATCCTTCTTGCTATCTGACACCGGTATGATTTATTTATCCACATCATGTGTTTCCTGGGTGGTGCTTTGTTATTTAGAGAAAGAATGTTTCTTCCTACAACTATACAGCTATGTTTTACTAATAATATACATGTGACAGAAGGAAAATTTATAAAGAACCAGTATGACATTGACATGATCAAAAAGTCCAGTTGTTAAAACATCTTCTCTGACTTTGTGGTAAGAAAAAAGTACATCAAATGCCACATACCCACAGATGGGATACTAATATTTCATGCATAGAAATATTTTCATTAAGATCTCAACAGACTCCCCACCTGTGTCCTCTGCAATGGCTGGGGTCTTTTCTCAGATACCCTGCTCTGAGAGTTAATGAGACACAGATCAGGAGAGAAGCTGAGCAGCTGAGAGTGCATGCCAATCTGGAGGAAGAAGCATGATGACACCATTTACTTTTGGCCTTAGGAGCACTATGTGTAGATGTGGCGGAGAACATAAACTGTGACAGATTACCCAAAACATCTGAAATATCATATGTTAGGTCTGTGATGTCACCATTCCTCAGATGGTTCCCATAAGAGAGAGAGAGAGAGAGAGAGAGAGAGAGGATGAAGTTAGTGAGCAAGAGCACCCTGACTGTGAGAGGGGTCATGGGAAAGACAGACCCAGGGGTCCCGTAGCGCACACAAATATAGGGGGAGAAGAAGCACAAACAAGCAGAATACTGTCTGCATTCCTTTGGCGATGCTTTTTATGGCTAAATAACACAACAGGTGAAACTTTCATAGGTCTTTTGGAAATATGCACAGATTTTAGTCTACAATTAAAATGTTTCACAGTTTTTCCAAAGATTTTAAATTACTGTGACTTGAGAAATGTAAATAATGTGTGAAGACACAAGAACATGAGAATATTGATGGTAAGAATGTCTTTTAATGTACTATTATTACTCTGTAAATTACGATCCAGTATTTAGTAAGCACAATACGTAAAAGCTTTAATACACTAACAGCTTTGTGTTAAAAGCATGCAAGGGGATGTTTACTAGCAGAATTTCAGCAGAATTTCAAACATTAACATTACGCATGCATACAGACATGCACGCCTACATATGTAAGTGAAACAGAGGGAATATCATACACTGGTATCAGGCTGCACAGCAGTAAGGCTGTTTTCTTCTCTGATTCCTTGCAGGAGCGCATTTTCCTTAGGCTGTCCAACTACATATTTACTGCCATCTTCATAACCGAAATGACAATAAAGGTAGGTGACAGAAGTGGCATTTGTCCTGGTGGATGAGATGAGGTCATGCTGCCAGCATGTTAACAGCCTCAGTTTATCGCAGGGCAAAAAAGTGTCAAGTTAATATATCTGTGTTTTTGCATAGTTTGTGACACAATAATTAAACTGTTTTATCAACCTATTGTTATGTTATGAAGGTCTAGAATAGTATGGATATTTTATCTTGTTTACGTTTGACTAAAACAACCATTTACCATTTGGTTTTATTTCATTGTTTGACTATTCTGCAATACAAAGCCAAAAGGCTTTTGTCAAAACTGAGTTTAGACTGGATATTGACTTTATAAACACCTATTTTGTCTCGTGTGGCCCACCCGCGCATGCAAACACACACACAGGACTGGGCAGGACGACAACTTTGAAGGCATTTTTTTCAGTTTCAATATCCGCATAGTTACTGCCTTTGTAGAGCACTATAATTAGCTGGTGGAGAGCATAATGAATCTTGCTTATTGTGTGGTGCCTTTTTATGTTACTGTTGATGTTGGTCTCTGGGACAGTATTTCTGTCCCACTATTTCACATAAATGCAAGCCAACATTCAGAAATGCAGCTTTATTGGCAAAATAAGATGCTTAAGCTATCTAAGATTTGTTCAGACTCCAAGAACTTGTGTATGCCAATGCTAAGATGACCTTTGGAGGCAGAGGCAAAGGGATTCCCTGGGGCAGACAGGAAAATTCACCAACATTAGTCTAGAAGGTCGGCCCTCTTTCATCAAATTCCTTCAGATTCAGCTTAAAGGTGACAGAACGGTTGCACAGGCTTTTAATCCTTGTTCTGTGATGTGACATATTGACCTTATTGTGGAAGAGAACAAGGGCATCGCTACATTCTTCCGGTCTGTCTCTATACTTATGGTTAAGTAACTCTGTCTAGTGCAGTCGACAACAGTGCATTGGCACAGTAGTGCAAAGATGTCACGCTTGAATTATTCGGTGAGGGGGCTATCAATAACTAGAAAAAAAACACGGCTGTACTTGGAACAACTCTGTATTGTCCATGGGAAAACCAGGGATAATGTTGTTGGGCAGGCTTATAATCTGTTCTCTGCCATCCAGCAATGAGGAAATTATTTTTATCTCCGGTGGGGCCAAGGACTAGCTTGGTAAACCAGCTCCTCGTACTTCATTTCATTTTGTACAGAGAGTCTGGAGTGAAAGCCATGAGAAACGATTTCTTCCTGGAGGTGTGGACTCAGCTGAAGTTTAAAACAAGTGGCTCTGCCTTTACCCAATCTCTAACGTCTGGTCATCATGTATGCAATTAGCCTATCTATGCACTACAATTCAAATGTAGCACACAAAGTCAACATCATGGCTCACGAACACACCCTCTGTTCGCTGATTGGCTAAGAGTTGCCCGGTCCTCTTACATGAATTTCAATGGCCTCCACTCCAGACCCTCTGTACAAAATGAAATGAAGTACGAGGGGTGGGTTTACCAGGCTAGGCAATGTCTATCTCCGCTAATGCAACTCAACTGATGTTACTTGAAATCTAACAATCTAAAACATCGGCACATACATCTAGTATCGGAGTAAGCTTTGCAATTAGACTACTGCTCCACGCTTCTACATTTAATGTTTTTGAACGTCACCAAACAGAATATTAAACATTGTAACATTTTTGTGTGGGATTTTGGCTCAGCCAGAGCGGTAGGCAAACCAGGACCAAGCGTTTACATGTAGAGTGTCCTATTTCACAGGATTCACTCACAAAACAACTACATTAACACGTGAGAATGATAGCACAAGAAATGTTGCGATGCGAGGAGGGTGCACTGAGTTGTGAATGGCTTGTTGTCAGCACAGACAGGTCAGTCAAGTGCAGTTGTATGTGTGTATGAAATAGCGAGGCTGGCTGTTTTTTTGTTTAGCATCTCAATCAGCATTGCCCAAGTTGAAATTATTGTATTGATGACTTGCAGAAGCTAAACGGAAGATAGTGCTGGAAAAGCAGTAGTATAAGCAACGTGGTCTGCATAGTTAGGGAAGTTACAAATATAGTGGTCAGTTTCATGAATCCCCTTCTGTATCTTTTTTTTTTTGACAAATCGCCCCCTGCCTCAGCCCACCGCTGCATGTCCTCCAGGCACTCAATGGAGTTCATTAACCTCGAGTGACGAAGCCCAATTTCTCCATCCAACCTTATAATCCTGTTTTTGTCTCTTTCTAAGTTAGCCTATCCATTTTAATTCACAGGGTCTTCCAACGTAGCTGTCTTGTTGGACGACGAGCAATTTTGAAAATGGCCATGTCAGAATAAGGTCAATACACAATAAAAATTTGGTTGGATCTGTAATGCCTCAGAAGCTTCCTGAAAGACTCTTTCAGAAAGCTATGGGATATGGGAGATAATGATGTGCCTTTCTTATTTAAGCACAGAAAAATTAAAACAAATCAAGGTTTTAAATTTATAAGCCTTACAAAATCGATTGTATTTTCTTTCATTTTAAATCTGTTGTTATTTAAAAAGGCTTTGCAACTACAAAGGGTTTTCACCTCTAAATAAATGCTAAATAAATAATATAGAGCAAGCTACCCAAAAGAAATCCACCCTTTATACTCTTGTAGATCCCGCCCATCACGTTTTAGTTGGTCTAAAAGGCAACTTTTTGACTTGCAAAAGATTTTGAGGTTCAAAACTTTTCACTTCGTAAACAATTTTGACCCAGAAGTGTCACCTAAATTTGCAGCCAAAACTTTTTGATCCATAAAAGATTGAGATGCAAAACCTTTGGATTTGCAAACATATGCCCCCAGATGACATCCCTGGTCCATGAAGAAGGATTGGTGTAGGAAAGGCAACGGAGGGTGCTCTCCAGGTCTTGATTCACTGTCTCCGTCTGACCGTTGGATTCGGGGTGAAAACCAGAGAAATGTCTGAGCTTGGCTCCAAATAGCTTGCAGAAGGAACTACAGAACTGCGAAGTAAATTGTGGCCCACGATCAGAAACAACATCTAGAGGGAGACCAAATATCCTGAAGACATTCTGGCAAACGACCTCAGCAGTCTCTTTCTGCAGCCTTCTGCACATATTCCAGGTCGCTGTAGTCAGTCCACACCACAAACCAATTCTGGGCTCCCTCGAGCCAATGATGCCACTCTTCCAATGACTTCTTGATCGCCAAGAGCTCTCAATCCCCTACATCATAATTGTTCTCTGTAGGAGGGAACCATGACAAGAAGGTATCTGCAAACCATTGGGACAGAGATGCTTTGGATGTTGCTGTGGGTGCAGCCATTTCAACAACAAAAGGGGAGAGAGGGATTAGACAAGGTAAGTACTGGAGCAACGTCACCTTGAGTTTTTGGAAGGCTCTTTCTGCTTCAGTAGTCCAGACAAGAGGACTGGACCTCTTCTTGGTTGGTCAGTGGGGCAGCAACAGCACTGAAGTTTCTGATGAACTTCATCCTCCATGATGAAGCCTAATTTCCACTTTGGAGACATTAAATTCACACTTCTCTAACTTGACAGAGGTCATTGTACATGTTCATGTACGGACTTAGAAAAAATCTAAATGTCATGTAAATAAATGGAAATATAACTGTTTAACATTTCCCAGAGAACATTGTTGATCAGTGCCTGGAAGACAGCTGGAACATTTGTCAAAGGGCCTGATCAGATATTTATAATGCCGTGTTGGTGTGTTGAAGGCCATCTTCCACTCATCTCCATCACGAATCCTTACCAGATGGTAGGCATTATGGAGATCCAACTGTGAGAACAAATGGTTTCTCACAGTCACCTTGTTCAATCCCTGATAGTCAGTACATGGCTTGAGGCCACTATCTGTCTTCTCGACAAAAAAGAATCTGGCACCAACAGGAGATGTCAAAGTCCTGATGTGTCCAGCGCAAGTGAATTCTTGATGTATTCCTCCATCTTTTGAGTCTCAGCCAGTGACAAGTACAAGATTTGTCCTCATGGTGGAAGAGTTCCTGGCATGAGATTGATCAAAAGGCCTATGAGGAGGCAGTGAAGTAGCCCTCTTCTTGTTAAAAACCTCACTCACATCATGGTACTCGGAAAGGACTTGGGACAGCTTGAGACAACTAGGAGGTTTGGAAACAGGAGACTTAGGTCTGGAGAGGAGGCAAGAGGACTAAGAGGTCCCCATTTAACAACAGTTCCAGTAGACCAGTTGATATGAAGACTATGGTGAGAACCAGGGGCACCCTAAAACATCAGGGAACTCAGGAGACAAAACCAAATTAAATTGGATCTTTTCATGATTTCCTTTTCAAGAGTTCCTGGCATGAGATCGATCAAAAGGCCTATGAGGAGGCAATGAAGTAGCCCTCTTCTTGTTAAAAACCTCACTCACATCATGGTACTCGAAAGGGACTTGGGACAGCTTGAGACAACTAGGAGGTTTGGAAACTGGAGACTTAGGTCTGGAGAGGAGGCAAGAGGACAAATAGGTCCCCATTTAACAACAGTTCCAGTAGACCAGTTGATATGAGGACTATTATGACAACCAGGGGCACCCTAAAACAACAGGGAACTCAGGAGATGAAACCAAGTTAAATTGGATCTTTTCATGATTTCCCCCAGTAGACATGGGCACAGGAGAAGTGATAGTACCTTCTCCTAGTACCTTCCATTAAGGGCGGTCATGGAGAGAGGATGGTCGAGGTTGTTTATGGGAAGGTGAAGTCTGCTGGCAAGGGAAGTGTCCATGAAATTCCCAGCAGCACCTAAATCAACAAGAGCCAGTAAGGGGTGATGCTCCCAGCAGATCGTGATATGAACTTGCATGAATGATGTTGAGGTGCAGGAAGTGAGAGCTGTCCCAGTTACAGATCTCTGTAACTGTAACAGTAACTGTATTGTGCATGTGTTTGCCTCTTTTTTTGATAAAATGTAAATATGTGCCAGAATGTATGAAAAGAGATACAATGTTTTTGCACCTAGAATTAAACAAGAATTAAACAAATCAAAAGAAGATCACTTTTAAAAGGACTACAGGAATCACTGAATTATAATATTGAGTAAAAGTTGATTTAGGCCTAGGCATTTCAATAATTCAAATCAATAAGTGAATTTTATTATATTGATTCAGATAAAGTTGGGCTTGAATTTGATTATTAGCCTATGGCTTACAGCTAATGAAAACCTATGATTTATACCCTATCAGGCTGAAAACTCATTATTTGTAGGCTATTAGAAAATTAGAATATCATGAACAAGTAGCCTGGACAAGTCAGTCTGGTGAACCTGCCTATTCCTGACTGTTTCTTTGTCCAAGAAATCGATTGCTACGCATACGTCATCAGAATCAGTGGTCTGACAGTTGTAGCTCTGTCCGGTAGAGAGGCATTTGATGAACACTTGTTGATCCTGCCTCTGACAACTTCCTGTCTACGCGATCTTTGCCAGACTATGCGCTGTCAACAAGTTTGGTGCGACAGCCAGGCTATTGAACAAGGATATTGTAGGCTCACTCAGCTAATTAGCTCAAAACATTTCAAATTCAATTTGTATGAGATAGAGATGTTCAGAAAGTCTAGGGGCCTATCATGGCACAGCGCACTGTGCATTCGCAACATGCGCAAGGTTACTATTCTGTGCCAACACATCGTTAATTTTTTCAGGCAAAAATCACGTTGTCTAGATGGCAGATGACACTGCGCCGTCACGGGTGTGTCAGCGAAAAGAAGAGGAGTGGTCTGGCGCAAAGCGTGCCAGATGCTATTATAAGGACGCAAAAATGAAATCCGCCAGTGAACAACAAAATCCTGGTCTGTCGTCAGTTGCTCATTGCTGAAAAGCTATTTTAGGGGCGCACAGCGCTTTGGGATATGAAAGTGTGCACAATGCGCGCACACCCTGCTTCTCTCATCAGCAGGAGCACGCAGCAGGATTTATTCAAAAGTTTTTCATGTGGAGAAAAAAATTATGGAGTCCCTGGAAATATGAAATATAAATGTTTATCACATATATCACAATATTATTAGTTTATAAAGTTATTTAAGATTCACATTGCTGTAATCACAGATAAGTAATGGCGGTAAAACTAATTGGTTGTTTAACCAATAGTGGCCGACACATACATACTTAAATACACCTATCAAGATTGGGTGTCAAGAGCAAGATTGGGTTTAAAGAACAGGAAACGGTGATATTGTGCTACACCTCCACAATATCATATAAGTTCATAAGTTGCATTGGCTATATAATTCTATCTTCATTACGCTGTAAAATATATAATAGTATAATTATAGTTATAATAGAAATATAGTATATGAAATGTGAAATATAGCGCTTATATATTATTGGTTCGCAGCCAAATGGAGTATCTAATGGGACAGAGGCTTCCTCGACGCCGGGGGGAGAGGGTCCACCGCCCGAGACTGACCTATCTTTCCCTCACTGAGGAACAATGCCACCAGCACCTGTGTCTATCCCGCCAGGTTGTGACAGACATCTGTCACCTTTTAGCAGATGAGCTGGAGACACATTCAGCGACTCCCTATGCCCTCCCTGTTGCTGTAAAGGTAACGGCAGCACTGCATTTTTATGCCAGTGGGTCATTTCAGCATCCCCTAGGTTCCATTGGAGGCATATCGCAACCTGCCGTAAGTTCAGTCATACATGCAGATACATCAGGTCTAGTCCGACATGTTAGGGAATATATCCAGTTTCCCGTGACCCCTGCTGACCAGGAGCGGGTTAAGCAGGTCCTCTGGACCAGGTATGGGTTCCCTGGTGTCCTGGGTGCCATAGATTGCACGCATGTGCAGCTACGTGCCTCATCAGAGAATGCTCTGATTTATGTCAACCACAAGGGAACCCATTCTATCAATGTCCAGGTAGTCTGCGATGGTCAATGTAAAATTACACATGTCTTCGAAAACTATCCTGGTTCCAGCCCCGACTCTTTCATAATGGCTAATTCTGTTATTCCCATAGTCTTCGAGGGGGATTCCCCCCTTGATGGGTGGCTGTTGGGGGACAAAGGCATGGCTTATGACACCCTACATCATGCCAGCAACAGTGCGTGAATTGTCATTCAATCGAAAACACACAAAAGCATGCACTGTCATAGAGAGAACATTTGGCTTGCTGAAAATGTGCTTCAAATGTTTGAATAACTCAGGTGGCACATTACAATACACTCCTCAAAAAGTAGCAGCATTCTTTGTGGCATGTTGTCTGTTGCATAACATTGCCATAAACCGTGGGTGTTGTGATGACATACATGAGGACACATTAGAGGACTTTAGGAGGCGTGATGCTAAACTGCATGTGCCAATGGCATTGAACCCAAATGCACCTGCTGCTGTGTGAGAGAGACGATCTGAACTGGCAGAAGAGCTGCAACATGTATAGCCTGGTAAGCAAACTCGTGGCCCACCCCCCCCTCCCAAAAAATGTATTTTAATACACTGACAGTCAATGAAAACGCATCGATGGCGACGAGACGAGACAGGAAAAACACATGATTTTGTAACAGCTGATCACCAATTCACTGAAGCGGAAATTGTAAACATCCGAGTGGTCATCCCACTCTCTTATGACCAAACGAGTGCATTTGTACTCGTTTATATGGTTGGAATCGTTTCTCTGTAAAAAAGTACAAGAAAGTTGTCTGATGCGTTTTCATTGACTGTCAGTGTATATTAGTAAGCAAACAGGCACAAATGTATTGCAGTGTTAGGCAGTTTATTTAAGATTTTATTTGTCGTTTTAAATGAACAGCATGGCAAGTTGTAAGAAATGAAAGACAAATCGAACAAAAAAAAAAAAAAAAAATGGACAAAAAAAACCAACAAAAACAAAATAACCTCATTTTCTCCCTCCTCTGGTTTGTAGGCGGGGGGTGCCACGATGGAGCTGGACACCTGGGGATCGGGCTTGCGTTGAGCTTCTGGTGGAGCGGGTAGTGGAGGACTGGGGAAGGATCACTGGGCCATTTGCTGAGGCAAGCAGCTCAACAGCTCCAGCCAGCCTTTCGAGGCTGTTGGCAATGCGCCCCAGAGACCGCAGCAACATTCCCATATGTCCCAAATGCCTCACACGCCTCACACCATGCCGGATCCCGGTCAGCTCCCACTCCAGCATGTTGAACCCGGCTTGCTGGAGCTGCAGGAAGGGATGATCCTCCTGTTGCACGCGGCGGCGTGACCAGGTGCTAGCCTGGTAAACCCGCCCCTTGTACTTCATTTTTTTATTTTGTACAGAGAGTGTGGACCGGAATCTCTTCAGGGTCATTTAGTCGGCCCAAGCAAGACCGATCCAATCAGCGAACAGAGGGTGTGTTCGTTAGCCGTGACGTTGACCTTGTGTGCTACATTTGAATTGTAGTGCGTAGGTAGGCTAATGTGGCATATGTGACGACCAGGCGTTAGCGATTGGGTAAAGGCAGAGGCACTTTTTTTAAACTTCAGCAGAGTCCACACCTCCAACAAATCGTTTCTGACGGTGTCTGTTCCAGACCCTCTGTACAAAATGAAAAGAAGTACGAGGGGCTGGTTTACCAGGCTAACCAGGTGCGGGGCTGGGCTGTGGACCCTTGGTTCATTCCCTACACTGCTGTACGTTGTGTGCTGGACCACGCCAGGATCTTCAGTTGGTGCTGTGTAACAAATAAATAAAAAAATAGTTTATTGCATTTTTGTATGCATGACAATATATCTATATAATAAAAAAAAACACAAAAGTCTACATGGATTATTCTTTGCCTTTGTTATATTGTTACCTTGTGTAACTTGGAGTTCAATGCCTACTTCTACCCCTCCGAATCCCTGTACACTTTCGGTGGGTAGATGCAGCAATTATCTTCTGTAGGCATCAGCTACACGCTGTCTGATGGACCTCCACCTCCCGTTTTTTCTGTTTTTTATTTTTTCTTTGCGTTGAAAGCTTTTGTTTCCCCTGTCTTCTAACATCATTGTACCGCTTTCGGCACTGTTGGGATGTTCTTTTTTTGCAAAAGGCGGAGGACACAATTGAGGATATTTCCTCCCATACTTCCTTGGCCCGTAGAGGTTTGGGGGGACTCTTTCCATCCCCAAAGATAACCTGTTCATGCGCTTTTACCTCACGCACTAGCAGATCGGTCTCCTTCATCGAAAAACGCTCCTGTCTTCCGGATAAATTCACCATCGTAATAGCAACACGCCGTGGGAAATGCGCCGCTGGCTTTTAAAAGGGAATTATATAGGTAGGGTATAAATTCTGATTGGTTAATTGTATGTTACGCCCAAAACACGCCCATGACTAATGAAGTACTTTAAGACCAACCCTTTTGAACCATGCGCCTGGCGCAATGTTCGCTTTTCCCGCCGTCAAAATACTAAATTGTGTCAAAATACTAAATTGTGTCACCTTTAAGCTTGAAATGGGAACCATAAATGAGAGTAGCGATACTCACTGGAGGTTAATTAACCAAGGCTGACATAAAGGGGGTGAGAAGTTTCAGGGCTCAAACACCACAACCAGGGGCACAAAGTGTCAAGCTTTTGTCTCCTTATGACATGCCTTTGTTTAGTTCAGGTTTGATCATTTGTGTTGTTTGATGTATTTGGGACAAGAAGAGACATTATCGAGCCTTCTACATTCTGAGTACAAAATGGCTGAATTACTTAATGTTTCCACCAGATAGAAAATGTATAAATAAAACTATTTCCTCTTAAAATAAATCTAATTAATCAAATACAAAAAGTAAACAAAGTATGTAGAATATGTAAGGGATAACGGCCGACGAGATGACCAGTTCTGTGGAAATAATGGCGAGGTGGAGGCAAAGAACTAATTTTATATGCATAAACTACCAAAATAAATGGTTGATTTGCTGGTTTATAGCATCTGTTAAGAAAAAGTCATTTAACCGTTAATTTGGCTGTGAGAGTTGACATAGTTACTATTCATAAGCTCATTGGTATGGAACTGTGATTCAAATATTTGAGATCTTCTTTAAAGGTATCCAGTTATACAAAGTTAATTCCCATCTCATTAGCCAATCAGAAAATAGAATTCCATTGTTAAGGGAGATAAAAGAGTTTATTCCAGTGTTTATTCTAAGTTGGACATTTTAGCAATAGTAAAATGATGTTGGGTCCCTCTCCTGGGTCATTGTGCTTCACCACTGCTAGGTGAGCATTTTGTAGGTACTTTGTCATCACATTGTGTATTTGTTTCTCGTTTCTCGTTGGCTTATGTTGCATGTGCCTTATTGCTGTCTGTAGGTTGTTGCCTTGGGTTGGTGCTTTGGAGAGAAGACCTACCTGAAGAGTACATGGAACATTCTGGATGGATTGCTGGTGATGATCTCTGTCATTGATATACTCGTGACCATGATCTCTAACAGTGGGACCAAGATCCTGGGGATGTTGCGGGTCTTGAGACTGTTAAGGACACTTCGTCCCCTCAGGTAAGTACACCAAAGTAATAAGTGTCTGCTTCATAAGGAAATAAAGACAAACGTGTTGACTAAATGGTTTAAATTGACACAGAGGGATTGTTATGAAATACCTGTACTGTTGCATCACATAATAAGTTTCTCATCACATGGCAACATTTAAAAACACACAAACTTTGCTTGTAGACATAATGCTTTTTAAAGCATGGCTGAAATGATCACATTTTGGAACAGCTATACTACATAACTATTTACATTAGAATCAAAAATACCCTATTGAGTGTATCAAAAATACTGCAATGCTCTGGCTCAGCGTTGTATGAAGTTGAGCAGCTTCAGTCACAGTAGCTGCTATAATGCCAGCTCTGGATGCTTCAGCCCCATGTGTGTCGAGGCCCATTGTTTTAGTTCAGTGCATCCCTGGCAGGGAGCACCGCCTTAGCAGAAACATAGCACTGAATTAAACATGAGTCAGTACTGGCTCTTCTTCTCCTCTGGTGTTAGGCTGCCTGAAAAAGTAGATGGTGCTCAGAAAAAAAACAAAATGGCACAACCTCTCTTATTTCTAGGGATTCAATGTACATGGCAGCTTGGATAATCATTGTGAGCACCCTGGATATATGAGATGGAGTTTTATGTTAAATGTGGCTATCCTGTTCAAAGTTCCAGATTCTCAGTACATTCTGCAGAGATATAGTATGAATGACAATCACAGATCCTGCACAACCCAGTTGTAAGCCTTGGCAGAATTTCTGTTCTGCTCTCTCTCTTGCGCTCTTGCTGTTGTCACTCAGCTCTTAGTATTTTGTCATCTCATGCGTATATATGGTCATGTAATGTCGGTCCTACCCAGAGCTATACACTCCTCAGGAGAGATATTAATCATGCCATTATGCAAGAACAGGAAAGAGGTGTTTCTGTGTTTATGTCTATGTGCGGACAGGATGATGTATCGACTTTATAAAGTAAAGAGAATGTACATTAAGACCCCATTTATCACTCTACTGACCCCCAAGTTGAGCTGTTCATTCAAAACATTGAAAAAACGTGCAAACAGCACTTAATCTATCAAATGTCATGACACAGTGCTTTTGTATGGTGTTTGGTGTTTTTACTTATTAATGTTCCTTAATGCCTTTTGTTGTGTAAAGTGAGAGTTTTGGACCTTGGGATGTGGTTTTCCTGTCAAGATCACATGTTTCCCCTCAACAGGAATTTGTTTCTCCATTATTATATCTGTTGTTTTACAAAGACTAAAGGAGATCTACTTGAAACGTATACTTTTACACTATATGAATATTACAAAGAACATCAATAACAAATACATTTGTTAAATTTGTTCAGTATATGTTCAGTCAATACCAATGTTCTTTTGAATTTCCTGTCAGGCATCAGTTTCATGTAAGGATCTAGCTAGTTTCTAAAAGTTATATTAAGCATACAAAAGCCACCAAGTCACATTAGTCACTAAGTTGGGCTGTCTAATTGATGCTGGATGGCACTGCTCATAGTAGCATAATACAGTTATTGATACAGTTGGGCCCCGAATAGCTGTGGTTGTATTCTTGCGATAGCTTGCCATTTGATAAATCATTTATTGTGTTCCACCATCTTGTTGTTCTTTGCATTGCTTTGCCTTTAAATTTTGATTAGTAAGCTGGCATTAGTTACATAGAGTACAGGTATTTCATTATCTAACCTGAGACAACTAAAGCCAAGAATCAGAATGATTTCATCAGATAATGTCATACTGTTTGTTCTCACTGTAGGCTGCTGCCGAATCCTGAAGGTAGAACACTTGGGGGTGTGCCTTACAAGCATAGGCTACATAAACCACATCCAGACTAACCCAATATACCCTGATGATAAACATTACTTCACTTTAGATACATTACTATTGTGCCACCACACTCAACATTTTCTGTTTTGTAAGTATGGAGTATTTAACTATTTAAATTGGTGGAGAACTTGGCACAATTTTTAATCACAGATTGCAAATCAATAGGCAGATTTTCTCTGTGCTCACCATATTTGCTCAATAAATCTATCTATCTCATATTTTGATATGTCTCTGAGCCAGCAGTTTAAAAATGTTTTTCTGAATGGCTACCTTCACATTTTTGGCTACTCTCAACTACTGAATCAGCCTGTAAGGTTGAGGTTCAGCTCAGACTGTCCACATGAACAGTTTGAATGATGAAATTGAGTCATCCGGATGGTACAGACACAGACCCTCTGTTAAGAGACCAAGCCTAGAGCAGTAGCACCCCCACTTCTATCAGAAGAAATTTGTTGGTGTTGAGACCCCTTGTTCCTCTGTGCCACTTTCTGATAGAACATCCGGAACCAGAATAGATATACCATAGAGTTAAAAATAGAGAGAGAGGACTCCCTATCAATGTCTAATCAGAATTTGTGACTTTGTGGAGGATCAAAAACAGGAGCGATGTCAACAAACACAATGTGCGTCAATTAGAAGACATGCTGTCTGTAAAATGATTTAGGTCGTCAGCTATGGACTAGATTATCCTGAAATTCAACACAGTGGTGTACAATCATGTCAGCTACACAGAATTAACAAAATAAAAGTTTAAAAAGCCAGTGAAGAGCCAGAGGCCAGCAGGGAAACTGACAATTTGACAGTGTGTATGGACAGATAATTATCAACATACACAGGACTGTAAGTAGTGATTGCATCATTTAATGTTATAAAACATATTCATACGAGCTTATTTTAAAATAAGGTCAGCCACTTAGCTGTGTTACACTGATACATTTAATTTGTCTGCTAGGAAGCTAACCGGCGTGTACGCTACATGTTAGAAAATACGTTAGTTAGCCTGCAACATCCTATATATTGCAGGTGAGTTTGGCTGCTAATGTACATATCTTGATCATCAATCAGTTACATGAAAGGAAGGCTTCAAAACTGTTATGCTTATCAAATGGTTTAATGCCCTGTGAATTTAAAAGATGTTCAGTAACTGAATCTGTAATCTATTTTGTTGATGAACAGCAGCCGCCAAAACAAAAAACTACATGTCATTGGCAAGTGCTAATTTTGAGCCCTGTAGCTACTATGCATTTTCAGGCCATTTTAATATTTTATTAGCTTTTTGCATTACAACAGTGTACTTTATTACTTTGACATGTGTCAACAGTTATTAACATACATTTGGTGATTCAGACAGCCATTTATACATTTCTTGTAAAGAAGTTACCAAAAAAAAAACGAGGGCAAACAGTCTTTCGACCCTGGAATTTACACTGTGTCAATACAGTTTGAAGATCGTTTTTCTTCTTATACTTGTATACTTGTATTCTTCATTCTTGTAAACTGTAGGGTTACCTACCTATGGAAGGATATTCCAGACGGTTTTTGCAATTATTGATGCAGTTGTAACAGGCACAGGACTCAGGCATGCTGTATTTGAGGAAGACGACACCATTGATTTCTATGAGATTAATTGACCACACATTCCCGTTTTGATAATGGCGGCAAGTCTCCATGGAATCACAGGATTACGTCACCAGTGCTCTCCCTCCTATTTTTAGCTCTATGAGATATACCCACATTTTAAACGTTTTCAATTAGCTGTTTTTGTCAAATGCTGCTTCTTCCTTCAGACATTCTTTCTCTTTCCTCCTCTGCTGTGCTGAAAGCTTTGGTTATACTGAATACAAAGGGCTAAATTTAAGATTGGAAGGTGTAGAATGTGTGTAGGCTTGATGTTCCCCGCAAACTAATATAGAATCATATGGATCCATTTACAGTCTGACAAGAGGATTTCATCTTTGAAATGTGAAAGATATCACATTTCCAAAACTTACAGAACATGCAACTCATAAATCTTCAACCTGGGGTTTGTGACCTCCCAGAACGTTCTTAGAGTGATTGCAGGGGCTTCCCCAACATTGTTTGATAATAACTCTCCCCCCACCAGCTTCTAAAGGAGATGGCGAAAATGATGCATAAATATATGAATCTAAAAATAGCATGTAATGGCTTTGCATTCAATACACCATAACAAAGTAATTTGGTACATGGCCCAGTTAAATGAGCACCACAATGCTATGGTCTACAGTATGTAATAGGCGGCCTCTGCTGTGTCTCTGTCAGGTAAGACCTCTGGGTTAACTCAACATGTAGAAAGCACTTTGACAACTCTGAAAGAAAATGTATACACTTTGTCTGTATTTAAAAGGTTTGATTGGATAGTAATCAGTCTGATGCTGCAAACAGAGGACTGCTGTTATTGTGAGGATGAAACCTAGGCATGATGATTGATAATAAATGTTCATTTAGGATTCAGGATGATGTTACATGAACTAAGGTCTGATTTGGTGCCAGTAATAAGAACCAGTAATGCAATGCCAAACCTCCTGCAAGTCGGCATTTTCCAATATCTTATTCCATCTGATTGAATAGCATTTAATTTATTTCATTTCAGGCTCACAGTCCTCCTTCCACATTATTTATTGTGGAAAGAGGCAAAATCCTCATTTAAGTATCACTGCCTCCACTGTCCTTGCACCTGTTTCTGATTTATACAATCATTCTTAGAAAAACATACTCAAAATGCCAAATGTGCAATATTTTAAAACATGTGAACAGCTCAATACTTACTTATACAATAATTAGGGTCTTTGGGAATCTAACCCAAAATCTTAACTTCAAGTGAGTTCTATATAGAAGTCTATGAGCTTATCCAAAAATAAGCCAGCTGCCCACAAATCTAATCAGACATCATACCTTGTCTGTGCTTCTTCTTCATACCTTGTCTGGCAGCTCCTGGTACCTCCTAGAAATTACATGTTTTAGTACAAAGAAATAAACTGAGTTGTTTTATTAATGACTACCTTACTGACACAGGAGGTTTTGTCCAGCAGAGTGATTTGCTTGTGTGAGGGTAGAATTTCCCTGAGAGATACGGACTATGTTGTGTAAGCATGACCACATTCTATAAGTCACACTCTGTGATTGAGTGTTGACAGCCCCTTTTAATGTCAGCTACTACTACAGCTACTAAGATAATTATGAGCTTAGACATGTATTGCAACAAATGGTGCATGATTATGTGTGAGCCATTTTATTCCACAATGTTTTTTTTTTTTTGTTGTTTAAAAAAAAAAAAAAGACATGTCACCATTTAAAATTAGGCACTCCATCCCAACAGTAAAATAATAAATTAGGCTGACTGTCAAATAATACTCAGCAGTGGAAGTCTTATTATTTTAAAAACATCAGAAGTTGTCTCGTCATTCAAATCAGCAGCATGACGAGAGAACACGCCACCACCCCTCCGCATCACTGCCCCCTACTGTTTAAAACATGGACTCACAGTTTAAAAACCAAACCCAATGCTGTATGTCTGCAAGTTAAACAAGTGAGGTAGCTATAGAAGTAGTTGTTTTGTTTCAGTATACAGATGGATCAATCAAATCCTATGACAGTTGACCTACACTGTGCAGATACATAAATTGTAAAAGTTTTTTGGATAGTCTCTTGAACTTGTATCTTGATCTTATGGTCTCTTTCCCTTTGTTTTGTTTGTTTTCCCTCCATCATAGTCTCTAGACTTTGTAGGCTACAATGGCATGACCCAGTGACGTGCCAAACAGGAAGGCATTATAAAACCCTAACAATGTTAAAAAGCTTTAAAAATATGCTATACTGTGTTCTGCAATGAAGAGAGAAATAAAATTACACAAGAGAAACATGGTCCATGTACACTGTGATTCAGTGAGATTAAAGGGATAATTTAAATGGGCTATTTCCCTGTTACTAATTACCCAGTTTGGCAATTACACTAATACGGTAAAACCGTTTCTTTTTTGTTTTTTGGTGAGATCTGTAAGTAATTTAACAGCCCTTACTTATGGTTAAAATGTCATGCATACACTATAGTGCTTCAGTGTAACATTAATTTTAGCTTGGTGCATCACACTGGCAGGACATGAGCTTGTCGTATACCAAGTACAACAGTCATAAAAATACAATTCAAAAACTCTGAAGTCACGTATTATGAATTCAGAATGAATTCACCTAGAGATGGGACTTTAGTACATATTTAAGTCTGCAATGGAATCACAAAGCCTGGTGTGCTATGGAAAGGAAATTCCAAAGCGTGGGGGTATAAATATGCGAAAATGTTTTACCAACAGTGATCTTAAGGTTTATATCCAGTACTGTCAGAAAGCCAGCTAATAGACTGGACACTTTTTTTTTTTTTGACAAATGCGCATCGTAGAAGCATTTTTAGTAAAAGTTGGGAACCTGTCTACATAACATAATTAAGGTCTGGTGAATTTGCATAAATGAAAAGGCTGCTGAAATTAACACATTTTGGCACTGTATTTTAACAGTCACTGCATTTCAATGAAGATAAATGCCCACTCTTCACATGTTTGCATCTTACAAATATTCAGTGAGCCAAAGATCAAATATACAGGCCAATACAATTATTAAATAATTAAAAATATACTTGTTTAAACTGTAATATGCTAGTTACTGACCACCATTATCTTAAACTTTAACATAAAAAAATACTTTCTCTTGTAAGTTTGCTATGCAGAAAAACAAATGTCTAGACGTGTTTCAAGGCTGAAGAGGACATATTTAAAGGATTAAACATAAACTGCCTTGTCCTGCCTTGACCTGCTGGAGTGTATTTGGTAACACACGCACAACCAAGAATGTGCTAGTCATCTGAGCAGTTGGTCACAGCACTCATGGTGACCATTCATTTTAAAGTTTCTGTGTATTTATTTTATTTCACAATATTAGTGCATCAAGGATCAGCCCTGCCTTGACCTGCCTCAACTGTTGTACATTCTATACTAGATGCATTTTTAGAAAAAGTCCCTGTATACTGATTCTAGAAGAATTGTATGTTAGCAAGCACTGTTTTCCGTGGAAATAAATGTCTGTTTGTTTATTGTTTTTCAGTGTACATGTTGTTATTTCCCTTTATGGACTGTAAATGGATTGCAGGTATGTAGCACTTTCTCACGCTCTGCAGAATAACCTGGAGCACTTTATTCTCGCTCTCAGTCACCAAGCTGCCATACAAGACCCCAACCAGCACAGTGGAAGCAGTATGGTGATCAGCGTGTAGTTTAAGGACACTGTGACTGTCACTGTGAGTCAGGAGCTGGAATCCTGAGCCTCTGTCACCCCTTTATAGAAGTGAGCAATTTGTGTTAATTTATGTCCTCCGCAAGTATCAAGCATCTATAGAAATCATCTCAGTCTGTGGCCCAAAATAACTTATTTTTCAACCAACACAATTTAACAACTATTTTGGCGTATACCAAATGCCATATTGAAGACATGAAGCTTTTTTGAAGTTTTTCATTTTGCATCCAAGCAGTTTTTCAGTTAACTTTGTTGATCTGGTCCCCAGCCAAATGTCTGACAAGTGTGAGGTTGATTGGATGAAGGGTTCCTGAGCTACCCAAAAACAGACAGGCAGACAGATATATAGTAGAGTGAATGGTCCATTCATCCTTATTAATCTGTATAAATGTTCTTCCCTTTAGTTGTGGTCCAACACACCATGTCTTTTTCTCATAATAATGCACAGGAGAGTGCAAATGCAGTCAAGTTTTTACAACAAACAGCTGTACCAAGAGTTGTCAGCTACAGAGAAAGGGCAATGGACACCTATACCACAAGCGTTGTATAGCTTAGAAGAAAATACTGCACAAGATTTAACTATTTAGCATTTTAAAATGTGATTTCCTTTACATTTTAAAGGAGAGGGGTGTTGGGATTGTCATACTGTAATGTTTATACTTAATTTCAGTCATGCATACAGAAAACAGACAACAACAGTATACTGGTAAACAAACAATTTACACATTATATCCAGACATCAAAGTGGTACATATTAGATACAGACATTGCATGTTTTTTTATTGCTTGTACATTTGGACTCTATGTGTACAATCAATATACACACAATATGAGTACATACATTGAATCTAAAAATACAGGAAATACTGATTTACTGATTATTGTATTGCCCATATTTTATAATTGTATCAATATAAATTAAATGCCTCATTTCTACTGTTTGTATTGGTGTTTATGAAACAGTTCTCAAATATGGAGGTGATTAAAGCAGCCTTTGCTCCTGAGAGCAGAAGTCACTCTGCAACTCTGCACTGATGTATCAATGGTTGTTCATTGCCCTTTCTCCACATCTGATAACTCTTGCTACGGCTGTTTATTGCAAAAACTTTACTGCATTTTCACTCTCCTGTGTATCATTATCAAAAATAGACATGGTGTGTTGGAGCACAACTAAAGGGGAGAACATTTATATAGATTGGGAAGGATGAATGGACCAGATCAACAGAGTTAACTGTAAAACTGCTTGGATGCAAAATGCTAAAAATATTGCTAAGAAAAACTACATTTAGCAGAACTTCATCTCTTGAGTATGGTATTTGGCATACGGCAACATGGTTGTCAAATTGTGTTGGTAGAAAAATAAGTTATTTTGGGCCACACACACAGATTATTTCCATACTGTAGACGCTTGACACTTGCAGAGGACATGATTTAACACAAATTTCTCACTTCTATAAAGGGATGGCAGAGGCTCAGGAGGTAGAGTTGACCAGCAATTGGAGGAAAGCTGCTTTGATTCCAGCTTCTGACTAGGTTGCAGTGTCCTTAAACAACAGGCTGATCCTCATACTGCTCCCACTGTGCTGGTTGGGTCTTGTACGGCAGCCTGCCACCATTGGTGATTGAGAGTGAGAATGGGTGAATGTGATACATGAAATAGTGAAGTGCTGCGGGTTATTCTGCAGAGCGTGAGAATAACTGCAGTCCATTTACAGTACATGGAAATAGCAACATGTACACTGAAAAACAATAAACAAACATAAACAATAAAAATCATGATGCAAACCAAATGACTCAATCTTGTGTAGAAAATTTAGGAAGGACAAAAGAAAAAAAAAAAACTTAGACTGCAGAAAAATGCTTCAAATATGTCTTCTTGAGCCATGAAACATATTTCTAGACAGTGGTTTTCCTGCATAACAATGTTACAACAGAAAATATATTTGTTTTGGTAAAAGCAATGTCTAATTAGCATGTTACAGCGTTTTTTGGCTTGTGTATTTGATCCTTTGCTACAACAAAGGTTTTGGCATTCAAAACAAAGGACTAAGAATATTGTAAATGTACACAATGTTTATTTAAAAAACTGTTCTTACATGCAGTAGTTTGCAGTTGTTTGCATCATTGTCGCTGCCATGATGAAAGTCCAAACAAGTTGATTGTACTACCTCTCCTCCTATTCTTCCTGTTGGTTCGTGTTTGTCAATCGACTTGTGCGGACTTTCATCATGGCGGCGACGAGAAACTACAGAAGGGCCTTTGTTGTACTACCAATGGAGTGTGGAGATTCTTCGAGCTGTTTTAATGGTTTAAAAATAGCGTAGTCATCATGCTTCGTCTAAGGGCACCTACCACTTCCATTGTTAGCCTTCTGGGACAAACAATAAAAAATAGTTAAACTCTGAATGCAACAGGCAAAATCAATTTTGCTCCTCAGTACACATACCAACTCTCTATGATGTTTTACCATGCCAATTTTCATTTTACACCGAAGTTCTTCTTTAATATAGTAAGATGCAAACATGTAAGCAATGTGCATTTATTTCCATGGAAAAGCAGTGCTTGATAAAATACAGTGCTGGAAATCATCAATTTCAGCAGCCATTTTTGACCAAATTAGGTCAAAAACACAAAGGTCAAAAACCCAAAAGTCAACTTGGCAACCAGGCTAGTTGCATTCAGCATACCTTAATTATGTTAAAAAGTTAGGCTCCGAACTTTTACTAAAAATGTTTCTACAATCCTTACACAGGGACATTTGCTGACAATGTGTCTAGTCTATAATGAGGATGACGGTGAGTGGAGAGGGTGTCAGTGTCCAGGGGTTTGGTGTGGTTAGAAACAAAGGTTTATATTTAGTTTTTGGAAGTTAGGGAGAGGCCAATAAAAATTGATTGGCAAAGGTGTTTTGAGGCTTGTTGATTAAAAAACAGAAAAGATTCTTGCTGCAGAGGTTTGGATTATTTCAGTGAAGCTGCTTATTTGGGATGCTAGACAAGATGGCATTGCATTTGTCAATGTGAGATGTAACATACACATTGACTTGGACATCTGCACAGTGCTGTGTGAGGGCTCGGTGTTATCTTCCAATGTTATGTTAAGAGCAATTGTTTGTTGTTTGCAGTGATCGAGAGAGTTGATTTGGAAGCAACTACTACCAGTGTTGATTTTAGTTTCAAGTAGCACTTGGTAATGATTTTGTTAGTTGAAAGGTATGGGCTTGGTAAAAACTATGTTTCATCTGCATAACAATGAAATTTTAACAGCATGATGTGGAAGAGTCCCGAGTAACCCCTTTGGTGACAGCAAAGCTCTCTGACTTACTCTCTCTGACTTCCACTACCAGACTCATGCCAGTACCAAGACCATTTGTCAACGACAGATCCAGCAACCTCTTGGCTGCTCATGGTGATTTCTCTGGCAGAGGAGTCCAGCCACTTCTTTGCCCACTTTAAGGTTAACTCATCAGAGGCAGTCACAGCCCGCTGAAACCACATTCTCATGGTGGAGAAGCATGAGGTGAGGCACATGCTGAGAGCCGTAAACCAGTGGAAAGTTACTGAAGGACTGCACAGACCAGCTGGTGGGGGTATTCACGAAGATTTTTAACCAGTTCATATCCCAGTCCACTGTTTTGCCCTGCCTGAAGCCTTCATCATCATACCACTCCCAAAGTCCACCATCAGCAATCTAAACAAATACCATCCTATGGCACTTACCCCAGTCATCTTGAAGTGTTTTCAAAAACTGGTACGCAGACACATCACCCAAAGTCTCCTGGCCCAATTGGGCCCACATCAGTTTGCCTACAGAGGACACCATAGCCACAGCAGCACACAGTTGCTCTGACTGACTTTTTAGAGGGAATTATCACCCCCACTTCACACACGTTTGCCCAACCCCACCTCAGTACTGTCGGCTGCACACACAGCACTACCGTTAACTATATTGTGGCTCCACAGAGAGCATTCTAGCGTAGTGTATCTGTGTATGATTTGCCTTGTGCTGGCAAAATGGCAAAAGGTCCTAGAAGACCATCAGCTGCTCTTTCACTCTCTGGAGTACAACAGAATCTCAACCCTGGGTGACGCACATTGACATTCCAGGGCACCCCTGACCAAGTGTGAATATCCGGCGCAGGGGGTGATCCCTTGATCTTTTCGAAGAGGAGAGGCCATCTCATAGACTAGAACGTGGCAACGTTTTGGCGTCAGATTTTGATGTCACAACATGAACCAAGAGAGAGCATGTGTGTGAGTGTGTATGCCAGAAGAAAGTTTGGTAACACTTCCTATGAACTCATTGTTCATAGGACACTACAAACACGTTCATAAAGGGTTCTAATGCATTTACAAAGCTGTATAATAATTGACACAAGTACTTATAATTATTTATACATACTCATGACTGCACTCGTAAGGCATAATAATGCTATGTTATAAGCCTTTACAACTTGAAGTGACACAGTGCATTGTAAAGGTTCTTTGACCTTTTTCACCTCATCGTTATTATTATCAACAGGTCAAAATAGCTTTATAATAGACTGTCACTTAAAGTTCTAAAGGCTTATAACACAGCATTACAATGCTTTACGAGTGCAGTCAGTAGTGTCTGCACTATATAAATAGTTGTGAATATTGTAAAGCTTTATGAATGCATAATAACTTTTATGAATGTGTTTATAGGGTCTTATGAATACTGGGTTTATAGAAAGTGTTACTGAAAGTTTCTCGTTCAGTATGTAGGAAAATGGTGTCCCGGATATGCACCGACTTGCAATGAGGTGGGAGTGGGACCCTGTCTATCTCTACCTGCTGCCTCAAAATAGCCCATATCTTCCAGAAGACCCTTTTGTCACAGTTCTGCCAAATTAAGAACATGTTTATTGCATTTCAGTTCACAAAGAGACATATCCTCTCACACATATATGTCAAAGTCCCTTTACTGGACTGGAAACCAAATAATAACTAGAAGGTACTTGGAGACCACAGACACAGAGTGTCTTTCCTCTCTGAATGAGTAGCTCAACTTTTGGCCTTAATCTGTTGTCACATTTAAGTTGTTGCTGACTTAGAAGTAAGCTGAAGTTTTGGACTAAAAACTCAACTCTATATTCTCCATGCTGCACTCCTAATTGTGTGATTTGATCTAATCAAAATGGATGTCGTAATAGTGCAATAATTCCTTACACTAGTGTGGAGCATAGATATAAAATGCCTGTATGCTACATTCATGGTAAACAAAGCTGGGGCATACTTGCCTTCCTTGCAGACTCATCACAGTTGAGAGTTATAACTAGATGCACTGCATAGCAGTATATGGTATGATCACTGCAATATGATGTGAAGTTCAGCACAAAGGGAATTACAGTGACCCTAGGGAATGAATGACTGTTCTGTAGTTATGATCCAAAAGGTAGTTTTTTGTAATTATACTGTAGCCCCCGAAATGTAAACAAGTTTACAAAAAAATCTGCTTATAGAGGTTTGAGCAGTGATCCTATATGGCAAATTTAATGCCATAATGACTTCCTCCACCCAAGATACTGGCAATTCAAGTTTCCTAAGAATTTATGAGAATGTTTAAGAATTCTTCAAGGTGTGGTCTGCAGATGACGTACACCACATTTCTTGACAATCAGAGCCCTGTGAGAAGTTAGTTTACTTATTTAAGCAAATTTCTGTAAAAAATGTTTTATTAGGGGTGCTACAATTGCAAAAAAATTGCCTTTTGGCTCATAACTACAGAACGGACATCTATTCCATAGGGGCACTATAATTCCCTTTGTGCTGAACTTCACAGCACACTGCGGCGGTCAGACCATGTACTGCTATGCGGTCATCTAGGTATTACTTTTTTAATGCTATTTATTGATAGGGAGGCTTGCTTCCCTACAAACAACAGTGTGATGCTGTGTTTTCCAGAGATTCACCGAACCATTAGAGTGGTCTACTGTTTTACTCATCTTATTGTAGGCTATCAGAAACAACTGGCAGCGAGATGACAGCACAATGCAGTAAAGTCAACTAAAGTGTAAAGAGATTCAACAAAATATTTGGATTAAAATGCTAATTACAGTTGGACAAAACAGGGAAATTTCAGTTTCCTTTTGCCTTTACAAGAACATGCCACTGCCTACCAGTGTTTATGTCTCCCATTAGCCATGGTCAGCCAAAATGCAATGTGCAGTCTTTGTAACGTCTCTGTTCTGTTTTACTTTCCAGAGTGATCAGCAGAGCTCCAGGCCTGAAGTTGGTTGTGGAAACGCTGATAACATCTCTTAAGCCCATTGGAAACATTGTTGTCATTTGCTGTGCCTTCTTCATCATCTTTGGTATCCTGGGTGTGCAGGTAAGACCATACAATTACTTTCTAATCTCTAATCAGTCTCTAATCGTTCTAATCAGTTAACAACTGTAACAAAAAATTCATTGTTTTATGCAACATAAATGACAAATCAAACACAAAATTCAAAGTTCAGGTCTATAGAGCACATTATGCACAATTGTCATTTAATGTGTTTTACATTGTTGGCATGAGACATTAGAAGTCAGAATATGATTGCATTGATAAGTTTTGACCTCCATCCTCACCAATACATGCATTATTATTATTATTATTATTATTATTATTATTATTATTATTATTATTATTATTATTATTATTATTATTATTATTATTATTATTGTTAATAATAATAATAATAATAATAATAACAACAATAATCTTTACTTGTATAGCACAGTTCATACAAGATGCAGCTAAAAGTGCTTTACAGTTTGGCAAGAACAACACAAGACAACATTTCTTGCAGTCCAGTGGCAATGGAGCGGACGAACATAATAACACAATGATGTAATGACGCATTGCCCCGTTAATGCGGGCTCCTGCGTGACACAATAATGCAATGTCATAACAACGCAATGCCCCATTTATGAGGGCTCTTGTGTGGCGTAATAATGCAATGACCGTATGCTTGCTGAGTTGGGTTTAATGTTGACTGTGTTTAAGTCCCTCATGCTTATTTAGTTTCCCAGACTGTTAATTTTTTAAGAGCACTCACATTACAGTGGTGTTTTTACCAAAGTGCCATATCATCAACAACTTAAAATTAGGTGAGATAGCAGACCAATGTCAGTTAGTAGTAAGAGAGGTTTTAGGAATGATAATGCGCTCATTTGACACAGCGCATCTTGATGTAAAAGCATGGACATGCACACACATTACATGCACGCACAAAGTCTCCTGGTTTTAAATCCTGGAAATCTGGCCACCCTAATTTAGCTGCTGCTAAACACGTTAATGAAGCTTTAACAGAAGAGCTTAGACTTATTGTCAAGATGTTGCAGGGTATGGGACATCTGATCCGTATCGCCACATAGCTGTGTCTGCAGAAGCATACTAATATACACAAAAGTATACCTCTAGAGTCTCTCTTAGTGTGCTAAGGGACAATGCTATTGGCCCCAGATTTGTAGTTTCTTTGTACCTCCAGCTGGTAACCTAAGAGAAGATTAACACGCTTTTAGCTATATATGATGCCCCAAGAACACAAAATCTTTCGAGGTAGTTTTTTAATCTATGATAGTAAAAGGAACAATAAAAACTACATAGGCTTATAAGACTGTCAGGAAATGAGGCTCAGTATTGTAACCAAAGACATCTGACAATAATTCCTATGAACTGATAATTTGGTAACTGGTAATTTCACCACTCATTCACAGCTATTCAAAGGAAAGTTCTTTGTGTGTCATGGTGAGGACACAAGGAACATCACCAACAGGTCTGACTGTCTCCTTGCTGACTACAAATGGGTCAGGCACAAGTACAACTTTGATAACCTTGGACAGGTAAGATCTTCGTAGAGACCAATGCCAAATGATTCTGTAGAAATAGTGCAAATGACTGATATACAATGGATTTAGCACTGTTAGCCTGTAATTATGCGCTTGACATCAAATGTTATAACCTTGTTAACAAAAAATGTCTGACTGTGTTTAGTGATCTGTTGAGTAAGACCTGTTGAGTAGAGATCTATTCAGCAAGTCTTTGTTTTGTTATGTAATGCCTTCCTCATAGGCCTTGATGTCTCTGTTCGTCTTGGCCTCTAAGGATGGCTGGGTGGACATCATGTATGATGGACTGGATGCTGTAGGAGTGGATCAACAGGTAATTGTAAACTGTCCTGACTGCCTCCTTCTCTCAAAGTGGATGCATTTAGTATCTTTACTAACTGTAATTTGTTTAGAGACAAATCTGCAATAAGCAATTACTTTAAAATTAAGACCAGAGAAAAATGTATGCATACATTTTTAATCTTCACTATATATACTGGTACATTTACAGTGAGAGTAAGATTTAAGTTGGTTTCCTAAAATTCATTTCCATATTCCGTATCTTTCCTAAAATTCATATTCCATGGCTTCTAATTGCCTAAATTTGGTCAAACTTGGCATGTAAACTATACACAGCTTTCTTTAAATGTGCAACAAATTTTGTCACATCTCATCACAGGGGTGCCATTTCCCATTTTAGTATGTCGGTCTATCAACCCATAAACGCTTGTTTTTAGTGTAGCACCAATTAGTGAAATGTAAAAATCTAAATTATGAATAATAATATTTTGAACCGAGAAGGCAGGAACTGCACAAAATGTGTCATGTACTGTACAATCAGCAGAATAATCTCTTGAAACATGTACCATGAAATTTGGCCAATGGGCCCATGAAAGCTATGGTTTACATTTTTTTTCCCCTCAAATTCCATTGAACCTCATGTAAACCATCTCTGCCCACTTACAACAAAAATAATTAACCACAAATTTTAAAACAACAAAACAAATTTTGTGAAATTTCATCATAGTGGACAGTGTTCCCTCTCACAGCTAGAATTCCGGAAAAAAGTTTTCATTAAATAACTGGCCAACCATTTCACCAGAGTCAAACAATCAGCATGTGCAATCAGCAAGACAACCTCTGGAAGTATGCCAAGTACTGTGACATTTCATGCATAGGAGGCGCTGTAATTTTACAAGATCACATTTTGGCTGTTTTCTGAACATCGTAAGTTTTAAAACCAACATTTTTTTTCCTTGTATGCAGTGGAACCTCTTGTATGAAAATCACCTGCCTATGCCCACTTCCCAATGATGAAAATGTCAAAATACAAAAACAAAATCAAGTTGAAGGGAGAAAAACAGTAGAAGCAGAATTCAGGCGAAACAGAATTCAGGCGAAACAGAATTCAGGCGAAACGAACAGGCAAAATGGAATAGGTTGTGGGAACAACAAGGGCCTGTCAACGCTATATTTTCGGCTATATTTTCATCTTTTTTTCTTTTCCAGAGGCATCATACAGTGATCAGTTCAATGTCTTAGTTCTTCCCATGAACTTTGTTTTTTCTGAAATTCACCATTTGTGTTGACATGGGATTTCTTTCTCTCTTTATGTTTGAATTCACTTGAATTGATGTATTTATGTGTTTCATCTATGCCTACAGCCCATAATGAACTACAACCCCTGGATGCTGCTCTACTTCATCTCCTTCCTGCTGATTGTGGCCTTCTTTGTGCTGAACATGTTCGTGGGAGTAGTGGTGGAGAATTTCCACAAGTGCCGCCGGCACCAGGAAGCTGAGGAAGCTAAGCGGCGGGAGGAGAAGCGTCTGAAGCGGATGGAGAAAAAAAGACGGAGTAAGGAGAAGGAGCTGGCTGGTCGGTAGTCTTTCCACTTCTTTCTGAGTCCTGCTTGAAACCTGCCCTCCGTTTCTTGATGCAGTACTGTGCTAAATTCCTTGCTAATGCTGCGTTTGAGTAGCCTCTTGTCCCCCTGCTCATCGACAGTGTTGCGCTACAGTTGGAGTGTGGGGTTTTGGCCCTTAGCTTGCGCTAGATCCTTGCTGAATGCCTGGGAATGTACCCAGAGCATGCCCCATGGCTTGCATGATAGTTTGCCTAATGAGGCAGGGACAGGAGGAGAATCGGGTCACACAGAGTCCCTTTCTCTTCCTCTCTTGCATGCAGGGTAGTCTGTCCATAGTTGTAGGCAAAGGTTTACAAGTAGATGTTTTTGTTTAGTAATGCTGCTGCCTGCTTTCATTGTGAAGGCTCGCTGACCTTTTATATCCTGTGTCAATCCACTGTCCCCTACAATAATAATGCATTATAGTCTCCTAACAGCTAATTAATTATACTCAATTCCATTTAAAAACTAAATGCAGTTGATTAAGCTGACTGCTCTTATTCTACAATGGGTATGTGATTTTTTTCAACTGATAATGGTAGTTGACAGTGAATGACAGAGAAATATACACATTGCCAGTTAAAAGCCTCTGAACACTCTAAGTGTAAATCAGAATTCAGAATAAAACATGGGACAAAAATAGGAGGTCAAAAATATGTAATAATAAAAGTAATAATAAAAGTAATTTTCCTAGACAAATGTATATTTTGTTTTTGATATCTTTGAACTATTTAACTGAAGTCCACAGCTGACCACCTGAGGCTTTAGGCTACGTACCTTTGACCTTTCTAGTTTTGTCATTCCAACTCAACTCAGTGCTTGTTCTCTGCAGGATACATAATTACTTTCATGCCCTTGTCTTTGTTTTTTAAATAATTTTGTCAGAGCTTGGGTATGTGGAAGGTCATTATCTTGTTCCCCAGTATGTGCTACAAGCTCTGAAGTTTTTGTCAGATGCTCTTTCATTCAAGTAATTTCTGCTCTAGAGGCACAATTTATTTAATTGAATTTAGTGTGCTTCGAGATGTGGAATAGTTGTCTTTCTCTAAAATAAGGTTTCAGATGTATTTAGATAAAGGCCATTAGTCCATGCATTTCTAGATTAAGACACTAACAATTAATAACATAAACACAAAGCTTTAGTTCACAGTTATTCTGAAATACAGTATGAATGTGGAATTTATGGGGCTTAGTTAAGACTGCAAATGGGTGTTCAAAACTTTTGGCTTGCAATGTGTGTGTGTGTGTTTAGTAGAGACAATGTAATTTCTCTATTTGAGGAGTTCGATGTGCACTTCAGTGTTTTTTTTTTAACCTGAACAGGACATGTGTCAGCTGTAGTCAAAGGTTTTTTAAACCATCCTATATATTCCACTGTGTGTAAAGTTTGCTTTAAAACCAGAGTTCGTATATTGTTATATAACATAAACGACTTTTCAAGCACTGCTTTTAGAAGATCTTATAAAAGTGATAAACCAGTATTTTAATCTGTTTTTTAAAACAAGCCTACACTTTTTTTTAAATACATCTTTTAAACACATTTTCTCTCAGCAGACTTACTTTTTGTATTTTTTCATTATTAAGACATTTTTTTTGGAAAATTTATTTGGAAAATAGTGGTTTGTATCTGCAAAGGATTTTGTTGTATGTATTTTAAGTTATCATTTCTCTTCATCATGCACAAATTACTCATTACTCAAATTAATGAATGTCCCCTTGCTTTAATCACATCGAGAGAAATTTCAGTCTTTAAAATTAGTTTGCTTTTTAGTGAAACACCTTCAGTGTAGATTTGTTCTGTGGTTCAACTTAAACATGCAAACATCAGGTGGAGCTGTTAAAGATACAGGAAAAATGTTAGTATGGACTCAGAATGACTGGAAATACACATTCCGGGGGTATTTTCACAAGATCCTGTGAACGTACACTTTCTCTTAGTAACTCTCATCATAACTTGATGGTGGTTTCGTTCTTCTAGATGTAATGCTGACGGGTTTCAGTCGGTCGAGCTCGGATGACAGAGTGAAAGGTATTGACTATGCTTGGCATGTTTGTGTCTTCTTCACCCTGGGGTTGTTGTGGGGTCAAATCCACTGGATGTTGTGAACACTCATGGGAAGGGATACCACATCATTCCAAGTGGTTTCTCAGTCTCAGTTCATCAGATGTCCATCCAAAGTTCAAAGTGGGGCCTGTTTCTATGTGGTGTGCTTTGTGTGTCCAGTGTTTCACTAATCATTCTCACGTCCTCAAGCACCACCCAACCACTGCCAAAATCCAGTAAACCAAGCTCACATTCATTACATATTATTGGGATGTGAAACAAAGACATGGATTCCATAAATATCACATTACTTTGTGTTAAGGCTGAGCCTTGTTAGCAAGTCAAACAGACTGACAGCACATGATGATGTAGTGTATGATGGTATATGGTGAAGTAAACAGTGCGAGCTTAAGAAGTCAGCTGATATAACACATTTTTGTTATTACACTTTGCAGACATGAAGTGTCTTTACTTCTGTTATTTTAGTTGTACTCCAATTATTTTAGTGTATCAAGTTGAAAATGGCATAAAGTCGATGCCTGCATTTTAGGGTCAATTCTAAATAGCGGTCAGATGTGCTGTGAACTGTTTTATATATGACAGGGAAGGTGATTTATGGCAGCAAGACAGAAATCCAATGACTGTTCAAAGTGAATGTAAAAAGTAGTAATCCTCAGCAAACTTACAGGCAAAACCCAACACAGAATATAAACAGAGTCTTTAGAAAACACACTTTACTTTATTATAATAGGCTTCATAAAACAGACGTGACTTATGCTTGACACCAAAGCAGGCTTGACCTGAAAACAAACTTGGCTAAACACTTATACTACATATATATGACAAGTGGGTAAATCAGGCAGGACAAGATCAACCAGTGAAGGCAGGACAGATGGCTCAGGTGGGGTAGAACAAAAGAACATAACTCGTGCTTGGCACAGGCAGATGCAAACTGGGTGGATTTACCAACACAGACAGGCTTGGACACCATTTGTGATGCAGGTAATGGTGGAAGATCATTCCTGCCTGATGCATGTCCAACAGTACCATAATACAAGTGTTGCCCTGGGATGCTCTCCCAGAGAGAAGCCTTGATGAACATCTATGGAGGACTAATCAGGATTTTTTTCACCTCATCCGGTCTTTCATTGTTCTTCTGTTGGTCTTCAATGTCCTGATCCTCTGCAGCCCAAGTTGAAGAACAGACATGAGGTTGAGGAACTAACCAGGCCCGGGAACCTCACTTCCACTGGGAATATGACAGCCTTCCAGCCAGCCTCCCTGCACTCAGCAGCCAGGTTTGAGGTCTTATCCTGCTTCCACTCGTGAATAACTTCCAGCCACTCCTTTCATGGGACTCAAAGCTCAACTGTCTTGCAAACCATGGACCACATGACATGCCTGGATTGAAGAGATATTTCTACAATTTGCCTTGGGAACTGGAACTGTCTTCCAAAGTGGTTGGCCATGTGTTAGCCTTGCCAAGAAAGCGGACACTTGCTATTGTTTTGCAGTGGGTCATAATGGAAAACTTTTCAAACCTTTCCAAAGACCTGGGGCCTCATGTACAAAGCTTGCGTACGCACAAAAAAGCTCCGTACGCCACTTCCCACGCCAGAGTTCGGATGTACAGAGACTGACTTGACGTGAAAAAGTGCGGGCCTCCACGCAAACTTCATGGCTGGCGTACGCACGTTTCTAGTGCATTTGGTCAGTTGGAAGCACATAGAGGCAATGCGCGCAATAACTTCAGGTGTACTCACTCACGAGTCATGACATAATATTGCAATTTGCGGCTAGGTAAAGGTGGCTTTAAACGTCAGGATGCATGATTTTAAACGCACTTCAATCATGGGTTATTGTTTACACGCATAATGTGACACTGTTGGGTTAACTTTAACAGATACATAAAACTATAATAGCTATACTGGAATCAAGGACATCGGAAGCCGCGGTAAAATCATATTCAGAGATGACTGCTTATTAAACTTTGCATATTTTCAGGACTGTGGATGTCATTCATGCTAATATATCTCTCATGAGATGTTTGTCGCTCAATTCTTGACAGTAGTATAATGAGACTAGAGTTGTTGATGTTGCGTGGGGTAACCATAAGCCATATTTACTTGAAATCAATCAATCAAACATTAAAGCGGAATTTGCAGTGATAGCCGGTTTTCCAAATGTAATCGTATCGATCGACTGCACACATATTTGTAAAGGCGCCATCTGAGGGGAAATATGCGTATGTGAACAGGAAACATTTCCATTCAATAAACGTACAAATAATATGTGATGCCCAAATGCGCCTTCGTAGCAAGGTGGCCTGGGGCAACCCATGACTCCTTCATCCGGACTAACAGCGTGGTTGGGTTGGCAGAGTGCGTAATGGGTGGCTACTTGGTAAGAAATTTAACACCTAAAGTGAATGTACTGGAAAATATACACATGATGTATAGTTTATGCTGTAATTATTCTAATCATTCATAGGAGACAGCGACTTTCTTTTTCACATCCACTTTTATGTCGGACCTTTTTTTTTTTACATCAGCACGGCCCGTGTTTCTGACCTTACCGCACTTACTGCCTTTGCCACATTTGTCCAGGCAAGTTGTTTTGTTTTGGTGCTGATTCCCGTGGAAAGTGAACCAAACAAGATTTTGTGTCTGGCCTCCACCTCCAAAATCAGCACATTCACCTCGCATGCCGAAAAGTTTTTTTTCCTTCCTTTCTCCATATCCATTCTCTCAACGGGAGCACTACTACAGACCTATTTATACTAATTAGCATATTCAATGTGGGGTACTTGAGGGAGGAGACAAGGCGGAGAGTCGGGCTCATGCATGTGCGCTGGATTTCACATGTACAAAGAGAATGTGCGTGGAAACCTGCTTACGCACGGATTGATACATCTGATTTTTTTTGTGCGTACGCATCTTTCCAGATTTTTCGCGTACGCACAGATTCAGTAGGAAACCCACGCAAGTGTTAGAACATGAGGCCCCTGCTCACCCATTCTGAACTCTGCCAAGTACCTCCTGGTGCTGCAGCCATCAGATTGTTTAGTTGACCTCCTCTTAAGCTTCCCATCCCTCTTCAGTCTATTCCTGACTACCTGCTATTGCAGAACAAATCTTGCCTTCTCCTTTGGGATCCCAGACTATTGGATTGCAGGGGCAGTTACAGCATATTCTGACCAAAGGGTCCTACTTTGGAGAAACATCTTGGTAGCCTGAGCCACTTCCTGATATAGGAATTTGCTAGCTAATCCATTTTGTGTACTGCTAAAAAGAGAACTTCTCTTAGCTTCAGAGGCCACATCACTCATTAGAGGGTGAACTGGTAGCACTGCAGCTTGTACATGCCTAGGAGCTCGATCTGATCAACTCTGGCAAGGCCATCTCTCCCCAGGCTTGACTGGACAGCAGTGGCATGTCCTCACAGCCTGCAAAGAAGATGATATGGTCACTTCTGATTTGGTAAAGCTAAACAAGCATACTTTAACTGTATGAGCCAAAAAATGAAAGGGTTGATTCACCAACACAGGAAAGAAATATTAATTCAATATTTAATACAAAATGTTAGTTGTTATTGTGAAGAGTTTATTGTGATATGCCATCATAAGCAGGTGTTTTTCGTACAGTCACAGCATGGGCTTTGTCTGGTAGATATAGGAATGCTGAAAAAATAAACTGATAATCTTAGGCCATATTTTTAAGTGTTTGTGTTTGCTAGCAGGAAGAGAGAACAGGATAGATGACAATGTAATTTGGTATTAGCATGCTGATGAGATTGATTGTTGTGAGAAGTATGAAGATCTGTGAGAAAGCCTGTAAGCAATTGAAAAATGATCCATTAGAAGAAAATGAACAGCAGGGGTGTCCAAACGTTTTGACAGGGGGGCCGGATTTGGCGAGATGAACATGTGTTAGGGCCAACCATTATAATGACCAGATAATAATAATAATAATAATAATAATAATAATAATAATAATAATAATAATAATAATATGCAAATAAACTATTTAATGAATATTTTATTACAATGGCATACTTTTTATGTCTTCACATGTGTTTTTACCAAAGTTACTGTGCATTTTATATTTGAAGACCAGTAATAAAATCAGTTATCTTATTCAGAAGTACAAACCACTGAGGGTTTTGATAACAATCACACACACACACACACAAATCACTGTTTTTAGAATTTATTTAGGCAACCCCAGAAAACAAATAACTTACCTGCACTAATGTGATGGGTGGTACTGAGATTTAGATTGCAGCAAAAAGGCCAGGTCTGGCTCAAAGACAGTGGTTTTGATGTGCAAGATGTCACTTGGTCTTGTCCTTACACGGTTCTTGTTAAAGTTCAAGTGAGAATGTCTTTTCGCACAGGTATGTCGAGCCAAATAAGCTCATGATTTTTCTTCTCAGGACAAATGTTCTGAACCATTTTCATCACGCAGTCTTTAACAAATTTACCATAAGTAAAAGGTTTGCAGTGCCTTGCAATCAACGTTGACACCTCGTAGCTCGCTTTTGTGGCATTTTCATTTGACTCACGAGTTCTTCTGAAAACGCTGCCGTGCCATTAAAACACCTCACAGTTGCTTTCATTTTTTGCACCGTTCATTCCTCGCTACCTTGTCGTAGTTAGCAGCATGTCTCGCCTGGTCGTGACCCTTGAGATTAAACTCCTTGAAACCAGCCACGTCTCTTTGCATATTAGGCAGACACAGTTATTGCGTATGTCAGTGAAAATATATTCAATTTTCCACTTGGAAGCGGCGGCCCTTGTTGTCAATTTTCCTCTTTTATTTATAGTCGCCTACTATCTGTGTGGCCAAGCAATTATAATAAAAGACGCACCTGCATTCCTCAACAGTAGGCTACTTATCGCTGTCAATGCTGCTAATAGCAAGGTTTCTATAGACGTAATTCAGCCATTCACAATCATCGAAGCATCGAACATGCAGTTTTTAGAATGTTTTGGGGGACGGCATATTATTGATTTTATGAGGGAGGCTGCGGGCCGGTGGAAATGAGGGCCGGACTTTGGACATGCCTGGCCTACAGCATATGCAGCTAATTATGGTACTTTTTGCAATGCAGTCAAATATTTTCAGTGATAAAATGTATGGCCTGACACTATTGGTCTTATATTGGCAGATTACCATGGCAACTGTCTGTGACATTGATTGCTGCTGACTCCCGAATTTCCATTACAGTTTCTCTTGATGTCTGTGAACTGTATTTGTCACAATTTCAGCAAATATCTTCATCAGATGGCTAAATGACAAAGGCTAACCATTTCTTCTAAAATAGTAAAATCATTTTCCTGTGACTGGTCACAAACTAATGGTATATTAGCTTAGCAGACCCTTTTGTTTATAATAAAGTCAGTAATATGTTAACATTCACTGATTTGTTTCAGAATTAATTAAAACTAGTGCTGTCAAACAAATAAAATGTTTAATCTGATTAATCACAGGGTAGCTGTGGATTAAACATGATTAATCACAATTAATCAACATTCCTAAATATGACTGAAATTTCCAGTTTCTCTGTATATTGTTGGAATGTAAATGACAGGAGGTAGATAACTTGCTTTTTATTTGTTAATGACAAATCCAAATTATGTTGTTACTCAGACTGAAAAATAACTTCATCTAATTATGTCACACCAAAACATCTGAGAACTTACGTGGTTAACCCAACTTTTCAGGATAAAGAAAGTAGAATCGTGCCATTTGTTTTAATAGAAATGAAGAGTTGCAGTTACACCGAACACCTTCTTTTGAATTCACAGGGCATTAAACAATTTGATAATCATAACGGTTTTAAAGACTTGCTCTCACATAACTACTTGATGCTCAAAATATGTACATTAGCAGCCAAATTCACTTGATGTTGCAGGCTGTCTCATATTTACTAATATTTAACCGTGCTCTGGTTAGCTTGCTAACTGGCAAATTGGGTATATCAGTGTAACACACTGGCTGACTGTATTTGATGAAAATAAGCTCATATGGACATGTTAGAGTTTGAAAGTTGTCATGTGGGTACATTTCGAGGTAACTGATAGAATACATAGGTGGTGTTTTGAGGGTTAGCCTGCTACAAACCATCAAACCTAAGAAGCAGCCTGCTAATGGTTCCGTTGGTCAGCTGAAAGTGTGCTAAATCTACACATTAATGTGTAGTTTATATTCCTCTGACATAAAGACAAGCTTTACATAAACAGTATCTTGTGGGTTTTATTCTTGTTGGCTGACACGATCAAATTCTTAAAGTTGTATATCTGCTTAAGGAGGTCCAGTTGCATATGATCCAACAATGTGCAAGTTGAATCCAGAAAAACAGGACAGGCCATTGTGACCATGCGTTAATGCGTTAAAATGCATTAAAAAATATGTTAGTCGTGTTAGTTGTTAATATTGACAGCACTAATTAAAACACATACATTTGTAAACATACTTTTTTCATGATGTGTTTATAATAAGTAGAATTGAACAAATACAATTTGTTAGTAGCAGTGGTATCTGTCACATCGCTTGGCTACTATCAAAACCATTTTTTTTGCTCAGCTATGCTGACATCCAGTACATCAGTGTTTTTCAAAGTGTGGTCCGCAAGAAATCCCAAGTGGTATGGAGCACATGTGTTAAAATATTATTTTTAATGTTTTTTAAGCTACCTATTCAATGTGTAGTGTCTCTGAAAGAGTATTTATTTTGTCTTCATGTTGTTCCCCAATCAGGGGTGCGTTTCCCAAAAGTGTCTTTGCTAGCTTCCTTAGCAACTTCGGTGGTTTGAACGATGCACTTTCCCAACAGCATTGTCCAGACTAAGCAACTAACGATGTTTACAACTACGTTAGTCCGATAGATCATTCAACAACGTAAGTGTTTCCCAACCGCTAAGTCTGGATGATCCATCGGAAGTTGCATAGTAAAGTTGTGCAGTTCAAACAATTAGCTTGGACCTGTCGTTAGCCCATCGTGTTTGTTCATGTGACGTCTTGCTCATCACTTTTGGCCTTCTTGTGGCGGATTTGGCGGCCTTCGATGCGTAACTGTCACCAACTGCATGAATGATGTTACTTTAATTCACTTGAGCTTCGGCCTGGTAATGCCAGAGCATAAAAAAGAAGGTAGAAAATACACCCAATAACACAAAAAAAACTGTTGCAAAATGTGGTTGGATCAAAGTAAACTTACATCAGTGATGTTAATGAGCGTTTTGTAATACTGTGATGTAAGAGCACGGATTATTGACCAACAATCAAGGTTATTGTGCCACAGATCATTTCCACCTGTTTCAAATTGATTGCCATTCAGCAAGAACCCATATCTCACTGAAAAAGGTAGCACACTTCCTTTGAAAGCTGACAAGCTAACCACTCACCCACCGCACAACTTAACTACAGGGAGGGAGTGGTTATATTTATAGCCACTTATCCATTTATCCATGTAGTATAAATAAAATACACAGACATATGACACAAAATGACTATGTTTCTCTCCTTATGTAGTTCATAGTTTGTTTCTGTCGTTATCCTCAACAAATGCACCTGAATACTTTTTGAACACTTCCGAGACATCATTTGAATCATTGAAGTCCAAACTAACATAGATTTCCATCGTACTTTGGTGGTTGGAGATTTTCAGGAAACAGTCGGAGTTGGGCTGCTGGGTCATTCGAACCTACATTGTTAAACGGTGGTTTAATGCTAACCTCCATTGTTGTTTGGGAAACGCACCCTAGAGTAGTGATGCTACACCAAATCATGCATGTACCTACTAGACTCAAAAAGCCACATCATGTTTAAACTGCTAAACAATTTATCTTAGTGATGTATCTATAATCCTATCAAGCGAACCTACTAGGCCCAAACATCATCTGCTTAACTAACAGGTAAGGTTCACTTCAGTTACTCATTTATGGTTTAATCAATCACTTCATGAAATGTTTATGTATATACCCTCGGATCTCTGAAGGAGAACACAAGGTGCTAACCAGTGGGAAATATCATCGCCACTGAAGAGCTTTCAATCAGGATGTAACAGGAAGTTATTTGGATACACATTGCAGCTATATAAGCCGGCACTTCCATCAGAATACCGTGACTCATTCTGAAGTGATTTCCGTGCACTCCAGAGACTAGGTGACGGAAAAGAAGGGTTGGTGCCTTGTGTTCTCCTTCAGAGAACTGAGGTTACATACATAACCTGTTCATTCTTTATCAGTCGAATGACTTCGCTGATAACCAATGTGCTAAATTGCCCCACAGTCTCACCGCCATGCTTCAGAAAACTGCCCGGCACATAGTTGAAAACTGTGGAGTGGTGGAGTGCGCTCGGAGCTGGCCCGGCTGTTCTCCCCCCTCCGCTCTGAGGGGTCTGCAATAGCCTCCACAATCCACTGGACAAGCCTTTGTTTAGAGAGTGGCTTCTGAGCTTCTGAGCACTGAAGAACCCAAACAGCTGACCTGTCTTGCGGAATGAGCTAGTTTTGTCTAAGTAAAACCTCAGGGCTCTAACTGGGCACAGCATAGCAGCCCGGGGCTCTATACACTGGTCAGACGAAACAAAAGGGAGCTCAATAAGCCTCGAACATACCAGGGAGAAGAGGACTTTCGGGTGATAAACGTGGTTAGGGTGGAAGTGCATACAAGCAGGGCTGACGGACAGTGCAATCAAATCACCCACATACTTAACTGCCGCCAATGCCAGCAGTAAAGTGGTCTTGCAAGACAGCCACACAAAAACTGCGTCTTTACTATCTTGCATAGTCGCGAGAAGTATAATCGTCCCTGGCAGCCGTACCTTCCTCTGACCACAGAACACCCAAGAACTAACTGCCATGCCCAAGCAACAAAAGTTCCCGAGAGAGGGGGGTGGGCTCCAAATAAGAGCCGCCCCCCGGAGCTCTCTGGCGGATTGGAATATTTCCTTTTAAGGACTTGGATGCTTTTAAGAGTGGAAGAGCTTGTCTTCTAAAATCGCTTCTTCATAGGGGCTTATCAAAAGTCGCTAAGGAATAAAATGGTAATCTTTTGTCGGACACGCCGGCTTATATTGCTGCAATGCATACGGAAAAGCCTTAAGAGGACCTGATTTGAAAGCAGTCAGATGATTGGGAAATGGTTCTCATTGGTTAATGCCGAAGTCCTTCGACTGATAGAGAACTGTTTATGCAGTGTTCAAAGATAGTAGTTTCAACAGCATTTCATCTGCTGCTATTGAAAATTCACTTATCATAAATTATCAAATGGCAGATTAGTTTAATAATTTTCCCCTCAAATATCCTGGAATCTACAGCAAGCGAACAAGAGAGTGCACAACAGTGATTGTGAAAAACAGTGATTGTTGCAAGTTTTTGTTTTTTTGGGGGGGTTACCTCTTGCCACCTCCGAATTACTCATCTGGGCCCTGCCCTGTCGAAACAAATCTAGAATCGCCCTTGGGTTACCTAGGTGGGTAGGATCCAACCTTTAGGAAGTTTTTGTTGTATTGCTATCACAGTCATATGTCACTTAAGGTCCTCAGTCACCTGCCTCTGCCATTCATTTCAAGCAACTCATTACTATCAACTGACTCAGAAAGAAGTGCATTGTCTACCAGGCCTATTGTGTGTGCAATTCAATGTAAATATATATGTTTGTGTGTGTGTGTGTGTGTGTGTGTGTGTGTGAGAGAGAGAGAAAGTTAAGGGAGGATGTGAGTGCTAATGAGGTTTCTTCAACATCTCTCAATTCCTCAATATCTCATGGGTTGTCTATCCATTCTGTTTGTAAATTATTTCTTGTCATTGTTTGAAATATCATAATTCTCTTTAGTTTTCTCTCTTGCTGTCTGGATTCATCATTTTGCTCAGATGCTCCCGCTCCCAGCTCAACTGCACTTGTATTTTGTTTTTTTTTTCTGTATTTTGTTGTGTTGTTGCTTGTCAACATTACATATATTTGACAGGTTTGCAGAGCATTTACGACATTCAACACATCTGTCATTTTCCTTTCAGCTATGGATTCAGTGGTGGCATACAAAGTAATGTGAAGTGTGACGATTAACACCCTATTTGACCAGCTTACACTAACATTTAAGTCAAACAATTGGACTTGGACAGTGGTGGCTAAACAACCACATATTTATCTGTCAGTTAATGTATGTCAGCCCACAGAACCATTTTATATTTTAATCCAGTTTGGCAGAAAAGACAAATTTCACATTTCCTCTTATCCATTGTGATGGCAACATAGCACATTAATTTGCTCGTAAACAAATAATCATGGTATTGTTTTAGGGCAAATTCACCCCAGGGCAAATTCACCACAAGTTCCCATTGTTCATTCAATAATAAACAATCAAATCAAAATAGTTGTTGTATGTGGCCAGAAGAAAACTTTGCAATTTGTAACAATCATTCATCACAAATGTAATAGCAAAAATACTAAACAAGCATGTTATTTTACTATCTTTGGTGGGTGCCAAATATTTTTCATGTACTTTGAGATACTTTGATATTATAAATGACAGTTAACTTGTAGTTTTAAAGTATCGCTGTGAATTTTCCTTTTGTAGGGTGGCCATGGTAGCCCTCTCATATAAATGTGAAAAGCAATCCTGAGAGAACATGTTAAATGAACAAACATTCTAGAGACATGGATAAATAGATTGAATAATAACCATTAAATATATTATAATATATAATGAAAGAGACAGGATTATGTCTCTAACACGATAACTGTTCCTTGGCGAAGAAGTGTACTGGTGGGAAATTTGTATGGTCGGGGTGGGGGCGGGGGTTCTGTAGGCAGTAAGCAGTCAGCACCATGTTTAGCTGCTGGGCAAGTGGCAAATTGCATGGAGGGAAGAGTTCAGTGACCACATGGATGTAGACCACTGGCTTAAGAATGCTTGGGGTGACAGGGAGAGGACATGTGATGTGTGTGTGTGTGTGTGAGTTTATTTATTTTCAAGAAGGCTTGACCGAGCCATGTGTAATTGTTTTAAAAATGTTTGTGGCACCATTGCATTGCATGCCATGTAGTGGATCATGACCAGTAGTCACTGTCAGCCCTGAGTCCAAAAAGACAGGAGGGCAAAGAGTTGAGTTCTGTGTTAACCCTCATATGAGTAGTGTGTTAAACCTTGTGTCCCAGTAGTGCATGTATGACCTGACTGAAGTGCTGAGGTTTGTTGCTCATTGGCACAGGTTGACCTGAATGAGTGAGGGTGTTGACCCCAGTGGGGGGGCCTGGGTGGTGTGACAAGTGAAGGGGAGATAGGAGGGCACTGCTTCATGCCGGTGCAAGCGGAGGCTGCACCATGACAGATGGAGGCTTCATTACCATGATTCTCAGCGGGTGGGACCGATTCTAGCTGTATGCAATGCCTGAGCAGACTGACTGTGTAGCTGAGATGCACTGCAAGGCAGAAATGACTGCAATATGGCCAAGCCTTCAAATTTTATTTCTTCCATTCGGTTTTCAAACATAGTGCCCTATATATTCCATGATACGGGAAACATGGACAGAACCACAGAATTCATCAACTAGAAGAAATCACAGTTAAATAGAATTGGCACAGAATTTGACAATATCACACAAAATGAAAGTAGAGAAGTGTAAGTAGCATTTTCCCCCAAGTAACCTAGGTCTGAATTTAGTATTTACAGGTTTTATGTACCTAAATTGCACTACAATGCATCAGGAGACAGAATTAGCGTAACATAAAAATGTCTTATATCACTAGTGTTTTTCGTCTTTTAGCATTTGTGGTTACTTAGCTTCAGTGTTAGCAAACCCCTATCTGACACTTTCACTATGCAAGGAATGCCTACTGCAGTAACACACACACATGGCAACAAGCACCCTTAATATGCACCCTGAAGCACTGCTCAAGACAGGTTCATTAACACATCCCTTTGTGCTGTGTACTACCCTGGAAATAACATCTCATGTTGTAGACAAACTATCAGGACTTAATTGGCCATTGGAGCAGAACTGTAAGGCATAAAATATAGGAATACAGGCCACGTAAAGAGTCCCATAATATTTTTATGTTGTAGGCTGGAATCATGCAGCCAGTGGAAGTGTGCATGCAAAAGACATTGTTGGTGCATAGGCTGAAATGTTACAGTACAGAACAGAAACAGAGAACCAAAGACAGAAGAAATACTAGAAAGCGCTCGGCTAGACCTCCACAGTGCCATGCTCTAAAATCTCTAAAATCCCTGAAAACAAATCCTGCATCAAGACAGTTATCTTGATCACCACCAAAATATAATCATTTTTTTCATTGGTCCATTTCCAACCTACCCAGAAAATGTTTTACAAATCTGTTAGCAAAGTGTCTAACTACTGTATCAAACAGACAAAAAACAACCTCCTAAAGCCCAAGAAATATTAATTCTTCTGACTTGAAAACAGACCAGACACACAGAATGTGCTACTGGATAGGGAGTTAAACAAGACATCACGGCTTTGGCAATATTTCTGTACAGGCCTTGACTATATAGTTTACTTTCTCAGATAGGGTAACCGAGGAGAAATGTTTCTCAAAAAGAAAACTGAAATCTGGACATCTCAAGTTCAAATGGATCATGTCTGCCATTAGCTTAGCCATACACACAGCTGCAAGAATTTCAGCATGCATAATACATATCAGTCAAGAGTTTGATTAAAAAGTTAATTTAAATGAGAATGCAAATGATAAACAGTCAAAAGTGCAGACACATTTCACTCTAGAAGTGGTCACAATGAACTTGATATCTGAATATATAACAAAATGTAGTTGTATATAATGATATTATGCAATGTAGTTTCATATCAAGCTGTGCTATGTTATAATTACAGATTTTTTACATATCAATAGCATGTGCTAACAACAGCATTTCAAGTTATCAGTGCTTGGCACTTGGACAACAAAGGGTCATATTATTATCATGACATGTAGAATTGAACACTGACATGATATGTGGTTGTGTTCACCATCACTGTCCGTTAGCTGTGTTAACATTTGTTAGTGTTTTTACCATTCACTGTTGTTTTTGAGGTGTGTAAAACATTTACACCAGCATCAGTAAATTAAGATGAAAAGACTTTTAAACAGATAAACAGCCTTCACATGTGACCTTAGATCAACATTGTTGTTCAAGCTAATACATATCATACAAATGTTTGAAGAGCATTAAGCAGTATGTGTTCCCATAATTAAAGTTTACACTATACTTACACTGGCCTGAGAAAGCCAGCAGATTTTTAAGAGGTTTATGATGTTATTTTACATTTTATTTCTATTATTCATTATATTTCATTTTTATATAAATTTGTAAATATATGTACATATGTAAGTTTAATGCATGCAACAATTAAGTGTTCATTGATCTTTGATCTGCCTAGTCAGATTACTAGAACTTAAAGGAACACACCAGCGTTTTCGAAAATTGCCTGTTTGTGGTCTACCCCGATGTGAGTTTATAGGTTAACAAGCCTTATTACTGTAGCTCTGTGTCTGCAATCTCACCCAATCTGATCACCAACTGTCATCATAATTTAGTATAATCTACAGGAAGTGGGTTACACCAGCTCACCTGTATCTTCCATAGGGTTAACAGCAACTAAGCCAATTTCCCAAAAATGTGTTGTGGTTGCTTTTGAAAACATTTTTTTCTGTGTTGCCTTTTATATGTACTGTATATATGTCTTTATTTCTTCTTCTTTATCATTACATTTCTGCAATAATTGTCTTACACCAATAAGCCATTGATCTTGCTTCTACTAAAACAGTTTTTGTGGGTAGTCAGCAGTGCTGTATATATGTATATATGCTGTATATATATCACAACGGAAAGCTGTGAAATCAGTATAAAAAAGGAACGGGTAGTATTTATTATTACTGGGCAATTATGTATTGTAGAAAATCCACAGCCTCTTTTTTTGGCATTTTAATTCTATATGTCTCAACAGGTTGCATGGAGAAGAAAGCATGGGAACTCCTCTCTGCTTGATTGAGATGACCAAACTAAAAGATGTAGTACACTGGGTATTGCACTAGATCTAGTAAACCCCATTGACAGATAGTTAAGCAGTAGCATAAAATATGTGATGTACTCCTATGGTGGTTAATTGCCACTAAAATGTAGCACATGTAAATTCTGATGGAAGTTGTTATGGATATGCCACCTCAAACATCTGAAATGATTGTGTTTCCCCCGTGATTTAGAGCACATTTCTGTTCTGATGCACCGTCTCACTCTTCCTTTTTATTGGATGAAAATGGAGTCCATCCATTTTCACTACCCAAAAATTCTTTTTAAGTGAGTTTTGCTTCCAGTGATGTGGACGGTCTTTTGAAGAATTGATATAGCATGACATCAGAGTAGTACCACTGCCAGCAGGAACCCAACATTCAATCAATTTTTCCTGTGAAGAAAGAGTGCTCTTGCTCGCTCTCTCTCTCTTTCCATCCCACCTTCACTTCCCCCTCTTGGAGGAGTGAAAGCTTAGGGCTTTGGACTAGCTGAGGGGTAATTTGGCTCTTCACACTCCTCAGTTTCGTTCGTTCCAGTTTTTATTGGGCAAAAGTGGATACTTGACGTGCGAGCCAAACTGATAATTCCACTTCACGTTCACCCCACTAAACTGTGCAATACCCAAAGGCTACAGTCAGTAAAACACCTTTGCAAATGCTCTGCCTTTGCTTAGTTGTTTTCTTAATTATAACCATACCACTAATATGCAGAAATGTTTATTCACAGTGGGAAATATACATGGCAGAGTGGCAGAGTAGCAGTGGTCGCATGAGACATCCAAAAACTAGTGGAAGCCAAGATGGTCAAAGTTCAGCCTCAGAGCAAAGATGCTTTGTGTTATAGAGTTATGTACATCTTGGAGGCTACGAAGGTCCACACAATGCCCTAATCAGTAACCTCAAAGAACTTTGCCAGTGTTTAAAAGCGGTAAGCTTGCCTTGTAGCACCACATAGTTTTAGGAGAACAAACATACATAACTTTAAACAATCCAGCTCAAAGCCAAGTATGGACATCTGAGATTTATAATTTGCAAGTTATGAAAAGCAGTGAATGTGATGTCAGCACATCTAGAAAAAGGCCAATTAAACATGGCTCCAATTAAACTGAATGGCAGCCATGTGCTGTTTAGGACTCTCAAGATAATGAAGTACAGAAGTGCAATGGCCTGGCATCCTCTCCTGAGAACTTACAAAATGTTGAAACCATGCAAGGTTGTACATCTAAGTCAAAAGTATCATTTACAGGTACATGCATACACAAAGCATGCCTACTGTAGCTGTACTTTGCTTTTCAATTTATAAACTAAGTCGACCTGAAGTTACTGTTGAATAGCATGTTAAAAACAGGCAAACACTAAGACAAAAAACAAACCCATAAATGAGAGCAAACCACATATCAGCTGTATGCCAGCTTTAAGAGCAGTTCTAGCAATATTTTGTTTGCTAGAATTCTCTTCAATTGCAAAATGTTGGGTTGGGCTGAAAATATTTTAGACGCTCAGAAGTACCAAGCCCTGCTACTCATTCTGCTCTGCCATTCCTGTAATCAAACACAGGCAGCCATGGAAAACTAAGGAAATCTTAGTTTCCAGACAAGTTATCAAATTTATTGGCAATTCTGTTTTAATCAAAATATGTTTGTTGTAGTATTTAAATACTTTATTGTATCTTTGTCTATCAGAAAGAGAGTAAGAATGGTTGTACACCTTGTACTTAGCCCTCTGCTGCATTTATATAAAGACAAGTGCAATCTAAAATTTATTGTTACTCATTACTGATTACTGAGCCTATTTACATAACTGTAAAGGAAAGAATCTTGGAAGTGGTGGTATTGCTGCTGACAAACCACTGCAGAGGCTTTTGAGGCCTGGTGGAGCTTAAGCACCTCTGAATCATTCTGACTCATATTAGAACAGTCTGTGCCAGCACAAGCTGTAACCCTCTCTTACTCTCTTTCTTTGCCTTTTGCAAGTCTTTCTTTACACTGAAAAGTAATGGTGTACTCTACCCCTTACTCCCCTACCCCTGTCTCCTGTATTTCTCCTGAAATTGTAATGCATGGGTGTGAGTGACCTCACTCTTAATTTAACTCTTTGTGTACTGCTGTCTCATGCTGTACCCCAATGCTCACCATCCTCCCCCGTAGAAGCCCAGAGTAAGCCGTACTACTCCGATTACTCCTCCACTCGTCTGCTTATCCACAAAATGTGCACTAGCCACTATTTGGACCTCTTCATCACTGTTGTCATCGGCCTCAATGTCATCACCATGTCCATGGAACACTATCAGCAAACCAAGGTAGGTCAATACATTTGAATATAGGTCCTTACAAAAACATTCTATCCTACCCCAAACTGTAGTGTTTCCCACAGGAAAGCACAATAATATACCTACATTTTACAGAAATATCTGAAATAGTATGTGTAATATCTCAAAGAATAGAGTTTTCAGAATATCTGAAATAATAGAGTTTTTTTCTGATGACCCCTTTGGACTGAAACCAATGTTTCCAGTGGGGAAAATGTGTTGGTATTATTGATGTTTCACATCAAACATTTATGCATACATTTGTGTTGGGCTTTGTTAGGCTCTTTGTTATGTGTGTGCAATGATGTATAGTTGTGTAGGTCAAATAGTCATTGCTGTGATGTTGCACTGTACGTGGTCCTAACTGTTATAGTGTTTAAGCCACTATCATGGAAGTTGACTTGCAAAAAGGTTGCATAAATCTGATTTCCACAGCTATTTAATATTAATTGTGCACTCAGGAACATTTCCATATGAGAATAATGATATTCTGTATGTCAGACACAATGTTCATAAGGAATATCTGCAAGCTATAAAACACAAACAAACACCTGGCTTTAAGGTATGCATGCGACCGTCAGAAATTGTGTGTGTGTGTGTGTGTGTGTGTGTGTGTGTGTGTGTGTGTGTGTGTGTGTGTGTGTGTGTGTGTGTGTGTGTCTGTGTGTGTGTGTGTGAGTGAGAGTGTGAGTGAGAGTGTGAGTGTGAGAGAGAGTATAAACTGGTACACTAATTTGCATCTTTTGAATGATGAGGTCAGGATGAGTCAGCTTGGTGACTCGGCAGTCAGTTTCTATCAGTCTATGCAACAGGCACTTGTAGTATGTGGATTGTTTAAAACATGGGATAATCACTTTATTTAAAGTTAATTATTATTATTTTTACATATCCATCACTAGCCAATACAAGCAAGCACTAGGAGCAGTCAGTTTTATGTAGTAACTCCTGTCTTGAAAACATGCTTAAGGGTTAACTGAGAATCTCTGAAATTAGTTATTGCTTCTATTGACATAGCCCCTTTAAGCTGCACAAATTAAGGTCTTAAGCCTCACCTCAAGCTAAAATACAAGGCCATTTCAATTAACAGCTCAACTCAACTGCTGTCTGTGCTGATGATCGTTAGGCACTCCAACGCCCACGACCACCCCCCACCCCCAGTACATTCCCCTCAGCACTGCTGCTGACCAGTCTCTAGAGTTAATTTATTCTTACTGAAGCATTAGGAGCCTTCTCAGCTTTAATTACTTTAGGTTGGCCGAGGAGGCAGAAGTTTGCCTGTCAGATAATGGGAATGCTAAACAAATGACCGACTTTGTACCCTTAAGTTTATTCAGTCAATTAGGATGTCATGTCATTCTTTTCCATTATTTCAGTGTCAGACATTCTAAATAAACTGATCCATGGGGAATGACCTTTTACCCCAAATTAACAGCAGTCTTTGTGTGTGGAGCTGATGCATTAGAGAGAGAGAGAGAGAGAGAGAGAGAGAGAGAGAGAGAGAGAGAGAGAGAGAGAGAGAAAGAGAGAGCAGAAGATAAGGGTCATAGCTGAATAAGAGATCAGCAAAGAGCAAGAATATGTCTGTTGCTACTACTGTATCAACATCATGAATTGTGCAGTTTGATTACATTATTCTGGCTATTTGAATATTGAAAGACTAACACAAATACACAAACATCGTGTGCCTATCTTTCTGTATATTTTGTTATTGGGTTTACAATATTTGATAACACTTTATTTAAAGGTGTCTGCATAAGGGTCAGATAGCAACAGTCATAAACATGAATGAATTGGCATTAATGTTCATGATATGTGTCATGTCATGTTTGTAAAGGCCTCATGTCACCCTTATGTAGACACTTTTAAATAAAGTGATACCCAATAATATTCTTTTTTTGGCATTTCCATCCATTCAAGGGAATTTGTCCCATCTTTGTTCATTGCCATTATTTGTTTCTGCTGTAAAGGTCCTGGATGAAGCACTCAAGATCTGCAACTACATCTTCACCGTCATCTTTGTGCTGGAGTCTGTATTCAAACTTGTGGCGTTTGGGTTCCGGCGCTTCTTTAAAGACAGGTTAGAGAAAGACTTTTTTAATACTACCTTGCAGTGACACCTTAAGCACATGCTCACTGTTTCCCAAGAGCACCTTTTCTACGACCTTATGTACTAAAGAGGTATTCTCCCCATCATTACATAACATGACCATGCTGCTGTACACCACAGCCAAGCACTACTAGTCACTTACAAGCACTACTAAATATTTCCAAAATGCCACTTTGGTGTCATTAAACATTGTGTACAGTTTAACTAATATTTTTAGAAATGCCTCACAACAGAAATGTTTAATTCTGTGAGACTTGCATGGTGGAATGTGTCCATCAGAAACATTCAGTGAAGATAAATGTATATAAACCAAGGAGCTACTGCAACATTATTACAGTTCATTTGATTTAAAAATACCACTCACAAAAAATAAAAAACAACTGTAAACCAAATACCTGTTTTGCTTTAATGTGATATGAAACAATGTTGGATTGCAAGTGCACACGCACAAACACTCACATTGCACTTAAACTGTTGTTCACTTGTTGTTCAAGCTTTTTTTTTTAACTTACTATGAGTGGACTGACTCAAAGCCATATTGGCCAAATTGGAAAAAATTGCCTGTATTCCAGGAATCTGCATCAATGGTGAATGAAAGCTTTGTTCATAGCTCTATTTCAGACAAAAGGTCACAAGAATTGATCATGAATTATGACATTATTGAACAGCTTTGAGTGGCTGGATATCGCACATCAAAATTTATGAGACTGGAACAAGAACTCCATTAACTTTTAAGGGGTCCTGTTACTCAGTGCATTTTGATACAGTGTAATGATATGAAACACCTTCAAGGCCATAATGCCATAGGGATTTGGCTGATCATGAAACTGTAAGAATATGACTCATATTTTTAATATAAGTCAAGTTAAATCACTACAAAAGATACTAAAATGGTTTTGGTGGGAGATGCTGTTTTTGAAGACATTTGAAAACTGAAGATGAAAAGGAATTGTTGTGATGTATAGTCAGTTGTGTTACTTATTATGTAGCAATACTGGAAGTTGGAGTTGCTGCAAAATTTTTCCCTTTTTTTTTTTTTCCACTGATTTTTCGTCAACGATTCCCGGGACACTGAAACTCGGGGAGACATGAATGTTTGTAGGCATGTATCCCAAGAAGTTTGTGAGCGAATAACGCCTTTTGGTCCCCCAGGGCCACTCCCCCGCTCTGCCAGTGTCCGTTAAAGAGGGGGAGACCGGCAAAAGTTTTTGCTGAATAACTCAATGAACGTTTCACCCAACAACATGAAATTTTTGCGATATGTCGGTGTTACAGAGATGTATCGACCCAGCCCATAAACTCTCACTTGAAGCATAGCGCCACCTAGTGATATGGGTAAATGCAAAAATTGGGATTTTGAGTTGCCAATATCTTGGACCGAGAAGGTGGGATCTGCACAAAATACGTCATGCACGATCACCACAAAGACCTCTAACACCACAGAACATGCCATAAAATTTGGTCCATAGGGGGCGCTGTAATTGTAGAAAATGTTATTTTGCCTATTATCTAGACAATGCTTATGTTTACAACAATTTTTTTTTTTATCGTGAAATCTATTGACCCTCACGCATTGAAAACACTGGTCGACGCCCACTTCCAACAAAAACAATTTCCGTGAAATTTTAATATTGCGAAAACGAATCTGAACGAACTCGTCATAGGCCGTTCATGTGAATCTCACCAAATTTGGTATATGTCATCTACAGACAATGCTGACAAAAAGTTATCAAAGGATTTATCTTGAGATAAACCGTTCCGAAGTTACACGTCAATGAACATTTAACACGTAGCTTAAAATTCTTCAAATGGACGTATCTTGGCTTTTAATTGCTCAAATTTGGTCAAAGTTGACATGCCATCTCTAAACAGCTTTCTGTTCATGTGTACTAAATTTTGTGACATTTCGTCATAGGGGGCGATGTTTATTGGCAAAGCTAGGTGTCAAAAAACAGTTTTTGTTAAATAACTCGTCAACAACAAAGATTTTCTGTTAGTACGCTGGTGTTACAGAGGCGTATCGACCCAGCCCATAAACACTCACTTGAAACATAGCGCCACCTAGTGATAAGGGTAAATGCAAAAATTGGGATTTTGAACTGCCAATATCTTGGACCGAGAAAGTGGGAACTGCACAAAATACGTCATGCACGATCAGCACAAAGACCTTCTATAGGGGGTCCATAGGGGGCGCTGTAATTGTACAAAATCTCATTTTGCCTATTCCTTGCCTTGACAAATCACTCCTACACACTACACAAACACACACAATGTCATTCATTCAAAACCCACATCCATGCCCACTTCCAGGAAATCATTTCCACAGAAATTCTTACCTTACAACACTGCTCTACCACACACTCATCATACCAACAGTTCCCACATTTCAATATACTGCGGCGGTCATACCATGTACCGCTATGCGGTACATCTAGTCTTTTCTTTTTTAAGTATGACAGAAGAATTATGTTTCCCATCACATGGCAGGTGGAACCAGCTGGACCTTGCCATTGTCTTACTGTCCATCATGGGCATCATCCTGGAGGAGATAGAGGGCAACGCTGCTCTCCCAATCAACCCCACCATCATACGCATCATGAGGGTGTTGAGAATAGCACGTGGTAAGTAGTCACCCTACTGTACTTCTCATTACCCATATGTACAGCCTATACAAAACAGTTATTGGTCTCCACCAAGTCTTTTGAGACTTGTACAAAAATTATGCTAATGGGTGTTGTGTCGTAATGCTAAAAGCATGAGTATGAGAATGGTGTGAAAGTTTAGCCTGGTGGACCAGAACCTTTTAGTGTTTCTGATGTTTCTAAAGACATGATACTCAGATGTCTTGTGGGACGACAGGACGACAGTGGTTGTAGTTTATTATAGATGTAATAAAACAAAGCAAACACATCTCAGCCACAGAAATAGATGTACAAATGACACATATCTGAGGAAAAAAAATGTCTCAGCAGAGATGGGTTACAAGTGTGGAGTTTTGAGTGTAACTCCTACAAACACAGTAAGGCCTTTCCACTTAGAGGTACACAGTGGAATGTAGTGTGAGTTGCTTTGTCATGGTTTTGGCCAGTAAAATCACAGGGGCCCTGCTGTGCATACAGACATGATTTATAGCAAAATCCAGTTTTGCTCACACTGACCACTCTAGGTCACAGTGGATCACATTAGCAGCATGTGGGATTTCAAAATTCAGGTAGTATTACCACCACCCCATACAGTTATACTGTGTGCATGTGGAAATAAATAACACTACATATACACTTAAAATCTCACAGTTTAGATGGACACAGACAGGGGTGGAGCCAGAACTTTTTGTGCCCTGTAAAAAGATTCCAATTTTGGCTCCCTGAGTAAACTATAAATATTATTGATAATAATAAATAATGGGGGTCAAAATTGTAATGGACAATTCTGCCATACTTTCCCTCTCCTTGCAGCATCCCTGAACATGCATATTTTTGGTTGAGTACAGAAAGCACTGACAGATGTCCTAACTCTTTTCCCTGCAGTGTTGAAACTGCTGAAAATGGCTGTGGGTATGAGAGCTCTTCTGGACACAGTCATCCAGGCCCTGCCTCAGGTATCACCAAATACTTAATATATGTAATGTAAATGTAACAATGCCTTAATGCAATATATTTATGAATGACACTATATATTATTTCTCCTTTGTTATTCTGTTCATAAACTGGCTGTCAGACATGGGACTTGGACATCAAACCTAAATTCAGTAGCACTAAATCTAGGCTGACGGTACAATAGAAAAAAAGAAAAATTGTTATTTGATTATGTTTGAATGTTTATAATAGCTGTGAGAAGAAAAAAATGCCTCTCACAATCAGGCAAGAAAAGTTGACTTGCTCATACACTGACCAAAATTTCATTTTAACTGATTTTACTCTTTTGTTTAGAATCTCTTTCTATATCTTGCTTGACAGATGGACTTTCTATTCTCTTTCTCTCTGCCTCTCATTCTCCCTCTCGGTCTCGCTTTTCTTTCTCGCAACAGGTTGGGAATTTGGGCCTTCTTTTCATGCTGCTGTTCTTTATCTATGCAGCACTGGGAGTGGAACTCTTTGGTGACCTGAGTAAGTATACCACCCTGTCTATCTCTGTCTTCTTCCCTCTATGTTCAATTCTAAATCACTAGCATTATCACACATAGAGAGTGTGGTATAAGGAAAGATGAGTAATAAAAGTCTTTAAACAACGTAACATTTTTGCTGCCACCAAATGAGTCTCAGGCTCTGGTGACATGTAATCAATATCAATAATGACCATTTACTAGAGCATTGAAATAATTCTTAGCCTAGTGCTTATTCTCTTTCCATCACCATAGTTCCTCCTCTAAAAGAGTTAGGGTCTGCTCTCTACAAAGCTTCTTGATACTGTATTATTATGACCACCACTAGCGTAGTGTTAGCACACTCACATTTAGGCTATAAGAGTTTCTTTGGGGGGGCCAAGCAGCGAAGCTGCGAAGGCACCCATTGTGTTTCCAGCTTTTCTTACACTTTATTTATTCTTCCACCAAGTGAGTCTATGGCAGCCCATAGAACCAATTGGTAAAAAGTTTTGAAATTTGGCACACTGATTCAGGACAGCGTCAAGATAAATTTCAGCACGTTTCCTGTCAATGGAGCACATACTCTAGCGCCACCAACAGGTCAAAGTTGGACATGTGTTCATGCACGTAACTTTTGATCTGTACATCCAGTTTTCAAAAACTTGGTGTCAGTGGAATCCTTAGATTAAGCCGAGCTCAATGAACTCTATGACGTCAATTTCCAGGTGCCAAATTTCCCACCGTTTTCAAAAATGTCAAAAGTGAAACTAAATTTTCACAGGTCACAAATTTTGCCCAAACTTCCCAAAATGTGGTAAATATAATCTTCAGACCAAGCCTCATACAGGAACCTATGTGCTGATTTGATCAGTGAAAGCGCTGTAATGAGAAAAAAATGTGTTTTGGCTTATATCTTTTGTGTTTTGATATAAGACTTTCCTTTGATTTCTGGTCATAGTTTGGCATGGCCCTTTCAAGCTTTTCATGTCAGCCAATCAAAAGCCACCAAACAGGAAGTAAGCTTATATCTTGGTAACGCTTTGACACATCATTACCAAATTTGGTTATAAGATACAAGCCCACATTCTGGATAAGCACCATGAATTTTGTCTTTTTGTCAGTACTGTATAAATATTTGCATGTCGCAGCCAACCAAAATTCACACTGAAGATGGCAAACAGCAAATGAGGTCCTATCTCAAGAAGGATTTATTGTATGCCAACCAAACCTGACAGAGACACTTCAGACCCAATCACGAGCAAGCACAAAAATAGGCAGCTTTTGGCCATTAGGTAGCGTTGTGATAGTTTGAAAAATGAATTTTTGCTTATAATAACTCTTGAATGGTGATACAACAAAAGGTTTTATTGCCACAGCATGCAAGCTTAGCAATCTGAGTACCACAGACGTCATATTGGTAGTTTTCAAGCCACACATTTTACCCAATCAAATTTGACAGAGATGATGTCCACACCAAACCTCACAAATTATACATACCAATTATTTGCATACATTACAGCTCATTGAAATTCACAGTGAAACAGTTTAAATTAAAAAAGAAAATTGGCAGCCATATTATTTAAGTCTTTTAACAAACAATACTTTATGGCACTTTCCTGAGTGAAAGTGGGAGTAACAGCAAATCAGCAAGTGATGTCATATCTACACTTTGACCTAAATAGCCTGGGCCTGCCCATACTGTCTGTGGTGCTGCATAGAATTTTGCGTTTGTCAGTTTAGTCAACCTGCCTGTTCTCGGCTGTTCCTTTGCCTGAGAAATCAGTCACCAATGAAACACGAACGCTATGCATATGTCATCGGAATCAGTGGTCTGATTGGTTGTGGATCTGTCCGGTAGTATACAAAGGCATTCGATAGATGCCTGTTGATCCTGCCTCTGAGAACATTCTGTCTATGGGATCTTTGACAGACCAAGCACCAATTACGAGCAGGGTGCAACAGCCAGGCTAGACCTAAATTAACCTGACATGCGTTTTGGACCTAATTAGAAGGAGGCACAAAAACCTAGGGTCTGTCAAATGAAAATATGAATTAAAGTTTTTTTTGTGGCTTCTATATTTCATTTTGGGAAAGTGAAATGAAACTCTTAAAGGTCACACATATATTCCAGTCTACATGGAATTTGGCACATATGATCTTTAGACCATGACTAAGCATACCTCCTACCAAACAGATTTGGTGGTAAAGCTGTTGAAAAGCAAATGAGATCCTACATTTGGAGGTTAGCAAAAGAAACTCCATGGCATTAGTGCCTTATTGTAATGTGCAAAAGGGTGCACTGACTGAGAAATTATGTAAAAGATATAGCTTTTTCTGGTTTTGCATAGTTAATATATACTTTTTTGGTAGTTAATAGGTAGCTTACTGAGTAAATAGTAAAAATATGGGACCTAGGAGTTTTATTTTAAGTGTTTGCACATCACAGCCAATTCATGGCAAAGCCACCAAACAGGAAGTGAAGACATATCACAGGAAAGACTTCACATATGCCAACCAAACTTCATAGAGGCACTTGCTAGAGGACAGGTTATGTTAAGGGCAGATGCTTGGTCCCCTCATCACTGCTTGCAGCTACAGCTTGTATATATATTTTTTGTTTTTTTTGTTTTTGTGTTCCCGGAATATGAAAGACAGAGGAACATGAAACTTGGAGGGGATGTAGGCCCATCGCCCCCAACCCCCTGTGCTGGACCCCCAAAAAACTTGAATGGGGTGTAGGCCCATCTGTTTGTGTAATAGGGGGCACTATAATTCTTAAAAATTACATTTTGGCTAATAATACAAAATGATAAAGTACAGAAACACAATTACTTTTTCCCCACATTCCCTGAGAAGACCTGCAACAAACCCAGTAGGCCATGCCCCTTTCTATTGGCCGCATTTTGCGCAATTAATAAAGAAAAAACTGAAAGCAAAACTACACTAACTCCCCAGGGGGTGTTCTTCACATTGTGAAGATATTTGGTGAACCACATCTTGAAAAATTCTTAAACATTCTCATAAATTTTTAGAAATTTGAACTGCCTGTATCTTGGGTGCAGAAAGTCATTATCACATCAGATTTGCCATGTAGAATCACTACTCCCACCTCTGTAAGCACATTTTGTTTCGTAAAATTTGTTGGTAACACTTTATAATAATTTTACCTAACCCTTTGGTAAAAGTTGTTAATTATTACAGTACCAACATGTCTACTTGGCATAAGTAAATAGTTTTTTCACCAATAATGAAATTAGTTGTTTGCATAAATCCTGTTATACAGTAACAAACAGCAAACAATCTGTTACCTAACATTGTATTGATATTTGTTAATAGTTAACAGTATGTAATTTTGGCAGTAATAAATAGTGACTTTAACATCATTTAAATGTAACAGCACGCAGGCATTGAATTGATGTGATACAGGATCACCTTTCAGTGCTTGTCGCTTTTGCAAACATTGTGTAAATTTCCTCGGGCTGTAGGCCAATGATGGATGGCCCACCCTGTATTTAAAAAAATGCTATAGACATGCTTATGTTCTTACACATGCCTACGGGGTGTGCTACACCAGTGTTAACACTGGCCATTGTTAGCTAATTTCACAAGTAAATTAAATTAAGTAAATTGTATCAAAAGCAATGAGAAAGTAGAACTCTACATGTTTTCAGTTCATCAAGCAAACTAGCACAAAAATATAAAATAGGATCAAAAGAAAGTGTATCAGGACATGATGGAGTGTTTTAATAATGCTAGCTTAATAAAAACTGTTACTGAAAAAAAACAACCTGATATACATTATTATTATATGGAAGCAGCGCTATCATGTTGACACCGATGTTTTTATTTTCTTTCCTGTGATTGGTAGTCTGTGATGAGACGCACCCCTGTGAGGGACTAGGCCGTTATGCGACCTTCAAGAACTTTGGCATGGCCTTCCTCCTACTGTTCCGCGTCTCCACAGGGGACAACTGGAATGGAATCATGAAGGTGAGAAAGTATAAGCCGGGACATACAGTATAGAGAGTGTCTGAAAGTACATGGTCGAACTAAATATATTGGTTTATATTCAGGCTCAAATTTGCAAGTGGGTTAGTTAAAATGGCATATTTCTTGTTCAAATATGACCTAAAGACTAGTATTGATATTTAAGTAATAATAATAATAATAATAATAATAATAATAATAATAATAATAATAATAATAATAATAATAATAATAATTAGGTAATAAATAACAGTAACAAATAAATCAAGGAAGGAAGCACATATGACACAAGTGCTAAAAAAACAAAAACAAAAACAAAAGAGTAATGAAAAGGAAATCCACATATTGTTCTACAGACATGTAAGACCCAGGTGTATAGGTGTTTACAACTTATAACAGTGTGCAGGCACAAAGACACAAAGAAAAATGTGAGAGCTATTTGAGGACACTGTCTGTAAAGTTGAACACAGTGTAGTTTATAATTATGATCATCATTGCCATGGAATATTGCATGTTGCAAATTGCTGACATGATTTGCCTTATTCTATAATAGAGGTTCATAGTGGTTGGGTTTGGGTCACTTATTTGTCACATATAATTTGTACAGGTACAGCTGCGATGAAATGTATTCTAATGCTGCCCACACATCTTTCGCTAAGCAGCATGTGTTTAAGTTTTTCAGAGCAATTTCATGGGTTAACCATCGACTTTGGATTGTTTTGCGATAACTGATCTGCAACAGATAGTGGAAGTATTCATCAGAAGACAAGGGCAGTTCTCCTCAGCTTTTGGTGATGTCAATATTTTTGCAAAGCACAATTAGTCCCACCTTATGGGTTTGGTCTTGCACATAAAGTCAATTCCCATGCCGTATGGAAGTAAGGTTGTAGATTTTCATTCAGTGATTCCCTGTATTTGTGTCACTGCTACGACTCCAGAACCAATGATACACTACCCAGTGGTCTGTCTAATAGGATTTTGCCTGCTTTTCACAGAGCACTAGCCTGGAAGCTGAAACAGTTATCCATGTTGATGATACTTAGCGAGGATAAGTGGGATTAGCTAAAAATGAAAATGTTGCCCTCATCCCCATGTCTGTAGAAAAGATTCCAGTGTTGCTTTTCCTCTTAATGAGGAAAGAAGCTTTTAATACAAAAATGCAAGATAACGTTTCAAGGAATGTGTATCAGTAAATGATAGAATGTTTTAATGATGCTGTCATAACTAAAATTGTCCTTGATGGAGAAAAAAAATCACACAGTATTATATTCATAGCTGTAAACCGCTGTACCTTATCAGAGCTGAGAATGTGACTTTGATCCTGTGGTTGATCTGCAGCATATCTACAGTCTATCATTATTTTTCTTTTTTTTTCTCAGGACACTCTAAGAGATTGTGCTCAAGACACTGGCCCATGCTATAACGCAGTGGTGTCCCCCATCTACTTTGTGTCCTTTGTCCTCACTGCACAGTTTGTGTTAGTGAATGTGGTCATTGCTGTTCTTATGAAGCATCTGGAGGAAAGCAATAAGGAGGCCAAAGATGAGGCTGAGCTGGAAGCTGAGTTGGAGCTGGAGGCGTTGGGGGTGAACGCTGGCAGAGGACAAGTAGGAGGAGCAGACCTGATTGGTGGACACCTGTCCCCTTTTGACCAGGGAGATGCTAGTGGACCAGCTAGTCCCTTGACACCTCCACCCTGGATGTTTAAGAGGGATCCACAAGAGAACTCCAGTTTAGCCAATGACAGCCCCCCACCTACAATGGTCGACATCCGCAGAGACTCAACAGCACACATCAGGGCTGACTCCCCGCAGTGCTTAGAGGCACCTTTGGAGGTAAGTGGCAAAAAAACGAACAATTCACTTCAAACATCATTTTATCTATGTGAAAGAGCATAAAAAGGCTGTCAGTCTACACTTCTTTGAAAGAGGATAGGGATTAGATAATACAGATCACAGGGATTTACCAATAGAATGAAGACATTTTGTCTGATATATCCTATAATTGCAGTCTGCTCTTGTGACAGGAGAATTGACCGTGGAAATTGCTCTTGTGAAAATATTGGAATCACTACAGAACTGTGATAACCTTTCAGATATTTACAGATAGCAGCCAATGTGCATGTTAGATACAGGATACAGGAGGATCACAGGAGCCAAACGACAGTTATTGGGACATGAAGAGGTGTCAGTTGTGGTATAGCATATTGGGTGAAACCCCCTCATTTAGAAAAGATAGGATTTGCTCACTGCTTAGACCTGTGTACAGATTTGGAAAAGACAGGGAGGCAAATTGATATCAGTAACGCAAGCCTGTCATAGCTGAACACTTTACGGTTTTAAAGATGAAGGGCATTTAAAATGTATACATTTCCCCCAAATCGTTATGGCTATCTTTAAATAGCCTATTTTATTTGTTCTTGCCAACTGAATTCTCATTGTTCCAAACTGAGACTGAAAACACATTATTAAATACAGTTTAGACCACTAACCCAGTCTATAGAGCTGTGCAAAAGTTAGAATCATAAATTATGCATTGTTATAATTGTTGCATGCAATAGCGTGCAAATCAAGCATGTTTATATATTGTATCTGTAAATTGTATTGTTAATCACTTGAGGGGATCTCAAGAAGCATCTTGTCATTTGTGCATTTATGTATGTTCATACTTCATACAGTCATTGCTTTTTCCATTTGTAGAGTAGTGAATGTGTAGAGTAGTGAATAGTAGACCTGTGAATGATTTATTACTGTCACACAGTGTGTTTCTACCAGAGGCATAGTGCTGAGGATACACAGTTTAGTGTGTTTCAGGATTGCGGAAGTGATCAGGTGTCCTTTTCATATTTGGTTAGAATGTTAAAGACAATACACATCTGTTTGCCATCTTATTTCTATTAAAAAGTCTGTATTGTTGGTAATATGTGCATGAAAACAGCTTGCCACCTCTCTCAGGTCAAACTAATGCCATGGGAAAGCTCTGATTCTTCATCTTGTTTTTCTTTTGAGCTGGTTGTTTTCAGAGTCACTCTTTTTTTCCTTTGTCTTTTTTAGTGAAAATATGCACTAGAATATCATTCCTTGGCTGACTTCCACCCCCTTTTCTTTCTTAAAAACAACCCTTAAAACCCTCCTCCCCCAGACCTCTGACAAAAAAAACTTCTAATGGTGCTTCTATGCTCTCTACTGGAGATTTATGGCATAGCAAAAAAAACTGGTTACATTTATGCAAGTGACAATTTGTTATTAGTATAATGAAACAGTGATGATTTATAATAAATGAGTTCGAGGTGACACTTAATCTCTTAATTCGCATATGCCTCATGACTGTTGTGCCCTTGTTACCTGCTCTTCCCCTGAACTACTGTTTCTCTTCCTGTCTCTTTATCTGTATGTCTTTTTTGCTGTCTGTCTGTCTGTCTGTCTGTCTGTCTGTCTGTCTGTCTGTCTGCCTGTCTGTCTGTCTGTCTGTCTGTCTGTCTGTCTTTGTGTTTTTGTCCTACACTTTGTTATTACCCCAACCCCGTGACACACACACACACATTCTCTCTGGCTATCTACTTTCTTTTTCTGTCTTTCTCTCTCCTTCCTCCTGTCCAACACTTGGGATCCCAAGCGGAGGCTCATGTTTGACTCAGTTTCCCTGGTGATCCAGGGTTCTCTTGAAGGCGAGCTCAATCTGATGGACAACCTGTCGGGCTCCATCTGCCACTACTACGCTCTGCCCCCCCTGCTTAGCCAGCACAGCATTGATAAACAGGTCTCTGATTTCCACCTCACGCAGCTCATCACCTCACTATATGTGTATCTTACTAAGAAAATGATATATTACCAGACACGTACATCCTGGGTTAAGTAAGCAAAAGTCTTGCCACATATTTGTTCCAGCCAATTCACTGAACCAGCTGATGCTGCTTAGCTCAACTCTTTGGGCAGGTAGATGGCCTAATTAGTGAAATCGCCTGTGTTAAGAGCACAGGCAGAGGGAATACATAGCAGGACTTTTACTTCATCCAGCTGGTTCGTCCACTTCTGTATACTAGACACCCATGCCACTTTTATTTGACTAAATGGCTTCCTAATTCATACTGTGATCATCATCATACAAACTTCCTTTTCCTAAAATGAAATGCTTTACTGACAGTCCTGGGGATCTTGGGCATATGTTTGTGTTTTCTTGAAGAGCTTTTAAAATGCATTTCACTGCCCTGATGCTTTAAATGGCAATTCCATTATACTCTATACTCTCACCTTGTCTTTACAGTGATTTTTGTCAAATGATTCTCAGAGAGAAAAAACTTTCATTAACACTGTTTTGGGATCAGACTGCTTTTAGCCCTGTGGAATCAGCGTGTAATCAATATACATTATATATGTACATCTGTGTATGATCCTGTTGACCAATTTCACATGGCTGCAATATTGCCTTGCCATCATTCATCCATGAAATAATGGAGTCTTGCATCTTCCAAGCTACAAAGGAGACAAATCATCCTTCTTGTTTTAGTGGTAAGCTCAAAAGACAGCATCTATGATGGTATGGGGGTGCAGTGGTGGCTTGGTTATGGCTGGTTTGAACTGCACAAGATGGCACTCACACATTATATTTTGAGGGTAGACCTTAAATATTACCAGTTAATGAGGTCAAAATGCATTCTATACAAAATTCCAACAGTGTGGCTCCATCATAAGGGCAACCAGATGCTAAAATGGCCGGCGTGCTGTCCAGATCTGTCATATTTTAAGCATAATAAAAACAAAACATGATAAAGAAGACACCTACAGTACCAGTTCGGCTGCTGATCATGTCAAGGACAAGAAAGAAAGCCCTTTTATATACAAAATCATCTTGTCAGTTAACATAATTAACTGTGAAGTGTCCTCCGTTGTTTTTTCTTTAGTCTTACTCAACTTTTCCTGCTTTTTATTGACACCGACCCAACTTTTTTGAAACACGTTGCTGGCCTAAAATTTTAAATTACCATAAATATCCCATACAGCAACAAAAAAATCCAGTTTCAATAGCTGTCATCCTTGGACTATTCTCACATCATATATATTGTTTGTATGATGTGAGAATTATAGCATTTCTTTTTTATTTACATTTAACACAACGTCCCAACTTCATCGGAATTGGGGTTTGTGGACCATCCTGCCACACACATACAGTGACAGACTTGCAGCTGACAGTTTGAAGGTTATTTATATGAACTTCCCACCTTGTTCCCTCCTGAGTATGATGTCAGAGCAAGATGGCCGGCATGTGAATCTGGTCTGTTGTGTTTGAGGCATAATGAGGATGTGTTGTTCTCACCCGTCGCTCCTCTCTCCCTATTCAGATCCCTCTAGCAGAGATGGAGGCTCTGTCTCTGGTGTCGGAGAAGTCCTGGTCCTTAGCTCTGACGGACGACTCTGTGCCCGACGATTTTAACCCCCTCTTACTAACCAGTCTGGAGTACAATGTATTTAACAACAGTGACATAAAACATCCACATTCTTTTGCGGCAATTTCCTAACTTTCCACCTCTGGGGCTTCCAGGCTTATCTGATTTCCTCCACAAAATGACTGCACAAGTGCCTGCCAGCTCCTTGCTGCCATGGCGATAACAGTTTGTACATTCCTGTGTAATTAAGCCACTGATTGTTACTTTTGTAATTAATACCATATTAAGTAAATCACAGGAGTGATGACTGGCTGCTCAAGACCTGTAACAGTGAGTTTAAAGTTGTTATTGCTTTATAACTAATGCGGAGGATTAGCGCTGTGAACCACAAGTATGCAGAAGCACTTGTGGAGGCTGTGTTTGGAAACCCCAAGGTAATCTAACCATCCATCTCTCTCTTTCTCGCTCTTCTTCCCTTTTCTTTTGTTTTCTCTCCACCCCTCATTTCACCCTTTGCAGCCTGGTGTGTGTACGGTGCAGTCCAGTAGAGTAGTAGTGCTCCTGACCACATCATCATTTCTCAGCTCTGCTTTCTCTCTCCCATATGCAGCTCTGTCTGGAGTCAGTTCTCCCTGTTGTATTTCTGTTGTCTGTGTCTGTTTCTGCTCGGTTGTCTGCGATGTACATACAATGTCTGTCTGTCTAGTATTACGTTTGGATGTATTTCAGTGTATTTATCTCTGTTTTAATCATTTTATGACTGACTTCTACAGTACATGCTGTTACCCTTAAGTATTTGGAAATTGCTTTATTTTGTATGTCAGTGCTATGCTCACCTTTAATTAAGGAAGGGGCAAGGCACAGGGCCTGCCGTTTTGTCTGTTAGTATTAGATGCTTTGGGCACTGGCCTAGGCCAAGGGGAGATGGACACAGCTGTCTCATACTGCACAGGTTTTAATTGCAATAAACATGCAGTGACACTCTGTGCAGCACAGAGGTTTTTTTAATAATTGTAGACACAGAAGATTATCTAAGGTGTCTTGAATATTTGTTGTAATGCAACTGAATTTTTTAATCAAGTTTACTGTGAAAGTCCTTCAAACCAAAGTTGCCTTTTGAGCTTCTCCATCTCCTCAATGTAGACCAGTGTGACAGAGTTTTTTTCTAGTCAATCACAGTTTCACTGCCTGTTCAGTTTTTGTGTGTAACTATATGTGTGTTCGTGTACATGTGGGAGATTCCAGCTAGGTTTCTCATAATGCTTTTCCATCATGGAATGGTGCTTATAAAGTGTTTCTCTTCAACAGACAGAGGCACTGGGGCCTACAGAGCCTGAGAACGTGCAGGAGGAGCACCTGCTGACTGTACGGAAGACATCTGTGGGTCGAACACACTCTCTGCCCAACGACAGCTACATGTTCCTGCCTCTCTTACCTGCTCCTGTCGGACCAGCGCCACACACAACCTCACCTCAGCCACACTCAGGTAACTTCTCAGCAACATTACCTCACGTACGTGTAAAGCAGATTACACGACCTTATTGTCATTAAAGAAGTAAAAAGACACCAGAGCAACAAAATGCATTTTCACATCTAATCAGAAGTGCAAATAGCAGATAAAGGACTGTAATTCCACAATAAATTACAAATAAAATTGCATTCTTGGATTATTTTCTATTGAGTTCTAAAATATTATAAATAGGAATGTCAACAATGCTCATGTGCTATTTTCTACTGTTCAGAATTTAACAAATCTCTCATCACAGTTGCTTCCTGAGTTTTTCTCAGTTAATAAATGCAATGACTTTGCATCTTTATTCAAAGGAAAAATACAACTGAATATGGCTTCTCAGTTGCAAATAGCTCAAAATCTGGAACCACTGGCTGTAGAGGAGGGGACCTCAGCTTAATGCCAACATTTAGCATAATTGATAATGAAACCCTTGAAAAAAACTGCACAAAATCTCAGTTCTTCCACATCTGAACTGGATATTTTGCAGACAATTTTTTTCAAATCTATTCTTCACCTAATATCAGCCGATATACTTTAGATTATAAATACATCACTACAGACTGGCATATTTCTTTCCTGTTTGAAAAATGCAGTTGTAAAACCGTTACTCAAAAAGAAAAAGATTGATGGTTCAGTGCTTAACAACTACAGGCCCATATTCAATTTATCATTTCTTGGAAAAAATAATAAAAAAAAACTGTCATACTGCCAGTCACAGCACTGAAACAGGTCTTATTAAAGTCACAAGTTTGAATTCTGGCAAAACATCAGTCTTGGTGACATTGGGCCTTAGTGCGGCTTCTAACACTGCTGATCACTGCATACTACTACATTGACTGAAACATCGGGTTGGATTCACTGGTACAGTTATGAATTCGTTTAAATCATACTTACAACAAAGGAGATTTTTTGTTGCTATGGGAAACTGTACCTCAGCATCTGTGTACCTGACCTGTGGTGTCCCACAGGGGTCCATCCTTGGACCATTACTATTCAACCTTTATATGCTTCTGCTTGGAAAAAATCATCAAGAACAACTCAGTCAATTACCATAGCTATGCTGACGACACCCAAGTTTACTTAGCTCTGTTACCTAATGACTATGCCCCGTTAAGTCTCTCTATGTGTGTCTTGACCAAATTAACAACTGGATGTTACACAATTTTATTATTATATTTCGGAAAAAGGAAGACAGACTTAGCAAAAGCAAAAGATACTGTCAAAAATCTTGGTGTCTTTATTGACAGTGAATTAACTTTTAACAGTCACGTGAAAGCAATCACTAAATGTGCATTCTATCACCTAAAAAAACATTGCTAAACTTAGAGGTCTTATGTCAAAACAAGATCCAGAAATGCCTTTATTTCCAATAGGGTTGATTGCTGCAATGGCCTTTTCACAGGCCTTCCTAAAAGGACCATCAAACAGCTTCAACTGATCCAAAATGCAGCAGCAAGAGTTCTTACAAGAACAAAAAGATCTGACCACATTACTTCAATTTTAAGGTCCCTGCACTGGCTCCCAGTAAGTTATAGAATTGACTTTAAGGCATTGTGTCTTGTGTTTAAAACATTAAATGGGATGGGACCCAATTACCTACCTATTGGATATGTTTCAGCTATATGCACCAACTAGGTCTCTGAGATCACATCAGAAAAATCTGTTGGTAGAACTTGCTGTTAGAACAAAATGTGGTGAAGCGGCTTTCAGCTGCTACAGTATGCTGTTAAGCTCTGGAACCAACTTTCAGAAGATAGACTTTCAACTTTCAGAAGAAAAATGCTCCTACTGTTGGCAGTTTCAAATCTAGAACAAACTGTTTTCAGATGCTTTCTGTTAATGATTTATGCTAATTCAACATATATCCTTACAATCATTTATAGATATTTTGTCTTTTCAGATGATTCAGATAACTAATTTATGTGTTTTATGCTTTTATGTCTTATTTACAACATACTTATTTTACTTAAATGCTTTTAAACTTACTTTATCTTTTATGCTTTCATATTTTGTCCTTTGCTTTTATTTTTGTTAAGCACATTGAACTGCCGTTGTTAAATGCGCTATACAAATAAACTTGCCTTGCCTATAAAATCCTGGTTTGACTGAAAAAAATTGCCTGTGGTTCTAGGCTCCAGTGGATCAATTCCAGTTCAACAGACAGAAACAACCCAACTTCTGGCTGTGCCCTCACAGCTCTTCCGCCCCATCAGCCCCAATAGCCTGTCTGGGCAGGAGAGCATTCCCCGTATCCCCCCACCCCAGCGTTCACACAACCTCTCACGGCCTCTGCGCAGACAGGTGAGCCACACAACTGATTGATTGTCTCCTTGACAGTAGGAAGTTATCCTTGACTAGGCTTTTATTAGACTTCCAAGCACTCCAAGGAACCAGTCAAAATGAGGTATTCTGGTGTTATGTAACAAGTATACCCAGGTAGCAGATGCATTGATTAGTGTAGACAAGGATTACTTGATTACAATACAGTGCAGGGAAATCCGGTGATTAGATATCATCACTATTTTGTTGAATGTCTGATGTAAATCTTTCTCTTGCATGTTGAAATGCTCTAAAGTGGCTGTTGTACAGTTGACTCCTCTGCAATTTTTTTCCTTTTTATCAATTGTAGGTCTTTCCTCACTCTGTCCTTGTGTCTTTTCCTGTTTTTGCCTTTCATGTGCTGTAATATAACTCCTCGCAGATCAGCATGGTGCAGCAAACGCCTGATCCTAAAATGCTCCTCAAACACAGATACTCCTGTTTCTGACGCACCATGACCCCACAATCCATTCCTGCCCTCCTCTTCCATCACAGCAGCTCTTTGCCATCTTTTCATCCTTTATCTTTTGTCCATGCCTCTACACATTCATATGGTATTTCACAAGGAGCTACTTGAAAGGACAACTTGTTTTGAAAAATGAAGGCATGTAAATTCTTTTTCATCACAAATGAATATTTGTGACCAAAATTTCTCTAAACGCTACGTACCACTTTTAATGGCAGTTTCACATCCCTCATCAGATTTGTTTTTGATGTGTAGTGTTTTGTTTATAAGAACGCATTGTTTGTATCAAGAATGAATTGAAATACTTTAATTCCTTAACAGTTTTTACATCCTAAACCTGCTGTATTGTTAGTTCAGAAAATGTACATTGAGGCCTAATTTGAACAGTGCTTGTCCATAGTAGTAGCTCAGAGTAGACGTGGTACACATGATGCAAATTTTGTCATCACTTGAGCTTGCATGTCTTCCACAATACACAGAGCACAGTGGAGAAAGAAATCGTCTTACTCAGTTTATGCATTCAACAGATAGCAATGAATTTAAACGACAGCTCTGTTTACTTTGGGGCAACAAATCATAACTGATTTCCAGCAATTATATTAATGTACGTAATGACAGCTATTTACATAAAAGAAACGGATATAAAGGGAAAAATAACTAACATGATGTAGAGGAATTATTTCAATTCAGTGAACTTACGCACTAAGAACGGTGCACTGTTTGTGTGAAATTACCAGCATGTCAGCATGCATAGATAAAGTTAAATGTGTTCATAGGCTATAGCTCTTTCTTCCATTTAAACATTACGCATAATTTATTGATTTGCAATTGCCTTTTCTATATTTAAAGGTGGGTGGAAAAGTGCATTTCGAACTATGCTCTGCAAACTAGATCCCCCCTCCTTTTTTGCTGTTATTCTCAATTTTACATTTTTGTGTAAATAAATAGCAAGTGATTTTCCACAGTTCTATAAGTACCTCTCAGCTATTGGACAAAATGTTATTAACTGTTCTGTGACATAACCAACACTGTCCACTAGGTGCCCCTAGAGATCATATTTAAAAAGCTGGGGAAACAGATGTGACATATATTTGATTAGGGTATGTATCACTGCCCTTACTATAGTGATATTATCTCACACACACACACACACACACACACACACACACACACACACACACACACACACACACACACACACACACACACACACGTACAAGTACTGTACTTAAGTACAAATGTAAAGTAATACTTCAGTAATACTTGTTTTATATTTACACCATTATCTTGAATTCCTGCAACTATACAAGTATTACCTACTTACAAGGCAAAGGGCAGGAACCAGTAATGACCATTTTCAAAAAGCTAGGTTATGTTGACCGCAATTATCCTTATTGGAAGTTTATGTGCATCTAAATTATTTTATATTAGGGTAAAAGGTAAAAACCTTATATAGTGAAACAAATTACAGTGTCAGGTAGGCCCAAAATATAACAATAGTGATGTTGTGTATAAAGAACTTAAGGTCAGGTCAAGTTCTAGTGACTTATCTGTGGCCCTACATTATCAAAAAAATGAAGAAAAAAACATGTACTTTTAATACTTAAGTATTTTTAAAAACAATTACCTTTGTGCTTGTACTTGGCATAAAAACTTTCACTTGTAGTGGAGTAATATTTGACTAGGAGTATCTATACTTTGACTTAAGTAAAGGAATTGTGTACTTCGTCCACCTCTGACAAACACACACACACACATACCCTAAGTCCACACATGCAGGCAATCAGTCAGATTTCAAATGCCTTCTGTCGTTCTCTGGGAAACTTATCAGGGTCAGGCTACTTTCCTCACTCCCCTAGGAGTTGAAGTAGGCAGCCAGCCTTCCCAAGAACATTTCTGGCTTCATTGTATCTTGAGCAAGGGATTAATGAGAGATGGAGTGCTGTCCTTTCCAGTAGCCCAGTAGGTCTAGAGTGAAGTCTGCCAAGTAGTGCCTCCAGCCGCTGACAAGAGTGAATGTTCTTGTATTGAAAACGTGTTTAGAAAGGCAATTGCCATCAGATTTTAGATTTTCTGACAACCCAAGACACGAGTTCATGGTGGAATTTTGTAATGGCTACAGTACATAGATAACTCAGGAGTAAATTAGTTACAAAAAACTACAATTGCAATATGCCTTTATTTCTTTTGCATGCAACCATGGGCAGGGGATGGCTCAGAAATGTTCTTCAGAGTTTGAAAAGGAGACAGAGTTTGCCACAATTACCATATCTACTTGGATATAATGATTTCTCTGTGACAGTGATATAGGAGGCAGCGATGGCAAACCATCGTCCTTGCATATCTTAAGACATTTACATCCACATCACCTGAGCAGGGTAACAAAATTCACAACCCTCTGCTGTTATGTCATCATATGTTTTATTGCGGAAATTCATCTTCGATTAACACTTTATTATTTTACCTCAAAGTAAACTTGATGAAACACCTTCTAACCAAAACATCTAATAATACAAGCTGTTCCAACCTTGAACTCACTCTTCTTACCGGCTGTATCATTCCTTGTAACATTTCATACTAACGATTATCTTTCTCACCTCATGTCTTAACCCCCTTGGTTTTCCCGTCTCCTCCTCCTCTGTGCCCCCCACCTCTCTAACCTCCAACAGGTGGCTGTGAGGACAGACTCACAGGAGGCTGTGTCCCCTGAGCAAGAGGAGGTTGTGGAAGGGCCCACGGGGCTTAATGAATTTACAAGCACCACGATGAGCTCTTCTCCTCACCTGCCTCCTCAGCACCAGCCTTCACTCTGCCTGGTGCCCGCCTCTCCTGGAGCCTCATCTAAAGCACCCCACTCCAGTGTCCACACACAGCACAATCCACACGACCAGTACAATGTTTTTTCACCTAAGTCCCCCCTCACACCGTCCCCACCTCTACTGCTCCCCCCACGCACCCAGCTCTCCAGCCCCCAGCAAGACGATGCTGACTTTGTGGACCAAGAGGTGTCCTGTATCATCCAAGAAGGCTTGGCTGCCAGTAGCGCCACAGAAGTAGAGAGGGAGCAGAGTGGCGTGAGTCCCATCAGGCTTGGCGAGGGCCGCAGTTCTTACCTTCGGCAGCTAAAGAAGTACCACAGCGTAGACACGCAGGGTTGCCAAGGGTTGCTCATTCCACGTCCCTCCTCGTGGCTGGACGACCCCCGCCACCACTCGCTGGAGGTGTGTTCTTCAGGGGACAGCAGCCCCCAGCTCAGCTCCATCTCCTCTGGTTTCGTGTCACGTGCAGACAGCCTACAGCAGCAGATGCACACGATGCCGACCTCTCCTCACTCACGCAAGAAGAAGATGAGCCCTCCCTGTATTTCTGTTGAACCCCCTGAGGGTAGGGAGGACCTGTCTGGAGTAGGATTTCACCCGCCACTGGGCCTCGGCATGGTGCCCTCACCTCTGAGCAGCCGTGACACAAGCTGTCTCCGCAGACGAGCCCCGTCCAGTGACTCCAAGGACTCCTTTGACCTGGGGGGAGGAGGGGAGAGCATCCCACAGGAGGCGGTCCATGGCGCCAACCTGCTGACTCTGCCTAGTTTTTCTTTTGAAAAGTCAAGTTCTGAGCACTGAGCATTAGAGAACTAAATACAACTTGCACATGAACTGAAAAATCACACTCATAAAAATATATGATGCACTTTGTGTATCTGTGTTGGTGATAGTCATAGTTATAAAACTGTAGTGAGTAATAATACCGACTACAATTATGAAAAAAGAAAACAAACTTTATAAAGTGATCAGATAGTGACCTTCTGTTTGTTTTGTACTGCCAAACCCAGCAAATACACTAATTCACAGAAACTACTACACACACTCATTCTCTCTCTCTCTCTCTCTCTCTCTCTCTCTCTCTCTCTCTCTCTCTCTCTCTCTCTCTCTGACACACACACACAGAAAAGGGGGGGGGGACAAAATAAAATACAAATGGTTCTCTTCCAAGATACCTACTGCTTTTGTAGGTACAGTAACACCAAGCAAGTCAGCACCAGATGCCAAGACTGTTTTGGGAAATGCACAGAAAAGACCTGTGGAACTTTTTTTCCTGTGGGAAGTGGTAAAGTTACAAAGCAATATGGACGTTTCAGAGACACTATTTTCTTAAATTATTGGTCATAGTGTTTGTACAGGATGTAGAATTTTTTATTTCATTTAAGATTTATTTGTGGCTGTTCTGTGACTTTGCTTTAAATGTTTAAATGGTTTGTCCTTTTATTTTATTTTTTCACCATAGGATATTTTTAGCTTGTTTGGGAAAAAAAAGGAAGAAACTTTTTTCAAAGTGCCAGGACCCATGTATTTGTAGGAATAAAAAAATATTATTATATATATAAATATAAATACAAAACAGCCCATTAAACTGCTCTGTGGTTTTTAAATACATGCAGTGGACATCAGTACTTTGAACCTTTTAAATATCCTGGTATTTATGGAGTATCCAGGTCAAAACTTCAAACATTATCACAGACATGTAAAGTTGCATTTTGTTAACCAGGTAAGTTACACGACTACCTTTCACACTGTGTAGCTCCAACAGAGACTGTCTACTGAGAGAAATGTTTTTAAAATCCAGGCAAAATAAGGCTTGTCTATTTCCTTGTAAACAGACTATGTTATTGCGCCATAATATTTTAGGGAATTACAGCGGCAGGGCAAAATTACGAGGGACTCTTATTTTAAATATACAGGCGCTATCATCCTATTAGTTTTTAAAACATAAAAAGCTAATAATGTTTATAAGCACTATTATAGAATTAAACCTAATTTCAACTAATGTCAACAGGACATGTAAGACTTCAGACAACATTTACTTGTTTAATAGTATTTAATACAATATTATCAACATTTATTCATCACTGCTCATCCAGAGTCTATACAGTTTTTGTACTGAGGTCAACTGTGGTTGGCACAATAAATTGTGTCTTTATCTGTCCCCTGTAAACCGCATTTCATTCATTTTGCTCGTGTAATGGATATGGCTGTTTCTACGGAACTTTAATAGGACACTTAAAGGATTTAGGCTTTTCTGATGAAAAGGCAGAGTCACCCCTGTACAGACCTAAGTCATTTTAGTGCTTAACTGTTCGTGTGTGTGTGATACACTGTGTCAGCTCCTCTCACTACAAATGCAATTCGTTATCAGTCTTTAATTCTGGGCCATGGCAAAAACCCAACATACAGACAGTCTACATGCTTAAATGCACCTGTTTATCAATAAATAGAACTTGCTCTTCCTTATATCTGGACATTTACATCTGAGACAAAACTAAATATTCACTAACATTAGACAAAGCACTGGCCCGAGTTTACCATCTCTCTGATCTTTAGGGAATTTAAATTAGAGTAGGGGAAAGAGATTAGCCTTAGGTGTATCAATACAAAGTGGTTAGCAGATTTGTCTCAGCACATCTCTGAGCTCAGTTGGGATTTTGTGGGTGAAAATCTTTCTAAACTGTGTAATTTAGTGCCAACCTCCTTGTCCCCTCAGGAAGCCCCAAATGAAAGAATACCACTGTTGCTGATTACCAATTCATTAACCCTTTTGGTCCTCTGGTCAAACCATAGAATATTCTGTTCTTTTTCCGGGCTGAAGCCAGGAAGTCCATGATGAGTGTATGCCGAATTTTATTTTAGTTAAATGAGTGGGGTGAATTACAGGTCACACAAGAAATATATTAATAACCAATCTAGGGTTAGGGTTAGGGTTATTCTCCTTTAAAATGTTTGGACAATATTTTAACTGACACCATAATAATCTTCAATTTAGCCAGTGCCGTCTGAAGTTGTGTAGGCTAGCTTTGTAAAACATTGGTTATAGCCTATTGGAAAAAAACCTGAACTTTCAGCCATATTTATCAAGCTTCTTAAAATAACTCATAATTAATCATCTTCATGAGTTGGTATAGAAATGAATCATTACCAGGCGAATGAAGACTTGATCGCCACCACTGTATGTGGACAGAATGCCACGCTTGCTTGAACTGCATAAAAGCCAGGTTGTCTCTCCTCGGTTCTTTATTAATAGTTTTTGGTTGATGTTTTAAATAATTAGATCTTGCTGCTTATGTACATGCTTCTGCCTTATTGTGAATGAAGATTTTTGGATATTGGAACTCCTTTATACATTTACATTACATTATACATTTATATACATTATACATTTCCTAGTTGCAATAGTGTTGCAGAAGCTAGTTTAATAGTCGAAACTCGCAATAATGTCCGAAACCAAGCCCAGGCAAAAAAAATGAGATTTCTCCTTCACCTGTTAGCATAACAATAGCAGAAATTTGCTCTTTTCTAGATGAGCACAGAAAACCCCTGTCTGCTGATTTTAAATTGTCATTTGAAACACTTGGATAACTTAAATTCAACTGTCAAGGGCCAAGTTAGCCGACTTGGAGGGTCGCAGCAGGCGCTAAAACACCAGGATCGTCAGCCTACCTAAATCCATTGAAAGCTTTTGCACAACCATTTTCTTTTCTCAACTCCTGGTTGATGTTCTTGGCATGGAGGTTCTCTTGTCACCACCCGAACTAGACCATGCCCAACGAAGCCTTGCACCAAAGCCCGCGTCCAAGGAAAAGCCACTACCTGTCATCATACATCTCCACCGCTTTAAAGGGGCCATATTATGCATAAATCACTTTTTGCGCCTTTTTCAATTGTCATTTGGAACTGTACTGCTCCAATAAACACTCCAAACACTGAAAAAAACATGTATTTATTTGCTGTAAGTCAGTTGAAAGACTTTGCTGTCAGTAATACTCTGCTTCTATGAGCCATTTCTTGTCTGGTTTCTGACATGGCATCAGAACGGAATATCAAACTTCGTATTTTTAGTTTTTGCATATTTCCTGCTATGCATGCAGAAAGGACTATGAAACATGTGTTCAGCTGCCAACAACTTTGGAAAACAATATTGGCAACAATATTGGAAAACGTTAAACAATACCAGATTGTGCCGTATTGGAGCACTTTGTATTAGCCATTCTCTGGAGGACGAGCAACCAGACCTCGGCCTCACCTAGGAGTAATGGCCACCCAAACTTCGTCTACAGCAGTGTGCAAGATAGCAGAGCGTGGTACGACATCTGTGGTCTAGGCTATGCTAAAAGCTAACACCAGCAGACCACCACTTAAATAAACAATCTGTAGGCTACACTTAGAATTTAAAAAGTTGACCAACCATTCAGAAACTGCTTGCTGCATTCGTGGGGTTTGCACAGGTGGTTTCTTTTGATCTGCAGCTGACCTCGGGTCGAACACATGTATTGTGTGTGAAATTATCACATCCACAAAGTGATGGCCTAGTTGAGCAGTTTAATTTAATTATGCAACAGCAGCTAGCCATTCTCACAGCAGACCACCAACGAGACTGGGACAGACACATCCCTCTTGTTTTAGTGGCCTACCATTCAGCTGTTCAAAGAACCCTGCACCCCTGCCCTGCTAATGTTGGGCAGAGAGATTTGGACGCCTGCACAGCTAGCGTTTGGTAGGCCACCAGACACTGAACATCCACCAGGCCCGGAGTATGGTCGGAAGCTTCATTATCGCTTCGAAAAGGCCCATACCTTTGCGACAGATCAGCTTGAGAAGGCTGGCATGAGGCAAAAGCGGAACTAGGATGTGAGGAGTAAGGACAGAGACTTCCGGGCCAGGGTTCTGGTCTGGGTCTGTACTCCAAAGACTAAGAAGGGGCAGAGCAAACTGCCACTGGGATGGCCCTAATAGGGTCATTGAGCAGGTGGTCAAGATGGTCTATAGGGTTCAGGTTCAGATTAGCGCCATACAGAGGGAATGCTGTTTCACTGTTTGAGCTTGGGTCCAGTTCACAGAGAGATCCCGCGCTCAAATGCCTTGGCCTCCCCTTCTCGGTCATCTTCCAGTCCTAATGCCCCTGACATCCCCCCGGCGCCCCCTGCTCAACCTCCAGCGACACCATAAGGCAGACCGGGACCAGACCCAAGCAGGCCGCAAAGACAGAGGCGGAGACCCCCATGATTTACTGACTTTTGCATGACCCCTTGAGGGCGAGGGGGGCAGTGGGATAACCTGTGTTAATTCTGTTCTGTTTCCTGCTGATGTTCTTATGTGTATGTGCCTTTAAGAGAATCAAGTTGAGTTGTGTGCGCATCTGTGCGTGTGGGTGCGGGTGTTTGCGTGTGCGTGGGATGAGAGCGAGTTTTAACAAAAGAAAGTTGCTGCACTGTTGCACTGTTAATGTTTAGATTCGGTTTCAATAAAGCCTCCTGAAAGTGTAAAGAAAGCCTCGGATAATTACAATAGCATTGTGTAAGTTCTGAATCAGTACACAGCTCTGTAGTAACCTGCCCATACAACAAATACATTGTGTGAGGATTTTGAGAGATGGGTGTTTTTTTTTGTATTCACCATCTTCTCTTAACCCTGTTTACATCTGGTTAACTGCTGCTCATGACCTCCTTCTCCTGTCAACCCCGTACCTTCCCTGAGTCACTCAGGGATAGAAAAATAACCACTGAAAATAACGTGCTTGATACAGGTGCAAAGACAAGCATTTTAACAGGGCATTAAGTACAACCTTATGTACAATCTGTTTAATAGGGACAAAAAAAAACCTTTGAGTTAATGAGTAAGCAAGCAAGGGATCATTTTTGCAAAAAAGGTTCAAAGGACTTGAATGCTTTTTAAATGGAAACAGTGTGGATATAAAAGAGAGACCAACTCTTAAAACAAGACTTTTAAGACTAACACTAAATGTAATTTGAGAGTCTGTCAAGGGAACTGCAGTGTTGCTGCTGTCCCTACCTCTATGTCTCTACTCCCTATTTCCCATGTAAATGTTGTCTTGCGATTCTTAGGGTAGCTTATCATTATTTCCACACACATGGACATGGGACTCTTTAAATGCCTAAAAACTCATTAAACTCATTAAAGGGCTGGATTGCTTATCCTGCCCAGACCGTTGCTGCACTGGTCTTTTCTGTTGTGGTTTCTTTGCATTGACTTGTAGATGCTTAGGTGTAATCAAGTTGTTGTTAGCATATGGTGTCTCTCAGCTTTATGTGCTGTTGTTGGCTGTAAGCCATTGGCCTACGGACAGGTTTTGGTTGGATGTGGTCTTGTTACCCTTGGTGTCTGTGTCTTGTTTTAGAAGACATTGGGAAGTTTGGGTGCCATTCATGTTTTCCCCTTTTGTTTACTTCTGTTTGTCATTACTGAGGGCAGGTAGATTATTTATTTATGTAGTTATTTGCACATTTGTTGTTGGGTAAGTTGTGAGTTTGGCCTAAAATTTTGCCTTACCCGTTCCCGATTATTACATTTCTTCCACTGATTTATGATTTATGTTGGTAAGTTATCAGGTTGAATATCTTTGTAACGAAGCGTGCTTGCATCAGTGCTAAGGTCGGAATGGGTTTTCCATTTTTAATTGTTGCATCAGAACTGAAGTTTTTAGATCTGATGTAAGGGTACATTTTTGAAAACTCACAGGAAATAACTGTCTGCTATACATATATCAGTTTTAAGCTAACGTAAAAGTAAAGCTAAAGTAAAGCTTTGTTTCTTCAAGAAGAAAGACGTTTTTTTTTTTTTTTTCCCAGGATAAATTTATGGTTCCGGTGTAAATTTGTAGTTATGTGTAGGTCTTACAAGCCTACAATGCCTAGCTACAATGGTAGCAAACAGAAATTATTGCTGAAAATGTCACTAAAACAAACAGGAAATAAAAAACATATCATGGTTACACTATTTTATTTTCCCTGCAACATCAATTAGGTACAGACAGGGGCGGTTTTAGGGATTCTGAGGCCCTGGGCAAAGAACAGTTTTGAGGCCCTACCCAAGCCACAATAGCAAAATTGAGACTCATGTTACACTAACTTTCAGTAGATTCAAACTGGGACTGCAGAGATGGATTACTTGTTTGCTTTTTTTGTATGTTAGAAGTGGTATAAATAGACTGACAGACACAATTACACTGCATTTTCTACACTGTCACTATAGACCTATGCATGTGACATTAAAATATCCTCACTGTGCTCAGTGAACAATAGGCCCATGCTTTTGTAGCTAAGTATGCTGTTGCATATACTTTCCACTAGATGGCAATCAAAGCTCAGGAATGGAGAAAATTACTAGTTAATGTATCATAACACCTTTAAAGTTATTCTTCACGTCCCAATTTCACTCATTAACTTTTTCCTCGTACTTCATTTCAGAATTCTGTACAAAATAAAAAGAAGTACGAGGGGCTGGTTTACCAGGCTAACCTAGCTAGCCGATGTAAACAGCCAAGCTGTGGCTAGTAGCCTACCAAACGTCAAGACTGCCGTGCTAACCCAAAATAACGTTTTAATCACTGACCTGAAACGTGTGACAACTTACTGGCTGCTGCTGATGACAAGGTACCCGTATTATTTTTTTTAAAGAAATGTCTTATGTCCATGGTTGAAGGAAGACAGACGAGTTCTGACAGACGAGCATAGACTGTACAAAGGAGACGTTAATGTTTAGAATTAGAACACATCCAAGCCCTTGTTTTAGTGGGATTCTATTTTTCTAGTTGTGTCACATTAGAATAACAGCATTTTAAGAATGAGGGAAATGTGGGTTTTGTTGTAGGCTATTTGCCCATTACTCAGTTTTAATGTAATTTACTGGGAGCATATTCTCAGGGTTGTCATGATTTTTTAAAGCTTAAAAAAGATTCAGGGCTTTTGACGTGAGATTCGGGGCTTCAGCCCCAAAAGCCACGCCCTAGCTCCGCCCCTGGAAAAAAGGTCAAAAAGGTTTAAAAAAAAAAAGTTGAATAAAAAGTTAAATCCAAAGTCCAATGTATATGTAGTGTATGTAGTGCAATATGGCAAAGCCCATGTATGTGCAAACCATGAATGTAAATGTGGTGCATTGTGAAGTCCACGAATGCAAGTGTATGGGCTGGTGTGAAGAAGGTGGTTAATTTGGGAAGCTTTTGAACAAATCTTTCATTTTCCTTCTTTCTCTTCTTTTTCTCCCCGCCGCTTAGAAATCGTTTCATTCTGTATGAATACGTTTTTGTCGCCGTTTCGAAAAAAAAAAAAAAACGACTCTAGACTGGTGTTGCCGCCGAGTTCACTCAAGTCGTTGCCTAGGCTACCTCAGACGCCAGAGCCAGAGCGAAGCCGGACAGTCATGTGTGATGTCAGGACACAGACTGTTTTTTCACTGAGAGTACACGCACTGAGAGTATAATATAATATGCCTGCTCTCAACCCGAATGATGCTTAATATTAATATTGCTTTTATTACTGTCATAGCAGTAACGACGAGGCCCCTGATTGGACGAGGCCTCGGGCAAATGCCCATGTTTGCCCAATGCAAAAACCGCCTATGGGTACAGAGTAACAAAATGTGTAACAATCTGTAACACTACCCACTTCCACTGTACCTTAGGGGTAGGGGTAGTCTTAGGTATGTACAGTGTAAGTAAATAATATGACATGCTGTTACATGTAGATACACTAAAAAAGGAACCGTAAAATAAAGTGTTACCAGATCATTTGGAAGAATTCATAAAGTTTTTAGCTTGCTTATACTACAAATTGCTGTACAGTGTACAGCAAGTTTAAAGTTCACAGTGTAAAGCAAGTGTGCAGTACTGTATTAAGTAGCTTTATACATCTCTAAAAATGTATATTCAATACCTGTATGGAGTATGGCTGTAAAACCCGTGAGTTACTCACTAAACTGATCTGAGTTTGTGAGTCACTTAAGTCAGTTGAGTCAGTAACCTGCAGATTCACTTATGCCTGTATGGCGCTTTGAGGTACGCTAACTTGCTCTGTACAATAAATAGGAACTCATAACATTGTTTATAGCGAAATATATAACTTGTATTTCTTGCCTTTCAGTACAACTTAAAGTAGCTGACAATAATGTAGGTAATTTCAGTAAACACAGCTCTACCAGTTGTGTTTTTTGACAGTGACAGGTTGTGATTATGAGTTTTGACAGGCAGTTGCTGTCCCTTTCCAGCACTGTGTACCGCCAATAGTTCTGCATTGAATTTATCACGTTAAAACAAGGGATCACATGTTTGCCAAGTAATGATTTGACAAATTTCTACCTCACCCATTTTCCACTCACAGGTATTAGTCAACGCATAATGTGAAGAATAGCGGAACTTACCGATTCTACCGCTATCGTGCATTTCTCTGTCAAAACATGTTTCACACAGTTTTCAAATTACTGCAAATTTCTGCATAATATTCATTATTATCCATTACAAGTGTGATATAACATCCTTCATTACATGGAAAAAGACCCTTATTTCCATCAGGCACAGACAACATATTTATCAACATTGCTAAGCTACTGAATATCCCACCATCATGGTTCTTATATTGCCAGATTCCAGACAATCTCCTCTACTCAAATATGAAATGACATCCCTACTGACAGCATTCTATGGACATGTACTTGCAAGAATACAAGATTTTTTTAATACTCAATACTCAATGATTTTTTATTGGTTTAGGGGAGACCGGGGCTAGTTGGGTCACTTTTCACTATCGGATATTTTTCTCTGCCGTAATATGCATTACAGCCATCAAAGTGTGCTTGACTTAAAGAGTGGTTTGTCATGTATAAGGCAAGTGCACACAATGTTTGCAAATGATTCCTTGTTTTAAGTAATTCCTGATAATATTGACGTTGACAATTTGACTCAACCTGCCCCAGCTCGGGGTAGGTTGGATCAGGTAGGCGGGGTAGGTTGGATCAAGTAAGTTGTTCAACATATGTAATTAATAGTGTCAAATACCTTGCAGTTTACTCAATTAATTGATGAAAACATTTATTCATCTGTTCCTCTTTTTTGTAAAAAGACATTGAATGCATATTAAGTCAAAAATGTAAATGTTTAATAGTAATTTAAATGTAATAATAGTTAAAAATCATTACATGAAACATTGAAAACGACTGAAGAGAATGCACATAGACAATATAGCTTAATTAAATTAATGTTAAATCATTAATAGAAATAGACAATGTAATTCATATTTTATATTCAACAAACACAACATAACAGTAGCATAAACACAACAGTTAATAGCCCAACTAACTAAAAACGGCTTAAAAAGTGGTTTAATCTGAATCACAGTTTTGGCAGACATAGACTGCGTTGCCTGCAGTGGACAGCTCATGTGCCCAGTTTTTGCAATTCACGCACTGCACTCAAACCTCCCTTAGCTTGTTCTTGCTGTACCCAACACACAGGGCCTCTTCGTTTTCTAAGTCATCAGGGCTGATTCTATTAACGAATCTTTGCAGGGTGGCAAAGGGGATTGAGTAAGTTTTTGCAGTGTTTCTTATGCTGTGTTTCTGCAGCCTCACTTGCCTTGCAGCCTGTATCATAACTTGTTTTGGGGTCAACCCCCTCTCTGTCTTCCTTACATAATTCCTGACCATTGTGTGTGTGTGTGTGTCTCTCTCTCTCTCTCTCTCTCTCTCTCTCTCTCTCTCTCTCACACACACACACACACACACACACACACACACACACACACACACACACACACACACACAGTTGGATGGAATAGAGAAATAACCTAGCTGAGCCCAGCTAGCCTAGCCAATCTTAGCTACACTTATTAAGTTAAATATTCTGTATTTTTATATTTCTGTGATTTATATTATTAATATTGTTGTATAGTTGCATTCTGTGTAAACCACTGCTGCCAGATTGCAGTTTGTCCCATTTTGTAACTCACTTATGATCAATGTTTGCTGAATGCAATAGTGATCCAACCTACCCCGCCCACATGGGGTCACATATTTTTCACGAATGCTGTTAGCCTGCTAAGACCAGTCCTCTGAGGACCCCAAACTGTATTTGAAATTATACCTGAATCCCCTGACAATCAGTCAAAATTTATATTTTACTTTAATCTCTAACTGACACTTCTCTAGGTCTTGCTAAGTGGAAGGTGTACAATCTATAGATAAGCATTTTTTTGGCATCCCAAAACTAAAAAGTTTCACTTACCTGAAGGGTGCATAACCTTGTGACCTCTGATGTATGTTTACTTGATCTGTGTCAAATGGGCATCATTTCAATGTTGGAATTGCGCTTCAGCACCCCCTAGTGGGGCGGCAAATAGCAGTGACCCACCCAGCCCCGTGACCCAACCAGCCCTCCCTACTATTTTTTATAACATCAGTGCAAATAGAAGCTCATCAAATGAAACCATATCTCATGTATGTATGGCCCTTAAAATGAGCAAGATATGAGCTTAAAAGTAAAGGTAGTAAAAATACTCTGAAAATAGCATAGGGTTAATATAGTATCACATCAAGGCCCAGAGTGTGCTGTATGACCTACAGTATGACTTTATAACTTAAGAATGCATCAGCTATATTTCATGTCTTGTGTCAAATTGCCTGTTGAAGAAGAAAATGCAGTCAGATACAGTTTAATAAAATTATCGGACCTTTGGAAACTTTTATACTCACATTGTGGTTTGTGGCTGAACTATTTCAGTGCTGCAATTTATGCAATCATGAAAAAAGGGTACAACAAAATAATCTTATCAAAACAAGATCAGTAGAAAGGCTTCCATAATTATCTTGCATAGCCCTGTCTAATCCTTGCCCCCTTTTCCTTTAACCCACTCTTTCTTTTCGTCCCTCCTCACTCTCCTTTTCCCTCCCATTTTAGACTTGCAAGGGCTGCACCCTGTCAAACCCCTTCCTCTACACAACAGTGAGTGTTGCCTGTGAAGCTGCTCTCCAAATCTAGCTGTTGTTGAGAGAAGCTGGTAGTTCAGAAGCAGTTAATTTATCATGTGATATAGCTAACAAAAACTATTTGATCATGAATTACTTGGAGGCTTTTTACCACAGTGGAAGATATTTGCCAGTCACACTGATGGGAAAATTACATTTATTCTGGTGAACACAGAGCACAACACAAATTCAAGGGGAAAGATTTTTTTTGCAGCATTTTGGATTTTGGAGTTCTCATCTGCTATACACAACCTCAGGATGCTTTTCATCAGTGAGTGCACTGTATATCCACCTCCTGTATAAGTGCATTCCACAAGGATTTTTTTTGGGAAATATAGTGAGCATTTTATTTTATTAATTCAGTAAATGCCTCAGTGTCTGGATGTAAAGCCAAGGTAGGATGTTTTCTTTTCACTCATTGCTGCCTTCTAAAACCTACCCTACTCTATTATAGACATCGTCATTTTGTACAGGTGGTGATTTACTGTATTGTCTTAAAGATCCAGTTTGTGTTCACTGTTAACATGTCAGGAAACTTGCTATAACATTTAGTTTACTGCATGACTTTCATACTGTAGGGCTGTATGAAGTTTGTGATTTTTGTCATTAATTAGTTGCACATGAAATGAACATCAAAACGCCAAAACCCAGAAGCATCCTATCAGATAATAATTAGATAATAATTCGATTAATTAATAATGTGACATAAACACACATTTATTTTGTTGAACATTTTTACAGCTGACAGATTAATTACAAATTTAAAAATGAGTTCTGTTCTGTTTATTTACATTAACAATAATTCCTTAAGGTACCCTTTCAATATCATTATAGTATTAAAGTAATATATCAAAGTATGAACATCTAATGAGGATCTGCTTTAAAATAACATTTCACTAAGATAATTATAGGTGAATGGTCTGAATGAAGGCAGCTGCAGTAACACAAGGTTGGCCCCCTATTCATAAACTCTTCTAGGTCCACTCACAGATTCTTGTCAGATGACTTTTGGCTTAGCCTGACATTTTGAATTACAATACGCAGTCTGAACAAATATCTCCTCTTCTCTATTTCTGTTCAATGTAACCCCCATTTTATACACACCCTGTTTTATGCATTCTGATTTTTGCCAAATCTGATTTTTGCCAGATCTGTTTTGCACTCCTCAACTATATTGTGGTGAGCATGAGAAAAATGTATGCATGGTATTTTTCACTTTTTAAAAGTGCATTAGGCGGCATTGTTATTCTGGAAAAATAAATACATTTTTAATATGTTTGCACCATGAAAACTGATCTTTTTCATATCATGTATTTTTCCCCATTCTTGTATTTCATGTTTTCCAATGTCTGTCTGGGGGCAACACTGAGTACATATCAATAACAATAACTAATCACTAAGTAGCTTTTTGTTACAAATGCAAAATACACCATTTTCATCATTTGCGTTGGTAATCTGTTGGCCTCTTTTTTGGTTGTTTTGTGTATTTCTGCACAGAGATGTCCACTATCTCTATGGGGCTGGCAGAGCCTGTCCCAAACACCACTGAGCCGCCACTGAACACCTCATCCCAGGACTCTGCAGCTACTCTCACTATCGGCACCATCCTCTCCTTCATGTGTCTAGTTGGTGTGTCAGGTAACATCTACACCCTGGTGGTGATGTGCCATTCGATGCGCTCAGCAGCCTCAATGTACATCTACATCATAAACCTCGCACTGGCAGATTTGATATACCTGCTCACTATCCCCTTTGTAGTTTGTACACACTTTCTGCAGGGATGGTACTTTGGAGACATAGGCTGCCAGATCTTGATAAGTATGGACTTTCTCACTATGCATGCGAGCATCTTCACCTTGACTGTCATGAGCACCGAACGTTACTTTGCTGTGCTCAAGCCCCTTGATACTGTGAAACGATCCAAAAGCTATCGCAAGGCCCTTGCAATGCTTGTGTGGGCTGCCTCTCTAATACTTACCCTACCGATGATGATTGGAATAAAACTAATGGCTGTTGGCAACAAGCGCATGTGTCAGACCACACTGGAACCTCTGTCCTACAAAGTGTACATCTCCTTTCTGTTTTGCACCAGCATAGTGGCTCCTGGGATGATCATTGGCTACCTGTACACTCGACTTGCTCGCAAATATTGGGTCTCCCAGACAGAGGCCTTCAAGCAGACCAAAAGGCTACCCAATCAGAAGGTGCTCTACCTGATCTTCACCATTGTCTTGCTCTTTTGGGCTTGCTTCCTTCCCTTCTGGGTCTGGCAGCTCCTGGGTGAGTTCTACCCAGCCATGAGAATCTCCACCAAGATGAAGCGAATCATCAACTATGTGACCACCTGTCTGACGTACAGCAACAGCTGCATAAACCCTTTTCTGTACACGTTACTCACAAAGAACTACAAGGACTATCTGCACAGGCAGCAGAGGACTTGGCTCGCAGGTAGCTACTTCAGCCGCCACAACTGTTTCCAGCGCTCCCCTCGGCGCTCGCTGTCCTCCAGCAGCCAGCAGGGCACCGAGAGCTTTGTGCTGACCAACACCACACGCACCAACAACAACAACAGTTTGTAGGGTAGGTCTTACTGTCTGCATATTTTCCACCGATAAGGACAGAGATGTGACACACCGTCATGCCCACAGCAACCCATGTCTCATCAATTAAAAGACAGGAAATGAAGGCCGTACTATGTATAGAAAACATTTACTCACAAAGACGCGTTACAGTGTTCTGCCTTCCTCAGTGTGAGTCAGTGTGAGGAAAGCCCTTTGTGAATAAATGCTCTTTGAATTTATACAGTGATTTAATGTGGTGCATGGCACAAAGAGAACAGAGAAGGAGAAACCATCTCGTGTTCTCAGAACTACATTTATTATTCCGTTAAGAATTCTAAAAAAGCCTTTTGATTTTGACTTGTTTGTGAATAAATATTATTGTCCAGAAGAAATCCATATAGCACATCACCATTGCCTTGACCAAGGTATATACCAGTACATACACTGAAATATATGTCTTTATTTATATACAGAACATTTTCTCAATTTTCTATAATTCATAAACAATTGCCAACATTATGGCTCATTAGTCAGGGGTGATGAGAAAATAGCAGCCAAAATTAACACTTTCAATTGTTTATCATTTTCAATACATTTTTTAACCAGAATAGCCAGATGTTCAGATTGACTAACAGGCAAATACAGACCAGAGAGATAAAACAATCATTACAAGCCATAGACAATGTCAGATGCAACATTTTAGAACTTGTGATTTACAAATAATTCAAAAACTAATTTAAATGTGTTTTAAGAAGCCTTTTTTATGTGTCATTCAAATCCAATTTCCTTTCAGTGTATAAAAATCAGACAACTCTCAGGGGTTCAGGTGTGGACCACTGTTTACACTGATATAGAATGACAAATATATACAGGATATAGCTGTCATTTTGTTCATCCCAGGTCAAAATCATAACTACCCTTCTGTGGTTTGTGGCTTTCCTGTTTGTTGTTCCAGTTTTAAATTTTGCGGCAATAAACTGAAATGACGTTTCCTTTTCAAACCTTGAATCTTATTAAATTATATTGTGACTTTCTGCCAACTGTTACAGTTAAAAAAAATTGGATGTTTTTGCATGCAAGTGTCATATATTCTCATCAATATTATAGTTCATTATTTTAGCATGGACTCTCAGTGTAAAGTGTGCTAGGACCATTAACAGTCTTCTAAACCACTCCACTCTGGTCTGGTTGGCAGACTACATGGATTAATCAGACCTTCCACCCCAAACAAAATGTTAACTGAATTTCCACTCATCTTTCGTCACACTTTCTATGGCATGCAACCAGAACGAGACCTCAGCTACTGATAAGTCAGGTGGAAAAACACCTCACTGAGAGATTAGGGAGAACATATCAGTGAACAGAAAACAAATTTATTTAAATGGCTTCAAATAATGCTTAATAACAAATGTAAAAAATATATTTTTACAGTTTACGGACTGTTTATTTAAATTGTACTCTTCACCTGCTATATGTGTCACATTGTCTTAAAATTGTTATTATACAATCATTGCCATTTCTACTTCATTTTAAAGTGCCTTGGTGTTAGCGAGGACACAACAGATTTATCATCTTAGTGTTTTAAAGAAATGGCAATAACTTGATTATACGTAGCTATAAGCATTTAATATTGGAGCACACACATGCAACAATGAAGTCGAGCATTTCATGCTATTATTAGGTTTCAAAAACAACTTATCACCTGTCCCTTCCCCTAAGAGCTCCAGAGGAAACACATTAGCAGAAGTCAGCACTTTGCTCCCAGGCATGTGTCTGTGTGCGTGTGGGCATGTACACAAAAACATTGTGCGTGTAAGAGAGAAAAAGGACAGTGTATTGAGTGCTACTAGAAAAAGACACCTTTGTTCCGTTTCTAAATATAAGTTACACTAACAGCACATCTCATTCTGCTTTATACCAAAACTAGCAAATAGATGTGCACGTGCACAAAAGAACATGACTCACATAGAACTGTTACTAATATTATAACACCCACATGTTTTGCAACAAGTTGTTAAAATCACATCATAATTTCTGCACTGCACCACTGATAAGGTGTCCTACAAATATTCACAGACCAAGTATACCCTGCGACTTAGCGAACAAACCCAACAATAGTATGACTCACTCAGGACTCAGGGAATAAAAGAATAATAATAAATCTAAAGTGCTAAGATTTCTTCCAAACAATAGTATGTTAGAATAAGGTTTGTAGTCAGGAAGGCTTAATCTCTTCTCCCAAAGGTACTCTTCCTAGAAGCTCAAGCATCTTGTGTTTTCTCAAACTGCATTGTATGAAATTGAAAAAAAAGAAAATATCTGAAGAACTTTCATTTGGCCTGCAGAGTAAAAGGAAATGTATTCAGGTAAGTAAATTAATAACTTTCTATCTATCTATCTATCTATCTATCTATCTATCTATCTATCTATCTATCTATCTATCTATCTATCTATCTATCTATCTATCTATCTATCTATCTATCTATCTACCTACCTACCTACCTACCTATCCATCCATCCATCCATCCATCCATCCATCCATCCATCCATCCATCCATCCATCCATCCATCCATCCATCCATCCATCCATCCATCCATCCATCCATCCATCCATCCATCCCTATGTTTATGACTGGAGTCATGGTTTTCTCCAGGCATGAACTGCCAGAAACTAATGCTGTCTCATTGTTAAAATGCCCGGACTGCTTTTCATAATGCTGGATAAAAAGTGTAGCATGGGACAAGTTAAAACCTATTAAAGCTTGGAACAGATCTAACTCTAACTAATAGGGCCTTTCCACAAATTTACTTTTGGTTTTTGCTACTATTGTATGGCATACGGCCTTGCAAGTCTGTGCTTACAAAGCACCCTATCAGTTGGTTACTAAAATAATCAGGATGTGTTGCACTTGCTGTTAAAGAGTATCCTACTACAGTTGTTTTTGGAGGTGTTTTTGATGTTACAAGTCACGTCATTTAACTGACACTGTTATCTAGAGTGACTTACCATAATTTGAGCAGTCCTTCTGGAGCAATGTCTTGTAGACGCCTTGCTCAAGCGTACCTCAGTGGTGCACCTGGTTACTGATTTCCCACCCACATTCTTACTGTTGGAAGGAATCAACCCTGCTACCCTGAGGTTCCCAACACAAACTTATTAATAACAAGGACACAGCTATTTCACCTTACGGCATATATCCGCTAATCTTATATGAGTGTTAAGTAGTTTGTAAATCTAAACTGAATTGAAGCCCTGCACAGTGAGTCTAGGAGACATCTTCACAATTTGCCTTGCTGTTTAGATGAGTGCTTTTTGCTTCTGGTGACATTTGCCATGGCTGGCATTTCTAAAACTTTTAACAACAGTTGGCCAACAAAACGTTTGCTGACACTCACACCCACTAACAACTGTGTCTGGTAAGCGCCAATGCTCTGAACCTCCATTGCTTAAACACAGATGGTAGTGATGTCATGTCATGTGTAAGTAGCAGGGTTGTACAAAATTCAGAATAGAATTGAGAATGACCCCTAAATTCCAATTCAGTTCTTGAATTGCAATTTGAATTTAGGTTGCAAACAGGAAGTGGAATTGCAATTCAAATTGTAATTGCAGGAAGTACAGATGGTTAGCTTTCCCGATTCTCAGTTCTCAGAAGGAATCTCGTGAGGTTCTCGTGAGGATTACGAGATAATAGCACTTTTACAGTCAACTAAATACTGCAAGTCTTGCTGTGGGTGGGTCAACCTCGGAAGTGAGATCTTTACTTCACCGTAAACGTTTGTGGTCCTATGCTGTCCCTAGCGGCGGCAGTGGTAAACACTTCTCGCGACTGCAGGAATCTCGACTTGTGAGAATTAAATGAGCATCGGGAAAGCTAGCCATCTGTACAATTGGAATTTCATGAAATTCTAAGAAATTGATGATAATAAAAGTGTATTTACCAGTTACGCTTGACAGCATAGCAGGTGCAGTGGTTAGAGCACCTGACTATGTATGCACAAGTGCCCATGGGGCCCCAGGTTTGAATCTGGCTCGGGTCATTCCCCAACCCTAACCCATCTCTCTCTCTCTCCCACTCATTTCCTGTAAATATTAACTATTCTCTCATAACAAATCCATAACAAGGCAAATAAATGAATAAATCAAAGCTGCACATCCAATCTATGATTACAATGTGTATTTCATATAGCTGTTATTGTATGGAGTTTATGTACACAGTATATATATATTAAATATAAACATTAAAACATACTCTATAGAACTAATCATTAAAACTCTAATAACTTTGAAATATTGGAAAATGATAGGACAGCACTTTATTTCCAAATGCTAATTATTCAATATTAGGAAATGTATGCTTAATGTTAGTGTCTGTACTGCATTTGTCATATTTGAGATGTAATTATCTAAATTTGGAAGAAAAAAATTATCACATTATAAGTGATATGTGATTAGAATGAAATTCTCTGAATTGCAAAGAATTCAATTGAACTTCCTTTAATTACAATTCAAATTTAATTAAACATCCAGTGGGGTGGAGCCAATTCAAATTCATTAACTGAATTGAATAAAATTCAGAAATTTAAAATTTTGCACAACCCTGGTGAGTGGAGGATATCAATTAGCTTTACACACTTTCTGAAAAAGCTGATGATCTACAAAACATACTGTCTTTACAGAGGTTGGAGTAGTAATATTACATAGCAATTTTGATGTGATAATGACTTTCTCCACTCAAGATACAAACAATTGAAAATCACAATTTTGACAGTTACAATTTCTCGTAGATGGACTTATACTGCAAATGACCATTTATGGACTGAGTTGATACACCGTGTTGTGATGCACGCCCTTCAATGAGTTAGTTTACTTTCACTACATGTTCTAATGTGTTTGATGCGGGTCTTGTCAGGGAATGTAGGGAAAAGAGAATTGTGTTTTTATACCTAATTGTTATGTAGTTATTAGCCAAATGTCTGTGAAAATTGTTGGTGCAACCATTCTTACGCGGCGCACCATAAAAATAAATGTAGTTACGGTAATAATTAGTTGTGATTAATCAGTCTCATGATAATCAGTGTCATATCAGTCTCATTAAAATCAGGTTCATATGAGTCTCATTAAATATTAACCATCAACTATAATGCTTAATAATAAACATTTAATTCATGATAAATATGTCTTGATGATGGTGAGTAAAGATCTTTCCTGGCAGTGTATTATAGCAAAACAGACAAAACACAGTTTATTTAAAAAGGAATAGTTTATTTACTAACAAACTACAGGTGTGAACTAATCCTACAAATATTATATAATATCCTAAAATATTTTACGTACACTTTTCCTTTAGAGGAAGTAGCTCAAAGTGCTAGACAAGAAACAAACAAAAATAATGAACACAAGACAGATTGTGTTTCAGTTATACAAAGCTCATAAATGAGAAGATTCTGAAATGAGACTCTACAAACTATGTGAGAGTAGTAGTTCCAAATACGCAACTTTCCGACTATGTTTTCAATGAATTATTGCAACTTTCCCTTCAAGAAACATCACATACCCTAAATTGATCTACATTGATCTACTGCCTAACATAACAAGGGTGGTTAGAAAATACTTCCTAGAATTACTTTTAATTACGGCAATTTTTTTTCACGCTTTAGTTTTTTGTTATGTTTTATAAAATAATCTTTATAATTAACACAACTATCTTGGGTTTTTATGAGTGCGAATGTGACACTAAGGAAGAAAAAACTATTTAGGAAACATAAGCACTGCTCTGAGAAACATAAACTCTTTTTATACAATTCAGATATTTCCTCCAGCCAATTCAAAATTATTAGCAAGAGCGGGGTACCAATAAACAGGTCACTAGAAAGTGTTATTACAGTTTTTCCCCATTGGTTTAGGTCATTTCTTGAAACTGAGATGACATTCCTATAACTATAAGGTCATTTGGCCAAACAGTCTTACAATTCTGCGCAACACTTCAGATAACCAGCAAAATGTCATATGTCTCCCAAAACTGTTCATTCATGCTTCAAAATTAAATCGTTTTCCCATATAAATAGTCAGTACCATAAAAATGGCAAAGATCCTTTTCAATTGCTTCGGCCCCTTTTTTGTTCATTTTGTGCTTCTGTCAAAATAACGTGGATGGTTCAGCACATCTACATGGATCACCTGCAAATGCTCATATCTCTTCCAAAACAGTTTACCCATGTGTCAAAACTAAATTCCCTTCTCACATAAATAGTCAGTGCCCCCAAAAATCCATTGTTCCTTCGGCATTGTGTAAGCACTGCAAGTCAAAATGCTTAGACGTTTTGTCATTATGGCAGAGGTCTAGCTAAAGGAATACAATTATGTATAAAACTGGGAAATGAGAGCAGCCTCCAAAGTTTGACATCACACTCATTCTGCTGAGGAAATTGTAACTTGTAATTTAAAGTTTTATTCACACATACAAGTAAATTTCACTCATTAGAGAACCTAAAAGGAAAATGAATATAGTATTCTGTGTATACAAAATATAAACACCCACCAAAAAATAACCAATAAAGTTTCAAAAATGTCACTAGGCACTGTTGCTGTCGCCCCCCACCCTTTCCTGATCACCATCCTCATCCTCCTGGCCATCCATCCGCTGATCTCTGTTGGGCCACAGATTTTCATCCACGTCGCATCTGATGTTTTCCCTTGCGATGCAGCATGGGAAGAAGCGGCGTGAATGTCTGAGCCATCCCCTACACTGATCACCAGTGATGTCCTCACAGCCAGCATCCATTGCATTGAGCAGGGACCTCTGATCTTGAGTGTGGTGTTCGTAAACTCTCCACCTCCAAGCAGAGAAAAACTCCTCAATTGAATTAAGGAACGAAGAATATGGTGATAGTAACACATTACACATCCTTTAATGAGTGGTGAACCATGCCCTGATGAGTGGGCCACGGTGGAAGTTCACATTGTCCCACACAATGACAAACTGCAGTAGGTGGGGCCCTTTGAGACCCCTCTCATTTTCTAGGACTAAATCCATATACAGTTTTTACCAATCATTTTCACCCGTGTCTCAATACCATGTCTACTTTTTCAAAACTGTTAACACAATGTGCTTCACCAACATGCATCTGAGCACATCAGTTACAGTTTTTACCAATCATTTTCACGCGTGTCTCAATACTATGTCTACTTTTTCAAAACTGTTAACACAATGTGCTGCACCAACATGCATCTGGGCACATCAGTTAACATTTGCTGCAAAATGCACTACAGCTACCAAAACTCTTCACATTTCCCCCCAAAATTACTACTCATAGGCGGTTTTTGCATTGGGCAAACATGGGCATTTGCCCGAAGCCTCGTCCAATCAGGGGCCTCGTCGTCACTGCAATGACAGCAATAAAAGCAATATTAATATTAAGCATCATTCGGGTTGAGAGCAGGCATATTATATTATATTCTCAATGCATGTACTCTCAGTGAAAAAACAGTCTGTGACGTGACATCACACACGACTTTCCGGCTTCGCTCTGGCTCTGGCGTCTGAGGTAGCCTAGGCAACGACTTGAGCGAACTCGGCGGCAACACCAGATAGTCTAGAGTCTTTTTTTTTTTTTCAAAACAGCGACAAAAACGTATTCATACAGAATGAAACGATTTCTAAGTGGCGGGGAGAAAAAGAAGAGAAAGAAGGAAAATTAAAGATTTGTTCAAAAGCTTCCCAAATTAACCACCTTCTTCACAAGTTCACCCGAAGCCACAGCCAGTGGTTAAATAATAAAAAAAGTTTTTCCATGCACATGATCGATTTTGTCATTATTAACGGATGTATGGGTTTGAGTTGAGGGGGGGGTTGGGTAGGGCCTCAAAACTGTTCTTTGCCCAGGGCCTCAGAATCCCTAAAACCGCCCCTGTTACTACTGCTGCCATAACTATAACACGTGCTGTCATCGACAAGACTACAGTGGCGGTCAATGTCCAATAAGCTAAAAAACGCAAACAACTTGTAACAAATCACATAAACTCTAGCCTTTGTCCTACAGTTTGTCACATTTTACTGATATGTAATGTAAATGCACACTTTATCAAACTATCTACTGTAAGTGACATTTTTTATGTATTTATGCACCTTTGACAATAGATGAATAAGTGTATAGACTAGGCTTATTTTTTGTACCTGGGTAAAGTACCATATGTATTAGAAAATACTGAAGCTAATCACAAAAATCAAGTGTTTTTCAGTGTTTTTTTATATTTTGTAATTTTCCAGAATTGTATAACTGCAGTGTATATTTCAGATAAATTGAAGATAAATTGTATCAATCAAATATGCACAATCATGGAAAAAGAAAACAAATCACTCCAGAAACTCACTAGGATGAACCGTACCATGTGTTACCTTCACCCTGAAGGTGAACCGTACCATGTGTTACCCAATCCACCTTAACTGAATCACCACATTCAGCTTTGTTTATAGCCTAGGTTCTTTGTTTCTTGCACGCTTGTAAATAGTTTTCCAGTGATTCTGGAAAGAACATGTAATGTTTCTCACTTAATTCCTGCATCTCCCCTGTTTGTCTCAGCTTACTCAGGCTCATACTTACTTGATTTAAATTTTTGTCATCTGCAATTACACAGGACAAACCTCAAAAGTAGCTGAATAGCATCTGATAAAAAAAACGTTACACTCACTAACCTTATGTATTACTTAAATGTATATTAAGTTAGTAGGTAAGGTTAGGCAAGTTAGGGATGATAATGGTTTTAACCATTTTCATAGGGCTCTTGTAAGTTGCTTAAAAGCCTAGATACCCTATGTCTGAGCTGGCATGCTAGCAGAGACACATTGATGTACACTAACACATGGTCATGTGCTTACGTGCACTGACACACACACAACATCCCATGAGATTCATGATCTGGAGATAGCTACTGATGTTTAGAAACTCGAGAAAAAGACACTGTCTTTGTGGGTGCTAGAGATAAAAACTAGCTTATGAAAAAAATGCCAAAAAAATGTTCACGTGTCTACATGTTACATAGGTGTTCCGAATTTGCAAGAAGGCTCAAACTAAAGCTGGAATATTTTTTAGTGACTTTTTCCTTCACCTTCTCTGTTAGGTATCAATTTCATATCAATTTCTTTGTTTAAATTTCTTGCAAAAAGAGAAGAGCTTGTTTCCTCCCACATAAGCCTTTTTGCTCACCTTCATTAGTTTTAGTCCCCTCAACATCCCAGAAAACACTCCATTGTGAACGGAGCGGCTTGTCTGGGAAAGCACTATTGTGTGTCCTAGGGAAGCGAGGGAAGTGATTACAGTACTATGAAGCATGCAGTAAGCAGAAGATGAGGAAATGGTGTGCTGGGGTGGCAGGGTTGGAAGCACACCACACAATTTACAGGATGGGACAATGTGGGTGGCAGAGACCCTGCCCATTTCCTATACAGAGAGCATTTATACTCCAGGATCTCTGCTGCTTTTTTCTGAGGATGGATGGATGAGTGTTCATTTTGGACCAATATATTTGTAGTCCAGTATTTCTTTGCTTGTGAGAATGGGTGCACATCAGGACTTTGAAATTTGAATGAATCCCATTGGGAAGCACTGTAGAGAGGCCAGTGTCTGGGAACTGTACTCACTTCTAGATGTATCAAGTGCACATGCAGTTTCATAATCCCAATACACAGGGGCACTTGTTTCCATTATTACTTTATTTACACTGAAAACCAGGAAAGAATCTTAGTGATAGACATCTTTGTGTTAAACAATGGGTCCAACATTTGCTGATCTGTGATAGGGCTTTGTTCCCATTCCAGTTCTTTAGTGAATGTCTAGAAATAATTATGCAAACAGGATTTTTAGGACAGCATGTGCATGTCAATACCATATAGGCTGCTTACTGTTTATATTTGTTGCCATGAGATTTTACACTTTATAAGTAAAGTACCATTGTCATGTAATTCAGTAAGCTTTGTGAGCCAAAATGGTATATGATTTGGTATATGATTTGGATGTTCTTTAAGCCATGATTGTATGATTAATGGACTTTAGAACCACTTGTTCTGAGTGTGTTTGAACTTCATATAATCATTAAGGCATGAGATGCTGAGCATATGCGCATGTGCATGAGTGTTCTTTGTAAAAGGAAATGTGATGTCACCCTCAAAATATCTACCGCAATTTTCACAACATGGGTTTTGTAATAGCACATGGTGTGAGACCGGTCCCAAAGTTACACTGGGAAGATAGCAATCCTTTGGGACTTTGTTAGCTTCAGATTTGCTGAGAAGTAATTGTCTTGATGGCTCCGACAAGGTCACTAAATCCCACTTCCCTTTAAAATAGCTTCAGATCCTGAGAAATGTTTGCCCACAGATATGACTCATAGACTCCAGAACCCTGAGAATTTCAAATCTTCATAAGCTGATGGATACCTGCCCTTTTATGAACAAAAAACTTAAAAATTAGTGACATAGTCTTTGCAAAAAAAATGGAAAAAGAGGTTTGCAGGCGTCTGTCTACAGACTGATTAAGAGCAATGTGTGCTCGAAACGTTTCAGCTTATTGGATACTTGTGCTCTTTTAGTTTAGCACCTTTTGAAGTTACAGATGTACACACCCTTGTTTCCTTTTTTTACATGGTCACACGTTTAACTGTCCAAAGGTGGAATGATCAGGATTTTTGTCAGCAGACAAAATAGCAGACATTTAATAGCATTTGCTCAATCTTTATGATTTTCCAAAACATGATTGACTAAATGTCATAGCCATGACATAATTATCAAAACATTTCACATCTGTATCAAAGAGCTATAGAATCACTTACCCCCATAGGAAGCATTTCTCAGCACCTGTAATGTGCCACTTACATTGTCCTGTTTGTGGAATAAGTGGATGAGTTTGATTAAACATATGACATCTATTTTTCAAACTAACATTTTGAGGAACAGGTTTTTGTCTTTCGGTGCTGTTGTAACAAAGGTGTAAGTAAGAGCTGACACATAGTGGTAACTCAGGAATAGTCCTATTAACAGATGGTAGGCAGATGTTGCGGTGTAATGTATGCCTCGTGGAGGTTGCGGTTGGTCTGCCATCCAACTGTTTTCTTTATATATCAGGAATGCAAAAATGTGGCACACAAATATTTGGAATGGTCTCAGTAGTAGAACTATGTTCTGTTAAGAATTTACCATCAAGGCACTACAAGTGTTAATTCTCTTATCAGCATATGACTGGGTGTCTGCAACATTATAGAAATCAGAAAACCCAAAGTAATAACTGTCTTATACAGCAATTGTCAGGAAGTAGGCTACCAATTAAACACTAGAGGAGTGTTCTTTGTACTCTCATTCCAGTGTAATAATCAAGGATCTCTGCTGCTACCGTACCATGAGCACAGTGATATCAGGCGGGCCCTGAAAATAGGGCATTTTAAAAAGCTTTGCTTTTGTGTCCTTTTTACACAGTAGGGACCCATGAATGTATAGAATGAGCATGAAAAGTTAATTAAGCTATTGGAGAATGACTGCGGTTCTCCTCACACAGGGCAACCTCGGTCTAAACTGTTCTCTGTTGTTGTCCCTCAACAAGCTACCAGCTGCTACGAGTGTAGGGTCATCCCTCTTGACCTTTAAAGGAGAACTTCGGTGTAAAATGAAAATTGGCATGTTAATACATCATACCGAGTTGTTATGTGTACTGAGGAGCAAAATTGATTTAGCCTGTTGAATTCAGAGTTTAACTATTTTTTATAGTTTGACCCAGAAGGCTAACAATGGAAGTGGTAGGTGCCCTTAGACGAAGCATGACGACTACGCTATTTTTAAACCATTAAAACAGCTCGAAGAAACTTCACACTCCATCAGTAGTACTTTAATCATATGAAATTGCAGATATCAGCCAAAATGTTCCTCTTTTTCAATTACTAGGTGTCTCCTTTAGGTGTGATATAAATATCAAAAGCAAAAGGTAGCTGTGACCCACACTAAAAAAGTTGTGACTAAAGGACAGCATATTGAGTGAGAACCAGGCCAGTGGTGTGGTGTGATGAGTTATTGTGGTTATTTGGAAAAACAAATAGAATGTATTAGTGATCAGAAAGATATGGTAAGATTTCCTTTCATTGTCCACATGAACTATCAGACTTATTGACCAGTGTCTTGTGACAATATACAGATCCCTTAGCCTCTGCACTGAATTTCTGACTTTCCTGACTTCATATCCAAACTGGTTAATAACTGATAATCCACATGATAAACTGATGCATTTCTACCTTAGCAGCTTGTCCTGTAAGGCATTGCAGGTAACGTAACTTGGAATGGTAGACTTGAAGGAAGGTGAAGGAAGAAGTTTGCACACTACTTCAAAAGTTTATTTTATCACCAAAACAGACATATACAAGGTTCAATATTTATGTGGTTAAATAATTCTGCAAAGTTAGATACACATAACTCAGTTATAATGCCTTTATGACATGAGACAAGAATTTGCACTGCGCACAACATATGTCATGGTTTCAAATTTAATTTGTTTTACAGGCATTACCTGATAGTATCTACTGTGAGTGTGGTCAAACTGAATTTTAATCTGTAGTAGATATGATCTAATCACACTGCCAATGCATGACGCAGCATGTGTTAAATACTACCGTAATAGGGCATGTGATGGAAGAACAATGGATTAGGAGACTTCCTTCTTGGCATAGTGCTCAATCCCATTCCATTCTACAGGCAGGGTCCACTTTAAACAAATGCAAGCCAATGAGAAAGTGTGGTTTTGCATGTAACTTCAGGGAAGCAAAGGCAGACTGTCTGCAACTCTCAGTAATAAAATGTGTGGTTTTTTTTGCAGGGATAAAGGAGATGAACCCAGGCTATGAACCCATATGTAAATGCTGGCACCCCGTGCTACAAGAATGGTGATGGACATGATCCTTCAGAAATCAAAGGATGCCACATCTTTAGGATGCAAGACACTTCTCGGAAACTGAATCTTTATAAAAGGAAAATCATTATGAGTATAACATTTGCTTTGCTTTTTATCTTTCGGAGAACTGTTCTGTTACCTTTTATATTTGTGTATCTGACAAACTTGCTATGTAATGTGTTATGTTGATCCATAAGCCCCCCCCCCCCCACACACACACATTTATTGGTACACCTGGTAAAAACAACTCAAAAGAGGAAGTAGACTTCATCTCCCTAGAAGTAGCCCCACCTCGATCCAAAAAATTCCATCCTTTAACGGAAGCACATTTGTTTGAAGATAATAGAATGCACCGTAACAGATGAATACTTTTACAATACTTGTGGCACAATTATTGGCACAACTAAAATGTCATTTTTTTAAACATCATTTTTCAATTTATATTCAAAATACCCATGGTAATAACAGTGTTTGTTATCTTTAAAACAGTAGTTCATGACATCTTGTTTTACTAGGTATAAACATAACATGACAAAGGTCAAATACCATTGTGACGATGAAGATAAATGAAGATAAAAGAAAGTGTGAATGTATTCTAAAAACACATGTAAGACAGGGAATAACTATAGAAACATACACATGGCTAAAATGTCCTGTTTGCAGTTGAAACAATAATTAAAAAATCCACTACCTCTGTGACACTTTTGGATAATGAACTATGTTTATCTTCTTGCAATGTGCAGTGAGTGAGGAAGATGGTAACAGAGTCAAATTATTCCTTAAGGAACACTATAGTGGCATTAATAGCAGTGCAACACACAAGTTGGCGAGAAAGCTCGTAGTCTCGGCCAGGGCATTCAGTGAAAAGAGTTATTACGATGGAGAACGTTGATTTTTTTTTGCAAAACGATTTCACGATGTTGCCATTTGAGTAACAACTTCAGGTAAAGGAGAATGAGTGGCCTACGCCAGATGTTGTAATTGTTCAAAAGACAAACACCAATAAAGTCATAACACTTTATTAAAACCGAGTGGTTGACTGCTAGCATGACTTCAGCAAAGCTTTTCTGCATGCTTACTGTTTGAGAGGGCAGTGGCAGGTGGCAATTCCTGGGTTTCTTGTGATTATTCTGATTTGATCAGTTTGGGAAAGGCAGTTGAGAGACACGAGAAGTCTAAATTACACATAGCCGCAACCATGAAATTGAAGGTGTCGGGTAAGGTAAGGATAGATCAGGCCCTTAGCCTCTTGGTGTTCAGCAGCACAGCACAGTCAGAACTGCGTCTACTTTTGTGACCCGTGGAGTCGATAATTACGTAGTCTCTCATGCCAAAAGGGCAATGCTGTGGACACTAATTTCAAGTTACCGCAAAGAATGACGATAAACACGCACCTCAACGTTTTATTCATTATATTTACTACACACTCCGTTACTGCGAAACTATTGGCAATGGGCTTCCCTATCCAAAATGCTCACCCACCGCTACTGGTACTACTACTACTACTACTGCTATTGGTACTGCTTATCGACCAGGTATCACTGTATATTTATCTGTACTTTTTAAGGAAAAAAAATAAAAACATAACTACTACCGTACTACCGTGGAAGTATCTACTACGGTAGTGGCGAAACCCGACCGTTTCTCGAAGCACTCCTACTTCGGGAGAACTATCATTGTAGGTACTTCCATAGTGGGCACTACCGTTGTTCTCACTTCAGTGTGTGATGCATGGAAGCAACGGAGGAAAAGCAGGTGAAAGCCGTTTTGATTGGATGGCTATCTTTTTTGTTGCGTGCCATGACGGAGATGCAGGCTATCTAATCTTTGTTTAAATTATACGATGGTGATAATAATGATTAAGCTATGGTAAACATCTGATTAAACCAATTAACATGTTATTCTTATACGTGATTTCAGAATGTTTGTAAAAAATAGGCGCAAAGTTACTTCCGAGTGGTAGAACGAGAACAGCTGAGCACTGACATAAACAGAGCCAGGCGAAAAGTTGATGATCTAAGTCAAAGTTTTTAAGTCTGTAAGTTAAACTATGACGAAAACGTGCTGTTTTGGGGGTTGTACTGCCAGATGCAAAGCAAATGGTGTGGGATTTGATCGGTTTCCTTGAGAACGAAATTTGCCCAGCGGAACCTGTGGGTGTGGAGGTTAAAGCGAGTGGACGTCAACGGTGAAGAGACAAAAAAGGCTTCAGTTGCTATTAAAATTGAGTAGCTCTTTTTATTAGTAAAAAAAATATTTTATAGAAGAAATTGTAAAAAAATACCTATGCAGACGAATACAACAATTGTTTTATAATTCTATGACAATACTGAGGCTGTAAGTTGGAAATTTGTTTTAAATTTGTTAATGTAGCAGCAGCTACTAGATTATCCGACTACGCCACCCCTATATGGTCAGCTAGGGGAACTCAATCTACCACTGATCTTATAATATGGCACACAGGTCTGGTACTGACGTGACAGAGACTGGATTCCATACACCAAGAGAATTTTATTAGTTTGTCATCACAGCAAACAAGTTTAAAATAAACTGACATCAGATTATTAAAACACCACACTCGGCTTAAAATCACACAAGTTATTCAGTAAAACCACTGCAAGTTCTCAGCTTGGCTACAAACACAGCAATTGACAAACGTTGTTAGTGTACACCAGAAATAAAGTAGATGGGCGAGTGTATGGGCTTGTTTTAGTAAACTGGGAATTGATATGACACAAACACTTACACATACGCACACTCAGACAAACAAGACAGACACACCCACATGCACACAAACAGGATTGACTGAAGCGTACCGGTGGGCGTCCAGCCGCCCCCCAGTATGGACAGCCAAGAATCCATCCCAGGCACACATGCTCGTAATCACTCTCACACAATTAACCACACAGTGAGAACACTCACTACACACAGAAGAGGACCCACCACCTGAAGGACGCTGTCCCCACCACCGGCGCTCAGCTCCTGAACAGGTAACAAAGACAGAGAACACACAATTAGTTATGGGTCTCTCACACCCACACACACGGAGACCAAAAGGACTCAAAGAAAAAGACAAACCAAACAAAAACAGAAAACACAAACAGCCACAAGAGGATCCACGGCAATAAGCCTCCCCTCTATGGTGCTTAAATCAAACTAGATGTACCGCATAGCTGTACATGGTATGACCGCCGCAGTGTATTAATGTGGGAACTGTTGGTATGATGAGTGTGTGGTAGAGCAGTGTTGTGAGGTGAGAATTTGTGTGGAAATGATTTTCTGGAAGTGGGCATGAATGTGGGTTTTGAATGAATGACATTGTGTGTGTTTGTATAGTGTGTAGGAGTGATTTGTGAAAGGAATAGGCAAAATGAGATTTTGTACAATTACAACAGGCTGATACACCTCTGTAACACCGACATACTAACACAAAATTGTTGTCTTGGGCAAAATTGTTGACGAATTATTTAACAAAAACTGTTTTTTGACACCTAGTTTCGCCAATAAACATCGCCCCCTATGACGAAATTACACAAAATTTAGTACACATGAACAGAAAGTTGTTTAGAGATGGCAAGTCAACTTTGACCAAATTTGAGCAATTAAAAGCCAAGATATGGACTTTTGAAGAATTTTAAGCTATGTGTTAAATATTCATTGACATGTAACTTCGAAACGGTTTACCTTAAGATAAATCCTTTGATAATTTTTTGTCAGTATTGTCTGTAGATGACATATACCAAATTTGGTGAGATTCACATGAATGGCTTATGACGAGTTCGTTCAAATTCGTTTTCGCAATGTTAAAATTTCACGGAAATTGTTTTCGTTGGAAGTGGGCATTGACCAGTGCTTTCAATGCGTGAGGGTCAATAGATTTCACGATAAAAAAAAAAAGATGTTGTAAACATTAGCATTCTTTAGATAATAGGCAAAATGACATTTTCTACAATTACAGCGCCCCCTATGGACCAAATTGTATGGCATGTGCTGTGATGTTAGAGGTCTTTGTGGTGATCGTGCATGACATATTTTGTGCAATTCCCACCTTCTCAGTCCAAGATATTAGCAACTTAAAATCCCAATTTTTGCATTTACCCTTATCACTAGGTGGCGCTATGCTTCAAGTGAGTGTTTATGGGCTGGGCCGATATGCCTCTGTAACACTGACATACTAACACAAAATCGTTGTCTTGGGCAAAATTGTTGACGAATTATTTAACAAAAACTGTTTTTTGACACCTAGTTTCGCCAATAAACATTGCCCCCTATGACGAAATGTCACAAAATTTAGTACACATAAAAAGAAAGCTGTTTAGAGATTGCAAGTCAACTTTGACCACATTTGAGCAATTAAAAGCCAAGATATGGACTTTTGAAGAATTTTAAGCTAAATGTTAAATGTTCATTGACGTGTAACTTCGAAACGGTTTATCTCAAGATAAATCCTTTGATAACTTTTTGTCAGCATTGTCTGTAGATGACATATACCAAATTTGGTGAGATTCACATGAACGGCCTATGACAAGTTCGTTCAAATTTGTTTTCGCAATGTTAAAATTTCACGGAAATTGTTTCCGTTGGAAGTGGGCGTCAACCAGTGTGTTCAATGTGTCAGAGTCAATAAATTTCACGATAAAAAAAAAGTTCTTGTAAACATTAGCATTCTCTAGATAATAGGCAAAATGACATTTTCTACAATTACAGCACCCCCTATGGACCAAATTGTATGGCATGTGCTGTGATGTTAGAGGTCTTTGTGGTGATCGTGCATGCCGTATTTTGTGCAGTTCCGACCTTCTCGGTCCAAGATATTAGCAACTCAAAATCCCAATTTTTGCATTTACCCTTATCACTAGGTGGCGCTATGCTTCAAGTGAGTGTTTATGGGCTGGGCCGATACGCCTCTGTAACACTGACATACTAACACAAAATCGTTGTCTTGGGCAAAATTGTTGACGAATTATTTAAGAAAAACAGTTTTTTGACACCTAGCTTCGCCAATAAACATCGCCTCCTATGACGAAATGTCACAAAATTGAGTACACATGAAAAGAAAGCTGTTTAGAGATAGCATGTCAACTTTGACCACATTTGAGCAATTAAATGCCAAGATATGGACATTTGAAGAATTTTAAGCTACGTGTTATTTGTTCATTGACGTGTAACTTCGGAACGGTTTATCTCAAGATAAATCCTTTGATAACTTTTTGTCAGCATTGTCTGTAGATGACATATACCAAATTTGGTGAGATTCACATGAACGGCCTATGACGAGTTCGTTCAGATTTGTTTTCGCAATGTTAAAATTTCACGGAAATTGTTCTCGTTGGAAGTGGGCGTCGACCAGTGCGTTCAATGCGTGAGGGTCAATAGATTTCACGATAACAAAAAAATTGTTGTAAACGTTAGCATTCTCTAGATAATAGGCAAAATGATATTTTGTACAATTACAGCGCCCCCTATTGACCAAATTTTATGGCATGTGCTGTGGTGTTAGAGGTCTTTGTGGTGATCGTGCATGATGTATTTTGCGCAGTTTCCTCCTTCTCTGTCCAAGATATTGGCAACTCAAAATCCCAATTTTTGCATTTACCCATATCACTAGGTGGCGCTATGTTTCAAGTGAATGTTTATGGGCTGGGTCGATACGTCTCTGCGACACCGACATATGACAAAAATTTCATGTCGTTGGGTGAAACGTTCATTGAGTTATTCAGCAAAAACTTTTGCCGGTCTCCCCCTCTTTGACGGACACTGGCACAGCGGGGGGGTGGCCCTTGGGGGCCAAAAGCTTCTATTCGCTGAAGAAGTTCTAGGGCTACATGCCTACAAAGATTCATGTCCCCCTGACTTCCAGTGTCCCGGAAACCGTTGACGGAAAATTGCTGAAAAAAAAAAAAAAAAAAGGGAAAAAAGTCGCGGCAACACTATAATGACCGCTATCGCTAGCGAAGCTAGCGGCGGTCATAATAATAAAATAGTAACACCAAACTATAAACAGGCATGCAAACTGGTTAGGGGTGAAAAAGGTGACAAGATAACATGAACACACGGCATGCACGGAAAAGTGAAGTTTGTAGTGCAAACACAGACATCTCGAATTAAACACAGTACAAAACTAGAAGTACCGCATAGCGGTACATGGTATGACCGCCGCAGTATATTGAAATGTGGGAACTGTTGGCATGATAAGTGTGTGGTAGAACAGTGTTGTGAGGTGAGAATTTCTGTCAAAATGATTTTCTGAAAGTGGGCATGGATGTGGGTTTTGAATGAATGACATTGTGTGTGTTTGTATAGTGTGTAGGAGTGATTTGTGAAGGCAAGGAATAGGCTAAATCAGATTTTGTACAATTACAGCGCCCCCTATGGACCAAATTGTATGGCATGTGCTGTGGTTTTAGAGGTCTTTGTGCTGACTGTGCATGATGTTTTTTGTGCAGTTCCCACTTTCTCGGTCCAAGATATTGGCAGTTCAAAATCCCAATTTTTGCATTTACCCATATCACTAGGTGGCGCTATGCTTCAAGTGAGTGCCTTTGGGCTGGGTTGATATGCCTCTGTAACACCAGCATACTAACACAAAATCGTTGTCTTGGGCAAAATTGTTGATGAGTTATTTAACAAAAACTGTTTTTTGACACCTAGCTTCGCCAAAAAACATCGCCCCCATGACGAAATGTCAAAAAGTTTAGTACACATGAAAAGAAAGATGTTTAGAGATGGCATGTCAACTTTGACCACATTTGAGCAATTAAAAGCCAAGATATGGACATTTGAAGAATTTTAAGCTACGTGTTATTTGTTCATTGACGTGTAACTTCGGAACGGTTTATCTCAAGATAAATCCTTTGATAACTTTTTGTCAGCTTTGTCTGTAGATGACATATACCAAATTTGGTGAGATTCACATGAACAGCCTATGACGAGTTCGTTCAGATTCGTTTTCGCAATGTTAAAATTTCACGGAAATTGTTCTCGTTGGAAGTGGGCGTCGACCAGTGCGTTCAATGCGTGAGGGTCAATAGATTTCACGATAAAAAAAAAATTGTTGTAAACGTTAGCATTCTCTAGATAATAGGCAAAATGACATTTTGTACAATTACAGCGCCCCCTATTGACCAAATTTTATGGCATGTGCTGTGGTGTTAGAGGTCTTTGTGGTGATCGTGCATGACGTATTTTGCGCAGTTTCCTCCTTCTCGGTCCAAGATATTGGCAACTCAAAATCCCAATTTTTGCATTTACCCATATCACTAGGTGGCGCTATGTTTCAAGTGAGTGTTTATGGGCTGGTTCGATACGTCTCTGTAACACCGACATATGACAAAAATTTCATGTCGTTGGGTGAAACGTTCATTGAGTTATTCAGCAAAAACTTTTGCCGGTCTCCCCCTCTTTGACGGACACTGGCACAACGGGGAGGTGGCCCTTGGGGGCCAAAAGCTTTTAGTCGCTGAAGAAGTTCTAGGGCTACATGCCTACAAAGATTCATGTCCCCCTGACTTCCAGTGTCCCGGAAACCGTTGACGGAAAATTGCTGAAAAAAAAAAAATGGGAAAAAAGTCGCGGCAACACTATAATGACATAATAACTTACCATATACAAGTATTTATTGGACAACTATAGACAAACACATCAACATCATAGGCATTAACAGTTCATGAACAAAGTTCATTTCTTTTTCTTTTTGGCCTGCACCAAGATCTCGCAGGCCCTCTTCCTGTGCTTAGCTGCGTGCCTGCATCCAGCTGCTTTATTATAATAGCGTCCTTCACTCCTAAATCTCTCATCCTGAAATCAGAAAATATAAGACGCATTAAGTTGCAAATTATACAAAATTCAAATTCTAAAATATACAGTATGTCCCATTTGCATTAAGCACAGAACAGCTGTACAGCATAACATGTGAATTTACAGGTACGGTATGAATTGCATTTACTTTACAATTTTATATATAAAAATCACAGGTCTTCAAAAGCATTAACTGTAGTGATCATAAATGTAAGCGTAGCGTGAAGTTCTACCAGGAAGACGTAATGCGCGTCATCAGTTAGCTGTCGTCCAATCAGCACGTAACATCTGTCTTTAAATACGTCATCTTACCTACCTGCTTTGCTGCTCACAGGTGTATTCCGCCGTTCGCCGTCGGTTGCTCTTACCGCAGCTCCAATCATGTCTCAACGTGATGTTTCGGGATCTAGTTCTTCTGAGTGTGACGACTTGGTCCCGCCGACTCCACCTGCTCGCCGTTCGTCTCGCATCCGTCTCCGGGAGTCGCCATGGGCCTCTTGGTCTCTGGATGACATCGTTGGTCTCCTCCAGGAGAGGGGCATTGCGGTGGATCCGGGTATGTCCACGGATGATCTCGTGCTATTCGCTTTTAATACCATCGGTAATCCTCCGCCTCCTCCTGACAGAGATGAGTTGCCTTCTCATCCTAAGAAGGCTACGCGGAAGCGCTCGGGCTCTCCTGTCGTTCTGCCGCCCTCCAAACGGGGTCGGGGGAAATGTCCGGCTCGAGCTAGCCAGTCTCAGGCCTCCGATGCTCAACTCTGCGAAGTTCTCCAGGCCGTGTCTTCCTCCATCAAGGGCCTGGAATCGAGAATGGCCGTCATCGAAAGTGCTTCCTCGGCTAGCTTTCCTCGTCAGCCTCTAACCTTTTCGCCGCACCATGATGACATCGTCCCGCTCCCGTCCACCTCTCACGCTCCACTGTTGGCTGCGCAGGGACCCATTCTGGGTGTGTCTTCCGCTCTCCGGGATTGTGGTACGTCTAGGTTTACTCTTGCCTCTGCTAAGCCTGCTCCGTCTTTTGGTAGAAGATTCTGTGCGCCTGCCGTGGCAGCAGTGTCTTCTCATGTGCGTTCTCAAATTATCAACGGCAGGGATGTGAATCTCGCCTCGCTTCTGCTGCCTTCTCCTGCGCCGGATAGGCAGTTGATCGATTGCGGCGATGTTGCTGTGTTTTTGAAATCGTCTGACCCCCGTCTGCAGCGTAATATCTCGTTTGGAGAATTTGTTATAGCCTTTGGCGTATATAGGGACGTCCTCTGCCAAGCGTATCCCGAGCGCAGGGAGGAAATGGACCTGTACTTGCCGATGATGGCTGATTTTAGTCAGCGCTATGGTGGTACTTTGTTCTATGAGTATCATTTGGCGTTCTCGGCTAAGTCGGCGTCGTCTATTGCCATGAACAATGAGAGGCTCGATTGGGCAGTCGTGGACTCTGAATTACTTGTTCGCCACTTCGGTGGTCATCGCCTGATCGCATGCGCTGTCTGTAACTCTCACGGCCACTCCACTACCGTATGCCCTAAGGCCTTTGCCACAGAGTCATCCGGCGCTGTGCGAGGTCCTCCTCCTGCCTTAAGCTCGCGACTCGGATCCGAGCAAGTAAGCGGCAGGCACGACAAGCATGGTCGAATTGTTTCTCGATGTAATGGTCGTTCTGTATGTAACAATTTCAATGTTCTTTTTTTGGTTGTAAATATCTCCATGTCTGTAGTTTTTGCAAGGACTCTCATCCCAAGTATGTTTGCCCTCGTCGTCTGAGACCCCGGAGCGAAAAATGCGCCCCGTTTCCTTCAAAGACATTCTAGTCTCGCACCCGTCCACTCCTGTTAATGTCTCTCACCTCTCCTATCTTCTCTCCTCTCATCCTGATCGCTCTTTTGTTGATTTTCTGCTCACTGGTCTGTCTCAGGGGTTTCGCGTTGGTACCCTGTCCCCCCTCACAACGTCATTCGTTGCTAAAAATCTACAGTCAGCCTTAACTGAACCTGATGTGGTGTCTAGCCTCTTAGCCAAAGAGGTCAATAAAGGGTATTTGATCGGTCCCTTCAAAAAGCCTCCTTTCTCTCCGTTCCGCGTCAATTCTCTGGGGATAGCGACTCGGAAGTATTCCGGAAAAAAGCGTTTAATTTTTGATATGTCTTCGCCTCATTCTGATTTTGTTGCTAGTGTCAACGAATGCATTCCCCTGCAGCCTTATTCCCTTTACTATGCCTCTGTCGATGACGCCATTCGTTTGATCAAAATAGCCGGTCACGGAGCATGGTTGGCTAAGGCTGACATCACGGATGCATTTAAGATCATGCCTATTCACTCCTCGGACTGGTGTCTTTTTGGCGTTAAATGGGCTTCGAGATTTTATTTTGCTGTTCGCTTGACTTTTGGGTGTCGCAGCAGCCCATTTCTGTTTAACTGCCTTTCAGAAGCACTCTGCTGGATATTACTTAACGTCTACAAATTGCCGTTCGTTCTCCATCTGTTAGATGATTTTTTACTGATTGACTCTCCCTCGCTGTCTCCCTCTCCGGTTCTCGACACGCTTAAGTGCGTGTTCAGAACTGTCGGCATTCCCCTGTCGGCGGAGAAAACGCTCGGCCCTGCTACCTCGATTGAATTTCTGGGCATAGTTCTAGATACGAACTTAATGCGCGCTTCTCTCCCCGAGGAGAAGCTCGCCCGAATTAGGTCGTTTACCGATTTGTTCCTCTCTGTTGACCGTGTCACTAAACGGGATCTATTATCTCTGCTGGGACACCTTAATTTTGCTATGAGGATTATTCCTCAGGGTCGGGCATTTATTTCCCGTCTTCTCACGCTGGCCAACTCCGTGGAGAAATTAAGTGAACCGGTAAACTTAGACGAGGGGTGTAGGTCTGACCTTAAATTCTGGTCCCATCTCCTGAAATTCTGGAATGGGATTTCTTTTTTCTATAATGATGCGGCGGAATCCTCGGATTCTTTAGATCTTTTTACTGATGCCGCTCCATCTCTCGGTTACGGAGGTTACTTTCAAGGCCAATGGTTCGCTGACTCGTGGTCTACTGCATTTAATATGTTCGCGCTCGGTTCTGTCTCCTCAGCCTTGCATGAAATCTACCCTATAGTTGTAGCTAGTGTTTTGTGGGGTGCCCATTGGTCCCGTAAGCGCATTTGCTTCCATTGCGACAACCAAGCAGTGGTTTTTATTTTGAATAAAGGCAGATCTGCATGTCCGAAAATTATGTCTCTGCTCCGCAGGTTGATTTGGCAATCCGTCTTACATAATTTTATAATTAACGCGGAGCATATACCCGGCCATAAGAACATTTTGGCTGATGCTCTGTCTCGCTTTCGTCTACAGGATTTCCGACGTCTCTGCCCAACTGCCAGCAAGGAGCCTGCTCAGTGTCCGGTCCTCGAGGACCTCCTGCTGGACTGAATCCGGCTCTCGATCCCTTGCTAAATTCCGCCAGAGCCTTCATGGCTAAGGGCTTGGCGCCCTCTACTCTCAGGGCTTATAAATCTGCCTGGTCTCTTTTCGTGTCTTTTTGTATTAATATTTATATCCCTATTTTTCCGATTTTAATCTCCACTGTCTGTGCTTTTTTGGTCCACAGCTTCCACTCACGTGGTCTTAAACTTTCTTCGCTTAAACGATTGTTGGCAGGTATTCAATTTCATGCCAGGCTGCAGGATCCAGACGGTAAAAGTCTGTTTTCCCATCCGTCTATTCGCTTGCTTCTCAAGGGTATGGCTAAGTCCTCTTCCTCTGCGCCTGATAAGCGTCTGCCTATAACGCCCGGTATTCTTAAATCGTTAGTGTTTAAACTTCGGGAGGGATTGTTTTCGCCTTATATTAATTCCCTTCTGGAGGCCGTTTTTCTCATGGCGTTTTATGGTTTTATGCGTTCTGGGGAATTTTGTACCAGCACTCAATCTTTTAATCCTTCACGGGATATGGTTTTTTCGGACATCACTTTTTCTCTTAATTATTACTCCGTGTTTCTTAGGCATTCCAAAACGGACTCTCACGGTACTGGTGTTTCGATAAGGATTTTTAAGGTTTCAGGGTGTCTCTGTCCTTTTGTCTCTATGCTTAATTTTCTCAAACTCCGTCCTCGGACTTCGGCTACTTCGCCTTTATTTCTCCTTCCGAATGGGTCGCCAATGTCACTTCACTGGTTCAGGACGCATCTATCGACGGTGGTGGGAAGTTGCGGGTTGTCTCCCTCTGTCTATACCGGCCATTCATTTCGTATCGGCGCTGCTACTGCAGCGGCAGAGAGTGGCATACCTTCGACGTCGATTCAGAGGCTGGGGAGGTGGTCTTCCTCTGCTTTCAACTCCTATATCAGATCCGATGATCGTGTAGTACACGAAGTTCAACTGGCACTCTCCAGACTTCAAGGTAAGCTTCGACATCTGGTGGTGGTCGTCTCGTCACTTTTCTTGGTTTCTGTCGACGTATTTGGGGTTCGCGGTGTTGTACCATTCGCCATTGTTTCTGTTACAATAGAAGATCTCTGTCATTATTTTGCATGAACTGTGCTGTTTTGTAATAGCTGTGTGGCCTGTCGGTATCTCATCCGTTTTATCTGCCATTCTCGGAGACGGCCGTCTCTATCTGCGCCCTTCTTGGGCATCAGTCACTGGTCTGGTGGAAGCATCCTTATTGTTCGTTTTGTGCATTGAAATGTACTGTTATGTCATGTCTGTGTTGAACCTTGAGACATTTGTTATCGAGCTGTTTGTTGATGCATTCGTTTCTGTTTATGTGTAATGACCTACAATGTATTGTCTGTCTGCGCCGACACCTGTTTTCCTCCTATCGTGGAGGCAGTGGGCAGTCATTTCCCTCCTATCGTGGAGGCAGTCATTCCCCTCCTATCGTGGAGGTAGCGTCCCCCTCCTATCGTGGAGGTAGCGTCCCCCTCCTATCGTGGAGGTAGCGGCTTCCTCCTATCGTGGAGGTAGCATCCCCCTCCTATCGTGGAGGTTGCATCATCCTCCTATCGTGGAGGTTGCATCCCCCTCCTATCGTGGAGGTAGCATCATCCTCCTATCGTGGAGGTTGCATCCCCCTCCTATCGTGGAGGTAGCGGCTTCCTCCCATCGTGGAGGTGGCGGCTTCCTCCTATCGTGGAGTTAGCATCCCCCTCCTATCGTGGAGGTAGCATCATCCTCCTATCGTGGAGGTTGCATCCCCCTCCTATCGTGGAGGTAGCATCATCCTCCTATCGTGGAGGTTGCATCCCCTCCTATCGTGGAGGTTGCATCCCCTCCTATCGTGGAGGTAGCGGCTTCCTCCTATCGTGGAGGTAGCATCCCCCTCCTATCGTGGAGGTAGCATCATCCTCCTATCGTGGAGGTTGCATCCCCCTCCTATCGTGGAGGTAGCATCATCCTCCTATCGTGGAGGTTGCATCCCCCTCCTATCGTGGAGGTAGCGGCTTCCTCCCATCGTGGAGGTAGCGTCTTCCTCCTATCGTGAAGGTAGCATCCCCCTCCTATCGTGGAGGTTGCATCCCCCTCCTATCGTGGAGGTAGCATTTTCCTCCTATCGTGGAGGCTGTTGTTTTTATTTCTAAGTGTGATGACATGCACTGTGATGTTATGTACAGTATGTGCCGAACTCTGAAGCATTTGTTTTCGAGCCCGTGTGGTGGCCTCCTCTTCTGTTTCAGTGTAATAACTTGTATTGTCCTGTAATGTCTTATTTTTATTTTGGGGGGTAGTGTTGAATTGACTTACGTACTGTAAGTATCACAACTATATCTCTTTATTTTGGGGGTATTACTATTATGCCCTGCCATTACTACAGTCAGCATCTATTCAGTTTTCATGTTTTATTGATCAGGACAAAGGACAGGACTTACGCCAAAGCTTGCTGTGCCATATCATTACATGTAATCAAATAAATTATTATTGTGTTACCATATACTCAAAGTCTTTCTGGTTGAAATGTAAGCGTAGCGTGAAGTTCTACCAGGAAGACGTAATGCGCGTCATCAGTTAGCTGTCGTCCAATCAGCACGTAACATCTGTCTTTGATGTTTGTTATGCATCATATGTTTCTGAAAGTTCATTGTCTACCTTTTGATCACCACCAGTGGGTACTTGTCCTTTTGTCAGGGGGGTATTACTATTATGCCCTGCCATTACTACAGTCAGCATCTATTCAGTTTTCATGTTTTATTGATCAGGACAAAGGACAGGACCTACGCCAAAGCTTGCTGTGCCATATCATTACATGTAATCAAATAAATTATTATTGTGTTACCATATACTCAAAGTCTTTCTGGTTGAACTGTATTTACATTCAATTAAACTAAAGCAATTAGTCCCATGGTCATTAACTTCGATTCATAGGGCATCATACTGGATAAACAGAAGTGCACCTGTAGGCTGTCATCATCAACGGGGGTGTGTACGAACAGCATGGGGGTGGGGGTACTTTCAAATACGACCTGTAGCGGAGCTCTCCGTATTGATAAACTCTCGATGGGTAAACTGACGAATGAAACGACCTCCTCACACGGCAGAACTGTTCCCTTCCCACTGTTCCCTAATTATCAGAGAGTATAAAAGGGGCCTTCAATAACTCGCTGTCAAAAATAATTGGCAAACATTAGCACTAGACGGTCGATGTTCAGAACCTTATATTACTAGCAAAGCCCTGAACATGACTTCTATGAAAGGCGCTAGTTTACCACTCTACAATTACCTCATTGTTCATTATCATCATCATCATCATCATCATCATCATCATCATCCTAGCAAAGCCCTGTGTGAAAGGTGCTAGCTGCTAATTAGCCCCACCACAGTTAGCTAGTTAGCTTCTAACTGTGGTGGGGCTAATTAGCAGCTACGAGGCGGTGAAGTAGACGGTCGCTAGGTGAAATGTCAAGGATTATTTGAAGTCAGTTATCAAGAAACTTAGCTAATAGTTGTGTACGTGTGTTAAAGACACCATTAAAAGCGGAGGAATTGATGTAACGACACAAGTGAGTGATTTATGAAGACTATTTTAGGCCATCACTCAAATCCTTAACTTTAAGAAGTTAACAACTGTTGACATTAATCCCTTACCTTGCCGCAATTTCCACCAGGTCCACGAGAAGCTGGAATGAGGGGGTTCGCCGGCCTCCTCACTGCTGATTGGTGATTGTGCTTCCGTCACACGTCATTCTTGTCAGTCATTTGTTGTCAAGAGAAGAGAGTGTCGGTGATGTGTAGGTCATAGGACTAGACGCACTAGAGTGTGGTTTTTAGCATACGCGGTTTGGAGGTTCACAGTTTCACTCGCTCGTTGACATGCACCCCCCCCCCCCCCCCTCCCATTTTTTTTCTCCTCGGATCGGGTAATTTAAACAGCAGCTGTCACTAAATAACTAGTCTATAGTAGTAGACTACACTTTAAAGTAGGCTGACTACATTTTAAAAGCTTAGGAATTTTGTTCTAACTCCTGCTCCTACTCCTTAGTTAACCAGTCGTTAAAATGTCATGTAAACTATGTTTGCATTTCTACCACGTCTGTTATAAACGTAGCTGTTGAACTGTTGTTTGTGTTGAGTGATGATCGATGAGCCAACAATATTTACCTCAGCATTTTCATTTCGCTCTTACCACCTGGAAGAACGTTGTTTATCCTTGTGACGTCATGGTAAATTGTCGTATAAATCCATAACTTTTAACAGCGTTTTGACGTCATCTGTCAATACTATTGATAAACTCCACCACGAGAGTAGGTGCGTTTTACTTGGGCTAGACGTTTGCATCCGTTTGCAGTCTGACGCTGAAAATGTTGCATTGTGGTTAGAAATTGTGTCCGACATGCCCGAAATGTGTGAGGGTGTCACAACAATGTGACCATGACACATGACCCGAAAGCTCACGGGAGCATGACGCTTACAGACAAATCGTACAGACCCTTGCAGTTGCCTCCACACAACTGCAAGCGGCTAGCTAACGCCTCCTTGGTGACGCTGCTTTGACGTGGTTGGTTAAAAGTTCACTGACGTCTGTGCAGGTGCATTGTCCGGTGCTCCCCCACTGTCATCTAAAGTTTACGTTATTTTACTTCAATTTGAAGACAAATCTTTTCTCTCTATTTTTACCTTGTTCTGATGGCTTTGATGCGTTTATCTGACGCTGTCAAGCCCGGCCTTTTATTTATTTAATTATTAATCTCATTTCTATTTCATTGTCCGTTTTATATAGCCTACCTACTTATGGTCTTTGTTTTGCTGTCTTCGTTTTCATGTTTGTGTTGTGGAGCACTTTGGGGCAACTCGTTTTGTTCCAATATTACTCTGAAAAGTAAGAAAGACTTGACTTGAATTGAATTCTCAGTGCACCCCACTACAACCATAGACTATAGAGAACTACAACCCCCGCCCTCCCTCTTCACACATGACTTGTGTTTCTTCTGCTACGGAGATCGGGGAGGCGCGAGCTCAGTCTCGTTAGGATTTGTGTTCGACTATATTTTCCTCATTTAATGCCCACCCCTGCTGTGACCAGCAATTCTCGTTGACGTATGCAGCCAGGTGCAGACGGGCGGACTGGAATCTAAAACACAGCTATTATTTCACCACTTACAGGCAGTGCTTAATTTGTAAAGTGGGCGGTCCTGGAGCACAAAGGAGTGGCTCCGTCAGGAAAAAAAAAGAAGAAGAAGAAGGGGGAAGGGGGGGGGGGCGCTTGCGAACAACACTGTGCGCGCACACCAAAACTAAACTGTATTGTAATAACATTAGTCACATCAAATCAGGACAAATTCAGTACAAATTCATATATTTAATGCCGTATTTAGCCAACAAAGCAAGACAATACAACTAAAATTAAAAAAAAAAATGTTACTTTGTCAAAAGAGGTGATGGGTCACCGGATTGAGCATAAATAGCTGCCGGAGCCAACGTCGGAGGTTCCGGAGCGCGCTCCGGCTTGCTCCCCCTCAAATTAAGCCCTGCTTACAGATATAGCTCGTTGGCAAAGTCCTGTGCCCCCGACAGTGTTGTTCCATTTAGTCACGAGTTCAAATTCTTTGCACACCTAACATTTAGCCTACGTTCCACAATCACCACTCATGACAACATTTTAAGCTGAGTAACGGTGGACTGCCATTGCTTTCAGTCACAGATCTCTGACCTGTTATCCCGATAGAATGCATTCCTTCTACGTGTAGCCATTTAATATTCACCCAAACTACAGAGTAGAGCAATATAAATCCACATTAATGTGCTGGTGAGGCACGCACATTTTAGATTTATATGACTCCATTCAGTCTTGAAGCTGCGCATGTCTTTATTATCTAATGCAAATATTTCATAATCCTTTCAAACTTGGTAATAACCTCTACAAACTGACTGAATTTCACTGTGTTTGTACTGCAGGATTATGAGATACTGTCACTTTACAGTCAAAGATGTACTGCAACTTTTGCCGTGGGTGGGGTCAACCTTTGTAGTAAGGCTCTTACTTCCCATTGAAAGCTGTAGTGAGAACTACTACTTCAAAGTTATGGCTTTACTTCGGAAGTATCTTTGCTACAAAGGTTTTGAGAAACATGTAGGAGGTTCTCTTCTGCTTAAATTCTCACTACCATAGTTGGTACTTCCGAAGTAAAGTACAACCATAGTAGGCTTTGAGAAACGTAATATAGCTTTTGGTGCGGTACTTCGGAAGTAACAACAATAGTAGTGGCTAAGAAGTTAGCAATTTTGTGTTCGATAAACGCAGCCCAGATCTTCTGATAGTGAAAATCTACAAACATAAATATAAACAAACATACTTTTAATGCAAAGGAATATAAACAGATAACAGGTTGGGTGCACAGCTAGGCCTAACAACTGCTTATTAAATTAAAAAAAACAACTTGATATAGCCTACTTTGGAAAGAGATAGTGAAGAATTTAGTTTAGAAGAGGCATGCATGATATTTGTATGCATATTTGTATTTGTATGCATACTAATGATTATTTTGTTACTGTTTCGGTATCTACACTGCATTACAAGTGGTGAACACAAGCTTGTGCTCGTGCCCGAGACTGGCATCTGTATTTGGGTCCTTTGACCAGAAACCAGAGCTTCTCTTCTATTGTCTATGGTAGAGAGACCGCTCTAGCAGAAACTACACTCTAAGAAGTAATGTGTCATTTTTCTTATACATTTAGTGTGTTAAGACGGTTTTTACCACATAATGTGCAGATAATGACACAACATGAGTAGTATTCAGTTAAATTAACCAACACGTTTTGTGTTAAATTGTAATTTTTTTATTCTTATTCTAATACAATATACAATTTATAAAGTAGGCTGATATATTAGAATTATGCAAAATGTATTCATCACAAATCAGGAATGTGGCTTGAACACCCCTGCTGAAAAAAACAGCTTGACCATCATATGATGGTTGACCAGCTGAAGCTATGTTTTCGCAGGAGTTTTGCTGGTTTAGCTGGTAGATCCAGCTTATGATGGTAATTAAGATGGTTTTGCTGGTCAAACCAGCTTAAGATGGGCATTTTTGCTGGTACTGCTGGTTTTGCATTGCTGGTTTTGCTGGTTATTCCCGTTTAAGATGGTCATTCTAGCTGATTTTGCTGGTTATAGCTAGCTGGTAATTCCAGCTTATAATGGCTACCGAGGCATGCATTGCTGGTCGCTATTTTACTTTTAACTTTAGAAAAATGGCATACACTGGACATTTGAACATTTCAAAAAATGTATTCAATTATAAAAAGGAAAAAAAAAGTGTGTCATAAGTGAGGTGTATTATTAAGTGTGGGTGGGTGAGGGTGTAGTGGGGTGTGGTGTGGGTGCAGTCTGTTTTGCTTTTTCCTCCTTCTTCCTTATGTCCATGTTTTTTTTGGCTAATGTAATGGCCCAGGCTTTTCAGACGGTTCTTTTGGTCCTCTCCCTCCACTCCTTTATCTGCAAGCCACCATTGGAAGCATTCTGCAAAAAAGAAAATGTTTAAAATGAACATTAGGTTCATATGAACAAATCAGCTTTAATACACATTCTAATTGAAAGTGGGGATTATTGGCCGGTCAATTTGGTGTTTGACACAAAACAAATTGCAATAGTAATCATTCCAAGTTTTTTGTGATCGCTAGATACATCTAAAATAACATATCAAAAATCTACTGATTGACATTTAGTGGAACACGTTATTTAAGGTCAAAAGCAGCACATTTCAAAAGCAAATTACCTCTCATAGGAAACACAAACACAACCACACACGTGTATACACACACACACAGAGGAGAAAAAAGTGTGAGAGTAAGAACTGACAATAAGAAGGCTGCGTTCGATTCGATCACTGACACAGACACACACACACACAGAAACAAATTACCATTAACAGATGTGACAGTTGAGCAGGGTAAATTTTTAAATTAAGAGATATCAAAATGAAACTTTAACAGGCTGAGAGAGACAGTATTGGTGATTGACTGGACTATAACTTAACATGGAAGGTTGGATTCATTTGAGTCATTATGTACCTTTCACTGCCCGAAATTTGCCTGGGGAGAATTGTGGCCCTGCCTCCCCCCTTTTAGTTGGGCACTCTTTCCCACTTATGGACCGCTCTTTTAGGGCTGCAGTTCCCCATACCGCCACCGCCAGCTCTTTTACAAAGAGGGAGTTAGTCAGATGCAAATATGACTTGACCCCAAAAAAATTCTAACAAAAGGTTTCTCAGTGGTTTACAATAGTATCAGATGTACTTAAAAACATACTAAAAGTTTACCAAAGTTTGACTGCTAGAAAGGTCCCATTTTCAAAATGGCCGCCGGCAGGTCTGTAAAATGACCATTACTCCTATGTATTCCTCCTAGACCAGGAATACTGGTGCCTGATGCACGTTTATTGCCATGTAATATTGTAATTGGCATATTTACTTGATAGATAAGTGATTACAAGTACAATTTTATGTCAAAGCAAATGGTTACAAGCACAGTTATATGAAAATTAAAGAACAAATTCGCTTAATTATTTGCATATTTCTCCTTTCTCATATCTTTTTGTCTAGTGTTGGTGGTTTCTGTGGTTCATAACTATTCTTTTGATTTCAATAAAGAATAAATTCTTTAAAACTGTGTGGCACTGTAAAATTAGTCATAACAGGGCTGCCACGTGAAGGCTCAGTACCGCTAACCCCTTTAAAAAAAAAATCATGTTTAATTTTTTTTTTCATTTTTTTATAATGTGTTTTTATTTCTTTTGTTTTTTGTATACAGTGGTCCCTCGCTATATCGCTGTTCACCTTTCGCGGCCTCGCTGTTTCGCAGATTTTTTTAGTGCATGCAATCTCCTGTACAGTACAGAATGCGCTCAGCTTGTAAAATTTACATAAATGTTCCACCGCTAGCTGTGTGACTCTGAAGTGCTGTATGTTTGCAAGTGTGAACGTTGCCTGTCTGAGAAAAGTGTATAAGTGTAGGGGTTTTACAGCCTTAAAACATCTATAATAATTGTAAAAAATAAAGCTGACTACTTCGCGGATTTCGCCTATCGCTGGTTATTTTTAGAACGTAACTCCCGCGAATAACGAGGGACCACTGTGTGTGTATATTATATATATACACTGTGTGTATATATATATATACACTGTGTGTATATATATATATATATATATATATATATATATATATATATATATATATATATATATATATATCAATACTTTTAATATATAATATATATTTAATATATAATATATATATTTCAATACTTTTTATACCTATTGCCAGTCGTCACACTCTTCCTTTCATAGAGGTTGATTATAGTGATTCTCACAATTCCCAACTTGACATGGTCCACAAACAGGCATGCATGGTAGTCCATACAACTGCACTGTTGTGTTTGGCAGGCAGTTGTTCAATTACAGTGGATCATCTGCAGAAGGCTTTCTGGGACAGCAGTCTTGGTCATAACTGGCAGGAACCAGTTGTCCACCAGCTTCGTGGGTACGGTTTGCTTTCACATATGCATAGTTCTAAACTAACCAAAATAGTCCGCGAAGATCATCGCCACCGGAACCGGACTAAAACGTGCCACTTTCAATATTATAATGCACCAAACTCTACTGTTCCGTCCAATTTGGCTTGGTTGCTTTCACACCTGAGGAACCGTACCAAAGTAGGACAGATTAAGCGCTCCGAGAGCACCCATTTTTATCGGTTGATTTGGTGCGCACCAAAGTACCGCGACTGCATTGACACCAACGAAAACAAACCGTACTAAGAACTTTTGGCTCGAATGGGACGTTTGGTGCGCACCAAATGCTGTTCAGTGTGAAAGCACCCTTACATTGCCTTGGTACCATGGTCCTCTATGACATTCCTTGCTTGATGTGGGAGCAGAAACACATTTGCACAGGACTGGATGGTTGATTCACCATTAACAAGTTTCTGGAATGCTGTCTGGTTGCCAACACTAAAAATGTGCGAGGTTGAATCACATCCTGTGAAGGCATGAATAAGAAGCGACTGGGAACACAAGTCACTAACCAGGACTTGTTTCATCTCACTGATGTTGTACACTTTAGTAGTTTTGGACTTGTCTGAACGAAAATAGGTGCCTTTATTGTTTGTTCCAGCATAATAGAGGAGAAGAATGAGTACGTCTGTATCCTCCCCTATTAAGGTTGTGGGCTGATGTTTTGAGGCCTTGACTGCAGCTTTGACAATGTCCACATCTGCATTACCTGATGAACTAATAACAGTACAGCCCTTTTTCTCAAACTGGACAAGCTGGGTCTCAGCACCTCCCTGTGCAACTGGCTACTTCCTCAGCCAGAGACTACAAGCAGTAAGTGTCAGCAACAACACCTCAAGCACCATCACTCTGAACACAGGGGCTCCCCAAGGCTGTGTGCTCAGTCCTCTGCTCTTTACCTTGCTGACACATGACTGCACTACAACCTACAGCACCAACCATCTTGTGAAGTTCGCGGACGACACAACACTGGTGGGTCTCATTACCAAGGGCGACGAGACACTACAGGGAAGAGGTAGACCTGCTGACCAAGTGGCACAGAGACAACAACCTCCTGCTGAATGTCAGCAAGACCAAGGAGATTGTTGTCAACTTCCAGAGAGGACACACCCAACTCCCGCCACTGACCATCGACGATGCTGCTGTGGAGAGAGTGAGCAGCACAAAATTCCTGGGAGTGCACATCAGTGAGGACCTCTCCTGGACCGCCAACACTGCATCACTGGCAAAGAAAGCCCAGCAGCACCTCTGCTTCCTGCGCAAACTGAAGAGGGCAAGTGCTTCACCACCCATCATGACCACATTCTAGAGGAATCATCGAGAGCATCCTGTCCAGCTGCATCACTGTGTGGGGCGGAAGCTGCACAGACTACAACAGGAGAGCCCTGCAGTGCATAGTGAACACAGCTAGGAAAATCATTGGGGCACCACTCCCCTCCCTGCAAGACATATACACCACCCGCCTCACCCGCAAAGCACTCACAGTTGTCAACGATGCAAGCCACCCCGCACACAATCTGTTCAGCCTCCTGCCCTCTGGGAGGAGGTACAGGAGCCTCCGCTCCCGCACCACCAGACTCACCAACAGCTTTATCCACCAGGCCGTCAGAATGCTGAACACTCTCTCCCCTCTCCACCTACCCTCTCTCTCCCCTCTCCACCCATAACCCCCGCCCACCAGGCTGATAGGAAGCTAGAAATCTACACCACCAGGCTGCCAGAAACTAGGAATCTGCCCAAGGACAGTACTCCCCAAAGAACACTTGGTCCCATATATCTGCCATATTCATGGCAAATGCCTCTTGCACCCCTTATGTCTACCATATTCTTTGCAACAGGAGAGCCCCTCCTTTTGCCAGACTGCAGGAAAACAACTGTGCAGGATAATAACTCTGTGAAATAGGGGTGGGGTGGGGTGGGGTGGGATGGAGTGTGGTTTAAGAAGGATCAACATTTTGTTTGATCAAAATGGTATACACTGTGCTGCCAACATTTAATGAGGCAAGCGATATCAACTGTCAGTATTCTCCTCCACCATCTTCTGAATTGCGAATTTATTTTTGTTGGGTTTAGTATAATGCCACATTTATACTACTACAGTACTAAAAAACATCTAGGCATTACATTACATTTCATAACATATGTATTACCTTATTCAAACTGAAATGTGTGATCATTTCAGAGGGTTCACAGAGGTGAGAATTGATAAGATTTTATCAATATAGATGCCATTGTCGATTCTGCCTATCAATTCTTCCAATTCCTAATCGATTCCCGTATCAAACAAAAATCATATGATATCAACAAATCACTGTTTCTGAGTCTAAAAAAACTGTCCTTAAAGTGAGCTGGCAATTTGAAGCATTATGTTAGCCTAGCTCGCTAGCGTTAGCTTGCTAACAACTGCATAACAAGTGGTAGCTGCCTGATCTGAAATAAATTTCATTTTCTCCTAATCCAAACAGTAACAACTTACACTGTTAGGCTTGGAACGGTCACAAATAGTTGTGGAATGTGATACATGTTTCTAAAACCCCTCAACAACTCCAGAAAGATGTATTGGTAAAATTCCCTGCATTTTAATGCAACGAGGCTTGACTGTGGTCTGCAGAAAGGTGGATTTTCATTGAAATCATGTATTTCATAAGTATGTAATCATGTCAGTGCACTTTATACAAGTTCAATGGATTCATAGACCCAAAAAGCATAGGAGTTACATACCAAGATTACTTGGATGGGTCAAATAATGACAGAGAGAGACTACTTTTAAGGGTTTCCTGCCCATCTTGGACGCCATCTTGAAAATGACACCTTTCTAGTGGTCAAACTTTGGTAAACTTTTAGTATGTTATTAAGGACACCCAACACTATAAAAACAGCTGAGAAACCTTTTGTTAGAATTTTTTTAGGGTTGGGTGTTTTTTTTTTCATAAATGCACCCGCCTAAGTGTACCTGAAAAATAACAAAGAAAAAATAGGTGACCAGAACTGTATTGTACCACAATGGATTTTCCTGAAAATATGGAATCTGTAGCCGCAAATTGTTGAAAGTAAAGTTTTAGAACACACATTTATTGCGTCAAGCCAGTGTTTTTGAGCCACCACACTTGTTGAGAGGAACTGAGAAAAAGAGTTAACATTAACAATTGGAATTGGGTTTGCTTATATTTCGCAGAAGTACCCCTATCATTTTTGTAAATATTATATTGTATCTTCATGGGAAAATATAGACATGAAATGAATATAACTAGTTTACATAGTCAATGTACAGCTTGTCCTCTAAATACATCTCAAAACACAACCATTTACCATTTACTTCCAAACAGCTTGTGCAAAATTGTGCCCAAAGGAGCTCTGGTGAATCTCATGGCACCAGGGTTAAGGCAGTGCAATAATAATGGTTGGCACACAAAGTATTAAATACTTTGGGCACAATTATAGGGTGTAAATGGTTGTGTTTTAATGTTAATGGCTGTGTTTAGAGTTATATTTAAAAGAGCACAAATATAGCACTCCAGAAACTGTGCACTGACTATGTTATATTGTTAAATTGTATAAGTTATATTGACGTTCTATGTCTATAGTTATCCCAAGTGGATACAATATAATATTTAGCCAAAATAGGTGTGGTGTACTTCTCTGTGTATTTTCGTCCATGACTGTATATAAGGGTTGAATAGCTTACCTTTCTATCCTCTTCAGTAAATCGGGCCACCAGCTCATTTGTTTCCGCTGGTGGCATCGGGACTGGTTTGCTTGGGTATGGTCTGAGTGATTCTGTATACAAACAGTAGAATAGCGTAAATATGTGCATCCACATCCATCCAATTAGTCAATTCATTTGCAAAATTAGGGCGAAGTAGGTAATTTGGGACACTTTTTGGTAGATCACATGTAAATCTATTCAAAATGCTCAAGAGGGTTAAAGTTAATTATTGCTCCGCTTGATATGAGTCTATTTAACCTTAATATTTTAACCTTAAAAGGTTTTAACTGTCAAACGCCACAAAACACCATACATTGGTCTGAGAAAACGTTAAGGTAAAATGGGACACCTGGTCAGGTAAGATGGGACAGTGGGCCAGTTGTATTACGAATAATTTGCACAAATTGAAGAATACATTTAAAAATATTTATTGTCCACTTTTGTGTGTTAATGCAAGTGTGAGGAGCACCTATGTTTGTGTTTGTGTGTGTGTGCACATCAGCACGAGTGTGCAAGTGTGTGCGAGTGTAATTGTGTGGCGTGCGTCTGCAAGGTTATGTGCATGGGTTTACATAGGCTACAGGCTACCATGAGTGTGCTTAACAGCTTATAAGTGATAACATTTTACTGAATACAGTAAAAATTTTAACAGTTAAAGTTGTACAGTACCATTGGAAAAAGTGTCCCATTTTAGCTGTTGTCCCAATTTGCCTGATACATACCATATTCAATAGAATTCCCTTTCCTTGTAAAAAGTAAAGCACACAACCCAAAAGTTTTATAATACCATAATAAAACAACATAAATTAAACTCATGTTTTGTAATATATTATCATTGATTCAATTACAATATTCCTATGATTGTTAAGACAGAATCAACACGCCATGGGCCTCATCTGGCAAGTGTTGGGTCCACTGACTATTTAAATCTTGGCTCCTTCCATCTGTGATGCTTTAGACCAATCACAATAGGTTATATTTTGTGAATGACATCTGTAGTAACAATATAATAATATGGTTACTAATTGGCTGCTAATATTTACAGAGATAAAGGCCTGAAGCCGTATTTGTCCCATTTTACCTGATGTCCCAATTTACCTTATCTCACCTTATTGTCAGTCTGTTTGCTAAACTCACCAGATGACACAAAAGTTTGAAAGTGGCTGACACAATCCCTCAGTTGATCGGTGACAGCCCTGAGGTCCCTCAGTTCTTCCAATTCGTTTTTCAAATCATCATATCTGTGGAATGAAGATCAGACATCATTTAGACCATGGACAATAATAGTGCTTTTTTTTTAAAGCACAGTCAAAGGTAGTAATCATGAAGTCATTGAAGGTGTTGGGCTGTATGTTATTGATTGATTTAGTTAGGATAGAATGGTCACAATATCTTACTTTCTTTTCAGTGTATTCAACTTTTCTGATGTGGTTCTGTGTTTCTGTTTTTCATCTTTTAATTTTTCCATTAAGTTTTTATAAAGTTTTTGCGGAACCACCCCTGGGCCACTGAAGTCATCATCATCATCCTCGATGTCATCCTCATAATCCAGTTCATTTTGTGTTGTTTCTTTTTTTGTAGTGCATTTTTTTCCTTTTTCTTCTCATTTAATATGGCCAATAATTTTTTCTTTCTGCTGTCCTCTGTAATTTTCTGAAAATTAATATGAATTTATCAGACACAGGTTTCACTTACAAAAAAAAATAAAAATAATCATAATCATAATCACAATAATAATAATGTCTTAAACCCGGGAATGTTGAGTACCTTAAAGTTTTATTGCAGAAATATCAATAGGCCAAATGTATGAAATTTAGCTTGGTTGCCTAAAGTTGCACTTTGAGCGACGTGTGACCAGAGAATTCTTTACTCTCTGGTGTGACGTTAGTTCAGTCGGATACTCCGCCACTTGCATCGAGGATCTTTTGGAAACTGTTATCGAATAAGGTGAGTAACTGTGTGGATTAATTTTATTGCCTGCTGTATTTCAGCCACGATGTCCTCTTTCAAGCCTGTGGGATGTTAACATTTAGTTATCCATGTAGCTGGTTACAAATGTTAGTTTTCGCGCTAGCGTAAGTCAATCACTGCGTGCACATGGACGAGTTGAATCCGATTGGAAATGGTTTGGGATCGTATCGAATTCATGAGCACAGGCTAAAGATCGTATAGGGATTGGTTTCGCGAATCCGATTGCAACCCCTGGCTTAAGCCGATGTTAATCCGCTTGGTGCCGCCTTGTGCACGGTATTGGTTTGGATTCGCCTACTGCGCATGCAAGACCACTCGATCCCAGAAGCTTCTGTCCCTGATTTTCATCCATACTGAACGTCGAGGCTTTCTAGCGCCTGCTCTCAATACGTCTCGTTGTCCTAAATTGCTTGTAATATCAAACGCCGACGGCACAGTTCATGTCGTATCAAGGAAACCAAAAACGCTATTTGTTCTTTCATACGGACTTCCAAACAAAGGAGAATGCACAACATGCATGCAAATGCTGCTCTGTCAACCTCCTCGAGCACTATCTTTGTTTTGTATGCCGCCAGATAGTTTCTTTATTTTCTTTTAAGCAGCCTTCAACCTGAAGTAGTTCTAACACCACTTGTTGAAAGGAATACAGCGCTATCTAGCGTAGCGGAAACGGCCAGATCTCTGACCATTATCCGCTTACACAAACTCTCATGTGCACAGGGTTTTGGGACAGACCACCCGTTGGGTAACAACACCCAATCCAATACCAATCCAATCCGATCCTACCATGTGCCTGTAGTGTTACAGTCTGCTTGGTAGCTGGTTAGGTAGCCTGCTTTAACGGGCGTTCCAGCTAATACCGCTAGCGGCCAGCCTATGCTATCAGACTTTTATTTATGTTGCCAGTAAATACCCGAACTTTAGTAGCACTAACTTTTATGAAGATGTTATGCTAAGATGATTATTTAATAAGTAGTTACACAGTCCACGTATCATTAAGCTAATTTATCACTTGCTAGCTTACGAGACAGTAGCTGAAGCAAACTTACTTCTGACCATTAACACCTGACCACTGAAATAGTCGTTCTCCCATCTTATAAAGTACAACTTGGTCGGGGTGTGGGTTTTTCCGTCAAAGTTTTTGATGTCCGCGATGGGTACAATCTTTTTTACCCCATCGTCTGTGTACCTAACATAAGTGTACATTTTGTCTGTTGACTCTAACTAACGTTTGTAACGGTTAATACTGTACGTTTGCAGCTAGGCAACATCATTAGCTCGTGAAGTTAATAGCTTGTGCTCGAGCTAATAGTCCCAGAGCCAGGAGGGTTTTATTTATGTGGTGGAGCCCAAAAGGTTCAATGGGTGTTTCTGATTCAGGAAATGGGAGGAATTCAAATATGCAAGTCTTACAAACCCAAAGGTAGACACAAACTCACAATATTTATCTGAAGGTGGGACTATAAGCTACTGCTCGAGCTAGGCTAAATGGCGATAAACTGCTACAAGGCAACACTGAAGTTCTTTTCAAACTCCCTCCTCCTATAGATGTCTCGCAAGCGTTATAAAGCTTACCTTGAGCCTGATGATGAAACCGCTGTACCCATCCGAAGCCGTCGTTGGTGTGAGGTAAGTCTTCATTTTTATAAGATTAACACAACAATGTGCAGTAATGTGGATCTGGTAGTAAGAAATAATAAAAGGAACTAGCAACATGCCAAGGGTATATTTTAATATTGATTAAACACAATATTACAATTTTAAATAATAGTGACGTACTGTAAATGCTCAGACATGTGTCCATTCTACTTTCTGTTCAGGATGGCAGTGGAATGGGTCGCCCAGTACAACCAGCCTCTCCTCCACACTCTCCAGTCCATTCTGTAAGTGTATATGTCACGGGGTAGCCTTCTCATAGAACGTGGGGGCGGGAACTAAAAGGGCACCTCAGGTTTCCATGGGGACTGGTTTTAGGGTGGAACATAACAACGACACCCGGAACTCAACAAGATACCAGTTGGCACAGCGGACATGATTTAATCATTGCACACAGGTGTGCAGCGGGAAGTTGGGGTTTGGTGATTGGCACAACAGACACTATTGAATCATTACACACAGGTGTGCAGCGGGAAAAGTGGGTTGGGTGATTGGCACACAGGGGGTAGATTGTCCTTTTTTTTAGCGTACCGTTTCCAGTCGTGTGTGTTCGAGTCGGGGGAAAGACGTTGCAGACAGCGGTGCTCGGAACGAAGCAGCTGAACTGTAGACCCGAGACGATCACGGTGAGAGATTCGCCTTCGGCCACCAGCCTAGCCCTACGGACGGGTCTACCCTCGTGTTAAGCGCCGTTGGGTGTTGGAGGGGTGGAATCGTCTGCCCCTCGCAAAGCTAAGTACCCTTTTTGCTATGCAACGACTGCTCCTGTGCTGTAAATCTGCCTATGGTCCCTGCGTCTACTGCCCTCCACCCGCATTAATTTACTGACTGTGTGGTTGCCCAAGTCCGCTGTCTATCTGGAACTGTGACTGTACTGACGCCTCCCTCTGGTACTGAAGACTGTTTGTGCCCAGAGACTACTGCAGCGCCGCTAACCGCGGCCGTAATCATAATCGCGGACTATTTTTGTGCTCCTTTGTTTTACTGAACTGTCTATTGCTTAGAGTTCGCCCCCTCCCCCTCCCATGGTCTGTTACTGGCGCAACGAGTGTCGGCAGTTGGAACAAGTGACTGTCTGATGTCGAGCAGGCTACTGCCCTGACGCCCAGCTAGCATCACCACCTCCTCCGGCTCCCTCCTGCCGTAGCAGTAACACCGTGACTGAGATTGGTGCCCTCAGCCCCCTTGCTAATAGCCCTAGCCCTGTGAACAGTCTAATGGTGTGGTGTGGGTTGCAGTGTTTAGAGTGCTGTGCTGTAAGTGACCAATGAGACAGCCTGTCCTTCTATGTGTGGTTTGATTCATGCTATTGCATTGAGTGCTGTGCTGTGTTAAATGCTCTACTGAACTGCCATTCTTACTATATGTGATTAACTGTTTGAGTGCTGTGCTGTGCTAAGTGAGCTACTGAACTGCCATTTCTACTACATGTAATGAACTGTTTGAGTGCTGTGCTGTGTTAAGTGATCAATGAGACAGCCTGTCCTTCTATGTGTGGTTTGGTGCATGCTATTGCATTGAGTGCTGTGCTGTGTTAAGGATCCACTGAACTGCCATTCTGACTACATGTACTGAATTGTTTGAGTGCTGTGCTGTGTTAAGTGATCAACCGGGTGGACTGTCCTGTATAATTGTGTGCGGTGCACTGCTTATTTTCTGTTATTCCATGGGTCTAGCTGCATAATAAGGCTGTGACCGTGATGCTGCAGAGAAAATTTTTAATCGGTTGACTGAACTGTATGGAGATAACACTCCCATAGCTGCGCTAAGAGCACAATTTTTTAACTGTCGACAAGGCCCTAAGCAATCTGTTCGTCTGTTTGCTCTACAAATACGTGAGATGTTTTCCAGGTTGAAAAGGAGAGGTAGCGCGGTCCTGGGAGATGGTGATGTCCTTGCCCGAGACCAGTTTGTGATGGGCCTGCGAGATGGCCACATCCGGCAAGCACTGAAGGCACAGCTACGGCGAGATCCTAATACGACTTTTGAAGATTTAAGGAGAGAAGCCCTGGAGCTGGAGGAGGATCAGTCCGAACAGAGTGAGCAGCACGGTTATATGAACGTTAGAAGCTCGGAGGCCTCAACAGTCGCGGCTGCTGCAGCTGCACCTGTGCCTGTGCCTGTGCCTGATTGGAAACAAGAGCTACGGACGGAAATTATGAAGGACGTTCAAGAGCAAATATCTGCGATGTCCAAGGCCATTCTAGAGGAGCTACGTGCTAGCCGCCCAGCTGCATCCCGCCCCCCTCGCGAACGCTCCCAGTCGGAAAGGACCTGGGAGGGGCGTTGGGCTTCTAATCGACCTGCTAGGCCGAAGTTCCAATGGGATGACCAAGGTCGCCCCATCTGCAACAAGTGTGGCGAAGCCGGGCACGTCAGCCGCCAGTGCCCCCCGAGGCGGGCGTCGCAAGGGGATTTTTAATGTCTCCGTCCACTGTGGGTCAAGTGAACGTAAATCCCCCAGGCGACCCCTCTTTTCCCCCTCGAAGCATTTTAGTCGGCCAATGCCCCCTGGTGGAGATAAAGGCAAATGACAAAAAAATACGTTGCCTGGTAGATACTGGCTCACAGGTCACTCTGTTCTCTGAGACCTTGTGCAAAGAACTGTTTTCTGACCAACCGCCCCAGGGCCCTTATGGACCCTGGCTGTCTTTGCGGGGTGCCAATGGGTTAGACATTCCATATATAGGGTACTTGGTGTTGGACTTTCAAGTGAAGGATGTGCTTGTACCAGCTCGAGGGGTGGTGGTTGTTCGAGATAATTGTTTGGGGTCGCATAGGGCACTGCTGGGAATGAATGTGATTGCTGCTTGTTGGGAGGAACTCTTCCAGCACCAGACGACGACGTCTACCGCGACTCCAAGGGCCACCGAAGAGCAAGGATGGGAACAGGTCTTTGCCGATTGCCAGCGGATCCACGCCACGCAGAGAGAAAGGTCAGATACTGCCCGGGTGGCCTGCCGATTCGCAATTACAATCCCTGTACGTAGTGAGGCACTTGTGTGGGCCAAGCTTCCAGCCCAAACAAAGTGTGCTGACTCCTGCGTATTGGTGGAGACACACGGGGAGTGTCAAGGGGTAGAAGTTGCTCGGGCCCTCGCCACAGCACGAAGGGGCCGAGTCCCAGTGAGAGTCCGAAATCTCCAAGCACGCCCGGTCCTTCTCCATCGGCACCACAAACTCGCCCGTGTCACCACGGTGGATGCCTCACAGGTGAGGGAGGGCCCTGATGTCTGCTTCACCGAGGTGAGTCCTGGGGTAATTGAGGTGGATGTTGTCCAGGCAGGGGCTAAGCCTGACCTGCCCAGTGAGGGGGTGCCTGAATATCTGCTGTGTGAGTCATTGCAGGGGGAGGCTCTCGACGTGGACCAACAGCGGCAGTTGCAGCAATTTTTGACCAGATGGCGGCATGTGTTTTCTGCACATGATGAGGACTACGGCTGTACGGACCTGGTGGCACACCAGATTCCAACGGGTGAGGCAGCGCCAGTCCGAGAGAGGTACAGGCCCGTGCCACCAACTCTCTACAAAGAAATCCGGACACTGGTACAAGGTATGCTTGAAAGCGGGGTTATTCGGGAGAGCAGTAGCCCCTGGGCAGCACCAATAGTACTCATCCAAAAAAAGAGCGGAGCCTGGAGATTCTGCGTGGATTATCGCAAGCTTAATAATGTGACGAGAAAAGATGCTTTTCTGCTGCCCAGGATAGAGGATTCTCTAACCAGCTTGACCCAGGCAGCCTGGTATTCAACATTAGACCTGGTGAGTGGGTATTGGCAGGTTCGAGTAGATGAGAAGGACCGTGAGAAAACTGCCTTTACCACCCCATTTGGACTGTTCAAGTGGGACCGTATGCCCTTTGGGCTTTGTAACGCCCCCGCAACCTTCCAGAGGTTGATGCAGCGGTGTCTGGGGGGACAATTATCTGAGTCCACATTAGTGTATTTAGATGATGTAATTCTTTTTTTCTGTGGATTTTACAGCGCATCTGCAACATCTGGAGGAGGTGTTCCGGGCGCTCCAGCGGTACGGCCTAAAGCTACGTCCTGAAAAGTGCCAACTCTTCAGGAAGGAAGTCAAGTTCTTGGGACATTGTGTCAGTAAGGAAGGAGTTGCTCCAGACCCCGACAAGGTCTCCGCCGTACAGGAGTGGCCTCCACCTAAAACCATCAGGCAAGTGAGGTCTTTTCTAGGGTTTGTGGGGTATTATAGGCGCTTTATAAAAGGCTTCTCCAAAATCGCTAAGCCCCTTAATGAGCTGCTGGTGGGAACCGGGCGCTCCCAGAGACGGGGGTCGCCCCCGATTCAGTGGGACGCTGATTGTGCGCTAGCATTCCAGACCCTCAAACAGGAGCTGCTCCAAGCACCAATACTGGCTTACGCCGATTATACTCAACCCTTTACAGTGTACAGTGATGCAAGCAATAGTGGCCTAGGGGCTGTATTGGCGCAACAGCAAGGGGGAGTAGAACGCGTCATCGCTTATGCCAGCAGAAGCCTCCACCCGGCCGAGAGGAATGATGCTAATTACAGTTCCTTCAAGCTGGAGCTGTTGGCAATGAAGTGGGCTGTGAGTGAAAAATTCAAAGACTATCTTTGGGGGGCAAAGGTAACTGTGGTCACAGATAATAACCCACTTGTTCACTTAAAGACTGCTAAGTTGGGGGCTGTAGAACAAAGGTGGGTGACGCAGCTCGCCAATTTTGATTACCATCTACAGTATAGGCCAGGCAAGGAGCACACGAATGCTGACGCGCTTTCTAGGCTGCCTGTACCGGACACTACCTCCTCACATTTTCAGCCACCCCCGTTGGAAGAAGAACTGATGGTGGGCATAGTCGAAGCACCCGGCGCTACCGGTGAGACCCTCCCTGCTTGCTGGGGATGGAGCCCCGAACACTGGCGGGGACTGCAGGCGGAAGATGAGGACCTAGCAGTGACTCGAGCCTACATGGAAAAGGGAGCAGTGCCGCCACCCCCAGAGCGAAAGGCCCAGTCCCGGTTAGTGCACGACTCCCTGACCCACGAGCTAAACCATCAAATTGTTGTCCCCCAGAACCAGGTCCATCTACTCCTGGAGGCCTACCATGCCCAGTCAGGCCATCAGGGGCAGGAACGAACACTGTCGTTATTGAGGAGGGGCTTTTACTGGCCGAATATGGAGGCTGCAGTGAGCCGCTTTGTACAGGAGTGCCCCCGTTGCACGCTGCGCAAAACCAAGCAGGATCCTAGGGCCCCCCTAGTCCCCCTAGAACCCAAGGCCCCCTTTCATATGCTTGCCACAGATTTCCTCACTCTTAGCCGCCCCACAGATCAGTTCCAGAATATTCTGGTCATAACGGATTTGTTTACCAAATATGCCTGGGCCGTCCCTACAGTTGATCAGACAGCCCTGACAACGGCAAAGGCCCTGTGGAACGCAGTTTTGCAGCCCTTTGGCTGCCCTGAGGTCCTCCATTCCGATCAGGGGGCGAACTTCGAGTCCACCCTGATCCATGAACTGTGCCAGTTGTATGGCTGCCGTAAGACCCGCACCACTCCGTACCATCCCCAGGGCAATGGCAGTTGCGAGCGGTTTAATCAGACTTTGTTGAACCTTCTGGGGACCCTGGAGTCTGATCAGCAAAGTAGGTGGGTGGAACATCTTCCGTCTTTGCTCCATGACTACAATAACTCTGTCCATGCCACCACAGGCTACGCGCCCAGCCAGCTGATGTTTGGAAGACATGTACGGTTGCCGGTGGACCTACTCTTGGGGGCGACTCCATCCGATGGGGTGGGTAGTGTATCAGAGTGGGTGAGTCAACATCACGAGCGGCTTCGATATGCATATAGAAAAGTCTCTGAGAATATAGGTGCTGCTGCTGAGAGGAGTAGGCGTCTCTATGACCGGACGGCCCGGGAGGCCCCATTGTTACCTGGAGAGCGAGTCCTGGTCTGGGACAACCGGCGGCAAGGGAAGGGGAAATTGAGTGACCGATGGGAGTCCCAGCCCTATGTCATTGTGAGCCAACGTCAAGCTGACCTGCCTGTCTACGTCGTGAGGCCAGAAGGGAAGCCAGGGCCGGAGCGGGTGTTGCACCGAAATCTGTTGAGGCCGTGTCCCCATTATCCCCAGGCCGCAAGGGGGGAAACCGAGAAGCAAGGGAACCCCCCTATGCCCCTAACAGGGTGGGCATGGGCACCAGTGGGTCTAAACCAACCTGAGGAGGGGCCAGACCCCGTCCTTGAACCCCGGCGTTCCCAGAGGCAGACGCAGGGAAGGCCACCTGACAGGTATGGGGATTGGGGTTCATAGCTCTGAGTTCTAGGGACTAGAACTATTCTAGTGGGGGAGGGTGTCACGGGGTAGCCTTCTCATAGAACGTGGGGGCGGGAACTAAAAGGGCACCTCAGGTTTCCATGGGGACTGGTTTTAGGGTGGAACATAACAACGACACCCGGAACTCAACAAGATACCAGTTGGCACAGCGGACATGATTTAGTCATTGCACACAGGTGTGCACCGGGAAGTTGGGGTTTGGTGATTGGCACAACAGACACTATTGAATCATTACACACAGGTGTGCAGCGGGAAAAGTGGGTTGGGTGATTGGCACACAGGGGGTAGATTGTCCTTTTTTTTAGCGTACCGTTTCCAGTCATGTGTGTTCGAGTCGGGGGAAAGACGTTGCAGACAGCGGTGCTCGGAACGAAGCAGCTGAACTGTAGACCCGAGACGATCCCGGTGAGAGATTCGCCTTCGGCCACCAGCCTAGCCCTACGGACGGGTCTACCCTCGTGTTAAGCGCCGTTGGGTGTTGGAGGGGTGGAATCGTCTGCCCCTCGCAAAGCTAAGTACCCTTTTTGCTATGCAACGACTGCTCCTGTGCTGTAAATCTGCCTATGGTCCCTGCGTCTACTGCCCTCCACCCGCATTAATTTACTGACTGTGTGGTTGCCCAAGTCCGCTGTCTATCTGGAACTGTGACTGTACTGACGCCTCCCTCTGGTACTGAAGACTGTTTGTGCCCAGAGACTACTGCAGCGCCGCTAACCGCGGCCGTAATCATATTCGCGGACTATTTTTGTGCTCCTTTGTTTTACTGAACTGTCTATTGCTTAGAGTTCGCCCCCTCCCCCTCCCACGGTCTGTTACTGGCGCAACGAGTGTCGCCAGTTGGAACAAGTGACTGTCTGACGTCGAGCAGGCTACTGCCCTGACGCCCAGCTAGCATCACCACCTCCTCCGGCTCCCTCCTGCCGTAGCAGTAACACCGTGACTGAGATTGGTGCCCTCAGCCCCCTTGCTAATAGCCCTAGCCCTGTGAACAGTCTAATGGTGTGGTGTGGGTTGCAGTGTTTAGAGTGCTGTGCTGTGTTAAGTGACCAATGAGACAGCCTGTCCTTCTATGTGTGGTTTGATTCATGCTATTGCATTGAGTGCTGTGCTGTGTTAAATGCTCTACTGAACTGCCATTCTTACTATATGTGATTAACTGTTTGAGTGCTGTGCTGTGCTAAGTGAGCTACTGAACTGCCATTTCTACTACATGTAATGAACTGTTTGAGTGCTGTGCTGTGTTAAGTGATCAATGAGACAGCCTGTCCTTCTATGTGTGGTTTGGTGCATGCTATTGCATTGAGTGCTGTGCTGTGTTAAGGATCCACTGAACTGCCATTCTGACTACATGTACTGAATTGTTTGAGTGCTGTGCTGTGTTAAGTGATCAACCGGGTGGACTGTCCTGTATAATTGTGTGCGGTGCACTGCTTATTTTCTGTTATTCCATGGGTCTAGCTGCATAATAAGGCTGTGGGCCCATCTCCTAATTTGCCCCTGTTTGCTACTGTCTGAACAGCTGCCACGGTGTACGGGGCCACTGAGTGGGGAGACTAGGCCTGCCATCACCAGCTAGAGAGAGGCCTCCATTTGAGGAGCGGCTACAACTACCCTAGGCCTCCCTCGGTGGGATTGCTGGTTGCCCCAGACATTGGAGGAGGTGGGCTGAGCCCGCTGGACAAAAGGACTTGTTTTTTTATCTTCCATTCTCTGTGTAACCAATAAATTGTGATTTTTATATTTTACGCCTTGACTCCTGGCATTATTGAAGGGTACAGCGTTCTCCCCACTGGCAGAGGTTCTTGGCTAGGGAGCACTAGCGCCCCCTGGCGTAACATATAACCAGCAATGCTGTGCTTAGATGAGCGATGTGCAGAGACGCGTGTGTGTGCTCACTCTCTCTCATATCTTCAAGGATGACAGTGGGTTGGTTTACCCAGCACAGCTACTGCCCGCTCCTCCACATTCTCTGCACTCTCCAGTTCACTCTGTAAGTGCACATCCACCAATGCTGCTCCCAGATGAGCACTGTGCAAAGAGACGTTTTTGTGTGTGCGTGCGTGTGCCCACTCTCTCTCTCTCGTCTTTCAGGATGGCAGTGGGTTGGTTTACCCAGCAGAGCTACTGACCTCTCCTCCACATTCTCCGCAGTCTCCAGTTCACTCTGTAAGTAGTGATGGCGAGATGAAGCTTCATGACACTTTGAAGCCTTCCAGCCAAATGTGTTGGAAAGTGATTCATTTCTCAAGGCTTCAAATGCACAGTGGGGACACCTACTGGTCAACTCAATACAAGAGTAGTGAAAAAGTGAACACTTTGGTGGGAGTGCTATGACAACTCTGCGTGCCGTGTGGCTCGAAAATAGGCTAACTTTTCATGCACTGACTCCATCTTTAGCCTAACACGTGGGATTAATAGCAGGCAAATAATGTATAAAATAATATATATTGCCACTTTTTTAAGGTTCAAAACAAGAATTGAACCCCAGTTGCAAGACTACCAGTTTGACACTCTACTATGTGTGCCGCTGTCATCTGCACTTACAATGTGTGAATTATGAGCTAATTGTATAACACATCCTTATGCTCTTTAGCTCATTAATATTTGTGTTCTGTGATGACATTAAATTACATTAAATGAACATTCTGTGATGACACAAATGAACATATAGCACTATATATACACTATTCTCATAGTGTATATATAGTGCTATATAGAGTATAGTGCTGTTGAAGTGTTTTTTATAATTAGAATGTATGCGTGTGGTGAATGTATGCTTATGGTGAATGTATGCTTGTGTGACTGGTAGGAGGTGAATGCTTGGTGTTACTTGGGAAGTGGGATTAATTATTTTTATTCAGAAACAGTATCTGTTCCACCGCCTTGGGAGATAGTCGGTTTCTTTTCTTAGAAACCACTTCCCCTGTCTTTGAAAAGACCCGCTCACAGGGCACAGAAGAAGCTGGTATACATAAAAAACGTTGGGCCAGTATGAACAAATTTGGATAGAGACTTTTGTGTGTGCTCCAATATGTCAGTGGATTTTCTTTTCTAGGTATGTGGGCTTCTTGGATATATCACTGAACTTCCACAATGGCATCGGCAGTTGAATTATGACTCTGCCTGCTCAGCTGTACAGTCGCATCTAAATTGCGCCACAGATTACCTGGGGGGGGGATAACAAGGTTATGAAATGTGAAAATAAAATACCATTGTAGTGTGCAGCACTAAACATACCAGTGGAGGTGGAAGGTCCCGCATCTTCACCAGCTGTTGGTAGCTGTGTTGCTGGAGGACGTGGTGTGTGACTGGAAATGATGAAAGTACATTCAGAGGTCAGTCTTTGGACTGCCTCATCGGCCTTGGATGAGCTGAGAAAGCCAAGCGTCTTGAACCTTGGGTCCAGCAGTGTTGGTAAGGTAAAGATGCTCATCATCTGAAACTGGTTGAGCTTCTCCCTCACCTGACGAAATAAATGTTCAGCAAGCTCCTTGGCCATGGTTGTTTTTTTTGTGGAATCTGCTCTCCAATTGTGTAGTCCAGCATCTTTATCAGAGGTATTATCTTAGAAGCAGACACCTTCTTCTCCGTAGACAATTCAACTGTTGCTTCATTGAATAGGGACAGCATGCCAAGGCACTCCTCAACAACAGCAAACTCTGCAGAGGTCAAAGGTGTAACATCAGTCTGGAGAGATGACATTGCTGCACTCAGTGGTTCACGTTCTCCATACATCCTCTCAAACATGAGAAATGTGCTGTTCCAGCGCGTCTCCAATTCTTTTATCAACTTGAGAGTTGGTCGTCCCAACTGCACCTGGATCTGCACAAGTCTTTCCTTTACAGAGAGCAAGAAAAATATCAGGGCTAAAGAACTATAGTCAGTCACATAAAACAGTAAATATATGTTTGTACGCGTGCGTGTGCAATGCACATACAATATAACATACCTTAGCAGTGGTGCTGCATCTGAAGTAGAGGTAAGATCTTAAGCCCAAGCCCGAGTCCGAGCCCGACCCGACCCGAATTTCGGGCCGGGTCGGGCCTAAAATGTCAATCATTACGTTCGGGTCGGGTCGGGCCGGGCTTCTCTCTCGCTGACTTTTAAAAATAAATAAATATATGTTTATAAAAATGTATACTAAAACGATGTGTGGATACTAAACTAAGGAATACTTACTATACAAATAAAATATGAAATTTTGGGTTTGCTTCGGGCTCGGGCCTGCAAATCAAGTTAATTGGTTGGGCTCGGGCTGGGTCGGGCTTTAATACCCGCGGGCCTGGGTCGGGTCGGGCTGGATTTTACCCGATCTTACCTCTAATCTGAAGAGATTCACCACTTTCCTGGCTCTATTGCGAAGCTCTTGAAGTCCATGTGTCTGGTCAAGAGCTTTTTTCACCATTAGGTTGATGGTGTGGGCAATGCAGACACCATGTTTTAAGTTTAGCTCCCTGCCTGCAGCAATCATGTTGTTTGCAGCATCTGTTACAAGGCAGGTGACTTTATGCCTAATACCCCACTCCTCCATAATTGCAGCTTTGGCAGCCGCCAAGTGTGCAGCAGTATGGGCCTGTGGAAAATGCTGTACCCCAAGAACAATCGTTTTCAGTTCATTGCTGTCGTTGAGGAAATGGCAAGTGACGGCCAAATATGCATCCATATTGATGGATGTCCACATATCAGCTGTAAGGCTGACTGCATTAGCCTTCAGGACACAGGCTTTGTCCTCCTCTTTGGCTTTGGCATATTTTGCAGCCACCATAGCCTTTAAAGCCTGAGGAAATAATAAAAGTTATTGAATAATAGTTATACATTTTGTTCACAAACTGCAATTATTAATTGCAGTTATGAATTATTATTATGAATTATTATTATTTATTATTATTATTAATTATTATACCTGTCTGGTTGGGAGAACATAGGTAGGGTCAAGTTTATTAACAAAAGCTCTGAAGCCTTCATCATCGACCACAGAGAATGGCTGGCTATCCTTGACCACCATGTTCACCAATTCCTCATCCAGTTCTCTTTTCCTGGAAGCTAAAGCAAAGTAAAAAACAACTGAATGAGATCACAGTTAACGCAGGTTTGTGCTACAGTATATAGGCTACAACAGACACATAGCAGAACACACCTTGAATAGAGACAGCAGGTCCAGAATCCTCTCGCTCATGCAAAGCAAGGTAGTGCCTCAGCATGTATGAGGTATTGTTGTTGTATCCCAGTTCTTTATCACACACCAAGCATTTCACCTTGAAAAGAGAAAACCCTTTATATCAAAATATACAGAAAAAATATATATCTTAGCAAAGAAATGTATTTAAATGTATTATTGCCAAATGTATGCTACATTTACTTTACCTTGTTAGGTGAAATAAGATCAAAATGCTCCCAAACTGCCGAATATCTCCTTTTCCTTGCACCTTCCATCGCTGAAACTCTCTTCTCAAAACTCGTTTCTTACCACTTACTAACAACCCACAAGTAAACATCCCCGTACGAACAGCTTTATACTTGAAACTTCCCGCCATAGTTCAACCTCTAAACGGAGCAATTAAGTCCACGTGAGGCTTCATACGTGGCAGATGACGTCACCTCACACTATTCAACGCCTCATTTGTCTTTGATCACGTGATTTTTTGGATACGACACAAGCCTCGAATCGGGGCTTCATCTGACACGCCCTCTTTTGCTCGACACAAGCGTCAAATCCTTACTTCAAACGTAACATCACTATCTGTAAGTGCACATCCACCAATGCTGCTCCCAGATGAGCACTGTGCAAAGAGACGTTTTTGTGTGTGCGTGCGTGTGCCCACTCTCTCTCTCTCTCTCTCTCTCTCTCTCTCTCTCTCTCTCTCTCTCTCTCTCTCTCTCTCTCTCTCAGGATGGCAGTGGGTTGGTTTACCCAGCAGAGCTACTGGCCTCTCCTCCACATTCTCCGCAGTCTCCAGTTCACTCTGTAAGTGCACATCCACCAGTGCTGCTCCCAGATGAGCACTGTGCAAAGACACGTTTTTGTGTGTGCGTGCATGTGCCCACTCTCTCTCTCTCTCTCTCATGTCTTTCAGGATGGCAGTGGGTTGGTTTACCCAGCAGATCTAGTGGCCTCTCCTCCGCACTCTCCACATTCTCCACATTCTCAACGCTCTCCTCCTCTCTCTCCAACAGTGCCTCTCTACGATGACACCGAACAGGTGACATACCCAGACCTGGACGAAGTGCTTACTACCTGTGGTCGTATAACCAAATCAGAGGCTCTACTACTTATTATGAACTTTGTTGCTAAACACAAAGTTACCTGTTTACTATTGACTGATCTCTTGATGATGATCAATTTATTGTTTGGCCATGATGTTCTTCCACAATCTAAATACTTGTTTTACAAATACTTTATGGAGCAATCTAAAGGCATCTGTTATCAAATTTACTGTCAAACTTGCAAACACTTAATTGGAACAAGAGACGAAATTGCAGAAAGTGAAAGAAAACGATGTACACACTGTGGAGCTCCTCTTGAAACAGGACTGAATGGGGGCAGTTTTTTTTAAGCCTACCTTTAGAACCACAACTCAAAAACATTCTAGAAAGCAAACACACTAGTTTACAGTACCGGTTCAACAGGGTGAAAACTGATCCAAATGCTATCGGTGACGTGTACGATGGAGAGAAATATAAAGCACTTGCAGGTCCTGGTAAAATCCTGTGTAACCCACACAATTTTTCCTACATTTTTAATTCTGATGGCTCACCTTTATTTAAATCTGCCAAATTCTCTATGTGGCCAATTCATATAATGTTGAACGAAAATCCCCCTAAAATGAAGTTTAAACATGTACTTTTAGCAGGACTGTGGTGTGGTCCCTCTGAGCCATTAATGGAGATCTTCCTAAAGCCATTAGTGGAAGAAGCCAAAAAACTTGTAAACGATGGAGTGATGTGGAAATGCCAAGGTAACCAGATCAACAGCAAATTGGTGCCTCTGTGCTGTAGTGTTGATTCAAAGGCAAGGCCACAGATGCTTAACACCACTCAGTTTAACGGTTACTATGGGTGTAGTTTTTGTTTGCATCCGGGAGAGATAGTGGGGAAGGTAATAAAGTACCCTGTGTCAGCAGATTCATATGATGATCGTACACACAAGACAATGATTCAGGACATGACGATTGCATTAGAAACTGGCAGGACTGTCAGAGGAGGGAAGGGACCAACACCACTAATTAATCTGCCCTTCTTTGATGTTGTCTGGGTTTGTGTTCCCGATTATATGCATGCCATATTACTTGGCGTTTCAAAACAGGTTACCAAGCTGCTGGTTGATAGCACGTCCAATCGAGAGCCATACTATGTTGGAAGTCCTGCGATGTTGAGGGTGATCAATGAACGCATTATGTCACATTTAATCACTCGACTCCCTAGGAAGCTGTCTGACCGTATTCACTGGAAAGCAACAGAATGGCGGAACTGGCTGTTGTTTTATTGCCTTTCATGTTTGAGTGGATTGTTGCCAAATAAGTACTTGAGTAATCTGTGTCTTCTAGTGTCTGCTATATTTATGCTTTTGCAATCTGAGATATCTTTGGATGATGTGGACACAGCTGAAACACTGCTCTTAGAGTTTGCATACAGGTTTCAAATGTTGTATGGGGAGTCTGAAATGACCTTCAATGTCCATATGCTCAGTCATCTTGGAAAGTCTGTAAGATTGTGTGGTCCGTTGTGGGCTCATTCCGCCTTTCCTTTTGAGAGTGCAAATGGCTCTCTACTGAAATTGGCTTCGGGAACGAAGGCAGCTGCTCAGCAGATAGTGAATAAATATCTTGCACACAACTCCATTCCTAGATTTGCTTTGAAATACTCGACACAAGATCACGTATTAGAGTTTTGCGCAAAAATGAACAATTCTCCATTTGTAAAAAAAGCTGTGAGAAGTGACGACTGTGTACTTCTTGATAATGGTATTGTCTGCATACCCAGTCCAGAAGAACAGCATTTGCTGACCAGCTATGGGTGGTGTTCAATAAATGAAATTGTGGTCCTTAAAAGAATGCTAAGACATGGGTTGATATACACAAATAAACAATATACACAGTCTAAAAGGCGCAAGGAATGTTTTGTCAAGCTAACTGATGGTAGGTGTGGTGAAATTGAAAAGATTGCTTGTCTGCACAATGATGTTGTGTTGATATTTAAGCCATTTGTTGTGATCCCGGCTTTCCAATTGTTGCGTCCATACGGTGCTGTTCCACACATCAAAACGGTCAGTTATTTTGAACCCTCTGAAGTGGTCTCAGTGGAACACCTTATGAGTAAATGTCTAAGCTTCTCAGTGGACGATCAAACATATGTGTGTTCATTTCCAAATCTATATGAAATAGACTGAATCTGATGTAAAGTTATGTAGTTTGTTCAAACTACTTTATAGTCTCTTAAATTGCACATTGACCCTTCATGCATGTTGTCATTGTTGGCCAGGAGTTTTTTTTTTTTTTTTTTTACTTCTGTTGGCATACATGAACACACACACACATGTGCATACATGATCACACACACACACACAGTGGTCCTTTAGTGTTTATTGAGGTGCCATGACGGCTCCCTCTCTCTTAATTACAGGGGTGATGTTGGCTCACCACAAGGTCAAGACAAGGGAGTCCAGTGACGAAGGTAAAGGAGAGACTCACAGGCTTGGCATGCTGGCTTCTACTGGAAGAGGAGGTGAGTAAGTAGTGAGATGTGAGGGGGTTACCCACCTCTAGCATCCTTCACATGACAGAGGCTCATGCAGGGGGCTTGGGGGTTTGTGTGGTCTTGTTAGGGTTAGTGTAGTCTTGTTAGGATTGTTGGCCAGTTTTGCAGGGGGCAACTACACTAACCTTGACAAAACTGAACAGCACCAACCCTGAAAAGACTACAAGACTAGACTACACTAACTACACTACACTAACTACTAACTGCTTATCCGTAGTAAAAACAATCTCCATCTACACTGGCAGCCTAGGCTGGTTTGTAGCTGTTCAGTAGGGACCGTTTGGTTTCTTATTATTTCTACTGACCTTTCACCTCCACGACCGTTATAAAGCGCCACATCAGCCCTAGACTCTGTCTTTGGTTGTTGCCTTGTCTATCGTTCTGGCATGATCTGGGGATGGATCCTCTTAAGGAGGTGAGTGAGAACAGTCAACTGCACTTAAATGTTGATATTTACTTATATTTTGAAATTACAGAAGTGATGTTGGCAAGCTATAATCTATAAGCTACTTCACAATTTAAAAATTTAGGTCAGGTAGGTTACGTTAAGCAATGCTAGCTAGCATGGGGAGCGATGGAATATTAGCTATTCAAACGTGTGACCTCAAAACCGCGACAAAATGCCCCCAAATTTAACATTTAAGACACTACAAAGTACATTGACAACATCTACAAGAATGAAGACATAATCTCTATCAATCAGTGTTGATTTACAAGGTTCATTCAAGCATGAATAATTCATTACGTCGAAACGCTGTTTATATAGAACTTAACGCTGGCTTAATCTCCAAAGCTGTTATAGTTCAGACAATGGGTGAAAGAATCGCTCGCAAGGTGATAAAAGCATGAACATTTGCACAAGTGTTCATCAGGACCTTCTTATCAATTTCAGGGGTGGAGCCACTCAGAATTTGATTTTGCATAGCAACGGTTGCTAGGCAAACATTTTCCTTAGCAACCAGCATCAGTGATATAGTTTATTGAGCAATTTTGTGTTTGATGCATCTGTAGTCTGACTTCTTGTCTTAAAAATCACTGAAATATTTTGTCAGATTAAATTAGCCATATGTGTAACAAACCCAGCTTTAATGTTATCTTAGCCATCAAAATAACCTCAATAATGTGACATTTGAATTTAAAAGGATTGCCTTACTTTTTTGAAGAGTTAATGTCTAATGTTAAGGAACATGGCTCACACATGTCAGTTCATGTCAGACCTCTCTTTTATTTTCCATTTATTCATTTAATTTATTTTGGATCTACTTAGCTGTACAAACACAATGGAAGCATTTACATAACTTAACTGGAACTGTTTACAAAGTCAGCTGCACAAGGACATACAACATAAAGGTAATTAAAAGAAGTTCTTTCTTTTCTTTTTCTTATCTTTCAATTACAAATGCGTAGGTATTGTCACAGTCAGCTTTGCATGTGCAGAAGACAGTGCATTTTAGATGTGAACTAACACATTTGCAGTTTAAGCATCTACTCTGACAGGAACACTTCAGCAACTCTGGGCAAGATGCACTCGCTTCAGGCAAACTTGACCAAAGAGGCTTCCACTGTATTGAGCCAGTCCATCCCCACTCAGCAGGAGAGGGCAACTGCCGAAATGGCACCGTGGTGCATCCCCAGTAATGCCCACCCTGCAATACTGCCCTCTTAATATGTTGCTGCAGGGCAGCCTTGGTTGGAGGAAGACCTGACATCTGGCACCCTTTCTGAACGAACAAATTCTTTCTGGCTTCATTTATAGAAGAACATGTTGCTGTCCTGTCATAAAGGAGGATGGTGAAGTACTCCAGAGAAGCTTCAGATTCTCCAGTTATTTCCTCAGGTGCATTATGGAGCTCAAAGAAGGTTTTGGTGAATTCATCATGAGTCTCCCAGACGTGTAGTCTTCTTTCCTACTTGGACAAAATGGGACACAGTATCACAACCTGTGTAAGCATGAAACAAAGGCAGTGCCAAGGATCTTTGTGGACCAAGTGAAGCACATATCTCATGAGCTGGAATGTGCCTAAAGTCTTTCCCACAACCAAACGCTACCCAGAGTTCAATCTGGTCTGTCTGAGCCAGCTGCTGCACAACTGCCACTGCCACTGCCAATACCACCACATCAGTATCTACAGTTCGAACAAGGATCTTGTGGAAGCCCTGCATAGCCCAGCATCCCCAACATGTACCATTATCCTGGAATCTGCTTCCTCATGGTTGCAGGGAGCAAGGTGGCTTGTGTCTCGTAGAGGTGAACATAATACATTAGCACCATCAGTAACAATGAGAGGCTTGTCTGATGATGCCTTCTCCATCAGTTCATCATTCAGAAATTTAAACAAGTCAGTTTTGTTCTTGCTTAAGCGAAGGAACTGCTGCCAGTTTTTGGGTGTGGGACTGGACACTCCAACTCGTCTCTGCTGGATAGGGCCACTGGCACGCTGTTCTCTTGTGTGTGCCTTTAGACTGTTATCAAAGTACTGATCCCAGACCACATCCACTCTCAGAGCCTGACTGGGCTTTGTGCAGTGTTGTATAGTAACGAAGTAATAATACTTCACTACTGTACTTAAATACATTTTGGAAGAATTTGTACTTACTTTAAAATGTTGATAACTTTTACATTTACTTCACTATATTTCCAAACCTAAGTGCATACTTTTACTCCGATACATTTTCAATGTGCCGTTTAGTTACTCGTTACCAAAAAAAACTGACTGCAATGAAGTCAGGACGTGCCTGGCTTGTTCGCAATTGCCACTTGCGCATGCCAACCAATCTTCTGGCTTCACGCAGAAAGCTAGCTTCGCACTCAGTCCTGATGGAAGAGGAGATGGAGACAGCAGTGTTTTATGTTTTTTTCTTGATGGGGTGATGTACGCCTCATTTTCAGCACTGACGTAGGGCTCTATTTTCACGATCATATGCGCATTGTCCAGAGCATGTGAGCGGAGCTGAGCGGCCAGAATTTCAGCTCCTCGCTCACGCAAGTGTTCGCTCCCTCGCTCCATCGCTCAAAGTTGAACCAGACAGCTCCGCTCTAAGACCGCTCTCCGCTCACCTAAAATTTCATTCCGCTCCGGTGAAATCGCTCCACGCTCGCTCAAAAGAGGGAGCAATGCCTAACATTTTCCATCGAATTGCATCTGGGACACGCTGCCCGATGTGGCCTGAACTAACGCGCAGCGTCTTGTTAGCCTGTTGATTGAAACCCTTTAATCTTCTTTTCCAAAAATCATGTAACAGAAACAAATAATTTCATTGTGTGACCAACAACTTACACGTGTATCCTCTTAATTACCCCTGTCATTTAGTTTTTTTTTTTTTTGAGCGTAAGCTGTCATATTTGGCTGAACAGCATATTTTTCTAAAAACATTACGTTACTATTTTAATGAACACACATGGAACAGCGCGAATGTACTCCTTAATTATCATAATATAAATAGGCAAAAAATACAAAATGTGACATGCCAGACATGTATTTTGAGGAAATGTATATAATAACGTAATAATGTCCTATAATATAAAGAAGTCCCAGCAACCGCAGAATCAATCAAAAAATAGAACGTATTTATTTGAAACCAACACAATCCACGTTTTGAACATAAATTAAGTGGTGATGTGAAAAAACTAAAAAGCTAAATCACGTGTTGAACATAAATTAAACATTGAACTTTTAACTACGAATTATGACTCAGAATAGGCCTAGAACGTAGCCCTTTTGCAGTATATCAAACCAGCAGCGAACATCCAAGTTTTGTACATAGGCCTAAATTAAGTGTGTTGATGTGAAAACAAAAAATAAAAAGCTAAACATTCATCTGTTGAACATAAATTAGGCCTTAAAACTTACAACTGTAGTTCTTTTGAGTTCACCTTAAGTAAAACAAGTCTTGACAATATTTGAGGCTTCAGACTAGTGCGGTGATTTCTGGACACCAGGCCGGCAGCAGAAAACACCCTCTCGGCACTTGCAGAGCCGCTAGGGATGCTGAAAACAACGCAAGCTACTTTGGACAGACGGGGATATAACTTGGAGTTTTCCATCCAAAACTGAATTACATCTGTGTCCGGATTCTGCCGCGGAGATGAAAGGAACTTTTCAACCTCACCTTTGGTGTCTTCAGGTGTGCGCAACTGCTCGCTGAAGTATGACCCAAACAGTCGAGCCCTTTTCGGTTCAGACTCGGAGCCAGGTGAGGCGTCTGGGTTCGGTGTCTCATGGGCAGGGTTTAGTCGCCCAGTTTCCTCCACGAGGAGCTCGCGGATCTCCCCAAGCCTGTTACACACAGACTCATCACGGAGTATCCATTCACTTTTGAATCGTGGATCCAATACCGACGCCAAAAGTATGTGCTTGTCAGTGTAATATCTGCCATAACGCGATGAAATGTTGTTGGCCAATGTTTCACCAAAGGCAGCAATCATCATTGGCATTGCAGCATCATCCGTGAGCAGGGATTTTAATTCACTGACAGCAGGGAGAATCATTCCCAGGTTCCCCAACTCTTTTTGCAAATTGTTCGTGAGGTCTGCCAGTGGTGTAAGCACACGGACGAGGTGTGTCAGCTGTCTCACTTCGTTGAGGGTGATGTGAGCGGCAGAGGTCTTCATTTTTGTTTGCCACAATGGGTCTTTTTGGAACAGTCGAAGGACCGAATCTATCATTTGCAACTGACTGCTCCATCTAGTGATGCAGGCAGATGTCGGGCGGACACCTAAACGGTCCGTCTGTTCGGTGTTCAAGGTGCTTTTCTTCACACTTCTCACCAACTTTCACGAGCAGCCTGTTGATGCTGTCATGCTCATTAATTGCGTCTTTGATCGCCAGCTGAAGCATGTGAATGGGACACCGCAAATGTAAGCTGGATACAGTGAAATAGGTACTGATCATGTTTTCAACATTGGCCGCCACCTCTTCCACTTCAATCTGCGACAGCGCAGGTGGTCCGTCCTCCTCATCATGTTCAGCAGCACTGCTGCTGCTGGCACCTGCGGCCCCCTCATCGGTGAGCTCATCCTCCTCAGTCACAGGGAAGAGGGTAAATGCCTTGACCATGTTGCTGGCACTGTCAGTGACTACCCTTATCACACGTCCTTCCACATTCCAATATTTTAGAACACTTTCGTACATGTGGTAAATGCGTTCTGCTGTATGGTGCCCCTTTATGTGATCGCAGCTCAACAAAATCGTGTGACCCCGGAATGCCCCATCAATGAAGCTAGCCACGATGCCTAGAAAGCTGTGCCCTCTTCTACTGGTCCAAATGTCTGCTGACACAACAAACCCATCGCCTTTTTTTAACAGGTTTCGCAGCCCATCCTCCATCTCCTCCAGAGCTTGAGGCATGAGCGAATCCCGGACGGTGTTGTAGCATGGGCATATGTAGCCTGGCTGGGCCACACCGGCAAAGTGTCGCATCCCCTCTCGTTCTCCCGCAGTCAGCGGTTTATAGTTCAAGTATATCATTTTGAAGAAGGCTTTATCCATTTCTTTCTTTCTCTCCCCAGTAAGCGTTGGGGCTCTGGATGTAGCGAAGAAACGCTTAAGTCCCTCACTTTGCATCTGAGTCTGCTCTTTCTCTTTCTCTATGCCTAAATAAAAATGACGGACAGGGTTAAGTAGGCTAGATTAAAATATTTGTATTATGACGAAAAGTACCTTAATTGATTTAGCAAATATTTGCTGTTTTAAACATATTCAAAATGCTCACGTTTTGCTTTGGCCTCCCCATGTTGGCGCACCACCTCTTCATGTTTCCGCATTATGTGTCTTTTTAGATTAAACAAAGAATCCTTACTAACAGCGACCGTATCGCCACATTCCTGTTCACGTTCGACTTCATTTTCATTTTTTTTGACAGGAATGTTGCACCTATATGACCTGTCTGTTAGCTTTTCAAAGTATTTAACAAACTCCATCTCTCAACGATCTCTGTAGGCTAACATTTGAAGGCACACGTGAGTCTGTGTAGACACGCCCCAGACTCGTGATGAGAGCGGTACGGAGCGGAACTGGAGCGACACAGAACCACCGCTCGGGCCTTTGGATTAAAAACCGCTCCGCGCTCCGACTATATTTCGCACGCTCCGCTTCCCGCTCGCTCCGTGCTCCGCTCCGCTCACATGCTCTGGCATTGTCTAAAGTCTGTTGCGCAAGTTGCTTTGGGGGCGTTCCTGAGGGTGTTCCTGATATTTTGACGACGGGAAAAGTGAACATTGCGTTTGACGCATGTTTCAAAAGGGTTGGTCCTAAGTTACCTAATTAATCATAGGTGTGTTCGGGGCGTAACATGCAATAAACCAATCAGAGTTTATAGTTCAGAGTTTTTCTTTGAAGACCGATCTGCTCGTACATGAGCAGTTAATCTTCGGGGATGGAAGAAAACCACCAAAACCCTCATGCATTTGTTATTTTGACTTTTTATTTAGGTCTGTTTTTTCACTTACTTGTGTGAAACACATAATTTCCCTTTGGTTATGAACAATGTGTATATGTTTATTACAAAAAACCAGATTGCTCAATAAATGTGCATTATTGCAAAATATGTATCAGTGTTTATGTCTTTGCACTTAGTAAATAAGCAGTTTCGTAGTCGTATGCAATTGGACATCTTTTTGGAGCTTGAAGATATTTTAAACACTGTTGTTGGCATGATGTATGTGTTAATAACCATGCCTTTAGTGGATAGCCATCGTCCCCTAACAGCAACTCATCAAGAGGAGATCCCTCTCGTTATATACCAAAGCATTGTGCGCCCTTAAAATAGCTTTTCAGCAATGACTACAGACCAGGGTTTTGTTGGTCACTGGTGGATTTAATTTTTGCGTCCTTATAATAGCATCTGGCACGCTTTGCACCAGACCACACCTCTTTTCGCTGACACACCCGTGGGGGGGCAATGTCATCTGCTATCTAGACAAGGTGATTTTTTGCCTGAAAAAATGAACGATGCGCTGGAACAGGATAGTAATGACACCATGCGCATTTCGCGAATGCACAGTGCGCCGCGGCATGATAGGGCCCTTAATCTTATTTTAAAAAACAAAGGTTTACGAAAAAAAGGTTTCAAACTGTGGTCTCCATCTTCAGATGCCAGATAACATTCCGTTTTCTTTCCTTTGTTTATAATGACAGCAATTGGTCATGTGTGTGCATTTTCAGCAGTGTAATTGCTTGTCATTTAAGATTAACCATAGGTGCTAAATGACCTTCACAGTTAACCAAAATATAAAAAATTTACAAATTCAAATTCAGACTGCCTTTGCCTGTTTTACTTGTACTTTTAATTACATTACTTGAGTACATTTATTTTTACATTACTTGTCATACTTAAGTACAAGAAATGTCTGATACATTAAGACTTTAACTCAAGTAACATTTCAGTCAGTGACTTTGACTTTTACCAAAGTCATTTTTTGAAGGGGTACCTATACTTTTACTTGAGTGTGACTTTATACAACTCTGGCTTTGTGTATGTATGGAACAAAAATCTTGGCAGCATAGTCACCAAATGTCTTACAGCCTTCAGGTCTAAGAAAGTTAGCAAGTGCTGCATCATCCATGATTTGAACTTCAGTGTCTGGTGTCACATCATTTGGTGCTTCCAATTTCTGTTCAAGACAGGCTATGAGATCAGACTTCTTCCCCTGTCGTAACTGCCCATAGGCAGAGAGTGATGGTGAAAAGGGTTGGTTTTCATGACAGAAGAAATTGTCCAAGTCCCCATCTCTTGTCTGGCATGCAACATACAGGCTTGCAAAGAGTGACGATTCATTCCTGAGGAGACTGACCTTATCCCCTGATTTCTTAGATCTTTGGACTTGAACATTGAGCAGCACCACCTTGTTTCTGTTAATTGTTGCTGTAATTGGCTTAATATTTGCTCTAAGCCGCTCCTGGACAAACACTGCATACTGCTCTTGACCCTTGGATAAAATAGTGGTCAGACACTCAATTGACTGCTTGTCCATGAAGGCCCATGAATGCAGTCTTAAAAGGTCCTGGTTTTCCTCTTCAAATGGGCTCCCCATGTCCTCCATAACATTGACTACTGCATGGACCTGTCTTGCAAATAACACCTGGGTTGATTTGGTTTGGTCATGGTGGTTTGTTTGACCAGCACTTTGTTGTTTCCCCACCATGGTTGCTTCAAATTCAGTCATTCAATTTGTCTTGGCTTTTGTAGATTTGCTTTCACATTTGCAAATGTGTTTTATGAAATGGTAATTTGATTTTTTTTTATGTAAATGTATTCTAAATGTAATTTTGCTTTAAAACTTGTTAATGTGTGTTGCACTACTGGGCCACAGTAGTGGACAGTTGTAGGCACATACACAAAAATAGGTATATACATATACATATACATATAGCCAGAGATATAGGCCTACTAGCATTTGTTAGCCATTTCTTTAGCCTACTTCAGTAAAGATATGAAGAAGTCAAAACGTGATTATTTTACACATAATTCCAATGATGTCGGTGGATAGAATGACACGAAATGAGTCATTATCACACATATTACTAGTATATTACCTGTTAAAGCATTATTACATTGATTTTAGGACAAAGAGTCAAGATACAGATATTATAATATAGCACAAATGCCCACTAACTGCATCATTGGTGCTGGTTGTTAAGGACAAAGTTTGCCTAGCAACCGTTTCTATGCGACACTGAATTTTGAGTGGCTCCACCCCTGAAATTATTAAGTAGGTTCTTATGAACACCTGTGCAAATTTTCATGCTTTTATCACTTTGCGAGCGATTCTTCCACTATTTGACACCCATTGCCTGCACTATTAGAGAGCCAAGCAGTTCTACCACTAGCAGCCAATATTTAACGACTATTCCATCAGAATATGTGAAAAGCTGAGTGCGAGTGGAAGCAACGAAACCTACACCGTTGCACTAATTTGGTGAACTGCATGCTGTTAGCGGTAACACTAAATGCGGTCTGAAATCTGAATGTTGTTTAGCCTTTAAAGTAGCCGTCTCGTGAACATAGTTTTAGCGTACAATGATTACATATTACAGTTTTTCTCCATTGGTTTGGCTCATTTCTTGAAACTGAGATGACATTCTCAAAATAACATGGACAAATCCCCAAACCAACTTGCAATTTTTCACAACAGAATGGCATTTCTCATTGCTTTCATCAAATTTCAAATGCTTTGTACATGTCTCCAATGTCTAGTGCATTTTTGCAAATGGTTATGTACAAGTAGCCTACAGTTAACACAATCGGCCCACATTTAGCACATTTTCCAAATAAATAGATCTTGCCAATCAATCCTAATTAGTTGGTTCTCAGTGTAATGGTGAATAGGTGACAGGTGAAATCAGGTCTTGACTAACAAAGGAGATTACAGATGACCAATTCAACAGTTTGTTGAGTTACCTGACAGGTGTTGTGTATGATTTTGAATCGGTGGTAGAGGAGGGGGAAGAGGATGAGTGAGGGTGCGTGGTGGTGGAATAGTGGATAGAGGCCAGATGAAATTCGGGCCACCATTACCGACCACGTTATCAACCATCGCCTCACAATGGCAGAAGCAGGGCGCCGAGTGCAGCCTAATGTGCCACGCTCTACACACGCACATTACAAACTTGGGCCCGTACAACACCCAGAAGCTTCTCCTTTTTTCTGGATCGTCTTTGTAAGTCATCCAAAATGCAGCCGCACCATAGATCAGCATTACAATAGGTAGGGCCACAACCAAAATCTACAGACAACAACTATCTCTACATACATTTGCATGGATTTCCTTTTGTAGTATGACATACTGTACTTTTAGGAACTCTAAGTGATGCGGGTAATGGGAGCTGACCTTTTCTGCTGTGGAACACAATGTAGTGATTTGTTTTTTTTTTTTCCATGATTGTGCATATTTGATTGATACAATTTATCTTCAGTTCTGAAATATACACTGCAGTTATAGAATTCTGGAAAATTACAAAATATAAAAAAACACTGAAAAACACTTGATTTTTGTGATTAGCTTCAGTATTTTCTAATACATATGGTACTTTACCCAGGTACAAAGAATAAGCCTAGCCTATACACTTATTCATCTATTGTCAAAGGTGCATAAATACATTAAAAATGTCACTTACAGTAGATAGTTTGATAAAGTGTGCATTTACATTACATATCAGTAAAATGTGACAAACTGTAGGACAGAGGCTAGAGTTTATGTGATTTGTGACAAGTTGTTTGCGTTTTTTAGCTTATTGGACATTGACCGCCACTGTAGTCTTGTTGATGACAGCACGTGTTATAGTTATGGCAGCAGTAGTAATTTTGGGTGAAATGTGAAGAGTTTTGGTAGCTGTAGTGCATTTTGCAACAAATGTTAACTGATGTGCCTAGATGCATGTTGGTGAAGCACATTGTGTTAACAGTTTTGAAAAAGTAGACATAGTATTGAGACACGCATGAAAATGATTGGTAAAAACTGTATATGGATTTAGTTCTAGAAAATGAGTGGGGTTTCAAAGGGCCCCACCTACTACAGTTTGTCATTGTGTGGGACAATGTGAACTTCCACCGTGGCCCACTCATCAGGGCATGGTTCACCACTCATTAAAGGATGTGTAATGTGTTACTATCACCATATTCTTCGTTCTTCAATTCAGTTGAGGAGTTTTTGTCTGCTTGGAGGTGGAGAGTTTACGAACACCACACTCAAGATCAGAGGTCCCTGCTCAATGCAATGGATGCTGGCTGTGAGGACATCACTGGTGATCAGTGTAGGGGATGGCTCAGACATTCACGCCGCTTCTTCCCATGCTGCATCGCAAGGGAAAACATCAGATGCGACGTGGATGAAAATCTGTGGCCCAACAGAGATCAGCGGATGGATGACCAGGAGGATGAGGATGGTGATCAGGAAAGAGTGGGGGGGCGACAGCAACAGTGGCTAGTGACATTTTTGAAACTTTATTGGTTATTTTTTGGTGGGTATTTATATTTTGTATACACAGAATACTATATTCATTTTCCTTTTAGGTTCTCTAATGTGTGAAATTTACTTGTATGTGTGAATAAAACTTTAAATTACAAGTTACAATTTCCTCAGCAGAATGAGTGCAGTGTGTGTGATGTCAAACTTTGGAGGCTGCTCTCATTTCCCAGTTTTATACATAATTGTATTCCTTTAGCTAGACCTCTGCCATAATGACAAAACGTCTAAGCATTTTGACTTACAGTGCTTACACAATGCCGAAGGAACAATGCATTTTGGGGGCACTGACTATTTATGTGAGAAGGGAATTTAGTTTTGACACATGGGTAAACTGTTTTGGAAGAGATATGAGCATTTGCAGGTGATCCATGTAGTTGTGCTGAACCATCCACGTTATTTTGACAGAAGCACTAAAGCATGAATGAACAGTTTTGGGAGACATATGACATTTTGCTGGTTATCTGAAGTGTTGCGCAGAATTGTAAGACTGTTTGGCCAAATGACCTTATAGTTATAGGAATGTCATCTCAGTTTGAAGAAATGACCTAAACCAATGGAGAAAAACTGCAATAATAAATGAGTTGTTGTATTGTATGATGTCGCAAACTAGTGGTCCAGTTTTAACAAATATTGCTTATTATATTTTGAGCGCGAAAAGTGATTATCACATATAGTCCCCACTCCATTTCCATTTCTGACATTCCATTCCCGCTCTGCAGTTCACGTTGCGCACTGGAACCAAGTTTCCAATGCAGTGAGACACATAGCTACAGGGCCGGGCTTGAAAATAGCATAGAACAGCGGTAGTGCCTTCAGTGACGCTTCCTAAAGGGGAACTTCAGTGTAAAATGAAAATTGGCATGTTAAAACATCATACCGAGTTGGTATGTTTGCTGAGGAGCAAAATTGAGTTAGCCTGTTGCATTCAGAACTTAACAATTTTTTACCGTTTGTCCCAGAAGGCTAACAATGGAAGTGGTAGGTGCCCTTAGACGAAGCATGAAGATTATGCTATTATTAAACCATTTAAACAGCTTGAATGAACTCCACACTTCATCAGTAGCACAACAAAGGCCACATGATTCAAAACGAGGCACTGAAAACTTTGTAAGTGTACACAACATTTATTAATAAAACATTTTTGACAGGCAGTACCTTGCTGTAGTTTCTCGTCGCCGCCATGATAAAAGTCCACATGAGTCGATTGACGAACACGAACCAGCAGGAAGAATAGGAGGAGAGGTAGTACAATCGACTTGTTTGGACTTTCATCATGGCGGCGACGAGAAACAACTGCAAACGACTGCATGTAAGAACAGTGTTTTAAATAAACATTGTGTACATTTACAAAGTTCTCAGTGCCTTGTTGTGAATGCCAGAGCCTTTCTTGTACTACTGATGGAGTGTGGAGTTTCTTCGAGCTGTTTTAATGGTTTAATAATAGCTTAATCTTCATGCTTCGTCTAAGGGCACCTACCACTTCCATTGTTAGCCTTCTGGGACAAACGGTAAAAAATAGTTAAGTTCTGAATGCAACTGGCTAACTCAATTTTGCTCCTCAGCAAACCTACCAACTCGGTATGTTTTAACATGCCAATTTTCATTTTACACCGAAGTTCTCCTTTAACTAATTCTGCCTAACGGTACGTGTCCACTGGTTGCGTCTGATGCGATGCGTTGTTTTTCAAAGTCGCGACGCCTCCTTTTATTTGGACGTGACGTGGGCGTGACCGCTGTGTCCAAGCGGGGCAATGTTTCAGGAAGAGACCAATTTCTACAAACCAACCAAAACCCGATGGAGGGAAATCCGATGTATATAAATATGATTGGCTTTGTAGCGGTTTGTTTCATTGCACCATGACTCGACAGCGGAGGATCATTATTGCAGTGCTCCTGTACCAGTGGTGGAAGAGGCGCCGTCGCTATTATGTGCACCCCATCAATCTTGCCCGGCGGCAGTACAGAGAGTACCACCGGTTAATTATGGAGCTCCGACTGCATGATGACCTTTTCCAGAGGTACTTTCGGCTGTCCAGGGAGCTCTTTGATGAGCTGTTGGCGCGAGTGGGTCCACGGATTGCCAGGGAGAACACCCATTTTCGCCAGGCAATCGGGCCCGCTCAGCGCCTCGCCATTTGTCTCCGGTAAGATTCTTTTTTCTTTTTTTTCCCCAGGTAATGTAAATAGTTATACTATGATGACAGTGGGGGTCTCTGTTTTTAATGTTGCAACGAATATAATTAACTATGATTTTATAGGCCTTGACTAGTTTATTTGCGACACATAATGGCAGTGCATTCTATTGATTGACATTACAGGCATTAACATTTGGTTTAGAATACCTTTTTTGGTTTAGAACACATGTATATAGTTATATTAGTTAGAGAAAGTAGTGGAAAAATCAGGACATTTTCATTTTGACTTACAGTGGGAATCCTGGCTGTTTTTTAGTATTTAAAAAGGGTATTACTTAAGTTATTACATTGAAAAAAGGATACCACAACATATACTGACATGGTGAATGTGTGGTAACAGATACCTTGCAACTGGGGACTCATTTGCCACAACAGCATTCAGCTACAGGGTGGGCCACTGCACAGTAAGCCGAGTGGTGAGAGAGGTGGCAGCTGTGATATGGGATGTCCTGGTGCCTGAATTAATGCCTGTACCATCTGTGGAAGACTGGCGTGCCATTGCTGAGGGCTTCCATCAGCGATGGAACTTCCCCAACTGCGTTGGATCTGTTGATGGGAAGCATGTGGTCCTCCAGGCCCCAGGCAACTCTGGCTCCCTCTTTTTTAATTACAAAGGCACCTTCTCTATCATCCTGTTGGCTGTGATGGATGCTGACTACCTGTTTAGGGTCGTCGATGTTGGTGGGTACGGCCGTACAAGTTATGGGGGGTCGCTGCATAACTCCGCCTTTGGTGAGGGCCTCCGTGATGGTACCCTGGACCTCCCACAAGATGCCGTCATCCCTGGATCTGAGCAGCGAGGGCCAATGCCTTTTGTCTTTGTGGGAGACAAGGCTTTTCCCCTCAGACGTAACCTGATGCGTCCTTTCCCTGGTTGTCACGTCCCTGGAGTGCAACGGGTCCACAACTACCGCCTCAGCCAGGCCAGGTTGGTAGTAGAGTGTGCTTTCGGCATTTTGTCTTCTCAGTGGAGAATGTACAGGCGTGTGATGGGCGTCAGCCCCACCACTGCAGAGACATGTGTCAAAGCCACTTGTATACTGCACAATTTCCTGCGAGTGATGACCCTGAGGACAGCACACAGGACTGCTGGTGTTGGTTACTGTCAGCCGGATGATGTTGGTGACTGTCTCCAGGGAGTGTCCAGGATGGGCACGAACAACGCCACACGGGAGGCCTTAAGAGTAAGAGACAGCTTTGCCTCTTACTTCAGCGAAGAGGGTGCTGTTCCATGGCAGGTGCAGCCATAATCCACCTCAGCAGTTGCTGAACACAACGGCTCTTTTAAGAGCCACTCTCATTGTTCACAACAGGCAATTTTCCAAAGTTGCACATATTGCACCACATCCCATGTTGACAGCTCACCTAGTAAAATACTTGCATATTATATATAATATATATTTGTTTACTTCCTGCAACCTATTTATACTGTAGTACTACAGATGTACAGTCTATAGTATCCAGACAAACTATCACAATATACTGCAAGAGGTCAATACTGATAACACAAGTAACAAAATTAACAACACAATCTTAACTTTATAAAACACAACACAGTATAACAAAAAAAATAACAGACTAAAACACTCACTCACTCACTGCCATGGCCCTGCTCTTTCTCAGCCTCATATAGCAGTCTGTATATGTGAAATTTCACCTCTGCCTTTTTGGGGCCATTTTGGGGCCACATTGTTGGAAGAAGACTTTTAAAGAACACCTCGTCTTCATCCAAGGTAGGTGGTGGAGGAGGAGGAGGAGTAGGAGGAGCAGGAGAGGCCTGGAGCAAGCCCAGGAGCTGCCGTTCAAAGGAAGTCTGCGACTTCTCCCTCCTTCTCATTTGGGGCCTGGTTACAAGGATTGGTTGGGAGGGTGTATTATGTCCTTCACAGCCACTTGAAGGATGAGAAGGGGTGCTGAGCTGCTGTGTCTCCAGCTCCAGAGCGGGAGGAAAGGGGGAGGAAATTCTGACTGGGCTGGGGAAGACGAAGGGGTGGGTGAAGAGGATCTGGGTGGTGTAGAGGGGGCAGCTGGTGTAGAGGGGGGAGCTGGTGTAGAGGGGGGAGCTGGTGTGGAGAGGGCAGCAGATGTGGAGGGGGCGGATGCAGGAGGAGTGAGGGCAGTGCAGGAGGAGTGAGGGCAGGCCGATGAGGGATATTGGAAGTGGATGGCCTGCCCTCTAGGAATGGGGCCAGGAACACCATAACACCCATACATTTCCATTTTTTCTTGGGTGAGGCCCCAGCCCCACTCCTTTTGCTATCCTTCTCTCTTCCTGATATAAATGTCCCTAAGGGACTTCCATCTCTCCCTGCACTTTTGTTCTGTTCAAAAATAAAAGAAAACTGTATGGGAAACACAGCTACGAACTGACTGAGCCTACTACAAATTACTAGTATGAACAGTGGTGTGCATTGAACATGCTCATTTTTCTATATAAATCCCTCTTTAGCAAACCACAACGGTAAATGGCTGCCTTTGCACAAGCTAACAGTCCTGTTCATTTTATATATGTCACGGGATCCGGACAGACAGACAGATAGACCCAAATGCGTAACCTCAAATGTAGTTTATTAAAGGGTTGGGGGAATTGGAAAAAAGTCAAAGGCTCCGGAGAGCAGGTAAGTATCCACCAGCGGAGCGTCGAGACACCCAGGCAGGCAGGCAGTGGAAACTCGCCCCCAGGGGCAGACGAACAGCGGAGTCGTGGGCAGGCGGTGGTCGGTACCAGGAGCAGGAGAGTAGAGCTGGGTCGAGGACAGGTGAGGGTCGAGACCAGGGCTGGAGCGTGGAGCAGAGTCGAGGGCGGGCAGGAGTCGTTCACCGGGGCTGGAGCGTAGAGCAGAACCAGGGACAGGCGGAGGTCGGTACCGGAGGACTGAAGAGGCAGGGAGAGCCAGGGACGGTCCGAAGTCGTAGCCGGGAGCGGGAGAGCCAAGCAGAGTCAGGGACAGGCAGGAGTCGGCAACCGAAGACTGGAGATAAACAGGCAGGGGAAAACAGGAACAAACAGGGAACAGACAGACACCAGGAGAACTGCTACGCAGACAAAGGAGAGCCAGGAGTCAAAAAGCTTGCCGAGGAATACACCGTGGGTTCGCAGACGGACTGACAAAGAGTGAGTGAACGAGGCGAGTATAAGTAGTGGAAACCCCGGGAACTAAACGAGCGTGAACGAGGAGTGCAGGTGGGAAGACTGATTGAATAACTGGTGATTGTCACAAACCAGGAAGTGCAGGTGAGACGGATGATTACAGCGAGCGTGAAGCGAGAAGGGCGAGTGAAAAGGATAATCTAATGAGGGTCTAAACAAGGAAGTACAGGTGCAGTGAACTAGCAGACAACCCGGAGAGTGAACCTAATTGACTAACAGGTGGGTAACAGCGAAAAGTAAACATGAAAAAATCCAACGCCCAGAGCAACACCGTGACAGAACCCCCCCCCCCCCCCAAGGGACGGCCCCAGAAGTCCCAAAAGGAGAAAAACAAAACAACAACGGGGAGGGAGGAGGAGAGAGAGGGGCATCAGAACTCCTAAGAGCGATCAGAGAGCTGGGCGTCATCATCCCGGACTGCCCCAGCGACCCCGACGGAGGGCTGGCTGGTCAGGGTGGTCCCGGTGGAAGTCAGTGATAAGGGAACGATCCAGGATCCTGCTGGCCGGGACCCACGACCTCTCCTCTGGACCGTATCCCTCCCAATCCACCAGGTAATGCATGCCACGGCCCCTCCGTCGGGACCGGAGGAGGCGTCGCACCGTGTAAATGGGGTCACCATGCAGCAGTCGCGGAGCGGGTGGCGGAGGCTCCGCAGGAGTACGGGGGCTCACTCTGACCGGCTTAATCCTAGACACGTGAAACGTGGGGTGGACTCTTCAGGTAGTGGGGAGCCGCAGACGGACCGCCGTGGGACTGATGACCCGCTCCACCACAAAGGGACCCAGGAAGCGCGCTGCCAATTTCCGGGACTCCACCCGGACAGGAAGGTCCTTGGTGGACAGCCAAACCCTTTGCCCAACGTGATAAGCAGGAGCCGGAGTCCGGCGGCGGTTAGCCCCGACCAACACATTGGAAAGGAGACATCCCAGTAGCAGGACAGGTAAGGGAGTTGTGGGCATATTCGACCCACACCAGCCGACTAGCCCAGGAGAGGGGGTCCCGAGAGGCCACACAGCGCAGAGCCTTCTCCAGTTCCTGGTTAGCCCGTTCCGATTGTCCATTAGCCTGAGGGTGGAATCCAGAGGTGAGGCTGACCGTGGCCCCCAGAAGACGGCAGAACTCCCTCCAGAAAGTCGAGGTGAACTGGGGACCACGGTCGGAGACCACATCAGTGGGAATGCCATGGAGGCGGAAAACGTGCTGCTGGACTGCCTGCGCGGTTTCCTTTGCCGACGGGAGTTTGGGGAGTGGAACAAAATGAGCCATCTTGCTAAATCGGTCCACCACTGTCAGGATGACGGTCTTCCCCTCCGAGGCAGGCAGTCCAGTAACGAAATCCAGGCTGATGTGGGACCAGGGACGAGAGGGAACGGGCAGAGGCTGGAGAAGGCCAGCGGGTGGTCGGTTGGAGGTCTTGTTTCTGTTACACACCGGGCAGGCTTGAACATACTCCCGGACCTCCCTCTCCAGATTGGGCCACCAGAAGCGCTGAGCGATGTGGAGGCTGGTGCGGGTAGCTCCGGGATGGCAAGCCAGGACGGAGTCGTGCCCCCACTGCAGGACCTGGGCGTGGAGGGCCTCGGGCACGAAGAGCCTTCCCTCGGGGCAGGCGCTGGGTCCGGGTTGATCCTGGAGGGCTCTCTGTACCTGTCCCTTTATGTCCCAGGCGAGCGCCGCCACGACCCGGGACTCTGGCAGGATGGAGGCTGGACCCTGGAGACGGTCGCCATCCTTCTGGAATTGACGGGAGAGGGCGTCCGGCTTGAGGTTACGGGAACCTGGGCGAAAAGACAGAGAAAAATTGAAGCGTGAGAAAAACAGTGACCACTCGGCTTGCCGGGGATTGAGTCTTTTGGCGGATTTGATATATTCCAGATTTTTATGATCTGTCCAGACAAAAAACGGCACGGACGCCCCCTCCAACCAGTGCCGCCACTCCTCCAGGGCCAGTTTTATGGCGAGGAGTTCCCGGTCTCCGATATCGTAATTCCGTTCCGCAGGGGATAGGCGTTGGGAAAAGTAAGCGCAGGGGTGTAATTTATTGTCCTCTGGGTGCTGCTGAGAAAGTACAGCACCGACTTCTATATCGGACGCGTCCACCTCCACCACGAACTGTCTCTCTGGATCCGGCACCTGGAGGATGGGGGCAGACTTGAAACGAGTCTTAAGATTGCGGAAGGCTTCATCCACTGCGGTAGTCCATGAAAAAGACTGTTAAGTACTGGTGAGGGCCGTCAAGGGTGCAGCGACAGAGCTATAATTGCGAATAAATCGCCTGTAGAAATTTGCGAAGCCTAAGAACTGTTGGAGCTGCTTGCGGTTCTCGGGAACTGGCCAGGAGGTGACTGCAGAAACCTTGGAAGGGTCCATCTGAATGGCACCCTCTGCCACGATGTATCCCAGGAAGGCCACGGTCTTAGCGTGGAAGTCGCATTTTTCGGCCTTCACAAAAAGCGAGTTCTCCAGGAGGCGACGGAGGACTAGTCTGACGTGCTGTTTATGTTCCTCCAAACCCTTGGAGAATATTAAAATGTCGTCCAAATAAACAAACACAAATCTGTCCAGCATATCTCTCAGCACGTCATTGACTAGTCTTTGGAAGACGGCAGGGGCATTAGTGAGTCCGAACGGCATGACCAAGTACTCATAGTGTCCGTTGGGGGTATTGAATGCCGTCTTCCACTCGTCGCCCTCCCGGATGCGAACAAGGTGGTAGGCGTTACGGAGGTCCAACTTCGTGAAGACCGTGGCCCCCTGGAGGGATTCAAAAGCAGTAGCGAGCAGTGGCAGAGGGTACCTATTCTTTACAGTCAAGTCATTCAGTCCCCGGTAGTCGATGCAGGGACGGAGGGAACCGTCCTTCTTCCCCACAAAAAAAAATCCCGCGCCTGCCGGCGAGGAAGAAGGACGGATGATGCCTGCCGCCAGGGAGTCCGCAATGTACTCCTCCATAGCCCGCCTTTCAGGACCAGAGAGGGAATATAGGCGACCGCGGGGAGGAGTAGCTCCAGACAACAGGTCAATGGTGCAGTCATAGGGACGATGAGGCGGTAGAGAGGTGGCCTTGGCCTTGCTAAACACCTCCTGCAGATCGTGGTAACAATCCGGAACCCCGGAGATGTCAGGAGGTGTCATGGAGGGAGCTGGCGGAGTAGAGGGGGCAGCAGACCGGAGACAGGACTGGTGACAATCCGAACCCCACTCAAAAACAGTTCCAGTCCGCCAGTCGATGCGGGGGTTGTGAAGGCGGAGCCAGGGTAATCCAAGGACGATGGGCTCGCTGGGAGAAGAGAGGAGGTGAAAACGGATCCTCTCCCGGTGATTTCCTGATGAAAACATTCCCACTGCCTCAGAGATGTGGGTTATCTGACCCAAGAGATGACCGTCCAGGGCTCGAGCGGGAACAGGAGACGGAAGACGGTGGAACTCTAACCCCATCTGCTGGGCCAACGTGATATCCAAGATGTTGGTCTCCGAGCCAGAGTCGATGAGGGCAGTGAGTGAGCGAGACAGAGAGGGGAGCTGGAGAACTACCCGCAGGAGAGGTCTATTTCCCCTGGGAGCACTCATGGAGGCCGAGCTCAACCGGACACTCCCTACTTCCGGTGAGCTCGATCTTTTACTGGACAGGCAGAAACGCGATGACCCTCTCCCCCGCAGTACAGGCATAATCCTCCCGTCAGACGACGTTGACGTTCAGCGAGAGAGAGGGACGTGCGATCGACCTCCATGGGCTCCGTAGAATCCTGTCGAGTGCTGGCAAAGCGACTGGAGGACGAGACCCCCCCATCAGTGGAGCGGCGAGAGGGCTGACTGGACCGGCCCTTCTCCCGGCAGCGCGCCTGAACTCGCCGATCTATACGAATGGTGAGAGCGATCGCTTCGTCCAGGGTAGCGGGAGTTTCGTGGGCAACGAGCTCGTCCTTAATATAATCCGCTAGGCTGTGAAGATAGGCGTCAACCAGCGCCTCTGCATTCCAGTGACTCTTACTGGCAATGGTGCGAAAGTCAATCGAGAAGTCCGCCACAGTTCTTTTCCCCTGACGAATCTCCATCAGCTCGCGGGAAGCGTCAGTTGCAAGGGTTCCAGCGCCAAACACTTTTTGTAGTTCCGTCGCAAAAGAGTCAAAAGTCCTGCAGGCCGGCGATTGACGCTGGTATTCAGCAGTCCCCCACAGCCTGGCCCGTCCAGTTAGAAGATTTATAGCGAACGCTACCCGTGCCACTTGAGAGGAAAAGTTCCGCGGCTGAAGGTCGAAAGTGAGTTGACAGTTTGTGATAAACGCAACTACCTCCTCTGGGTTTCCCCCAAACCGCTCCGGCAGCCCAATCCTGGGCTCAGGACCGCCTGCGGCAATGGGAATGCCTGACAGATTAGACGACGGGGCAGAGTGTCCAGCAGATGGAGCCAGAGGATCGCCGGCTTCCGGGGATGTGACGAGGGCGGAGATCTGGGCAAGCTGTTGAGCGTGTTTCGACCCCTGCTGCTGGAGAAGCAACACCAGCTGACGCATATGCTCGGCGGTGCCCATCAACGAGGCCACGTCGCCAGACACACGACCGAGCTCCCTCCTTAAAGTTCAAGCCGTTGTAGGGCAGACGGCGGCTCAGGAGACTGATCCAGGTCCATAGCGAGGTCCGCTGGGTCCATATAATGGTCAGTCCGTTCTGTCACGGGATCCGGACAGACAGACAGATAGACCCAAATGCGTAACCTCAAATGTAGTTTATTAAAGGGTTGGGGGAAGTGGAAAAAAGTCAAAGGCTCCGGAGAGCAGGTAAGTATCCACCAGCGGAGCGTCGAGACACCCAGGCAGGCGGGCAGTGGAAACTCGCCCCCGGGGGCAGACGAACAGCGGAGTCGTGGGCAGGCGGTGGTCGGTACCAGGAGCAGGAGAGTAGAGCTGGGTCGAGGACAGGCGAGGGTCGAGAACAGGGCTGGAGCGTGGAGCAGAGTCGAGGGCGGGTAGGAGTCGTTCACCGGGGCTGGAGCGTGGAGCAGAGTCGAGGACGGGCAGGAGTCGTTCACCGGGGCTGGAGCGTGGAGCAGAGTCGAGGACGGACAGGAGTCGTTCACCGGGGCTGGAGCGAAGAGCAGAACCAGGGACAGGCAGAGGTCGGCACCGGAGGGCTGGAGCATAGAGTAAAACCTGGGGCAGGCAGAGGTCGTCATCGGAGGGCTGGAGCGTAGAGCAGAACCAGGGACAGGCGGAGGTCGGTACCGGAGGACTGAAGAGGCAGGGAGAGCAAGGGACGGTCCGAAGTCGTAGCCGGGAGTGGGAGAGCCAAGCAGAGTCAGGGACAGGCAGGAGTCGGCAACCGAAGACTGGAGATAAACAGGCAGGGGAAAACAGGAACAAACAGGGAACAGACAGACACCGGGAGAACTGCTACGCAGACAAAGGAGAGCCAGGAGTCAAAAAGCTTGCCGAGGAATACACCGTGGGTTCGCAGACGGACTGACAAAGAGTGAGTGAACGAGGCGAGTATAAGTAGTGGAAACCCCGGGAACTAAACGAGCGTGAACAAGGAGTGCAGGTGAGAAGACTGATTGAACAACTGGTGATTGTCACAAACCAGGAAGTGCAGGTGAGACGGATGATTACAGCGAGCGTGAAGCGAGAAGGGCGAGTGAAAAGGATAATCTAATGAGGGTCTAAACAAGGAAGTACAGGTGCAGTGAACTAGCAGACAACCCGGAGAGTGAACCTAATTGACTAACAGGTGGGTAACAGCGAAAAGTAAACATGAAAAAATCCAACGCCCAGAGCAACACCGTGACAATATATAAATATATACACCGTTTTATATATAAATTGCAAATAGCCGAGAGGACTCACTATGCACATATTATCTTGCTGCCTATTCTCTACACTATGCCTTCAAAAGTAAAGAGGTAAAGCTTTTATGAAGGTTTATTAAGAACCATTACTTCGACAACATGTAATTGGTGTGTGTGTGTGTGGCCAGCCAACCATAACTGGTTGCCTTTGCACAAGCTCTGCACATAACAGTCCAGTTCATTTTGCACATAACAGTCCATAATTTATCCACCATCTGCACTGACGATGTCTGCGACCTTCCTCCATGACTCGTCACGGATAGAGGTGTGTCTATATGATGACAGGGAGGGATCGTACAAAGCCGGGAAACCCGATACAGCGGTAATTAGCCTCTCCTCCATTTTTGAATTTCTTGAATTTGCCTGGGAACGAGAAAAGTTAATGACGGGAGGTAAAGACGTCACGAGACACCTCCACTTCTGGTCTTCCTCCATTGGTCAATCACGTTGCGTTCGACGGATTCATTTGCATAAAATAAAGCAGAGCTCAACTTCCAGACGTGACGGAGCTGGTCAAACAGACGCGCTGCCTTCCCGAGATCCTTTGCGAACACTACAGTAACAGTTTGACGGACTTCATTGACAATGCATTGAAGGCGTTTGACGTGTCACGTCCGACGCAACCAGTGGACATGCACCGTTAGACGTCCCCATGACGTTCAAAAAAGGTCACCTAGTCTGCGGTTCAAATATTTAACTTCATATTGATGTCCAAGTGGGGTCATAGTTAGACGTCCAAATAGTGGACCTAATTTGCACGTCATTTAGACGTCCAGATTTGGTCTTGGACTGTCGGACACAATATAGACATGATCTGCACGTCTGTAAGACGTCCAATGTTTAGTGGGTATCCACTGGCGGTCTCGGTCTACTTCTTCATTTAGAAGTTTCTAAACATCCATCTTATTTCTGAAGTTATTTTTTCCAAATTTTCTTCGGCATGTCATGCAGTGCATCAAACGACCTGATATTTACATTCTTAAGAAATATCATAGCAAAACACCTTATTAACCAGTAGGTGCATGTTAGACAGATGACAGAAGCACATAGGAAACCATTTTATTTCCAAAGTTGAGTTGTGTGTGATACCGTGCCATTGAACTGTTTTTATCAGTCAAATACGTGATATCAGCTTTGTCGTAAATTATTTAGCCTGACAGCAACAGTTAATAATGTAATAATGTAATTTCATCGCTGGATATTTTGTCCACCTCCTTGTCAGCTTTGCCCTCCAGCTGAGTGGACAGCTCAAGGAGTACCCTTCCTCTATACGCCACCCCTTCGCCCTGAAAAAATAATCAAATAAATAATTCACTTTAACTGGCCAACATAAATGACAGCTTATAATTGATAACCCAGGTGTGCTGTTTACCAGCTAATTGCAGCCAATAAAAAGCCTAATACTCCAGATTAGGGATAAAATATCAGTAAACTTATATATGTTATAATTGACCATTTGTAATTCCAATTATACCCAACACACTGACACTGAATGTTACATTTTGTTTATTATAATGTGCTTGTACAAATGGATTTCAGCACCAATTTCACTAAGCAGTGCCTCTACTTTATATCTGATAATGGTAGAGGTTATCAAAAGTCTAGGAAAAGTGTGAATACTGTGCACCGTGTTTCACATTAAATAAGGAAAATCATTCCTTATCATTGTTGTTTTCTACAAGTCCTTTGCAGGCTTTTTCAGTTTTTTATTTCATTATTTATTTTACATATTTATATTATTACATCATTACATATCATTACATATTTATATTTAGATAATGTGTGTAATTGGTGACATTAGTTATATTCACACAATGACAGTGGGCATTAAATGTAATAGTTACATACACATTAAGTAGGTGAATTATTATTATTGTTGTTGTTGTTGATAATAATAATAATAATAATAATAATAATAATAATAATAATAATAATAATAATAATAATGCATGAAAATATCCAAATGATCAAAAGAGTCAAGAGGGCAGTGGAGTGAGAGGGTGTTCTATTTGAATGATGCACTTATCTGGTAACTGTAACTATGCACCAAACCCTACAGGTAAGTCACAATGGCATCTAAGCAACATCATGCTGCTTATAGAACACAACTCTACAAACTAGAACTTTTGTTCACTCTGTCTTGAGCTTGTGTGAAGGTAAGTTGAGTTGTGTTTTACTGGTGATTTTATGTGGTTTTGCTTTTTCCTGACCTGCTGCCTGGCAGCACGGCAGGACAGGAGTGGAGGAAGGACCAAGGACATCAAGAGGAGGGTTGGAAAATATAAACTAGATGAATTAAAGAGAGAATTGGAGGCTCTGGGAGTGAATATTTATGAGGACCATGACAAAAAGAAGAAAGGTAAAAAGACCAAACGAGAACTTCGAAGACTCCTGGTAGCGGAGTTAAAGAAGGTCGGACTGGACAACACAAAACAAACATTTGTCAAAACAGAGGATGACAAAACATTTGCTGGAAACGGTCTCATTGAACAAAAGGACTGGCAAGGAAAAGAGGGATTTTCTTTTCCGATGGATATTCCTGGAGAAACTGCTAATGTGCTACATGACCTGGATGATGTGCTTGACAAAGAGTTAGAGGAGATGGAGAGGACTGCTCAGAGGGAAGCAGATGTCAAAGCTGTGATTGACAATGTTCTGGACGCAGTGGAGTCCACTCTGGGTAAGTAGAGGGCAGCTACCTTAGGCTATAAGAAGTCTAACATCACTAGCAGCAGTTTCCTTCTCTAAATTCAGCTAATCTACTCCTGATGAACATTCAGAGTAACAGAAATGCTATATAAAATGTAAGATCATATTAAAGCTCTAAAACAGTTGGTTAGCATTACTGACAGAAAATGCTCATATATTTAGCTTCAGAGTTGGCCAGTATTCAGCCCAAAGTCAATGAGGACATGAAGTCTGAGGTCAAGGCTGTGCTGAACGATGTCTTGGACCAGGTTGACGACACTCTGAGTGAGTAGAACTACACACAGGCACACACAGACATGAACACACACACACATTTTATATCTGGACCAGGCACGCTGACGGGGGGGGGGGCAAACAGGTGTCTTGTCCCGTGCCCAGGGAAAGAGGGGCCCCAAAATGGTCCATCCTCACATTATGGACTTTGGGGCGGGGGGCCCCATCAGATTATCTTGTCCCGGGCCCAGCCAAGACTGTCAGCGGGCCTGATCTGGACTACCTGTCTTGTTATTTATTAATCAGTGCAACACTTTTTAAATACTTTTCATCTTTTTTATCTATATGTATTGTGATTTGCTACTTTGCTGCTAGAATCCCAATGTCCTTGAAGAGACCTCCTGAAGGGATTAATAAAGCTGCATTCTCCTCTTCCTTAGATAAAGACACCGCTAACATGAACCCTAACATGAGAGTGGAACAGGAGGGGGTGCAGGAACAGATGGAGTGTGTGGCTTCAGACAGAGCTGGTGCAGACAGTGACATCGTCCCCAAGAGCCTGAAGCAGAGCCAGGCAGACGAGGAGGACAGGGCACACGTTCGACGTCTCCTGCGCTACAATGGTCTCCTCAGGAGGAGGTTCTGGTCTGTCCCCACCAGGAAGTCCCGCTGGGCACAGTGAACCAGATGACCTTATTATAATGGAGTGACAAAACTATTTTTTTCAAAAACTTCTAATGCATCCAACATCAGTATATTCATGCAAGTGTCTATGAATTTATTAAATACCCTTTCAAAAACCTACTATCAAGTTTGATTTGTTGTGTTTTGTTGTGTTTTTCCACTTGTGATTGACTGTCAAGAACACCTCATTGGCAGGGGCGTGGCCACGTGGGGCCCCCCGTACGGACCCACCCTTTGCCTACTTAAACTTAATATTTTGCACTCACAATGAAAGCTTAATAGCCCGACAGATAGTTAAACAAAGTCAGCCAACAACAAGAAGTCAATTTTTCTAATTTGGTTTTTACTTTTTAGTGAAACCGAAGCACAATAAAACACGAAATACAAATGAGCATCTGTCATTCAACGGTTAGCATAAGGCTATCTTAACATTAGAAAGTCTATAGGCAGGCTGACCGCGATTAGCATCGCTATATTTAACATCTACACGTTAGAATCATGTTTTTATAAAATACTCAGTAGGAATTACAAAAATAATATAACGTTTAAAAATTTGCCAGTACTGTAACTTACAGATATGAATGTCTTAAAAAAGAAACTCCTTTAATGCAACTCTTTCCAGTATAAGAAGGCAACTACCTAACTACGGCAAGTCTAGAAGGACAAAATTCACCACAATTCTTGCAGGGGGAAAAAGGTTATTTGTGATACGTGGGGAATTTAAAAAAAAAAAACTGATAGAAACATGCAGTCATCTGTGGAGTCTGCAGAGTTCAGCTCGATTAGAAATTGTATAGTCAACAAATGGATATAAGACGATTTCTAAAGCATCGTAACAGTAGGCTACCCCAGCTGATAATGTAACTAATATGCTAAACTTAACATTTTCAGATTAACTCCCCCACGTTTTGGTTCACGTTATAATCATGCAATTGACTCAACAAGATACCAAGGCTAAGTTCATCTTTAGACACGTATCCACTGGCGGGCTCGGTCTACTTCTTCATTTAGAAGTTGCTAAGGATACGTCTTATTTCTGAAGTAATTTTTTTCCGAATTTTCTTCAGCATGTCATGCAGTGCATCAAACGACCTGATATTTCCATTCATGAGAAATATCATAGCAAAACACCTTATTAAGCAGTAGGTGCATGTTAAGGCATAACTATGACAGCACATAGGAAGCCATTTTATTTCCACAGTTGAGTTGTGTATGATACCATGCCATTGAACTGTTTTTATCAGCCAAATACATGATATCAGCTTTCTCGTAAATTATTTGTTTAGCCTGACAGCAACAGTTAATCACCATCAATATCACAAATGCTTTTAACCAGTTTTAACTTTAGCAAGTGCGAAAATACATGGAATTTGACACAGTTTTTTTTAATAATTTTCTAATCATCTGTGCCTTTTGCTCCATAAAAAAGAGGTCAAAAGAGGTCTTAAGGCATGCGATGGGCATATGGAGAAAACACTGGACATTTCCAGAATACAGGAAATCGAATCTAGCTAATAAAAAAATTTCCGGGGGAGGACCCCCCAGACCCCCAAACTACATTGGTTAAAACATGGCCACCCCTTCAGTAACGCGGGCCACACTTTTGCCACCCCATGTAAAAAAGTCTGGCTACGCCCTGATCTTGACCCATCAGCAGTATCACAGAAGGTTATAAAATGCATTTTGAATGCAGTATTTTAATATCCAACAGGATATTAAAAGGGTGAAATTACCAACTACCACACCATGTAGAAACTCAACCCTTGATCATGAAAATAGTGTAAGCGATGGCTTACCAGCTCAGCAAACTGCTGTTCCTTCAGCAAAGGTGTTGAACTTTTTCTCATATGCAGACAGGCCCAACCACATGTTCACTCGTATCTGGACTGGGAGCTTCTGCCCTTTGCTCTTGTCCATTGGATACTGGGGGATGGCAAACACATACACACAGGGAGTATTTCACATTGGGAACTTACTGCATGCAAACCAATACAGACAGGCCACACACATATAAATCATACATATGATACAATTACAGTCAGGACAGTGTGACATGCTAAATGACACATGACACAAACACACAACACATGAACACATTACCACACACATACATACACACACAACACATGAAAACATTACCAATGACTGTGCTGATGTAGATGATTGGCGGGTCTTTGAGCCAATGGTAAAGTTAACCTCGCAGTGCTGAGATAATATAGAACTCCAGTCGAGTGCTCCACAGGAACATATAGACAAAATCCTAACAGAAAACTACCCCAACACTGCCCTACAAAGCCAAAAGGCAGTAACTACATATTTTGTTTAGACTGGAAATGTACTTTATAACACCCCCTTTGTCCTGTGACTAAATCTCTTGCCTCTTGCTATTAAGAAAGTACATAAAAGCATCACCACTATTATACGTACAACATGTTTGACATGTTTGACTTGAACATTAAATGCACATTTCTCAGTTTCTATGTTCACTTAGTTACTGCACTTTGCCTTTGTAAGACAGTACTGATCTGTAGAAACCAGTGGATTGAACCAGAATTTACCATTATTTACCACTATTTAAAATTAGCATTTCTGTTCCGGAACATAAAAATATATGAGGTTTCTGGTTTCGTTTGTGTTCTGAGCGAAACACCGAAAGTTTCTGTTTTGGTTTTCGTTCCATGAATCGGTTCAAGGCCTTGGTAGAAACTAGTTCTGTTTCACAAACCTCTTCAGCGAGCTCCTTCAGTTTCTCCAGCCAGCCCTCAATGTTGCCGAGTGTCTCGGTGATGTCGGAGGCCTCCTGCACCATCCTCACCCATCAGCAGCAGGGCCTGGTCCCGCAGCTTCTTCACCTGGATGTCCAGCGTCGTCAGGTTGGCCACACCTTCCAGGGATGGCAGCTGGACACTGGAGGTCAAGAAATGACATGACATGACCATCAGCCATCATTTATTCGTGACTCAGACTCCATGCATCATATCGGTCGTAGATGATCATAGCATAAATAGATCACAGCACCATGATAATCATTGCATACAGGGGTGGCAGCTGGACACTGGAGGTCAAGACATGACACACAGGGCCGCCCATAAGGGGGAATAAGCATGAAAGCTTTCTGGGGCCCAGTCAGTTGAAAACCATAGGGATTTTCTGGGGAAGGGGGGCCTAATAATTGGATCTTTTCAGGGGCCCAGCCATTTCTCTGGGCAGGCCTGAAGACAACATGACAGTCAGCCATTATTTAGTCGTGCATATTGAGTCTGAAGCATACAGTCGGTCAAGGTACCATGTAAAGATAAGGTCGTGATATTGTTGTTTACAGCATAAGTCAACCTTGTTTGGAGTTGCTGATCAGACTTAAAAAGGGCCTTACTACTCAGGTAGTTTTTACAGTCCTAAATGTGTTTAAAAGATGCACAACCCTGTGAGAACAATTACTCGAAGCAAGGTATATCCTGGGTTCAATGGCGTAGCCAGACTTTTTTTACATGGGGTGGCCAAAGGGTGGCCAGCGTTATTGAAGGGGTGGCCATGTTGTGACCAATGTAGTTTGGGGATCCGGGGGGTCCTCCTGTTACGCCTGGCTCATCACCGACGCAACATAAAAGAGGCACACAAACTGGGTCCAAGTTCACAAAGTATATATTTATTGAAAGTAAGAGTCAATGCAGAAACAAAAGCGTCTAGGGGGAAAAATGTATGAATGCGTGTGTGTCGGATGTCTGTAAGTAGGAATGTCTGCCAATGTAGCGTGGTGTGTGTGCAAAAAAGATGTACGCGACAAAAGGTGAGAGAGGAGCAAAAGCTGACAAGAGAGGGGATGAGGTGTCCTTATGTACCCACACCCATCCAGGTGTAGGCAATCCTCCCAATTACCCGCCCCCTAAAGCAAACTAGGCACCTGAGCCTCATCTGGCCACCACAAGACTCAGGCAGCCCGCAGGTACTACAGAGGGGCGTCACACCTCCCCCGGAATTTTTTTAATTAGCTGGATTTGATTTCCTGTGTTTAATTAGCTGGATTTGATTCTGGTGTGTTTGGTGGCATATCTGGTGCCATATAGTAGTCATTCAATTAAGGCGGACCTGTCCAGTGTTTTCTCCATATGCCCATCACACGCCTTAGACCTCTTTTCACCTCTTTTTTATGGAGCAAAAGCAGCAGATGATTAGAAAACTATTAAAAAATGGTGTGAAATTGCATGTATATTCCCACTTGCTAAAGTTTAAATTGATTAAAAGCATTTGTGATATTGATGGTGATTAACTGTTGCTATCAGGCTAAACAAATAATTTACAACAAAGTTGATATCACTTATTTGGCTGATAAAAATGTTAGTTCAATCATACACAACTCAACTGTGGAAATAAAATGGTTTCCTTTGTGCTTCTGTCATAGTTATGTCTTAAAATGCATCTACTGCTTAATAAGGTGTTTTTCTGTGATATTTCTTATGAATGGAAATATCAGGTCTATTGATGCACTGCATGACAAGCCGAAGAAAATTTGGAAAAAAATAACTTCAGAAATAAGATGTATGTTTAGCAATTTCTAAATGAAGAAGTAGACTGAGACCGTCAGTGAATACGTGTTTAAAGACTAACTTAGCCTTGGTATCTTATGGAAGCCCGTTTCCGCCACTTTAAATGGAAGTTTTTTATGAATTGCGAGATAGTATCTCACAATTCTGACTTATTATCTCACAATTCTGACTTATTATCTCACAATTCTGAGTTACTATCTCGCAATTCTGAGTTACTATCTCGCAATTCTGAGTTACTATCTCACAATTGTGAGATAGCCTAAAGGCATTGTCGTGGGCCAAATTACGTGTGGCATATAGATGGATATAATAAACTGAAGCCATACAGCGTCTGCATCAGTGGCTGTATAGACGGCTTCTCGCGAAAGATAGTCTGGCTAGAAGCCTGTAAAACCAACAGTGATCCGAGGGTTATTGCTGGATACTATGTGGATGCGGTGACATTGGCCGGTTGTCCACAGAAGGTCAGGTTGGATCACGGGACTGAGAACCATCATATTGCTACAATGCAAAGTTTTTTGTGAGGCAATGAGGATGAACGTTCGGCCGATTCTGTAATTATAGGTCCAAGCACAGCCAATCAAAGAATCGAACGATGGTGGCAAAGATCTTAGATTCTACATTTGATGGGTTGTTGGGCCCTACTCATATTGCATCCAAGGCAGGAAGATAGGCCTACTTGGCAGCCCTCTGGTAAACACGACCTGATAGTATGCAGGCTTAACCTGGTTACATAATGACCACACTATTCTTCAATACAGTAGCAGTTGGAATAATAACTTTCTTGTGTGCATAAAGATGTTTAAATTTGATAGGTAGAAGCCAGAGAAATGAGGCACACACAAGGCTCTAGTCCAAAAATGTGTATTGGAGCCGAAAATGATCACAAGAAGTTTGTGGATCTAGAACTGGAGCAACAGACGTTTCGGATAGTCCATTGTCAATGTATCCAGTAGGAAGCGCGTCGGGCGACTGGCTGGCGACGCGCTTCCTACTGGATACATTGAGAATGGACTAGAACCGAAATGTCTGAAGTAGCTGTTGCCTGGAATGACCACCGCATCAGGGCTTCACATAATTTCAGGGCACCAAGTGGACGTCCCTCCATGCTGTATGCAGTTCCTCATCTGTATGGGGGTCAAAACTTCCGCCAGACAGTTGACCAAGCAAAGATTGACGTTTGCCTGGAAGAATGCAACTTTAAAGACTACCCTTGTGATGTGGATTTTTACCATATTTGTACAGATCTCATGGCAGAGCACAATCTAACTATGTCCAATGACATTTTCAAAATCACAGACCTTTACCTGAACCTTCGTGAATTGATTCGACTTGAGCTAAGGGAATGAAGTATTTCTGAGAAATCACAAAGAGAGTTTGTATTGTATCTGGAAATCATGATATCGTTATCCTGCTGCACCGGTAGAGTTGTACCTGTTACATTTACAAATAATGATAATAATTTACAACAGAGAAATTGAACACAAATTTGAACATAGATAAGAATAATGTCATCTTTAATAAATTCAAAGTATCTGCTATAAACTCATTCACAAGACCTTATACCAACTCCTCTCAATTTGTAATACCACAAAGAAAATAAAGTGAACAAAAAAGCAGATCATGTGATTTGTAAAACACCTGTATCATTCCTGTGTTAAATAACAGGCCCTATCAATGCATGACAACTCATTGAACTGTAAAAACAACAGGACTTACAACAATTCCTCTCAGCATACTCATTAAAATATTAACAGCACACATACAGTACTGTCATGAGTCTGCTCGCTGCTTCCCCAGTCTGGGTATTTTTCCGCCTCACCTGTTTGCTATCACCAGCCACGCCCTCTGGTTCTCTCACTGCCTGCCAGCGCACCTGCGGCTTGTTAGCCGCTGATTATCTCTCCCTATTTTAGTTCCTGGTTTTCAAGCATTCAGTGTCAGACCGTCAGCGAACCTCAGACTTTTCTAGGCAAGCATTTTGACTCTGGCTCTCTCTCTGTACCCTCCGGAGTTAACCTGAAAACATTAAGTTTAGCATATTACTTACATTAGCAGCAGGGGTAGCTCACTGTTACGATGCTTCACAAAAATCGTCTTGTATCCATATTTGTTGACTATACACTTTTCATCAAGATGAACTCTGCAGACTTCACAGATAACGGGCATGTTTCTAGCAGCCTTCTTTTTTTTTAATTCCCCACGTATCAATACACAAATAACCTTCTGCCACTGCAAGAATTGTATTAAATTTTTTCCCTCTAGACTTGCCGTAGTTAGGTAGTTGCCTGACTGGAAAGAGTTTCAATAAATCAGTTTCTTTTTTAAGACGCAGAGAACTCATATCTTTAAGTTACAATACTGGCGGATTTTTAACGTATATATATATATATATTTGTAATTCCTACTGAGTATTTTATAAAAACATGATTCTAACGTGTTTAAAGTAAATGTTAAATATAGCGATGCTAATCGCGGTTAGCCCACCTACGGACTTTCTAATGTTAAGCTAGCCTTATGCTAACCGGTGAATGACAGATGCTCGTATTTCGTGTTTTATTGTACTTCGGTTTCACTGAAAAGTAAAGACTGTCGTTTTCTCAGAGAAATAGTCAGGAGGAGGTTTACTGTTCACAGGTCTTTATTTGCGTTCACCGAGAGGATAGCTGACCACAGACAGAAGCATCTCCTAGCCATCCTATCAGTCCTATACTGTCTCCTTTTATACTAAACACATCAGTATCATATTAACTAGTGTTCAAATTCAGACACAGTGAGCTTACAACTCGTTATCCTTACAAGGGTGACTCCCAACATAGCAAACACCTAGGTAATGGTTCTCTTCTGTCAGCAGTTTATCTGCTGAGTCTTCAGTATGCCTATGCTTCTCGAAATCCAATAAACAGCTTTTATATCATTATCACACCACACAACATGCGATCACCCAGGTTTTTCGGATGACAGTCTTATCTAACTATCTGCAGAATATCCCTTAACCAGTGAGACCTAAGACCAGTGGGGCAAGAAACAACTCCTCTAACAGTATTTTAACCTGGGTTTTCATGACTTTTGACAGATACATGGGAGAAATCTCGGGTGGGCCTGTCGGCCTGGGTCTTGACTCACCCACCTGGAGCCTAAGGGTATGTTCTCCCTAGTCTGATTCTCGGTGACACAGTATTCTCTGACATCATTTTGATCATTCAGAAGGTTCCGTAGCTTTCATTTCCAGAATAACTCTGAAAACTCTTTCTTAAGAGATATCACTCTACTCATGTAGTTTCTTACATTAACATTACAACAAGCTACTAAATGCAATTTCATTCTTATCAAAGTCCCATTGATTATAATCCTGAAAGGGAAAATGGTTTCATTTTCATTGAATTTTCCTTTTTGTGTACGTGCATGTCAGTTTTTATTCTTGTTACTGTATTGCAATCTTCGTGAAGTGTGATGCATACAAGTATGTGAATTTTATTTCATGTTGTTATGCAATGAGTGTACCAGAGTATATAGGTTACTGTTACTCGAATCTACTCTATATTTGTCTAACCAGCCCTTCCTGCCAGGGCTGGTTGACAGTTCCTTATATACCACAAGAAATCTTCTTTTATCACAGCCTCCTCCCTTTGAGGCTATCATTATATATTCCATTATCACGATGCCATTCTTTGGTAAGCCAAAACTCGATCCTCAAACAACAGCTTTTCAAGCTTCCCACTCAAGCTCACCACGGTCCTGTGGCCCTTGAGCTCAGACAACAAGCGGTAATTCCACTACTTTGTGAAGAATGGCATCCGAAACGACATAAGGAGGCGCAGTTGGTAATTCCCGTTCGTCTCGGTCAGTGTCCTTCTCTTCGTCAGCCAGCCCCGACAAGACCATTTGTAATCTAACTTGTCCTGCTATCCTCACGAACAAGGTTCTCAGACAAAGACAAAGACAACAAAACACAAGAGAAACAATGAGAAGAATGCCTCCAATTAAAGTAGCTATTTTGACAAACCATGCAGTAAAAGGCCCAAAGGTAGTTTTAATCCAATGGTCAAACCACTGATCAATCTTAGTATGCCGACCTGCATTTTCTGCAAGTTCAACACTCAAACTTTTCAATCTGTTCATGGCCAAAGTAAAAGATCCATTAGCTGCTGTATTATTTGGAATACAAGTACAGCAATGAGGGCCAACCATTGCACACACACCCCCATCCTAATAACCAATCCAATGCCATACGATTTTGCATAACCACTCTAGATGCGTCATCCAACTATACTCTTTGATTCTTTTCATATGGTTTAACACCTCTCGATACTCTATTTTTATGAGTTGAATAATTTCCAGATGAAACATAAGCTACACTTCTATTATCTAATGCATACACAATTGAACTATCCTGCATTGCAGTAACACGTGCACAAAGACCATCCCAATCCTCTGGCAGAGTATTATGCAATCCCCACTCTGGGCCACAGGCCCACCAATAATCTGCCAGAGAGACATTTTGATGTTCTAACGTAGCTATAGGAAGAACATAAGGCCTAAGGCGATACAAAATCGAGGCAAATCCGATTCTGCTTTTAGAACTCTTGGAATAACTAACTGTTGTTCATGATCTATAAAGAAGGTAATGTTACAACGACCTTCAAATCTTCAGTTCCCACGTTATCTGTTCCCTTACGCAAATAGCAGTCAAAATCAAATCCTTCACCTAATTTAAATCTTTTAATAGTAGAAGGAAAAGTCTCTGGCCATTTACTCATCTTTTCACACGCTTTAGATTTAAAGAGATCACGTCGTTTAACTGCATATTGTCGTACTTCAGTTCGCCTAATGTTGTCAAAATTCGTGGTTCCTAAACCCACCAAACATTCATATCCACTAACAGATAATAACTTTAAACAGTCACGCACAACCTTTAATTCATGATAACACTGTGTAGGATTTGGAGAACACTTTTTACATTGTTGATCATAATATTCTACAGCATCGAAGTGACGATGAGGTGCAGGAATAACAATCATTGGAGGACGTGCCTGAGCACATACATAACAGTTTTCCGGTGGATGATACGTTTTGGCAGTAAACTCAGTCCAATCATACCAACTATTATCCCAACATGGCGAATAATTATCATCAGGGTTACGAGAAATACTTTTAGCACGGCCATACACACCACCCGTATTATGAACCCATGAAACCAAAGTTCAATTTATCTTATCAGTACCCCATGTAGGTGGACCTAATTTTAGCACGACTTCCTAATTGATAATTAATAACAGGGCTCTAAAGTGCGACCAATTTGGTCGCCCATGCGACCTAATTTCTTAAATGTGCGACTAAAAACAAAATGAGGTTGCACCTGTGCAACTAGCCGTTCGAGGGGGAAAAAATAATTATTGTAAAAAAAATAGTTAACAAGTTTCCCGGTGGTTCAACAACAGATACACATAAGGGCCGTATCGTGGTCTAAACCAATCAGATATAGCGAAAGGCGGGACCTCCTTTTGATTGGCTGTGGTCTAGATGTGCCCGTACGTGTATACGTTTGAAAATGCATGTGCTGCAGGCAGCAGGTGAATAGCCAAGCTAGTCCATGAGCACCCAGCTGCAGACGTATGGTGTGAAGCTCCACAAGAAGTGGAGCTAGGAGCGACGGATATCCGGTGGATCCAAGTGAAGTGTAGGAACGGAAATCCGGTGAAGTTTGTAGTTTTTTGTACCTTTAAATGTCTTTTTGTAGCAGGAATACGGAAGGTTTTGTTATATATTTTTTTTAATAATATATAACAGTGCGACTTAGATTCCACTTTGGACCTACATGCGTTACATGCAAACCATAGGCTACGTTTGTTTACTTTTCAACACGTAGCGACAGAGACATTCTAAAGGGAAAACCTTTTTTTTAAAGAAACTTTGGTAGGATCAATAAAATCGTGTGTAGGCCTACAGATAAGCAATAAGATACAAAATTGATGACCCCTGTCTGGCTGGAAAATGACATGGAAATGAATGATCCCTTTTATTTGCGCTTCAACGGTTCCATGCAGCTCACGCGCGAATGCTGGCGCATGCGCGCAGTAGGCTTCAACGTCATACGATCCACCGGATATTCGTTGCTCCTAGCTCCACTTCCTGTGGAGCTTCACCCCATACGTCTGCAGCTGGATTCCACTCAGCTACTCAGACAAACTGAGCGCATGCGTCGCAGATGAGGAGATGAACAACAATGAAAAGAACAATTGACAACTTCTTCGTCAGTTAGGAGTCCACTGAAACCAAAAAGGGAAGAGTATATACATTTCGGAGAGAGTGGCTTGACCACTTTCCCTGGCTAAGATACAGTAAAACCGATAATATAATGCACTGCATTTACTGTAAAAAGTGCGGGAAGACCATGGCCGGAAATAGTGCATTTGTGATTGGTTGTAATACATTTCGAATCGAAACACTGAAAAAGCACAACGCATCTACAAAGCACACTACATGCTGCGATAAATGCACTGCCCAAGTGCCACTTCTCCCCGCTGCCTTTCAGAGGCAGGCAGCAGCAAACAGATCATCAGACGAGGCTGAGAGGATAATCAAATTTAACATTGCCTATAATATAGCAAAAGAAGAACTTCCCTTCACTAAGTTCAAGTCCGACATATCCGACATATCATCGCAGATACATTAAAAAAAAGACGTGTACGGAAATTAGCAACAGTGAGTACATGGCATTCCTGATCGACGGAGACACAGATATCTCCACAAAGGAATGCGTCATTGTGTACGGTCGTATCTTGCGGAGAGGAAGGCCGGTGAACATACTGATTGGACACATTGAGGTCGAGGTCAAGGTAAGCCATGTCTTGTAGCCTATGCCAATAATATGCTTACACTCGTTACTGCATTAACGGTAACACTTTACTTTACAGATCAGTAATAAGTAGGTAATTTTATAGTAATTTATACCTAATTTTATGGTAATAATAATTTTTAACCACATATTACAAGTAATAACGGTGCAGTTTCCAGGCAATTACTGTGCAGTTTCTAGGCAATAACAATGCAAACTGCTATACAGTTGGTACACAGGTATACAGTTGTATTGTTTCTGTCACTACACTGAAACAAATGAAGTAATTTCACACAAACTACATGGTATCAGGGCTGTAAAATACACCATCGCATGTTCCTACTTAATTTCTCAGCTGCGTTGATATACCCACCAAGTATCCTCTTTCTGACAGTTAGTGTTGTTTTGTGTAATTACCTTGAAAGAAATTGTGCAATTTTAGGGAAATTGCAGAGTATGAGGGCTGTAAAATGCAGAATCACCTATTTCCACTCAGTTACTTAGAAATTTAAAAAGGAACGAATGGTAGTGAATGACCCACAAAGGTTCACTTTATTGAACATACATATTGCAAAAAAACTGTTCTGTTACAGGTAGCATGGGGTATGATGAGAACAAACAATAAGGACTATAAACTCTGAACTCGTAATTGCCTTGCTAGTAACATCATTGTTTCACCCCACTATTTTAAGGTGTCTATTTGTAGTGAGGGGTTATACAACAGTTTATTTCATAGATGAATATTAACAAGCGACACCAAACCAGTAGGCTAGTATCATATTTATGTGCTTGAAGGGATTGTGTGGTTTGATTCCATGCGCGAGCACGATAAAAGGAGAATCCATCGGCAGCAGTAATCCACAATATAATGTGCATCCCTCTCGTCGTCTGATCAGTTTTTTTTGCTATTGGGAGTAGCCTGCAGTAGTTGGCAGTCCACAAACAGCAGCTCAGTCCAATAATATATGAAATGATCCACCATGTAGCTAATTCACTCCGTTTTTACCTATTCTCTCCAAGCAGTTAAACTTGAGTCCGAAGTTCTAATGATATACAGACAAACGTTCCCCCCAAATACAGTACTTCAGTGATAAAGCAGAATACGTGCACTCACTGAAAATAGTGGTTTAAGCGAATAAAGTAGTCTAGCTCTATTGTTTTCCGCGGTCTCGTTTATCTCCCTTTCCCTTCCTGTGAACCTTGACCTCAAACAACTGTGTCATTGGTGCACAAATTAAATTTAAAATACATATACATTTTCTTCAAAAGACATAAGGTTAAATACTCTTACAATATGCCCCTTGTAAATAAATTAGCATTTAACCAAATTAAATACGCTGTTTTTAACATCATATAAAAGCATGGACTTCTCCACCAATGAGAAATAAGGGTGACAGGAAGTGTATGAACTAAACCGCCAAGTTGGGAAGACGCAGGAAGAATGAGAGTTGGAGAACGATGACTAGTTTGTTATTTGTTTAAACCACGATTTTCTGTGAATGAAAGTAGACGGTTTACATAGGTCACCAGGTGATTTAGAACTAAGAATGGAGTTACATGTTTTAAAAATAGTTCAATGTTTTAATTTTACTTTGTTGTTTTTTAAAAATATATTGTTCAGTTTCTTTCCTTTTGTTTTGATCACGCCCATTACCAGTGCCGGCTAACAAACATCATTTTGCAATATTGAAATTGTTTAATAAAGTGAACGTTTGTGGTTGAAGAGAATGGATGTCATGCACATACTTTAAACAAAATTAATAAAAGTTCGGTAACACTTTACTTTACAGATCGGTAATAAGTAGGTAATTTTATGGTAATTGATACATAATTTCATGGTAATAATAATTTTTAACCACATATTACAAGTAATTACGGTGCAGTTTCCAGACAATTACTGTGAAATTGCTAGACAATAACAATGCGAATTGCTTTGATTTGAAGGTATAATAAAATGGTAATTATTTAAAGTAAATGTGTAAATACTAAAATGATAAAGTTCAGGATTTACTTATTGTGAAGTAATATGACTGTAATTACACCAGCATGGTGGTGTTATGAAGGAGTAAAATGTTGGTAAGTACATGGCTACTATCAGATGTTATGACATAACAACACAGTGATGAAAGATACTAACCAAGTCATTGTAGCACTTAGATAGTAAAATGTCATATAGTTTCTGTTACTACAATGAAACAAATTAATTAATACACTATCGCATGTTCCTACTTAATTTCTCAGCTGTGTTGATATACCCACCAAGTATCTTCCTTAAGATAGTGTTGTTTTTGTGCAATTACCTTGAAATAAATTAGGTAGTTTAAGGGCAATTGTACGTTATCAGTGCTGTAAAATACAGAATCACCCATTTCCACTCAATTACTTAGTTATTACCATCTGAAATATGCTGAAATATGCTACCATGTGCTGAAATTGTTGACTTTAACAGACAAATACCTAGACTGCAGAACTTTTATTAATTTTGTTTGAAGTATGTGCATGACATCCATTCTCTTCAACCACAAACGTTCACTTTATTGAACAATTTCAATATTGCAAAATGAAATAAAAATAAAATAAAATAAAAAACAACAAAGTAAGATTAAAACATTGAACTATTTTTAAAACATGTAACTCTGTTCTTAGTTCTAAATCACCTGGTGACCTATGTAAACTGTCTACTTTCATTCACAGAAAATCGTGGTTTAAACAAATAACAAACTATTCATCGTTCTCTCATTCTTCCTGCGTCTTCCCAATTTGGCAGTTTAGTTCATACACTTCCTGTCACCCTTGTTTCTCATTGGTGGAGAAGTCCATGCTTTTATATGATGTTAAAAACAGCGTATTTATATTGGTTAAATGCTAATTTATCTACAAGGGGCATATTGTAAGAGTATTTAACCTTATGTCTTCTGAAGAAAATGTATATGTATTTTAAATTTAATTTGTGCACCAATGACACAGTTGTTTGAGGTCAAGGTTCACAGGAAGTGAAAGGGAGACAATAGAGCTAGACTACTTTATTCGCTTAAACCACTATTTTCATTGAGTGCACGTATTCTGCTTTATCACTGAAGTACTGTATTTGGTGGGAACGTTTGTCTGTGTATCAGTAGAACTTCAGACTCAAGTTTAACTGCTTGGAGAACATAGGTAAAAACGGAGTGAATTAGCTACATGGTGGATCATTTCATATATTATTGGACTGAGCTGCTGTTTGTGGACTGCCAACTACTGCAGGCTACTCCCAATAGCAAAAAAAAAAAAAACTGATCAGACGACGAGAGGGATGCACGTTATATTGTGGATTACTGCTGCCGATGGATTCTCCTTTTATCGTGCTCGCGCATGGAATCAAACCACACAATCCCTTCAAGCACATAAATATGATACTAGCCTACTGGTTTGGTGTCGCTCGTTAATATTCATCTATGAAATAAACTGTTGTATAACCCCTCACTACAAATAGACACCTTAAAATAGTGGGCTTAAACAATGATGCAATTACGAGTTCTGAGTTTATAGTCCTTATTGTTTGTTCTCATCATACCCCATGCTACCTGTAACAGAACAGTTTTTTTGCAATATGTATGTTCAATAAAGTGAACCTTTGTGGGTCATTCACTACCATTTGTTCCTTTTTAAATTTCTAAGTAACTGAGTGGAAATAGGTGATTCTGCATTTTACAGCCCTCATACTCTGCAATTTCCCTAAAATTGCACAATTTCTTTCAAGGTAATTACACAAAACAACACTAACTGTCAGAAACAGGATACTTGGTGGGTATATCAACGCAGCTGAGAAATTAAGTAGGAACATGCGATAGTGTATTTTACAGCCCTGATACCATGTAGTTTGTGTGAAATTACTTCATTTGTTTCAGTGTAGTAACAGAAACAATACAACTGTATACCAAGCAGTTTGCATTGTTATTGCCTAGAAACTGCACAGTAATTGTCTGGAAACTGTACCGTTATTACTTGTAATATGTGGTTAAAAATTATTATTACCATAAATTTAGGTATAAATTACTATAAAATTACCTACTTATTACTGATCTGTAAAGTAAAGTGTTACCAAAAGTTCTGCAGTCTAGGTATTTGTCTGTTAAAGTCAACAATTTTAGCACATGGTAGCATAGCCTATTTCACAGATGGTAATAACTAAGTAATTGAGTGGAAATAGGTGATTCTGTATTTTACAGCACTGATAATGCACAATTGCCCTAAAACTACCTAATTTATTTCAAGGTAATTGCACAAAAACACACTATCTTAAGGTAGATACTTGGTGGGTATATCAACACAGCTGAGAAATTAAGTAGGAACATGCGATAGTGTATTAATTAATTTGTTTCATTGTAGTAACAGAAACTATATGACATTTTACTATCTAAGTGCTACAATGACTTGGTTAGTATCTTTCATCACTGTGTTGTTATGTCATAACATCTGATAGTAGCCATATACCAACATTTTACTCCTTCATAACACCACTATGCTGGTGTAATTACAGTCATATTACTTCACAATAAGTAAATCCTGAACTGTATCATTTTAGTATTTACACATTTACTTTAAATAATTACCATTTTATTATACCTTCAAATCAAAGCAATTTGCATTGTTATTGTCTAGCAATTTCACAGTAATTGTCTGGAAATTGCACCGTAATTACTTGTAATAAGTGGTTAAAAATTATTATTACCATGAAATTAGGTATTAAATTACCATACAATTACCTACTTATTACCGATCTGTAAAGTAAAGTGTTACCGCATTAACCATATGTAGTATTCTTATCTTTGAAAATAATATATATATATATAGAAGTGTATATATAGAAGTGTATATATATATATATATATATATATATATATATATATATATATAAGCATAAATGTAATAAACTGAAAACTAACAACTAGATTGCATTATAAACTATTGATCTGGAAAGTTAATGATATCTTTTTTAAAATAGGAATATATGCTGCCAGAAAGAAAGCATTTGCTGGTCTTGGGGACCAGTGCAGTAACTGGCTGGAGAAAACCGTTGCTCTGGGTGCTGATGGTGCTGCTGTTAATTTGGGCAGCAAAGGGGGTGTCAGCCCTTCTGCAGCAAGAGGCAGGTGACCACATTGTGCCTTTCTTCTCACAGGTAAGACTAGAAGTCGAGGTATGACTAAACACTCTAAAGTCATGTGGGTTATTTTCTTTTATATAGCAGATGTATCTAGATTTAAAAATTGACTGTCGTTTCAGATTGGAATTGGCAATGTTGTCAGTGCAGAGGGATAATCCAATGATGGGGCAACTGTATGATCTTCTACATTTAATTTGGAAGACATACCATTTCAGCCCAAAATCAGTGAGAGAGCTCAGGGTCATTGGGGCTGACTTGGGTGTAAATGTGCTGATGCCCAGTGGGGTGAAGGGGACAAGGTGGCTCCCACATGTGTCAAGGGCCCTGGAGACATTTCTTAAACCAGGACAGTTCACTGCTGTGTACTATCATATGGACCATTTGGTAGGGTCCTCTGCCAATGCAGACATTGCAGGCCGAGCTACAAAGGCCAGTATTTTCTTTCATAAAATTCTTTGCATTGAATTTATTTACGACATTGTTGTTGGTTTTATGTTTTTTTTATGAATTTAGTTCATCAGTATTCTTTGTGACTAATTTGTATTGTTGTATGATACAGGTTAAGAAATCAATGGAAGATGCCATTTTTGTAGCCTTTTGCCATTTTATTGCAGACGTGTTCAGTGGCATTAGTAAGTTTAGCCTCCTACTTCAGAGGAATGATATAATCTTACCACAGGTAAGAGAGATGAAGTGGCATTGTGTTTGAGTTGTGTTTGTGGTCACCTTAAGCTTAGTGTTAATAATACTAAACTATTATATCTAAACAGGCAGTTTGTGGCCTTGAAAAAATGCTGGTGACCACAGAGGCAATGGCTGCGAAACCCAAACCTGGTGGAAGACTGTCAGAGTTCCTGGCAGACATGAGACTGCAAAGGAATCAGCAGCAGGATGAGGGTGAAATGGCAGTCTACAAATTCCAGGTATGTGTATGGTTCTGTCTCTCATTTAAACAGACACCAGTCTATTTGTACAATATGTTAATATGTAACTCACAATCTCTATGCATGGTTTATGCAACACACAGACAATAACACTCAAAGGAGAGGCATCAAAGCTGGCAGGTGGTGGTGTTCCTGCCACCAAACGTAAAAAAAAGTAATGGATGCAACAATCAAATCCACTGTAAACCATCTGAAAGCAAGATTTAGTAGCATTCTAGGCAAGTGTGGTCACCCGTCTTAAATACATGAGTGAGTAATATTGTCACTCATTTACTAAAATGTATTTTTTCTTACAATAGGGGAGAGTGCTTCAGAGTCTGACACAGCCAAGGCTATCAAATGCTTCAACATTTTTAATCCTGATAGCTGGCCAGAGAACCAAGAGGACTTGGTGGACCATGGTGCTGATGGCCTTGCATTTCTCTTGGATCACTTCTCCACAGTCCTAAGAATGTAGGTGGTGGATTACTACAATCTTCTGTGTGCTTGTAGTATGCATTTTGTTCATGTGAACACTGATTATCTGTGTAATCATTTTCAGAAATGGTGTAAACACCGAGCTTGCAAAAGAAGAGTTTGTAGGCCTCAAGCTGTTAATTGCCAGGATGTTTAAAGACAAGACCTACCTTGGCCTTTGGGAGCTCATGTTGACCAGAGAGCCCTACTGCTCAGAGTACAAGGTCATTTTATGTTCATAGTTTTTTCTTAAGATTGTGTCAGTTTTCCTATGTAACACACATTGCTTAAACAAATCTCTTGAATCTATTTTTGCCAGAATATCCTGCACCTTGTACACCTTATGCTGGTCCCCCCTGTCTCAGCTGCAGTTTGTGAGAGAGGTTTTTCTGCACAGAAGAGGATCAAATCTGACACTAGAGCATCCCTTCATTCAGACACAGTGGAAGATCTGATACGAATCAGTGTAGAGGGGCCAAGTCTGGAGGATTTTGATGCTAGGGAGAGTGTGGCAGCTTGGTTTAGCCAAGGCCAGAGAGCTAGAAGGCCTAACTACAGGAGTTGGCCATCAGAGGGGCATGTGGCTACAATGGAGGATAGTGCATTAAATATTGAGCTATGAAATGTTCAGTTTAGGGTGTTAATGAGATAGATGTTGGGCCTTAAAACATTTCCATTTATAAATACGATTTTCTTTTATTCATTGAGATTTTTAAAGTTTACATTTTATCTTTTTAAAGCCTTAGACCTGTCTTATACAATTCTGTTTTTAATAAAGAACGTTATGTTTACCAGATTCTGAGTTAATTATTTACAAGTCTATATTGCCTGTATGGACAGTAATTTAAAAAATGAACCTGTAAAACTGCGGTGTTAAATGCGATGCTATCAAAAATTTGTGTGCACCTAACTTTTGTGCTTGTGCACCCAAGAAAAAAAGTTAGGCGTGCCAGTACAACCAGTGCCAAAAGTTGGTCTAGAGCCCTGAATAACTTCATCAGCAGCAACAATATATTCACTTCACTATTCACATTTATCCTTTTTACACTTCAGTTGCATCTCAATACTTTCAGCAACTGTACCTTCGGGTGAACAGAAGTAAGTTTTCTGGGAGTTTGCCAAAGTTGTACGTGGCGACCATTCTTTGGACCTAATTCTACAACATATAAAAAAATCCGGAACTTCTTTAAAGAACACCTAGACTGAGCATCTAATGACTTGTTCAAGCATAATTCACTGTTTGCATGATGAATCAAACTCTCTAGCCTTTAATGCTACATCCTTTGCTATTTCATCTGCTAAAGCATTGCCTCGTGTAATTAAATCATCCCCCTTTTTATACGCCCGACACTTACAAATAGCCAAACGAACAGGTTGACATCATAGCAGTTAATAACAGTTGTATTTAATCCAAATGTTGAATTGGAGAGCCATCTGATTTCTTAAACCCTCTCTGTTTCCATTGAGCACCATGGACATGACAGACATTGTGCGCACACGCACTATCAGTAGAAATGATAATGTCTTGTCCAACAGCTAACAAACAAGCCTCAGTAAGAGCCTTTAACTCTACCAATTGTGCTGAACAAGGCTGTTTACAAGGAATACACATTACGACTTCAAACGTCTGTACTCCTTTTAACTGAATAACACTAAATCCTGCATATGTCATAATTATGGCTAAACCATCCACAAAAAACATCAGACCAGATTCAAGAGGTTTGCTTTCCAAATCCGCGCGCAATTTAGAAGAAACTAAAGAATCTGTTACACATTTATAAGGAGTTCCTTCATAATCCAAGGGAATCCTATCCGCTGGATTTATTGCCATATCACATGTCTTAATGGTAACATCTGGACAAAAAGACAAATCATTATACTTTCCAACATACTAACATCAAAATTAGAAATCCAATAAACACGCATCATTGATAAAGGACGAGACACCTCCTCATCAGCCTGCGTCAGAAGAGACATATATGCCACAGGGCCACCCACAGACACCCTCTGAGAAGTACACTCTATTTTCAGACCTAATTTGCACAGCGCATCGCGGCCAAGAAGATTTACAGGGGTTGAGAAAGACAACAGTATTGGCATAACTGTGGTATGTGTTCCTGCCTGAACTGTGACTGGTGCAGAAAATGGAAGCAATTGAACGTGTCCTGAAAACCCTATTGTCCTAGCGACCTTCCCTGACTCATCCTTTCTAATATGTGGGACATAAGAACTATTAACACAAGTATAAGTGGCTCCAGTATCAACTAATAATGATAGTGTATGTCCTTGTATTATTGCAGAGATATGTGGTTCCTCATCTAGTCCCTGAGTTACCTGAGAAACTGTATCTAATTCAAAAGCTAGTCAGTATTGCCCCATGGGATCAAAATTCACAGGACCTGCCAATGGAGACTGACTTCTGACCCACCGGAATCCGATCCCCGCCTACCCCCGCAACAGTCTGTTGGCGGTTTGGGCACGAGAAGAAGATGTGTCCAACACCCCCACAAAGCCAGCACTGAGCGTCTTGAGGGGTCATTTGAGCAAAGCCTTGTCCACGCACCCATCATCTAGCTCTCCACAAAAAGGGTGTGGCCACTGGATTACGTGGTTGCCAAACGGTAGGTGGTTCCTGCTGGAACTGTGGCTGTGAAAAGTGAGACACATGGTGATGAATTCAGAGCAATAGGGAGCGGTGCAGTAGCTTGACAACGATTCAGATAAGCAGCTGGCAAAGTAGCCCAGACACGGGTACAGTATTTCATGAAGGATATGTGATCAGTAGGATCTCCCACTATCGAATCCAAGTCAACCTTGCTCAAGGCGTCAGTCAAAGCGTCCTTGCCGATAATAATACCAAACAAATACTTAATGTCCCCAAGGGCAAGTGTCTGTCCCTCAGTCTGGTCTTCAAATGTCATACTCCTGCTCCTTCTTGAATCGAGGGGAGACGTGAAATCAGACCCTGTACGTCAGTATGTCCCCAGGGCTGGTAATGCGAACCAGAACCCTTAACAATAATTGGCATTTGTATACCAAATGGATAAATATTCTTAACTAAACCCTTCGTGAATGATGTCAGTCCTTGTTTATATGTGTTCACATCCTTTAATTTACCAAGGGTGTTTTTTCAATTTATCATATAATAACGGAGCCATTAGCCTTGCATTATCATCTATTTCGTCTTCCCCTTATTCATCTGTGCTAGCGGTGACGCAGCTATGCAAATTCTCAACATTGGTCTCATTCTGATCCTGTAACAAAACTGTCAGTGGAGCACCCTCTGGCGTATGCCCCCTCAAATACCCACGTTGTACAGAAAGCGCACACAAATCCTCATGGTGTTACCAAAACTTATATATTTCTTATATATTTCTATAGCTATATGAATCAATTGAGTCAAACTCTCAACATGGCCCAGACGAGCCACTACATCCCTCTAATTGTACTAAAATCCTAAGATCCAACGTTCCCATTTTGGGCTATGGATCACAGTCCTTTTTGTACACTTTTCCCAATTTTTGGAATTTGCTTCTCAGCCACTTTATTTTTATATATCACTTGCTCAAGCGGCATCAGTTCCCTTGTATGTTGCTCCTCCATGTTTTTACAGCACACTAATTCAACAACCGCTATCGTGTAATCCACAAAACAACCTACAACCGGATGTCACCTCGTTCGCTATGCAGTGTAAGAACACACAAAAAGGTTAGTTTGGAGATTTTAATTACCACACTCGTCCCTCTCGACGTTTCCAATGGCAAACAAATAGCCCTGGTAGTCTTCAAATCCATCCGTTTTACAAATCTGAAATAAACAACTAAAACTATTACAACATATTTTATATTGTAATCTTTTCTCCACCTTACTTTCTTCTTATTCTTCTTATTATTTTTATATTTTTATTTCTCTTATATATATATATTATATATAGGTCGATATTCACTTTACCATCCTCCCCACTTTCCAGCTATGCATTGATAAAGAAATAGCTTGACCAAGAAATAGTTAGCATCTTAAAAAAAATAAAAAGTACATCCCCTGAATGATTCAGTTGCACTACATGCACAGGACGCCGAGAAAAGAAGTGACAGGTAAACAACTGAACCAAACCTCTCTCAGTACCACAGACCTGAGGCGACACATACATCATTCCAAGTTAGAGACACACAGTTGTCCATCCAAAGAACACACGCAAGCATAGGCGCCTTTGGCCAGGACACAGGAGACGACAAGAAGCAACCCTTTCACCCTGGACTGGCGTCAAGGACCTGCAAGCATCCCAACCGTACAAGACGCATATTTCGAACTCTAGAGGCAGGAGATACAAACGTTAAAACACAAAAGACAGTTACAGCGTAAGGTACTACGCTTCACAAAAGCATAGTTTCCTTACTCATAAAGATTTAACACTCATATTAAACACAAATCATTCATCCTATGAGCAGAAACTTTCGCATCACGAGAAAACGGTCTCGTCACTCAGTCACATTTATTACGCAGACATCAGGGTTTTTTTTTTTCATTTCTTCGGCCCGACAAGGGTACTGACTCCCCAGGCCATATCCTGGACAATAGGCCTGTAAAGCTGGCCCTTCAATTACAAGATTCTATTGCCTAGGGGCGCAAAGGGAGCAGTCCCAAAAGCATGGACATACAGATGGATTAATTGAGTACCCCGCATTCGTGACTGCCCCGTCACGAGATTGCACTTTTTCCATTATTCCATATATCTTTACACTTCTGGCCCACGTCTCCTCCGTCAAGTCCTATATTAAGCTAAGCTATGAGATTTCGTGGCCTCTGACACGGCAAAATATCTTTTCACATGCAATTAAAAGATACTGCAAACAGGACCTAAACTCGAAGACAATGACATAGATAACAACAAAAACACAGTTAAAAACTGTGAAACAAGTTAGATGACACAACATAAAACAATATTGAGTCATGCAACACGAAAAGAACCTGCAATCAGCCCATGGACACACCACAGACAAATAACAAAATCCTCTTCAATTTGACCTATATTTTATCGATGAAGGCAAAAAATGAACAGAAAAAACCTCCTGAACATTTCTTCTCCCACACAAGTTCGTGGAGTGATGGATCCAAAAATTCTTAAAAACCAATTACATGAATTTATTAACTTACCCAAGCCAATCAGCGCGGAAGCAAAAACTTCCCGTCCCAAAAGGGAGATGGGTCCAATTAAAACGCAAACCGTTCGTGACACCAAATATGTCGTTTTCTCAGAGAAATAGTCAGGAGGAGGTTTACTGTTCACAGGTCTTTATTTGCGTTCACCGAGAGGATAGCTGACCACAGACAGAAGCATCTCCTAGCCATCCTAACCATCAGTCCTATACTGTCTCCTTTTATACTAAACACATCAGTATCATATTAACTAGTGTCCAAATTCAGACAAAGTGAGCTTACTCATCCTTATCCTTACAAGGGTGACTCCCAACATAGCGAACACCTAGGTAATGGTTCTCTTCTGTCAGCAGTTACTCTGCTGAGTCTTCAGTATGCCAGACACACACATTCTATTCCTGTACATACACTTTCCCAGTTTCTCTTACAGAAATTACAAGACCAAATAAGGAAAATTGACGTCTTATTGTTGGCTGACTTTGTTTAACTATTTGTCGAGCTAGTAAGCTTTCATTGTGAGTGCAAAATATTAAGTTCAACAATTAAGTAGGCAAAGGGTGGGTCCGTAGGCGGGGCCAGTGGGGTGGCCATCCTCTGACCAGTGGTGGCCATGGCCCCCCCTGGCCCCCACATGGCCACGCCCCTGCCTGGGTTAGGGTGTCTGAGTTTTAAACTGGCTACAGTGGATATTAGAGAAAGATATATGTCATGTGAACTCACTACAGGATATTAGAGAAAGATGTATCTCATGTGAACTCGCTACAGTGGATATTAGAGAAAGATGTATCTCATGTGAACTGGCTGCAGTGGATATTACAGAATCTAAATCATTAAAGTCAGTCTGGCCAAACCTGCCTATTCTAAGCTGTTCCTTTGCCAGAAAAATCGGGCACCAATGAAAAAAGAAACCCTATGCACATGTCATCGGAATCAGTGGTCTAATTTGTTGTAGCTCTGTCTGGTAGTATACATCTGATAGATCCTCGTTGATCCCGCCTTTGAGAACTTTCTGTCTATGGGATCTTTGCCAGACCAAGCTCCGTCTACGAGCTGGGTGCGACAGCCAGGCTACAGTATCACTGCACTAGAGGGCATTGTGGCACATTAAAATGTTACCCAGTGTAATTCAGTGGTTTCAAACAGGGAAAGTCCCTTCATGTTTTGCTTCAGCTTGTACATTTAAAGCAGGTAATTTTTCCCAATTAGCTCATCTACCTGGCTGAAGAGTTGTGCCAATTAGACTCAGCAGATTTAGCGAATGGCTGGAAGAAACACTGTTGTAGGACTTTTACCTTTGGGTTTCTTGCCTCAGGTGACATTTCATTTGGCTACATGGAAAGAGGCAGCTGCTATGACACTAACTGTCCATGTGTGCGTGCCTACATAATGTTTTCCCTTCCTCCCTCCTGCCCTTTTTATTTATTTTTTATTTATCCTTTCTTTTGTATTTATTATTTATTCAGGGTTTATTTCAGATATATATAGAATTTTAGGTAGATATAAAATCTCTTTTCAAAGAGATCTTGCCAAGACAGTAGCACAGACAAGTAGTTTTAACAAGGCAATCACAAAACAAACACAAAAAGGCAACAGGAATCTCAACGCAAAGTGCATTCCAGTACTATGCACCAAGCCTTACCATCAAACACAGCACAGCCGTACTGCGTGGTAGATGCCAGGGGCTTGCAGGTACTGCGTGGTGGACCAGCTTGTTGTCATAGTTACCGATGCTGACCTCGAACTGGATGGGCTCGCCTGGTTCCTGGATCATGCAGGCTCCGTGGGACATGGCACACAGGCTGTACTTCCTCCTGCGCTGGTATTTCTATGCAAAGCACACACATGCAAAAAAAAATCCCTTTCCCTTAGTGTCAGCGTGAACAAGCAGGCTACAATGGAGGTGTGGGTTTGGTACGGATTTGCATCGGCAGGGGTCAGGACATTAGCTTTGGACTCACAACCCACAGAGCAACAGAACAGTCACACCAACCATGGCCAGTATGGTTAGGGTGAGATTATGTTTGGGGTTTGGGTATGTTAGACAGAGGTGCCAATAAAAGGGGGGGGGGCAAAATGATGAAAATGAGCTTCACAGGAGACTATGATATGGTTGGGGTGTGGGCCCCAAAATTATTTTCTTTTAGGGGGCCCATAATTCCTAGCAGCACCCCTGATGTTAGAATATGGTTATATCTCAGTCTGGTGGCTGTAGTAAGACACTGGGCACTATTAATCATTATTACACCTAAAGATTTCATTATAAGACGAAGGCCTTCAATCTTGAAAAAATTGGGCCTTTTAATACTCTGTTAGCAACAGTAAAAGTTCTTTTGGTAACACTTTATTTTACAGTTCCTTTTTTAGTGTATACATGTAATGACATGTAATATTATGTACTTACACTGTACATACCTAATACTAAGCCTAACCACCCTTTGGTACAGTAAGTTCATAATGTTACATATTTTTACATGTAACATTGTTACATTTGTACCTACTTTATGTAGTGGGGACAGTAAAATAAAGTATATCCATGAGAAGAGAAATTGTTTTTAGCGAAGCAAATAGTGAATACCTGAACAACCAAGATGTCATCGCTGGATATTTTGTCCACCTCCTTGTCAGCTTTGCCCTCCAACTGAGTGGACAGCTCAACGAGTACCCTTCCTTGATATGCCACACCTTCGCCTTGAAAAGATAAATTACATTTCATTGGCTAACATAAATCATAGCTCATAATTTATAACCCAAACGTGCTGTTTACCAGCTAATTGCAGCTAATAAACAGCCTAATACTCCAGGATGGGATAACATATCAGTAAGCTTGTTATGATTGTCCATTTGTAATGCACCATCAACACTCAATGTTAAAATTTTCATTTTCATGTGCCAGTTTCACTCAACAGTTAATATCTTACAATGGCAGAGGTTATCAAAAGTCTAGGCACTAAAGTCTTGCACTGTGTTTCACATTAAATAAGAAAAATCATTCCTTATTATGGTTTTCTACAGGACTTTTCATTTTTTTTATTTCACATATATATTGATATTTAGATAATGTGTGCATTCAGTGACATTGGCATATTCACACAATGACAGTGGGCATTTAATGTAATAGTTACATACACATTATGTAGTAGGTGAATTGTTGTTATTATTATTATTATTATTATTATTATTATTATTAATAATAATAATAATAATAATAATAATAATAATAATAATAATAATAATAATAATAATAATGCATGAAAATATCCAAGTGATCTAAAGAGTCAAGAGGGCAGTGGAATATGAGGGTGTTCTATTTAAATGATGCACTTATCTGGTAACTGTAACTATGCATCAAACCCTACAGGTAAGTCACAATGGCAGCTAGGTAACATCATGCTGCTTATAGAACACAACTCTGTACAAACTAGAACTTTTGTTCACTCTGTCTTGAGCTTGTGTGAAGGTTAGTTGAGTTGTGTTTTACTGGTGATTTTATGTGGTTTTGCTTTTTCCTGAACTGCTGCCTGGCAGCACGGCAGGACAGGAGTGGAGGACGGACCAAGGACATTAAGAAAAGGGTTGGAAAATATAAACTACATGAATTAAAGAGAGAATTGGAGGCTCTGGGAGTGAATATTGATGAGGACCATGACAAAAAGAAGAAAGGTAAAAAGACCAAACGAGAACTTCGAAGACTCCTGGTAGCGGAGTTAAAGAAGGTCGGACTGGACAACACAAAACAAACATTTGTCAAAACGGAGGATGATAAAACATCTGCTGGAAACGGACTCATTGAAGAAAAGGACTCGCAAGGAAAAGAGGGATTTTCTTTTCCGATGGATATTCCTGGAGAAACTGCTAATGTGCTACATGATCTGGATGATGTGCTTGACAGAGAGTTAGAGGAGATGGAGAGGACTGCTCAGAGGGAAGCAGGTGTCAAAGCTGTGATTGACAGTGTTCTGGACACAGTGGAGTCCACTCTGGGTAAGTAGGGGTCAGCAACCTTAGGCTACAAGAAGTCTAACATCACTAGGAGCAGATTCCTTCTCTAAATTTAGCTAGTCTACTCCTAATGAAGATTCAGAGTAACAGAAATGCTATATAAAACGTACGATCATATTAAAGCTCAAAAACAGTTGGTTAGCATTACTGACACAAATTTCTCATATATTTAGCTTCAGAGTTGGCCAGTATTCAGCCCAAAGTCAATGAGGACATGGAGTGTGAGGTCAAGGCTGTCCTGAACGATGTCTTGGACCAGGTTGACGACACTCTGAGTGAGTGGAACTACACACAGGCACACACAGACACACATTTTACATCTGGACCAGGCCCACTGACGGGGGGGACAAACGGGTCTCTTGTCCCGGGCCCAGGGTAAGGATGGGCCCAGAACTGGTCCCTCCTTACATTATAGACTATGTGCGGGGGGCCCCATCAGATTATCTTGTCCCGGGCCCAGCCAAGACTGTCAGCGGGCCTGACCTGGACTACTGCATCTGTCTTCTTATTCATTAACTTAAATCTTAAATAATCCTAAATAATCTTTAACCTTAGCATGGTGTCCCTGCTTCTTTTTAACTAGGTTTTAACTTTTTAATCTTTAACTGAGCAAATTGGGCAGAGACGAGTTACTGTTTCATATAGGTTTTACTTATTTTATTTCACTTTATTTATTTAGTATTGTGTTGACTGTGATGTGTGTTTGTCTCTGTATGTCTCTTATGCCACTATTAAAGACAAATTTCCATTGTATGCAAGTTTAATGGACAATAAAAAACAAGTCTATTTGAAGCCTATCTGAAGTCTAACCAGTGCACCACTTTTTAAAAACTTTTCATCTTTTTTATCTATATGTATTATGATTTGCTACTTTGCTGCTAGAATCCCAATGTCCTTGAAGAGACCTCCTGAATGGATTAATAAAGCTGCATTCTACTCTTTCGTAGATAAAGACACCGCTAACGTGAACCCTAACATGAGAGTGGAGCAGGAGGGGGTGCTGGAACAGATGGAGTGTGTGGCTTCAGACAGAGCTGGGGCAGACACAGACATCGTCCTCAAGAGCCTGGAGCAGAGCCAGGCAGACGAGGAGGACAGGGCACACGTTCGACGTCTGCTGCGCTACAATGGTCTTCTCAGGAGGAGGTTCTGGTCTGTCCCCACCAGGAAGTCCCGCTGGGCACAGTGAACCAGATGACCTTATTATAATGGAGTAACAAAACTTTTTTTTTTTTTTTGAAAAACTTCTAATGCCATCCAACATCACTATATTCATGGAAATGCATATGAATTTATTAAATATCTTTCAAAAACCCACTATCGAGTTTGATTTGTTGTGTTTTGTTGTGTTTTTCCACTTGCGTTTGACTGTCAAGGACACCTCATTGGTACAATAGTCTGGTTTTGATAAACGAATCAGAATACTATAGCATGAGTACTATAACACTATGAATACTATAGCAGAATACTTTAACTATAGCATGGCTTGACTAAGTGTGCAGGGTTACTGCCATCACTGCATCAGCTTCACCACACTGTTCAAGGAACTTTTTCCAGCAAAAAAAAAAATGATTTTATGACATTTGAATTCTTTAGTGCCCTTATTCTCATGTTTTGGTAGTATTTACAAGCTTCAAAATCACTCAATAGACGTTCTTGTCAATGAACTAGGTAAATCATACTCCATTTAAAGCGACTGTAAGCAGGAGTAGAGGTCTTCATTGTCACTATACAAAGTATAGTGAGATGTCGTTTGGAGCAGCCAACAGATGCACAAGAAGACAGTATATAAGGATAAGAATTGAAATAGATAAAAAATAGCTAGTAAGAGTGAAAATATAAGTTTAACTGTGTGACTGTAGCTTGACTTGGGTTTAACTGAACGATTCGTCCCTGCATTGCCCCAGACTCAAACCTGTGACTCTGCAGCACCACAGATTGTATGAAAACATGCCACTAAGTGAGCTAAAACAGACTATTACTGTAGGCTACAGGCTACTAGCCAAGTCAGCAGCACATCCCCATGAGGTGTCATGAGGGGGTTTACTAATGTACTTTCTGCACACACAGCTACCAAATGGCTTGCGTTACATGGCCAGGGGGCTAAGATGGGGAGCAACAACAGTTCTTAGCCTCCAAGTATGGCAGACAAAGAAAACTAACTAAACAAAACAAACTGTGGAGACCACTTTCTATCTCGTTCCACCTTTCCAAGGTTGAGGTCACCGTAGGGGTCAGGCAGTCCGGTGAACTCTCAAGGACTACCGTAGAAGTTGACATAGCAAGGGCCAAATGTGGGGAGGAATCCCACCTCCGTCTCCCCCACTTGGACTAGAAAAAGAAAGAGAGAGGGAGAGAGATAGAGAGGGAGAGGGAGGAAAAACAAGGTCAGTGATGGGCCTCACCAGTCGCATCACACATACGTGAGTAGGAACAACATGTAGAGCTGGTGGGTTACTATTGAGTGAGGGTGCTCTTATTACACTGCGTGAGGTGGGTTAGGGCAACTGGCTTCATTAGAGCTGGTCATTAAGAGGACTATATAGCTTCAGCATGTCTAAGCAAACAGATAACAGAGTGGCGTAGATGCTTAATGGCCAATTCACAGCTTGGGTTAAGAGATAAATTACGAAAGAGGTATTTGTTAGGTTTCATTGTGGGTGGCATTCACTGCTGACTCCGTGAAAAGTAGTTTTGTGGCACATGGACAAACACTCACAAACAAGCAAACAAATGAACACATCTAAACACAAATGCAAAATCACATGCACTTCAAACAATATGGCAAACAAAACCAAAAGACACAATAAATCCAAAATGGAGATAGAAATGTTTAAAGATAGACAGGACAGCTGATAAAGATGCAAGATGTTGAAACCAAAAGACTAACATCTGTTGACCAGGCTATTAGACTTAATTTTAGACAATTTAATCTAATTAATATATTTTTTAAAAGAAAAACACAATTTAGTGCAATATGTTAAAAATGTAGAAATGTAATACAACTAAAATAAGTCTTTTGGACCCAGAGAGAGACAGACAGACACCAGAGATCAGTGACTGAACCTTGAGATGATGGTAAAGCCCCCCATAGTCTGACTGCTCATCTACACCAACAAGAGGAGGAGAAACAGGTCTGTGATCAACACTGTTTCAAATCAGCAAACACTAACATGATTTTACATGGACATCAACTCACTAAATAAGCTCCATCACCAATACATAATTCTGTAAAGCTTTATTTATTACATAAACTTTAGGACTATAGCTTACATATTAATAACATCAACATATTTCTGATATGTTATTTATATTATGTCATGATATAAATGCAATATTTACAGTGCACACACTCACAGACACTTGAAGATATGCTTTTTGAGACACAGAGACAATGGGTAGAGGGCTCCTTGTTAGTTGCCCGTTCTGTGCTTAGGCTGTAAATCCCTGGACTACCCACAACATTTTAGGAGATTAAACACAAAAGGGAGGGACATCAGCGTCATCCTCAGCGTTGTCTGCTGGGGCTTTTTTTGTTTGCATGGGGCTGAGAGGTAGAGGCTTTCTGGAGCAAGAAGGTTTAGAGATGTCACATCAAAGATCACACTGAACTTTTGGAAAATCTAGACATACAAGTTTCGCACACATGGCCATCTGCGTTGTTAGGCTACATCATAGACAGTAGAAGGGCTACATACCAATAAGCTTTACATGGCCGTTCAGATTCCATCCCCAATTGGTGACGTCAGAAGATGAGGTGACCATCAGCAAAAAAAAAAAAAAGGCAGCAGAAGTCGCTCAACTTAAAGAGGCTGAGTAATCGTTAGCCCCATGTCAGAACCAGTGTTTTAATGCATCTATATTCAGATCTTCATTTTGGAGAATAAACAATTGACGAGTAAAACTGCCCTCCATTATTATCTGTTTTTTACATATAGCCTTTGTGAGGGCCTTTCACCACATACAAAGCGGTAAACAAACTTTGGAATAGGCTTTTTGTTTATTGGTTTGATTGTCTGGGCAAACAGTTTTAGTTTAAGTGTTAATTGAAGGGAGACCCATGAAAATAGATACGTATTTGGAATGGAAATAACAATAGACGTAACTTTTTTTAATGTAAATATTTATTTAACATGTTCAGAGAGATTTGTATCTTCACAAGTAAAATTATTTAGTATATAATCCCATATATAAAAGTTCTAAACGACACATCAAAGTGCAAAAAGAAAAAAAGTGCTCAAACTTTCCATGAACTTTAAGCACAGGGTAAGAACTCAAATAAAAGTCATTTCTAGAACATATCATACAGTGATCAAATACAGAGTTTTTATGAAGTGAACCATCATGAAGTGAAGGGTTGTGGTGATTAATCAGACATGTTATAAAATGATTAAAAACATTAGGCTATTGGCAGTTAGTGCTTGGAAATGATTGTCACGATGGCTTCTGATCCGATGTGTTACCCTCTTAGAGCAAAGGTCTTCTTCATCGGAAAGGCTTCACAATCTTCATGGAAATGTAATTCTGTGAAAAAAATGATATGGCACAATCAGACCCCAGATATTACTTAGGCTATGTCCACATTAATGCGGATAAGTATAAATTCGCTTATCCGTAGTGAAAACAATCTCCGTCCACACTGTCGTTTTTAGAAATGTCTGCTATCAAAAATTCCGAAATGTTGTGATTGTTACGTCACTCCAGTCCCGCCAAACTCCAGTGCACCTCAAAGTTCTATCGCTCGCTGAAGTAAAAAAGAGCAGTTACAGTAGCAGTTCTGTTAGCAAGATTGTTGCAGGTTTTAGTACGATTTAACAAGTACAACATTCGCCTCCTCCATTGTAGTAATGCCCGGCGTGCAGTATACAACATAATAACGTTCATCTGCAGTTGAAGGAGTACACTGTACATCGAAAGCATCTGCATCACAATCATCATCATCATCGTCGTCGCCATTTCGCCTGCCATGTTTGTTTTGGTTTTTGGGGTCTCGAGCATAAACTTTCCTCGCTGCCATAGCAATGGAACGCCTATCCTCCATTCCAAGCAGGCGTATTCGGATCTCTCCACTTCAGCGGTCGTTTTCCAAAAGCGTTTGCATATGTATCCGCATTAATGTGGACAGGGCCTTAATCGGAACCACAACAACTATGTTACAAGACGCTGGCATGTCTACAAGTGTGCCAAATCAATCAATGAGATAACTACAACCATACATAACATTAACATCAACACTACTACTACTACTACTACTTATAATAATAACAATAATAATAATAATAATAATAATAATAATAATAATAATAATAATAATAATTATAACTACTATTAATAAAAAACAATAGCACAAAAATACACACGGTGCAAAATTAAACTGGACTGTACTGAGCTAACACCTTCACCATTACACGATTGGCAGGTACCTACCGGCAGTGAATACAGCAGGATTCCGACGAAGAGCAGAACCAGGATGAGGATGATCAGCCCAATGAACAGCCATTTAAACCTCTGCTACACAATGAACTTCATGGTCTTACACGGGTTGGTAAACCAGAAGAAGGATGTGTCAGGGTGACTGGTAAGAAACAAAAGTAAAGTGAGCATGTTGTGTTTATTCACTTTTTGACATAAGTATTTCAGCATATCATGATAAATCACAAATGTTAAAGAGTACATACACATACATTCTAATGTGGGTTCACTGTTGGAAGTTGCATATCCTGGTTAAGGACCAGGTGCTACTCTGTAGTGCTATGAGGGATCTTACTTTGGAGCATCCAGTTTAGGGTGCATGTTGGGTTCATCACGGCCTTTTTCTGCTGGTCTCTCATCCGCCTCCTGTTCAGCCACTATCTCCAGTGATAACTCCACCTTCCCCTGGAGGTCACAACACACACACACACACATAGAGGAAGACAGAGGGAGACAGAGAGAGAGAGTATAAGGGGCAGGGGAAATATTACATGTTGCTAATAGATCACAATAAAATATGTCCAATTAACTGTTAGACATCTCCTTTGTGTAAATAAATGAATATATGAATGAATGAATGAATGAATGTGTATGTTTTCAACAGTTTCATGTATACTTACACCAAGCTCTTCTTGGCTCCCATTCTCAACTACGCAGGGCCACCACCCCCTAACTGCCTTCTGGTTGAAGAGTGACTTAGTCTCATCCCATTTCTGGTGCCGAATATCGCCCTCTTTTGACAGCATACTGGAGTGATGAGATGACGTAAATCAAGCTCAATGGAGGAGGGGAATGATACATAAAGTTGCTATATGTAGGATTGTGGTAAAAACTGGCACTGCAATCATATTCAAAAAAATCCAAAGCAATGTTTCCCCTCTAGAGGCAAAAGGCAAAACACAGAACTCATAACCAAAATTTGTGGAATGTAAAGTAAGTTTTAATATGTGAACATTCTGGCTGAGTTATTGTTGTCAGTAAAATCTATTTAACATGTTTCCCTAGTGCTTGGTGACATATCAGGACCGTTTTATGATTACTCGCTGTACACTTCTTACGAATAGCATCTTTTAAGTAGTTATTGTCAAGTGTGTGCACTGATATGGCTGTGAGTTGCTGATCAGTTTTAAATAGGTTTTAAAAGGTGATACATCAATAGGAAGACTTAATGCCTTAGATATTGGCCTTGGTCAGAACACATAAGCATTTTTTGTTGGTTGTTTAGTCTCACCCAGATAGTCATCCAGTGAAAACATGTCATTGTCCCAAATCTGAATGATCAGCTTGGGTGGTATTCTAAATTCTGTTTTGTCAAGACTCCAAAAGTGTTCCTGTTGGAAACTGAATGGGTATGAAGGGGAGGAAGGAGGTTGAGGAGTGGCTACTCAAAAATAAATATTTAAAAATGAATGAATGGATGAATCAATGAATCAATGAATGAATGCAAGAAATCTAATTTCATGGCTTACTTTCTTGGAGACGAGACACAGTTGTTCGGCAGGCAGATAGTCGAACAGGAACACAAATCTCCAGTTGAAGTTGCCATCTCCATCCAGAGAGCGGTAGTGCACATCTGTCTTCTGCTTGTCCTCCTTCATGCCTGCATCCAGCTGATGAGGTAAATAAACACAAACAAACAAACAAACAAACAAATCACTGCATGTGACATTATCTGCCCTGAGGAGAAAGTCAAGAAAGGTGACAGGTTTCTCACTGTCATCAGCCTTACATGGAACCATTAGCATAGACCACCTTATCCAGTTGCTCCAGTGGCTATTTTATGTAATTTCTTTTTGTGCTCTAATACAGATTACTCAGAAAAAACAGACAGAAACAGAACAGGGCCCTGCTTCACTTATGTGGTTACATGACTCATCTGGATTTACCCTTTACTCTGAAGTTAACTAAGACTAAGGGGTAAACCTCCTAATAGAAGGCTACTACAGCTTTGTTTTGGTATGAAATAAAGAACTTACAGCTCTTCTATTAGAAGGATTACTACATTATCTGAGTAAACTATGTCACTAAAGTTTAAACAGTCCACAGGTGACATTTTCACTTTTTCCAACAGCATCTCTTTGGGCTCGTTAAAACGAAATACCAACAACAATAACAAAACCTATAACAATATCAGCATCCATATTAAAAAACTAAATTTTAATGCCAAGGTTGTCATTGTGAACACTGTGAACTCATGACGTCCTGTACAATCTGATACATTTCTTTTTTATCATTCATATGGAGCATACAACAAACTAATCAATTAAAGTTCATTAAGGTGCTCTGTCACACCTGCATCGATGAGTTGTAGTCCAAGTGTGGGAGTTGTAGTTTCCCCCTTCTTCCTGGTTCCATATTTCCTCTACCCAGGGTAGCTGGCATTAAATTAACCCCAATGTACCAATATAATTACCGTCCGCCAAAACATATAACTTTTTATATCCAAACTTGACACAAACATATGAGCATAAGTTCAAGATAACTGCATAGACATCAGCAGGAACTTCACACATTGCAGCTTCAAGACTTAACAAATGTTATACCTCCAATCATAACAGAACACTCATGTCAAAGTCTACATTTAAGCCTTTGGGCTGTAGGGCATCCAATGTATGGATCCAAAACAGTTCTCTTTGGCACAACACTTTATCAATGTTCCCACCTCGTGACAATTTAGCTTGCTCAATTCCCTGAAACCTTAGGGAAGAAACGGGGTGGGCACATTCTACAAAGTGACAAGCCTGCGTGTAGTTTTTCCCACATAGACCTTATCACAGGGACATCTTAACAAATAAACAGCATTGTTAGTCTTGCATGTAATAAAACCCTTCACATTGTAACTCTTACCAGACCAGGGGTGTTTAAAAGTATGAGTCTTATGTGTACTATTACATTGGGCACAGTTGCCACAGGGGTAACTACCATCCCTCAGAGGTGACAAGAATGTTTGAGCAGGAGCAGATCTCATACTTGCTTTAACAAGCTTATTCCTGAGGTTCCTAAATTTACCCTGGAGTGAAGGATCGTCACATAATAAATTCCAATATTTCATGACTGTGTTCTTAATTATGTAGGATTTGGGAGTAAAAGTAGTAATGCAAGAAACGGAAAACTTTTTATCTTTTTTAACACTTTTTTTCAAAAGATGTGGCCGTGGGGTGGACAGGGCAATGTTGTATGCCTCCTCAACAGCCTTCACGGCATAACCCCTAGCCAAAAATCTTTGTTTCATTTCTAACGCATTCTCCTCATACTCTTCAGTAGAGTGGCAGATCCGTCTGAGTCTGTAGAACTGGCTCTTGGGCAGTCCATTTTTAGGGCACTGGGATGTGAGCTGCTTGCCAATAGGAACGAGTTGCGGTCCGTTTCCTTTCGATAGAGAGTTGTGGTCAGTTTCCCATTTTCTAGTCTGATCCACATATCTAAGAAATGCACACGTTTAGTGTCAGACTCCGCAGTGAATTTCAGGTCAGGGCTCATTCTATTCAAGTGTGTGGTAAATTCGTTCAGCTCATTTTGGGACCCTTTAAAAACACAAAGAACATCATCTAAATATCTAAAATATCTGATGATGTTACTGTAAAACGGATTTCTGTCCTCGTTGAAAATAAACTGTTGTTCAAAAAATCCCACATATTTGCATAGCTGGGGGCAAAGTTACTCCCCATACTTGTGCCTTTAACTTGAAGGTAGTACTCCCCCTGGTGGAAGGTAAAGAAATTTAGTCTGAGAATAGATGATGCCAAATCACAGATAAAGGTATTTGGGGGGGATTCATCCACCGGGCGGTTCTGTAGATAATATTCAAGTGCTATAATACCTCGTTCATGAGAAATATTTGTGTAGAGACTTTCTACGTCAAAGGTAGCAAGGATGGTATCAGTAGGGAGATCTTGAAGTTCCTATATTTCATTTATGACATCAGTAGAATCTTGAATGTAAGCAGGTAGCTTATGCACAAAGGGTTTGATTAAAAAAATCCACAAAGTTTGATAATGGCTCAAGTAGGGACTCAATACTGGCAACGATTGGTCTGCCCTTAGGTTTAATCAGGCTTTTATGAATTTTAGGAAGCAGATAAAATGCTGGGGTGACCGGATGTTGTTTATTAAGATAATTAAATTCATCCTTGGTTATCCAGTTTTGTTCCAAAGCTTGTGTAGTCAGCTCAACAATTATGTTTTTAAAGTCCATGGTGGGATCAGTCTTAAGCTTCCTATAGAATGTTTCATCATTCAGTTGACGGTATGCCTCAGTTATATAGTCAGTGCTGTTCAAAATGACTATAACACCACCTTTATCAGCTGGTTTTATTATAATTTCTGGGTCGTTTGCAAGCTCCTAAATGGCACGTCGTTCATCTTGACTCAGATTTTGCTGATATGAGTAGGGTGCATTCTGTAACTTCTCAAGAATCTCCTGTTCAACAACCCTACAGAATGTATCAATCGAGGGATGGTTTACATGAGGTACAAAAGTACTTTTTGGCTTGAACTTAGTTTTATTTGCAGTTTGATTTTCACTTCCAGTCCCAAACATATATCTTAGTTTAATTCTCCTGAAGAAATGAAACATGTCAGTCTTAATTTCAAAAGAGTTTGTATGGTTGGTTGGAACAAAGCTCAACCCCTTACTCAGGGCCGACAGATGTTGTGGGGTGAGTACCTTGTCAGACAGGTTCACAACCGGACTCTGGCCTGTTGGCGTGTCACTATCCCCCTTGCTTCTCTGTTTCCTCTGTCCCCTCCTCGTCCTCTTTGTCCTCGTCCTCTTCCGTTTCCTCACGGCTTCTTTCCGTTGTCCCTTTGGTCGTTTTTTGGAGGCTGACGTGTTTGGGAATACCGGGAACTGTGGTAGGAGTCTGAGTCACTTGGGAAATCACTTTCAGAAGTAAAGTCGAACCATTGTCTGTGAGGTCTTTGTGGTCGGTCTCGTTGCCTCTCCTCGTCATATATCCATTTATACACTCTTCCAGTTTGGTAATCATTGGCATCTCTCCTGTATTTCTTCAATTTGGTGATCATCAGGTCTTCTTCAAAATCTCGCAATGTCTGTTTAATGGAATCGCATGTGTGGGTATAATCATCTCCCAACTTCTCTTTCATAAAAATCTCATGTTTCTCAATCTCTTTCTCAATGTCCTCTTTTTGTTTTGTGACCTCTTTGATAATTAAAAGCATTAAATCCATGGAGCATTTATTGAGTATCTCACACCATTTCTGATTAAATTCTTCATTTTCTTTGCCAATTGTTGGTGGTTTTTGGATACGGAGGCCTTGTGGAATGCGTTTGCTCCTCCAGTATTCACTCAATGTACTTCCATGAAGTTTTGCACGGATTTCTTTCTTCTTTAAGTGGGTCAATTTCAGTTTTCAATCTTCTGCTGATAAAGAGCTGGTACCTGTGAAGCTGGTAGTAGGAAACAAAATTCCCTCTGCATCTAACTCGGAGAAGGCAAAGGTCTCAGCTCCTGTAGATATCAGTTCATTAATCTCTTGGAAAGAGGACATGCTAGTGAACTTCAAAGGATTCGGGTGCAGGTGTAGAAAAGACTCAACTAAATTAACATGGATCACACCGCACTCACGATTAAAAGGTGCAAAACAAAACCAAAGAACTGTTAAACAAGAAAAAAAATGTCTGCACACTTAGATCCTATTGTTGTTGGTTTAATTGCCAAGCTTTCAGTCACAGACCTTCCTCTAGCTTCAGGCTTTAGATCTTTAGATTAAGCAAATAAAGGTTCTTAATGGTCAATAAATAAATGAGTATGTGAAAGAAAGAATGGATGGATGCTGTGGAGTTTCCATCTCCCCAACATTAGCTTACTTTTTCAGATTTTGTTTGGAGTAGATTGGAAGTTTTTTTCCCTCAAATTTTTTTTTTACAGTTTTTCTCCATTGGTTTAGGTCATTTCTTGAAACTGAGATGACATTCCTATAACTATAAGGTCATTTGGCCAAACAGTCTTACAATTCTGAGCAACACTTCAGATAATCAGCAAAATGTCATATGTCTCCCAAAACTGTTCATTCATGCTTCAAAATTAAATCGTTTTCCCATATAAATAGTCAGTACCATAAAAATGACAAAGATCCTTCTTAATTGCTTCAGCCCCTTTTTTGTTCATTTAGTGCTTCTGTCAAAATAACGTGGATGGTTCAGCACAACTACATGGATCACCTGCAAATGCTCATATCTCTTCCAAAACAGTTTACCCATGTGTAAAAACTAAATTCCCTTCTCACATAAATAGTCAGTGCCCCCAAAATGCATTGTTCCTTCAACATTATGTAAGCACTGCAAGTCAAAATGCTTAGACGTTTTGTCATTATGGCAGAGGTCTAGCTAAAGAATTACAATTATGTATAAAACTGGGAAATGACAGCAGCCTCCAAGGTTTGACACCACACACACTGCACTCATTCTGCTGAGGAAATTGTAACTTGTAATTTAAATTTTTATTCACACATACAAGTACATTTCAGACATTAGAGAACCTAAAAGGAAAATGAATATAGTATTCTGTGTATACAAAATATAAACACCCACCAAAAAATAACCAATAAAGTTTCAAAAATGTCACTAGCCACTGTTGCTGTAAACTCTCCACCTCCAAGCAGAGAAAAAACTCCTCAACTGAATTGAGCAACGAAGAATATGGTGATAGTAACACATTACGCATCCTTTAATGAGTGGTGAACCATGCCCTGATGAGTAGGCCACGTTGGAAGTTCACATTGTCCCACACAATGACAAACTGTAGTAGGTGGGGCCCTTTGAGACCCCTCTCATTTTCTAGGACTAAATCCATATACAGTTTTTACCAATCATTTTCACCCGTGTCTCAATAGGGTCATTCCATGCCAAACCACTCAATTTTTTTCCACCCCCCCTCGGATTTTGATGAAATTTGGCATGCTCATGGACATCCTTGAGAAATGACAACATACCAAATTTCAGCTCATTTGGACCATTTTTCACAAATCTACAGAGTTTTGAAAATTTCACCGTTTTTGCATCGATTAGTGACCATGCAACAGAAAAGTGGCTACATTTTGCAAACCCATCACTCGATTTTCATAAATTTGGTATCATTACAAAGGGGAGACATTCCTCTTTCAAATGATATATAACACGATGACCTTTCAAGGTCATTGCATTTTCAAGGTCATTTGATGTGCGCTTGACCTTTGACCTAATTTTTCAGACAATGAGTATCAATCAATTTTGACGAAATTGTATTATCTGTTAGGCAAAGAAGTATCAATTATGCCTGCAAAGGTTCAGTTTGGAGAAATAAATGGTTTGGGAGATATTCAAGGAAGACTTTTTGATATACAGGGTGTTCCAGAAATAAATGCTGGCAAATAGACAATGTCGAGTAGTAACATTTATATTTACGTTTATGCTACACAAATTTGCTCTAAACAGTGCTATGGTAGATATTCAAGGAAGTCTGTTTGATATACAGAGTGTTCCAGAAATACATACAGGCAGAAATGCAATATCAAGTACTATTTTACACTCACATACAAATTAATGGTAAATGGTGTCATAATGACCTTAAATACCTTGAACCTGCAGCTAAATGGCAAGGTTACTTGATTAGAGATGCTCAAGCCATACTAGATTCTGCACAAAGTTGTCTAGCAGCCCTATAGAATACCACAGGTCTTAATCTCTGTTATAGTCACTTTCCCCAAACTGGTCAACATTGCCACAAATGGCTGGATGCAAAAACATGTCTGAAAGGCTGTTTTATGGAAATGAATGAATCTTTCTTCATGGAATTTTACCAATAGAAATCATGTCAGTACTTGGTTGTGCTGCTGGATCATGCTCTTGATAAAAAAAAAGACAATTACAATATTATCATGATAAAACACCAAGTGTATATGTGACCCATCACACCAAAACAGGTATTAAGTGGCATGTGGTGGTTCTAAGATACGGCCCAATATAGTTGCAGAGGTCATGCTGGGCCAATTTTGTGTTTTACACATTTTTGTTTAATTAGGCTTGTGGACTTTCACCTTCTGACCATAAAATCAACAAACTACAAATTGCTACTTTCTCAGCAGTTTCTGTAACGTCATATCAGATACATCAGAATTTGCAATTTCCTTCTTTTCAGACTGTGAATTAGTACTGTACTGAGTAGTAAGTACTGTCAGGATTTCTGTTGGTGAACTTCCATGAAGAAAGATTCATTCATTTCCATTAAACAGCCTTTCAGACATGTTTTGCATCCAGCCATCTGTGGCAATGTTGACCAGTTTGGGGAAAGTGACTATAACTGAGATTAAGACCTGTGGTATTTTACATATAGTACTTGGCTGCTAGACAACTTGGTGCAGAATCTAGTATGGCTTGAGCATCTCTAATCAAGTAACCTTGCCATTTAGCTGCAGGTTCACGGTATTTAAGATCATTATGGCACCGTTTACCATAAATTTGTATGTGAGTGTAAAATGGTACTTGATATTGCATTTTTGCCTGTATTTATTTCTGGAACACCCTGTATATCAAACAGACTTCCTTGAATATTCCATAGCACTGTTTACAGCAAATTCGTGTAGCCTAAATGTAAATATAAATGTTACTACTTGACATCGCTTATTTGCCAGCATTTATTTCTGGAACACCCTGTATATCAAAAAGTCTTCCTTGAATATCTCCCAAACCATTTGATTCTCCAAACTGAAACTTTGCATGCACAATTAATACTTCTTTGTCTAACAGATAATAAAATTTCGTCAAAATTGATCGATACTCATTGTCTGAAAAATTAGGTCAAAGGTCAAGCGCATATGAAATGACCTTGAAAATGCAATGACCTTGAAAGGTCATCGTGTTATATATAATTTGAAAGGGGGATGTCTCCCCTTTGTAATGACACCAAATTTATGAAAATCGAGTGATGGGTTTGCAAAATGTAGCCACTTTTCTGTTGCATGGTCACTAATCGATGCAAAAACGGTGAAATTTTCAAAACTCTCTAGATTCGTGAAAAATAGTCTGATTGAGCTGAAAATTGGTATGTTACCATTTCTCAAGGATACCCACGAGTATGCCAAATTTAATCAAAATCGGAGGGGGGGCAGAAAAAAATTGAGTGGTTTGGCATGGAATGACCCAATACCATGTCTACTTTTTCAAAACTGTTACAGTTTTTCTCAGTCGCTTTGGTGCTTTTCTCAGATCAGAATGAAAGTTCTCATAACTATTAGTTCAACCTCCACAACATTTAGTCATCTGTGCACATCAGAGTAGCAATTTCTCCTTCCTCTGAACAAATTGCAAATTCTTCTGGACATGTATCAGTTGCTTTCATACAATACAATGTTGTTTTATAACATTATCATTTGCTTATGTCATGTCAGTTAAAATGAATTATACTTATGGATGTTGAATAGTCGTTCCCAATAAAAACTAATAGTCTTCATTTCATTGCTTAAGTTATTACATACAAAATTGTTGAACAATCTGTCAACCACATTTTATACCTTTCTTTATCATTGTTTGCCGAACATTTCTTCTACATTGAACACTTGCTCTCAGGTGAACTTCAGCTGTCTTGGTCCATACAATAGACAACATCTGCTGACTTTTCTAGACACTCTTTACACTGTAAAGAGGGCCAACTCAACAAGTATGTTGTTGTGTGGGATAATGTCTGTTTTCACCACTCACATCTGGTCAGACGTGGTTTGCAGCACATGACAGGATGCTGGTTGAATATCTACCTACCTACTCCCCATTCCTTAATCCAACAGAGGAGATTTTCTCTGCCTGGAGGTGAAAGGTTTATAACCGGCGTCTACATGTGCAAATGGCCTTGCTAGCAGCCATGGATGCAGCATGTGACGACATCACAGCAGAGTCATGCCGAGGGTGGATTCGCCACTCCAGGAGATATTTTTCTCGCTGCATTGCAAGGGATGATATCTGTTGTGATGTAGATGAAAATATGTGGCCAGACAGACAGGAACGTCTGGATGTGCCAGAATGATTTACCTATGTTCAGTTACAATATGTACTGTTATATTGTTACCTTGTACCCCAGAGGGGACTGACCAGGTATTGCAATGACCCTGTCCGTGTGTGTGTGTGCGTTTTGTGCACAGCTCTACCGAAAGGGTGTTACTTATGTTTGTTCTAAATAAGTGACTGTAGTGTACTTTTCTTTTGCACAATACTGTAGAATCACAAGGAGCATTTACAGTAAAAACGTGAAACATACGTATTCAGTGTCTTGTACTCACCTTCTCCCCTAACTACAGCAATGTGTAACCTAACTGTTGTTTTTAAATTGCTATACAAGTAGTGTATGGTGCTGTCTTGAGCATTTTCAGGTCATGTCAAGGAGTTCTGACCTTTTTTTGCATTGTAAAACACTGAGAGAATAAACTGTTATAATGAAAACATGACAAAGCCATTTGACTATCTTCATTGACATGAATATTTGCTTTTGAGGAATGGATTATCCATTTTGAGCAAGTGACGTGCTTTTGCTGGTTATCCACTAGGTTTTGCAGTTTGCACTAACTGTTTTGAGAAATGCACTAACTGCTGTGCAAATGTAAATACTGATGTGAGGAAAGCACCAAAGCGACTGAGAAAAACTGTAACACAATGTGCTTCACCAACATGCATCTGGGCACATCAGTTAACATTTGCTGCAAAATGCACTACAGCTACCAAAACTCTTCACATTTCACCCAAAATTACTACTGCTGCCATAATTATAACACGTGCTGTCATCGGCAAGACTACAGTGGCGGTCAATGTCCAATAAGCTAAAAAACGTAACAAATCACATAAACTCTAGCCTCTGTCCTACAGTTTGTCACATTTTACTGATATGTAATGTAAATGCACACTTTATCAAACTATCTAAGTGACATTTTTATATATTTATGCACCTTTGACAATAGATGAATAAGTGTATAGGCTAGGCTTATTCTTTGTACCTGGGTAAAGTACCGTACGTATTAGAAAATACTAAAACTAATCACAAAAATCAAGTGTTTTTCAGTGTTTTTTATATTTTGTAATTTTCCAGAATTCTATAACTGCAGTGTATATTTCAGAACTGAAGATAAATTGTATCAATCAAATATGCACAATCATGGAAAAAGAAAACAAATCACTCCAGAAACTCACGAGGATGAACCGTACCATGTGTTACCTTCACCCTGTGCTTACATATATTACATTGTGTTCCACAGCAAAAAAGGTCAGCTGCAATTACCCGCATCACTTACAGTAGAGTTACTAAAAGTACAGTATGTCATACTACAAAAGGAAATCCATGCAAATGTATGTAAAGATAATTGTCTGTAGATTTTGGTTGTGGCCCTACCTATTGTAATGCTGATCTATGGTGCGGCTGCATTTTGGATGACTTACAATACATACTGGTAATAGAACACACAGCAATATCAACTTTTTACATGGTAATTTGTTGCCCACAAATATGCAAATGTAATCTCTTTGTATACCTGGTAACAAGCTATACTGTAACAATTCAAAATACCATAAAGAAACAGATAAGTAAATATAAAAGTGATAATTATTACTGTAATAATTATTTGGCTAAAAGATGATTGTCTCAACTACATTATTTCAGTTGTGTGACAAAATGCAAAATGTTGTGTTTTGTAACATTGTTTTCGATTTGATTTAGGTTTGACCCTAAAGTTAATCGTTTTAATAAGAGTAGCTGTAGTTGCACATAATTTTGTTGGTTGTGAACATCAACTGAGAGAAGTACTATGAATTTTGGTTGAAGTGGTGATTGAACGCAATTGTGTCAAAGCAACGTGAAAGAGAACAGTGTTTGGCTCCCATAGTCTATGGTTTATGCAAAAGTGTTAAGAGTTTTGAAAAAGTAGACATGGTATCGAGACACGCGTGAAGATTATTGGTAAAATCTGTAAAGACGATCCAGAAAAAAGGAGAAGCTTCTGGGTGTTGTACGGGCCCAAGCTTGCAATGTGCGTGTGTAGAGCGTGGCACATTAGGCTGCACTCGGTGCCCTGCTTCTGCCATCCATAGTATTCGATCAGCGTCATCAACGTATGACATTACATGGACGGGAAGCACTTCGTTGCTCTGGATTGGAACATAAACCTAATTGGACAATAAAACAAAGACAAAGAAAAAAACTGGATTAACAAGCTAAACACTAAGCATCCACAAGGTCTTAACATGAGATGTATATATCTCCAGCATACAGGCAGGATGGACCGTGCCATTCCACCGGGCTGTGTCTGGGCATACTACCAATCCCTTACCCTAGACCTAAACATAACCCCCTACCCAGTCCCCTATCCTAACCTTAACCCTTACCCCAAACCTAATCCCTTACCCCAACCTAACCTTAACCCCCACCCCTAAAACCCCCCCCCCCAAAAAACCCAACCCCCCTCACTTACCTTTTGGTGATGTCCATGTCGCAGTCTTGTATTATTTTTCTGGGACAAACGTTAAAAAATAGTTAAACTCTGAATGCAACAGGCTAAATCAATTTTGCTCCTCAGTACACATACCAACTCGGTATGATGTTTGTCATGTTGAACATGCCAATTTTCATTTTACACCGAAGTTCTCCTTTAAGAGACAAGTAGGATCTACCACTTTTAAGTGGTCTACAAAGTGGCATAATGTTGTAAGGGAAAAAAGTTGGGTTTGCATTTCCTTTTGTCATTGAAAAAGGGCAATAAAATTGCCATTTTTACAAAAAAATAAAATTTAAAAAGAGTTGTAGCTTAAAAATGACAACCATCTCAATTCTCTTTCATGTATTCTTACTCATGGGCTATGTATATTTAAAGTTTTAAAATATGCTGTATTTCTGATCATATGAAACAAAAATATATATGGTTTTGTTTCAATGAGTAAGTCTTCAATGGTGGTAAACAGTGCAATTCCAATATGATATTAGACAACTACACAGGGTACTACCCCAGTGCTCAAATTTTGAAGAAACAGTGTGGTTGCATTGAGAGGAGTGGTTTATGTACATGAAATACTGGAATTGTTAGCATTTTTTAGGACATGTCTATCCATAAGAGCCATATCTCAGAAACTAAACAAGATATCAAGCTGAAATTTTGGTTTTATTCTAATAAGACATGGAAGAATGTTTGGTCAAAAATCAGAAAAAAATTGAGGTCTTGAGGACCTTTTCACCTGATATGGAATTTCCCATATTCACTGAAATGAGAGGTGCGGTAAACTGTGTTTACTGATGCTTAGCCTTCACTACAGCCCTGCTCGTCTACCACTTCCAACTTTTGTCTCTTATTTACTCACTGTGTTCCTTTGTGTCAGTCATCATTTTTAATCAATTCACTTTAACCCCCCCTGCCAGACCAAGCCACAACATCCCTCACCTCTGAAGGAGGGCAAAGATACACGAGGCCTGTCGGCTGGCCCATCAGTTGTTGTCCAAGGTAAGTCTGAGCAGCTTTGTGTTATGGGGTTGGTTAATATCAGGTATCTTCTTTAGGTTTGACCTCAGCAATGTGTCACTTAACTGATGCACTACGCACCCACTAAACTGATAACTTAAAGGTGTACTTCCATGAGAAACCGTTTAGTACTTGCTCTTTTGAAATATGATAGGTCACCCCGAGTTGCATATGCATGCTGCATATCAAAATGTTTTTCTATCCCCGTTTTCTATATCAGTCAAAAGAAGACAATAGGTGGAAAAACGACCCAATGCAAAAAGGGCCTTCGGCGTGACGTAGACGTGGAAATACATATAAGAGAAACTGACCGAATGGGCTTTAAATGATGTTAGCCTGTGACTGACTCGCATAAGATTAGCAGGCTAGTTGAACGACTGAACTGCATTTAGCCGGGCACTTGCACTGTTTTGTCATGCAAATATTACCATTCTGAAACGTTCATTGACAAACGGTCAGGAAGCGACTGTTCTTGTGCCATCTCTCATTCCTCTTCGGATTCAGGATCAAACACATAAGGCTGTATCTCCGTAGACATTCTGTGTGCAGTTTTAGCGCTGTCAAGTTGACTTTTCCCCTTTACCTTACTCTGCTATCAAGTTGACTGTGGGGCAAAGGAAGCTGCAGGGAGCGTGTCACGCCTCTGGTGAAATTGTGTCGTTCTCCCGGCCCCACCCCCTCCACCAAACTAAAACAGCCTGAAACAGAAGCACTAGAACATTTTTTTCATTAAAACCAGCGCACAGGGCAATTATTAATACTAGAGAACACCGCAAAATTAATGAAAACACGATGGAAGTACACCTTTAATAATTGTTCTCTTAGCTCTCTCCCTATACTGATGTTCCTGATCCATGCAATGGTCCCAGAAAGGGTTGAAGCAGCTGACCTTTCTCCTTCATCACTTCTGCAAGCCTGGATGTATTCTTGATGTCCAGTACTGCCCCTTTTTTGACTTTGCAAGCCACAGAAAGGCAACACCTTTGAAACATCTCAAAGTTTGTGGACTTGGGCTTTTGCATGCCAAAAGACTATTGAAATCTTTTAACTTTTGCCTAATTTACTAGGAGGTAATTCTATTCAAGTACATTTTTTACAATAAGAAACTTTGGTACAAAATAGAAACCAACAGCTTATGCTAACTGATGGAGACACAGATAACTGTAAGTTATAGGAATAAAGTTTTTTTATACCAAACAATGTCAGGTGTGTGGTTGATTTTGTGGTATTTGTATTTCTTAGGGTGAAATTTTAATTTATAAGGTAAAATGTGTTTAAAACAGAGGTTGACTGTAAAACCAACATAAATTCTACGTAATTGGCATAAACGGTCAAACCTCATTTTTTACGGTAAAAATTTGGCAACTCAGCTGCCGTTTTTTTACCGTTAAAATAATGGAAGTGCTTTTACCGTATTTTTTACAGTGAAATTCTGGCAACTCAGCTACAGTTTTTTTCCGTAAAAATAAAGGAATTGTTTGTACTATATTTTTTACAGTGAAATTCTGGCAACTCAGCTGCCGGTTTTTCACCGTAAAATTAACGGGTTTTCAGCTACAGTTTTTTTTTTCGTAAAAATAAAGGAATTGTTTGTACTATATTTTTTACAGTGAAATTCTGGCAACTCAGCTGCCGGTTTTTCACCGTAAAATTAACGAGTTTTCAGCTACAGTTTTTTTCCGTAAAAATAACGGAATTGTTTGTACCATATTTTTTACGGTGGAATTTTGCCAACTCAGCTGCCGGTTTTTCACCATAAAACTAACAGATTTTTTTTTACAGTGTGGGAACATTGAAATAAAACATAGACTTGCTGAATACATACTATTTTATAACATATTATTTAAATATACATGCTATGCACCAAAAGATACATTAGAACAATTAGATAGGCCTATTGTTACTATTTAGATTTTTTGTGTGTGTGTGTGTGTGTGTGTGTGTGTGTGTGTGTGTGTGTCAGAGAGTGAATACATATACTGTATGGCCATTGGTGGCACATGTGACAACCAACCCCAAAAAGAGTGTGACAACCATCCCCAACTGACCTTGTATGCTAGCAGTGACGCTAGCAGCCACAAGTTGTAGCATAACTAAGAAAAAACATATTGAAAATATAGCTCTGTCTTTGTACTTTTTAATGGTAATAGTTTTTCTAAAGTCAACCCATTAGTTACAAAACTAGAAAATAAAACTTAAAGTTCTGAAAATTTACATTTTGACATGAAAAACCTTGATATTGATCTCACCTCAAAACTTTGTGTCAAACACTTCAACTGTCAATGTAGATGACCCCTAACACTAATTCTGAACATTTCTATGTCAGCGACGTTGATCAGCGCCCTTTAGTGGCCGAGATATGATGAGTGTGACAACCATAGACATCCTATACATCCTATATATGTATAGGATGTCTTTGGTGACAACCAACCTGTGTGACAACCAACCCCGGTCTCCCCTATGTTATGTATAACAGAGAATTATGAATAGTGTTTTTTTTTCACTCAGACTTTTTCTTCATTTTATTACTGGTCTTCAAAATTACTGGTCTTAAAATGCACAGTAATTTTGGTAAACACACATTTTCATTTGCGTTTTATGTGAAGACATAAAAACTATGCAATTGCAATAAAAAATCAGTAAGTATTTCATTTGCATATTGTTATTATTATTAGTAGTACTATTAATATTATTATTATTGTTTTTCCTATTATGTTATTATCGTGTTGTTGCAATGGTTGGCCCTCACACATGTTTACCTCGCCAAATCCGGCACCCCTGGCAAAAAGTTTGGACACCCCTGAGCTAAAGGATTCCATGTGTTCCACCTGCCTCACAGGCTTTTTGTACGCATGTGTGTAAGGGCTCATTCACACCAACTTGAGCGTGTACAGCACGTATCCGTGTACAATATGTTTGTGTAGGGAGAGAATACGCTCAGATCACACGTGCGGTGTGGAGAGTCTAATTTGTTAACATACAAGATACAAGATACAAGATATTTTATTGTCATGTGTACATGAATTCTAGAATTCTAGAATTCTACAATTCATGTGCAATGAAAAACTTCCCTGCTCAGAAAGTCCCAAAAAAGTAAAAGTAAAAAGGCAAAAGTAAAAGTAAGGAGAAAAAAAATATATATATATTAAAAACTTTGAAAGCTGCATTTTTAAAAAGGCAGGTTGGAGAAATGATATGATGAGTGAAAGTGGGTTCCTTCCTATGGTGATTTGGAGTTCAACAGCCTGATGGACTGAGGAAAGAAGCTGTCCCTCAGCCGACTGGTGTGGGCGCGTACGGACCTGTATCTGCGGGCAGATGGTAGTAGGGTGAAGTGTGTGTAGCTGGGATGGTGTGGATCTATTATTATTTGTTTGGCCTTCCTTATACACCGTTGATTGTAAAGATCCTGGATGTTGGGCAGTTCAGATTTGATTACCCGTTGAGCAGATCTGATGACTCGCTGGAGGGCTCTTCTGTCTTGGGCAGTGGTGTTGCCATACCAGGCTGTAAAGTTACCAGTTAATATACTTTCTATTGTACAGCGGTAGAAGTTGGCCAGTATCCTGCTCTCCATACCATAGCTGTGCAGCCGCCTCAGAAAAAACAGTCGTTGTCTTGCCGTCTTAGTGATGCAGTTGATGTGATGAGACGAGCTTAGATCTTCATTGATGTTGACTCCAAGGAATTTAAAACTCTTAACCCTCTCCACTGCAGTATCAAAGATGTAAATTGGCTGGTGTGACTTTTGTTGGGTCCTTCGAAAGTCCACAATCAGCTCCTTTGTTTCTTTTAACATGCATTTTAAATGAATACGGACAGAAAATGGGCACGCGCTGAATACGCAGTGTTTGGTGTGAATGAGCCCTAACTTTGTTGTAGTGGCATGTCCTAGAAACTGTGAGTCAAAGTATCTTGACCTGACTTTGTCACCATCCCAAAAGCGAATGGGGATGTCTGCTTTTTCTGAAGATTGTCGTTTAAACTCTAATCAAATAAGAGAACACATCTGTTTGGAGCTCTAATTTTATTGCTTTTAAAATTGACCTGGAGTGGGGCAATTCCAAAAGAGGATAGATACGCTGCCTTTGATTCAGCACGTGATTTTTTCTTTGCAATATCACTGTCTGGAAACATTGCTGAAGACATTGCTGAATCCATTGCAGCTCTTGAATGAGTTGTGTTTGGTTACCAGCTCCAGGACCCAGTAAATCTCAGCAGTAAGAACTTCAAGTGCCTTGCATAAAATTTTCTATTGAGGAGGTTGCAGAAAATGCAGTCGTTCCAGTTGATGCAGTCACACTTGAAGCAGGGGCAGGAGTACTGTCTGAAGTGCTGAAAACAGATATTTATTTAAAAATGTACACTCATGTTTACAAAAATCAATATTCTAATCTAAGTTAAAGCAATCCAAACAATATCAAGTGGATGATTGCTGGCAAACCAGGCAGCATTTTTAAGTTAATTACCCAGAATTGTAGTTGACAATGACAATGATCACTGGTTTCTGTTCCTGCTTGGTCTGCAAATAAATCCAATAAATCCAAATCCTATATATATATATATAATAAAAATAATAATAAAAAAACAGGCTTGCCTGGTATGCCTTTAAAAGCTAGGTATTCATAATGATAGTCATTGTGTACACATCATGTAATTTGATATTATGTTTGGTATTAATTAATTTTAGAAATATTTTATTGCATCAGTATTAGAGTTAACTAATAGAAGATGAATTTCTGTATCTACAGAAATAAACATTACTGTTGTGCATGTGACTTGCATGAAGTATTCCTACTAATCCACAAGATGGCGCAAGAGACCACAACTGGCACTGCTTAATTAGACTTTGAGCCCTATAACTTTATTCTTATTACTTCATAAAAGTAGTGCTATTATATTAGGAAAACACCAGTGCATTCTCACAGGAGACAAGCCCTACCACTGCAAACAGTGTGGCAAAAGTTTTTCACAGGGAGTAGATATCAGAAAACACCAGCGCATTCACACAGGAGAGAAGCCCTACCACTGCAAACAGTGTGGCAAAAGTTTTTCTGGGGCAGGAAATCTCAGAAGACACCAGCGCATTCACATAGGAGAGAAGCCCCACTACTGCAGTGCAAACAGTGTGGCAAAGGTTTTTCACAGGCAGGACATCTCAGAAAACTCCAGCACATTAACACAGGAGACAAGCCCTACCACTGCAAACAGTGTGGCAAACGTTTTTCACAGGCAGGAGATCTCAGAAAACACCAGCGCATTCATACAGGAGAGAGGACCTAATACGAATTGGAAATCAGTAAAGCATTAAAGTTCACAGTGACGTAAGATGGAGGTAGATGTAAGTTGATACATCTGCCTAGATTGAGAGGACTTTCTGATGTGACTTGACGGTCATGTTTTCATCAGGACTACTTATCCTGTCTTCTTTTTTGGACAGTCTCGTTTAAACGACAACATCCAAAAGCCACAATGTTTGGTCCAAAAAAACGTCACTATTTCAAGTCCAGAAGGCATTGCTGTAAGCAAGCCACTTGCCAGCCAGACAGTTTAAATCAAGCCCATTATTGAATTCTAGTGATGCTGAGGAGGGGTGTGATGGGCCCTCAAATCAAATTTTGGTTAGGGCCCAAAAAAGACTTGGGCAAGCCCTGCCTTCATCTGTAATTAAACGTTTGTTGTTTTATTTCAGATTTCATGCATGTATCAAGACTATTTGTGTGGTGATTTTGCAAAACATAACAGTGGTAACAAATGGATTGATTCTGATGAGCAATGGGCTGTTTACCCAATAAAAATAGGATAGCTTATGTGCCATTGTTAAGATTTGTTATTTTTTTCTTTGCTGGAGGAGTTGTGATGCTGTTTCTTTTTCTCTGTAGTGACCCAAAGCTGTGCTGTCAGATGTAAGACAAAGAAACCCCACCTCTTCATTCTGCCCATGTTAACGACATGCTCAACTTGAACAGCTTTGACACAAAATGGTCATGTTAAATTTGGCTAAATATCCAGAGAATATGTAGGTTAGGTTAGAACACATTATGCTGATTTGTTACTATCTTAAAAATAGATATTGAGGACATTGGATATTGGTGTGCACAGGGGAAAAGTGACTAAGTACATTTACTCAAGTGCTGTTGTTAAGTACAGCTTTCAAGTATCTGTACTATACTTGAGTGTTAAAACTTTTGGCAACTTGTGACTTTCACTTCAATACATTTTAGGGCATATATTGTACTTTTTAATTCACTACATTTGAAATGTGAGCATGAAGTACTCCTAATATTGATGAGCATTGTAAAAATTATAAGATCCTCAAAGAACTTTTAGGGGTTCTTCAATTTGAAACTGTGGAGGAACCTCTAAGGGTTCCCTGATTAACCTTTAATTAAAGGTTTCTGGAAAAACCTCCCCATAAGGCTACTAGAGGAACCTTTATAAGTTCTGTGAAGAACCTTATGGAACCTTATGTTACTGTAGAATCAGTATTATTAATATTTATTTATTTATTTATTTATTTATTTACATATTGTACTGATACCCTAGATAAATAGGCAGGCAGAGTTTGTTCAATCAGAAATATATATATATATTATATATATACACACACAATAGAACAAATACAATAAATACAATATTATAAAATACAATACAACAATACAATATCAATACAATACAATATCAATACATTATACAAATACAATTAAATACAACACATAATAAATAAAATATTATTATAAACAATAAAAGTATGAATATAAAAATCTTACAAAAAGGCATTGGCCATTCTAAGGACTGTTGGGTTTACTTTTTCCTCTGATTGAATTCCTGACACTACCTGGAGGAATGCAAGTGTCTTTTTGACACTTTCAGCATATTTTACACCAAACACGAAATATGTCCCGAGTAGAGCGGCAATACCCATCGAGATGTCGTCAGGGTTTGCAATGAAGACGCCATCCATTCTGAGGGTGATGATGCAGTCTCCAAAGGGGTTGCCATCCACCACCAGGAGGGGAGTTGGAGCCCTGTGTACCTGAAAATACACCAATAGAAATACATTACAAATCTATGTGCTGTGCATGACATTGAGAAAAACAAAACATGCTTCAATGTATGGGATATCCCATCTAGAAAGAGTATGTCTTTACAAAATGTATAATTTTAGGGTGCAACTAATTCACCAATATAGAATAGAGCACTATATGGAAGGATATAAACACCCTAAATTTTATTTTCTTGATTGAATATTAAAAGCATTGATACATGTCCCATCTTCCTAAATAAGTTTGATGTCATATAGTTTTATGATTTATTTCAACAGTGCTACAAAATAACAACATACATGTGCATTATTTGCAATGAGCATGTGCACATGGGGCTGAAACAGCTGTTTTTGGGCAGAACTGAATGTAGGTGCATCATATTCTGACATGTGTCCAGTGTACTGTCCCACTTTCCCCACGTAGCATTGAAGTAGTACCCCTACCTTATTGATCACATACAGCTTGTCAGGGCTCTCGTTGAACAGGTGTGGGAGTATCAGTGCTGCAGCACAAAATCCTAAAGTTAAAGACACCTTTGATTAGCTTTGTATATGTCTATGTGTATCTACTTGGCAGACAGTTTTATTCAAAGCGACATACATATAACATACATTACATATAGAAAAACAATACTTACTTAGAGAAATGTTGTTAACACAAGTAACTACTTGTAATATGGTACAAGTGAAAGTGGGCTTGGTCAAAACAATAGTGCTAATAGTGGCTGTCAAGATATAGTAAGATCCCTAATTAGTCCTACTGATTGCTGTGGCCTTAGACTTGAACGAACAAACACAGAATAAATCTTAATGAAAGATTCAGTGGAAGTACTTTTGTGATTGTCCTCACACGATTCACCAAGTGCCATCTCATATTGGGAGAGAATGTCAGTTCCAAGCTTCTTTTTTGTCACCTGCTCAAGAATCTTATCTGCTGCCCTCCCCAGGCCTTGCAGCAACTTTTTGTCCAGGTCGATATTATATTTCTCTTCAATTCCTGAGAAAATCTGAAAGAGAATAAATAAAGAAAACAATCATTTCACAGATACGTTCTTCTGAAAGAAGATAACACTATGAAAAATATAAGCCAAAGCTTCAGTTAATCGGCACAACATTTTAACTTACTGATTTGATGTAATGCGGGGAATTCTACTAATGACTCCCTGGTAGAGTGACTTTGTAAGAATTGAATTCTTTTATTTGCTGTCCTTTTTATTTTATCCTTTAAGATGACCAAATTTGGATTGGACTTTCTTACACTCCTCCTTCATTTTTGCTATGTGCTTCCTATTCCTAATACTATATGAGTCTTCATTTTCCTGTAAATATTTTCCAAATTTTATTTTACATTTGGTTATCAATGAATTTTTAAAGGTGTACTTCCATCATGTTTTCATTAATTTTGCGGTGTTCTCTAGTATTAATAATTGCCCCGTGCGCTGGTTTTGATGAAAAAAATGTTGACAGAGTAAGGTAAAGGGGAAAAGTCAACTTGACAGCGCTAAAACTGCACACAGAATGTCTTCGGAGATACAGCCTTATGTGTTTGATCCTGAATCCAAAGAGGAAGGAGAGATGGCACAAGCACAGTCGCTTCCTGACCGTTTGTCAATGTCAAATGCAAGTGCCCAGCTAAATGCAGTTCAGTCATTCAACTAGCCTGCTAATCTTATGCGAGTCACAGGCTAACATCATTTAAAGCCCATTCGGTCAGTTTCTCTTATATGCATTTGCACGTCTACGTCACGCTGCAGGCCCTTTTCGCATTGGGTCGTTTTCCGCCTATTGTCTTCTTTTGACTGATATAGAAAATGGGGGTAGAAAAACATTTTGATATGCAGCATGCATATGCAACTCGGGGTGACCTATCATATTTCAAAAGAGCAAGTACTAAACGGTTTGTCATGGAAGTACACCTTTAAAGCTTAACACATTCATAAAACTGTTTGTTATTACCTTGTCGTGTCCAAAAACTCCATCATTTGATTCAACATTGTCAATCACATCCTGGAAAGCAGGCATCTGCTGTGCCACTTGGCTTGTAAGAGTCTGACTTGGCTTTTTCTTCCCATATTTTGCTCTGTAGTATTCAATATCAGGGTTGGTCCGAGGGATTCGCTCTTTTTAAAATTTGTTCTTAAGCATTCCCAACCAACTCTCCTGTGTAGAAAAAAAACAAGATAAATAGACCAATGATACCTACTGATATGGAAGGAGTTCTAACTGCTTAGAGTAAGTATCTTATGCCTGTCAGTATACTAAACTACTTACATGACCTTGTCCTGTTCGGTCACGGAGAAAAGGGTACTTTGTCACAAGAGCACCACAAATGCCATTATATTGTTTACTACTTGGGTACCTTTGAAAATTACATTTAACAGAGTGACATGAGTAAAAATAGGCACAATTGCAAATGAAGCACAGTGAACAGGAGAAATGAATCAGGTTAAACTTACCATGTATGCAAACAAATGGAGTCAAAAAGGACTTGTATAATTTGCGATCTCCATTTTGCTCTGTGTGCTGGCGTATGGAAGTCTGGACTCTCCTCTGAGAGAGGGGTGTGATGGGCCCTCAAATCAAATTTTGGTTAGGGCCCAAAAAAGACTTGGGCAAGCCCTGCCTTCATCTGTAATTAAACGTTTGTTGTTTTATTTCAGATTTCATGCATGTATCAAGACTATTTGTGTGGTGATTTTGCAAAACATAACAGTGGTAACAAATGGATTGATTCTGATGAGCAATGGGCTGTTTACCCAATAAAAATAGGATAGCTTATGTGCCATTGTTAAGATTTGTTATTTTTTTCTTTGCTGGAGGAGTTGTGATGCTGTTTCTTTTTCTCTGTAGTGACCCAAAGCTGTGCTGTCAGATGTAAGACAAAGAAACCCCACCTCTTCATTCTGCCCATGTTAACGACATGCTCAACTTGAACAGCTTTGACACAAAATGGTCATGTTAAATTTGGCTAAATATCCAGAGAATATGTAGGTTAGGTTAGAACACATTATGCTGATTTGTTACTATCTTAAAAATAGATATTGAGGACATTGGATATTGGTGTGCACAGGGGAAAAGTGACTAAGTACATTTACTCAAGTGCTGTTGTTAAGTACAGCTTTCAAGTATCTGTACTATACTTGAGTGTTAAAACTTTTGGCAACTTGTGACTTTCACTTCAATACATTTTAGGGCATATATTGTACTTTTTAATTCACTACATTTGAAATGTGAGCATGAAGTACTCCTAATATTGATGAGCATTGTAAAAATTATAAGATCCTCAAAGAACTTTTAGGGGTTCTTCAATTTGAAACTGTGGAGGAACCTCTAAGGGTTCCCTGATTAACCTTTAATTAAAGGTTTCTGGAAGAACCTCCCCATAAGGCTACTAGAGGAACCTTTATAAGTTCTGTGAAGAACCTTATGGAACCTTATGTTACTGTAGAATCAGTATTATTAATATTTATTTATTTATTTATTTATTTATTTATTTATTTATTTACATATTGTACTGATACCCTAGATAAATAGGCAGGCAGAGTTTGTTCAATCAGAAATATATATATATATTATATATATACACACACAATAGAACAAATACAATAAATACAATATTATAAAATACAATACAACAATACAATATCAATACAATACAATATCAATACATTATACAAATACAATTAAATACAACACATAATAAATAAAATATTATTATAAACAATAAAAGTATGAATATAAAAATCTTACAAAAAGGCATTGGCCATTCTAAGGACTGTTGGGTTTACTTTTTCCTCTGATTGAATTCCTGACACTACCTGGAGGAATGCAAGTGTCTTTTTGACACTTTCAGCATATTTTACACCAAACACGAAATATGTCCCGAGTAGAGCGGCAATACCCATCGAGATGTCGTCAGGGTTTGCAATGAAGACGCCATCCATTCTGAGGGTGATGATGCAGTCTCCAAAGGGGTTGCCATCCACCACCAGGAGGGGAGTTGGAGCCCTGTGTACCTGAAAATACACCAATAGAAATACATTACAAATCTATGTGCTGTGCATGACATTGAGAAAAACAAAACATGCTTCAATGTATGGGATATCCCATCTAGAAAGAGTATGTTTTTACAAAATGTATAATTTTAGGGTGCAACTAATTCACCAATATAGAATAGAGCACTATATGGAAGGATATAAACACCCTAAATTTTATTTTCTTGATTGAATATTAAAAGCATTGATACATGTCCCATCTTCCTAAATAAGTTTGATGTCATATAGTTTTATGATTTATTTCAACAGTGCTACAAAATAACAACATACATGTGCATTATTTGCAATGAGCATGTGCACTTGGGGCTGAAACAGCTGTTTTTGGGCAGAACTGAATGTAGGTGCATCATATTCTGACATGTGTCCAGTGTACTGTCCCACTTTCCCCACGTAGCATTGAAGTAGTACCCCTACCTTATTGATCACATACAGCTTGTCAGGGCTCTCATTGAACAGGTGTGGGAGTATCAGTGCTGCAGCACAAAATCCTAAAGTTAAAGACACCTTTGATTAGCTTTGTATATGTCTATGTGTATCTACTTGGCAGACAGTTTTATTCAAAGCGACATACATATAACATACATTACATATAGAAAAACAATACTTACTTAGAGAAATGTTGTTAACACAAGTAACTACTTGTAATATGGTACAAGTGAAAGTGGGCTTGGTCAAAACAATAGTGCTAATAGTGGCTGTCAAGATATAGTAAGATCCCTAATTAGTCCTACTGATTGCTGTGGCCTTAGACTTGAACGAACAAACACAGAATAAATCTTAATGAAAGATTCAGTGGAAGTACCTTTGTGATTGTCCTCACACGATTCACCAAGTGCCATCTCATATTGGGAGAGAATGTCAGTTCCAAGCTTCTTTTTTGTCACCTGCTCAAGAATCTTATCTGCTGCCCTCCCCAGGCCTTGCAGCAACTTTTTGTCCAGGTCGATATTATATTTCTCTTCAATTCCTGAGAAAATCTGAAAGAGAATAAATAAAGAAAACAATCATTTCACAGATACGTTCTTCTGAAAGAAGATAACACTATGAAAAATATAAGCCAAAGCTTCAGTTAATCGGCACAACATTTTAACTTACTGATTTGATGTAATGCAGGGAATTCTACTAATGACTCCCTGGTAGAGTGACTTTGTAAGAATTGAATTCTTTCATTTGCTGTCCTTTTCATTTTATCCTTTAAGATGACCAAATTTGGATTGGACTTTCTTACACTCCTCCTTCATTTTTGCTATGTGCTTCCTATTCCTAATACTATATGAGTCTTCATTTTCCTGTAAATATTTTCCAAATTTTATTTTACATTTGGTTATCAATGAATTTTTAAAGGTGTACTTCCATCATGTTTTCATTAATTTTGCGGTGTTCTCTAGTATTAATAATTGCCCCGTGCGCTGGTTTTGATGAAAAAAATGTTGACAGAGTAAGGTAAAGGGGAAAAGTCAACTTGACAGCGCTAAAACTGCACACAGAATGTCTTCGGAGATACAGCCTTATGTGTTTGATCCTGAATCCAAAGAGGAAGGAGAGATGGCACAAGCACAGTCGCTTCCTGACCGTTTGTCAATGTCAAATGCAAGTGCCCAGCTAAATGCAGTTCAGTCATTCAACTAGCCTGCTAATCTTATGCGAGTCACAGGCTAACATCATTTAAAGCCCATTCGGTCAGTTTCTCTTATATGCATTTGCACGTCTACGTCACGCTGCAGGCCCTTTTCGCATTGGGTCGTTTTCCGCCTATTGTCTTCTTTTGACTGATATAGAAAATGGGGGTAGAAAAACATTTTGATATGCAGCATCATATTTCAAAAGAGCAAGTACTAAACGGTTTGTCATGGAAGTACACCTTTAAAGCTTAACACATTCATAAAACTGTTTGTTATTACCTTGTCGTGTCCAAAAACTCCATCATTTGATTCAACATTGTCAATCACATCCTGGAAAGCAGGCATCTGCTGTGCCACTTGGCTTGTAAGAGTCTGACTTGGCTTTTTCTTCCCATATTTTGCTCTGTAGTATTCAATATCAGGGTTGGTCCGAGGGATTCGCTCTTTTTAAAATTTGTTCTTAAGCATTCCCAACCAACTCTCCTGTGTAGAAAAAAAACAAGATAAATAGACCAATGATACCTACTGATATGGAAGGAGTTCTAACTGCTTAGAGTAAGTATCTTATGCCTGTCAGTATACTAAACTACTTACATGACCTTGTCCTGTTCGGTCACGGAGAAAAGGGTACTTTGTCACAAGAGCACCACAAATGCCATTATATTGTTTACTACTTGGGTACCTTTGAAAATTACATTTAACAGAGTGACATGAGTAAAAATAGGCACAATTGCAAATGAAGCACAGTGAACAGGAGAAATGAATCAGGTTAAACTTACCATGTATGCAAACAAATGGAGTCAAAAAGGACTTGTATAATTTGCGATCTCCATTTTGCTCTGTGTGCTGGCGTATGGAAGTCTGGACTCTCCTCTGAGAGTTTTTTTCCTCAGGAGAGGTGGAAAAGCAGGCAGTTGAAAACTATATACACTATTATTTAAGTTCAATTCCAAATATGGTATTTCCTGTGGGGAGCTGAAACATACGTTAATCATATGAATCTCACAATCAATTTCAAGTCTTTTTCATGTGAAATAACGTTTTCATTCATATTCATTGGAAACACCTACAAATACCTTATAGTGACTGTAGGAGTAGATTTTCCTTTTAATTTATCGAGCAATTTTGTAAACTTAACTTGTGTTTTAATCAGGGGGAGTAATTTGTCAATCATCCTTTCACTCAATGAAAGGAGAGTCTCGCCATCGATTAGATTCTCTGCAAAAAACAAAAAAAACAAAAGGATGAAAAACATTAATTTCTGCACATTAATAATCATCATTCAAAATCATAGCAATAATAATTTCAACAACCTTTTATATACAGTGTAAAACAGAAATAGTCAGTCCTTCATCTGAATTGTCATAGGCATCTAGACCATGGAAAGCTAGTTCTTCACCAGGCAACATAACAGGCTCATATCAGGCTCTTCTTCCACAACATAGCAGTGTAGGTGGTAATTGAAACAGGAAGGCCGTAAGATTTTCCCACACAGACACCAAATGCCCTTGACTCCAAAAATGTGGTGGATATTCATAAACACTGGAATGTCCTCAGCATGCACAACTCCGATAACAATACAGCTGCCAATCTTGCAACTGCATCCACAGTAATGGACCTGGTTTTACCTGGTTGGACATGCTCAAAAGTAACATTCTCTCCCAGTTTGCACTGCAAAGCTCCAACGAGGGATCTTGGAAGTGCACTTAGAGGTACATCTTGGGTATCAGAAGTTAGCATCCTCAGGATGTTCTCTAACTGCCTCTAACTGATATTGGTAATTTTCGGTATTTCGGAGGACAAACTCATCTTCAGTGAACTTTGTTTTTATATCCTCCGAGGTGGCATTGCAAAACCAGAAGCAGATCCTCCCTTAGCTAAATGTCCTGGTCAATCCTGAAACATCATGTGCAGACAGGTTATCTGCAGAAACAGTAGCAATTGTGCCGTGAAATATCTTCTCCTCTCCACCACATTTCAAAGACATTTCAAGAATTTGCACATCAGACAGGAATGGGTGGAATACCTCATCATAATCAGTACATCCAGTTTAAATTAACTTGTGTCTAACAAGAGTGGAGAGGTATGTATTCTGAAGTTGAGATAAAAACTTATTGTCCAGATTTCCAATTTTGAAGTAAACTGTTGTCAGTTTATGTATTCCTCTCTTCGACCCCACTGGATCTCTATGATTTCCTGACTGGATCTCTGGATCTCTATGATTTCCTTCATCATCTCTTAATATCTTCTCTACCGGCCTTACCATTCCCAACTGGTTATGGCAGTACTGTTCAAGTGTCCATTCAGTGCTTATGGCTTTGACACACTCATCGAAAACCTCATTTTGACATAAAAGCTCATTTAAGTCATCGTCATCATCAACAATGAAATTTTTTTCTTGCCAGGTGAACTTCAACTTCATCCATATCCTCACTATACATTCTTTGAGAACCTGACACACAAAACAAGTCCCTGTGCTTCCTGTATATATGTGTTCGGTATGATGCATAACAACGGCAGCTCTGCATGCATCCTTCTAGTCCACAAATTAGTGCAAAATTGGATTCATTTTGATGGTACAATCCAATAAGCTGTATTTGCTTTATCAGTGAAAAAAAAAAACTCCTGTTACACAGTGGACAATTGAAAGAAGTAGCCATATGTACTGATTCTCTTTTGCTTCTTATGTAAAAACAACTTCAAAAACCAATATTTCCTGATGATCCTCTAATCTATTATCCTCCAACCACTGGGCGACGTCTTGACAAGACCAACCAGACACATAGTTTGAGCTAGGGGAACAATAATAACAACAACAGCAACAACTGTGAGGTTATAATGGAAATGTACATGCAATAGTTGATATATATAGTTGATATAGTGATAATTTATAAGTGTATTGTTGGATTGTCACTAGTCACCACAACATTGAGCGAATTAAGAAACAAAACTTACCAACTAGGCCTTGAATGACTGTCCATTTCACTGTGGGGGAAAAAGTTACTAGCTTCGTCACAAGTGAAACTATTGCTCAACACCGCACAACTCTAGTTAAAATTAATACCAGAAGGCTATTCTAGGCTAACACAGCTACATACAGATAGCTATCGCTAGCTACCTTTTCTTACTAGCTCAACATGTTATTAGGTTATATTTATTAGGTTTGATATGCAACGTGAAACACCGTTTCATCTTTGTTTACTTGCAGCTGATCCATAAGTCTACAGTTTTGTCAGACCAACCTCAGCAAACTAGCCTGGCTATCGCGACTTGTCAATGCTCTGCGAGCATTGGTCTGGCCAAGCTGTGTTGTAAACCCATTTCTCAGAAGGCGGGCTTAACCCGCCTCTTTCAAATGCCTCTGTTTGCTACTGGACGAAGCTTCAACCAATCACACCCCGCAGCGAAAGGAACTGTTTGATACAAACAAAAAGTACTAGCCTGTAGTCATAAATGGCCTTAAATGTTTTTTGTCGGACTTGTGAATTGAACATGAGAGTGGCTGGTGTTGGTCATTCAATATTGATATTCGAAAAACGAATCAGTGCGATCAAAGGCCACAACAACAGCGTTCTCGCAAAGCCCAATCGACTTGGCTACCAGCGGGGCTAACTGCTAAATTAAACTTTTACCGAAGCCGGTGTTGTGAAATTTCACCCTACCCATGAAAACGTCCTACCCGAGTTAACTGCGCATGCGTACTATGGACAATTCGCGACTGCACACACGCCATAATTTTTTGCTGCTGGACCGTTACACAAGGCTAGGTTTTCTTGTATTTTAAATACTTCATATGACCATTATTCAATGCTTAGGTTTGACAGTCAAATCATTTCAACTTGCCACGCGCATGAGATTGTGTCTGAATGCAGTTTGAATAGTTAATACTGCGAAGCACTGTCATTTTCATGTTGTCATAAAACTTGCTCATGTAGCCTACGAAATTAGCCTAGGCTTTGCAGGCATACATCGTATTTCAACTTGCCATGTGCATGAGATTGTGTCTGTACGGGTAGGAAGAAATTATAGGTAGGAACAAATTTCAGAACACCGGTCGGTAGCATTGCGAAAACGTCCTTTCCTGCTACAAATGCGTGAGTATTTAATAGCTGTTGATACTAGAGTGCCAAATTAAAACCGATAGAAAACGTATTTATATATTTACATGTATTAACAACATTAATTCCTTAAGTGATTATAATTTTACACAGATTGTTTTATATCTATTTTATTTGTAGGCTATAGGCCTATGTTGCTTTGGATACAAGCATCTGCCAAGTACATAAACATAAATATAAACTTTAACATATTTATTAGGCTATACTGCCACTACATTAATGCACAAAGAGAGAGGTTCCCCAAGGAACCTCTAAATTCAATGAAGTTCCTCAAGGAACTGTCTCCTATACTGAGAAATGCCCTGAATTCCTCCAAGAATCTCTAAGAGCATTAAGGAACAATTGAGTTCTTACAGGAACCACTGGGTTCTTGGAGTAGCACTAAGGTTCCTCAAAGAACTGCTCAATTTTTACAGTGAGAGGTGGCTGTGCTCAACTCCAAAAAACTCCAAAAGTTTTGGATGCGTAAAAGGGCAATCAGCACATATATTACATTGGGATAAACTTAATTGAAACATGGTTTGGTCATATTAAAGTTTGAAGTGTCTTCACTTTTGAAGTAATTGAATTTGAATTCGGCAGTAATAATGGCAATGGCAGATAATGACCCTTCAGAACATTACTGTAGGAATGGAAAAAAAAATCCTTTGACATTTACCACGTCTCTGTAGATCCTTGCAACAAAATACTTAATTAACCACTCCAATGGCGTTGTTCTGTTTTATATTTAGGTGCTTTATATTTGGGAAAAGACTATGAATAACAATAGCGTGTTATTCTGTTTCAAAGAGGGACTAGGAATTATGGTCTTATTTTAAAGTATAGCACTTCCTCGGTAACACTTAATTTGAAGGTGCCTACATAAAGGTGACATATCATGCACATTAATGACACTTATTAATGTGTGTTAATGTAACTGTTGTCATAAAGTGTCATTCGGTTGTTGTACTGTCAAGTTGACATTTTTTTGGGTCCATATAATGACAACTTGACAAACAAGATGACATTGCCAAGATGAATTTTGTAACTGACACCATCATCATGAACACAACTAACTACATGTGGATTTGTTTACAAACCAAACAATAGAAACCACCAGTCATATTTTTTTATTGACAGATAAAAACCTTGTATAGTTTTGCTTTAATTGTAGCAAAATAATATCAGCTGGGCCCAAAATTCTGAAAAAAGTGATGTAGTGTACATAGGATGAGGTTCTAGTGACCTGTCTGTGGCTGTACATTATCAACAAAAAACACATGAAAAGAAAAATACTTTAAATACTTAAGTAATTTTAAAACAAGTACTTTCGTACATCAGCTTAAGTAAAAAATTGGCATGGCAACTTTCTCTTGTACTGGAGTAATAGGGTGACATTAGGTAATTTGAGCCATCAGCCATCATTTAAGGTTTAAGCATCCCAGCTCTTTAAATATTAGCAGCCAATGGCTGCAAAGTATTTCAAATTAATCCTATGACGGTACTTGATAGAAAACAATATATTTGATTGGTGTATAGTTGCTATAGTGGGCAGGGCAATTCCTCACTTCAAGACTGCTGAGGAGGCTTGTGAGGTAAGTGGCCTGGCAGACAAATCTTACATAAAAATTACAAGATTGATAAGTTATTAAAGAACAGATCTACATGAAAAATACCCTACATGCCTGTTGTGTCATCCTTCATCAGATATGATCAGATATGATGCAGGGTTTTTGCTTAGCTAAACCATTTTTTCATGAAAAAGCACTTTTTAGGGGTGGCTCAATTTACCTTAATGTACTGAGGTAAATTGAGCCATGCATTTCAGCTAAAATGAGCCACCGAGTTAGCGTAGCATAGCATATCACAGGCTATAGCATTGTGACTGAAGTATTACATACTTCTCCATACATCCATTCTACTTATCTGAATATCCTTTGGGGATCAAATGGATATTTTGATGTCTATGGCATAGCTGTCTATATAATGTCTATAGCATAGATACCCTCCCCACACAGCATGCAGCACACAGCCCTCGTAGTTCAAGCCCCCCCCCCCCCCCCACACAAACAGCATGCAGCATACCTTGTGTTATGCCCTTCCCACACACCCACAGCACACAGACCCCCACAAATACAGCCCCCCCACCCCCACATCACGCAGCATATGCCCCCCAAATACATACAGAGGACACACAGCCAACCCCCCCCCCCAACACACACAAGACACAGCCCCCTAACCCCCCCCCACCCCCACCTAACACATATACACAAGTAGCATGTATTACACGGTCCTACGTCGCCTCCCTCACACACAGCCCTCACACCAACCCCCCCCCCCCCCGCACACACACACAGAGCACATATGACTCAGCACTCACGGCTCAAGGCCCACTCACCCCACACACACACTAAGCATGCCAAGCTTACGCCCCCAACTCATGCCCCCCCCCCACACACACACACACGCACACAGCCCTTGCAACACCCCCCCCCCCCCCAACAGTGCTTGCGCCACCCTTACTGCCCCCCCCCCCATCACACACTGCACACAGCATTTAGCCTTGCTGCCCACCTCCTGCCACCTCCCTCCACCTCCCCACACACACAGTACACAAGACACAGCCACACACACATACACACAGGACAGCCCTCGCAGCTCAAGCCCCCACCCACCACACACGGAGCTTGCGTCACCCTCACTGCCTCCCCTCACTCACAGCCTCCCCACCCCCGCACACATACAGCACACAGTATATAGTCTTGCTGCCCGCCTCATGCCACCTCCCTCCACCCCCCCACACACACAGCACAGAAGTCACAGCCCTCACGGCTCAAGCCCCCCTCCCACACGCACACAGCACATATCTTTGCTCCCCAGCCCTCTCCACACACGATTGTCCAACCCCACCTCAGCGCTGTCAGCTGCACACGCAGTGCCACCCCCCACACAGCCCGTCATCTGCCACCACAGCCAGTCCTTCCTCCCAACCATAACTGCACTTTATGCACTTTATCCCACCCCCCTTCACCTTTTTACTACCTCTGCCCTTCTTATGGTCATCCCCCCCAAATGCATTCTACGCACTTTACTCCCCACTCCCCATGCACAGTCTAGACTCACAATCAACAGTTTCACTGCATGTCCTACTACCCAGTATGTCTATGCATGTGACAAATAAACTCCTTGTATCCTTGTATGTCTATAGCATAGTTGTAGCATAGCATAGTATAGGCTACAAAATAGCATTTTGGTGGTATGTATTGCATGCTTCTTCACATCTGAAAAGCTTTCTACATCCACCGTATGTGATAAATCATAATATTCAACACTACATTTTTTGTCTATAATCAAAAAAAAACCGGATGATTCCTTGTTTAACTTTTTTTAAACTTATTTTCTTATAGGCACAGTGTGTCACATTCATGGATCTATGTCCTCTGCCAAAACGAGAGAGGGCAACAAGAAGAAGAAAAAAGCCACCATCATTTTTGCTCACAAGTCAGGATCACATGGAACACATTTCAAAGAAACCAAAGAAGGAAAAGTTGGAGTTGAGAAAAATAAGACAAGGAAACAAGAAGAAAGAGGAGAATGTACTGTACCCTGCAAAGCCTGTCAGGTTCCCTATGGCAGCCCATGTGACCCAAAGGTATTGGTTGTGACTCTACTGTACATGTCAAATGGTCTCAACAGTCTGTATTGACTGGCAATAAAGAATTTACATATTCAGGATTAATATTAATTTGTCAGTCTGTCTGTCTAAGGCCAATGAGGAGTGAGTGAGGTGTCAGAAGTGCAGGACCTGGTTCCATGAGAGCTGTGAAAAAAACAATGGCCTCTATGATGATGGCTTCTTTTGTCAAAATTGCCCAATACACACACACACACACACACACACACACACACACACACACACACACACACACACAGGTGCACATGTCATGTGCAGTGGTTCAGTGTAACATTACTTACCTTGATTTGCCAGAGTGAAGCTAAATTTTCAAAATGATATTTCTTTACATTTTAATGGCATTAATCGTTTGAAACTAGATTTTCGAAATGAAACATTGTTAACTTTTAATGTAATGGGATGCTACATTGTGGTTTTGATATGATATAATTACTCATTTGTTTTTTTTATGATAAATAAATAAATGTTTTGCTTTGCATTTTTTGGTGACTCATTTAAGCTGATTAGTGGCTCATTTTAGCTGACTGAGTGGCTCATTTTACCTGAACACGGATCATCTAAAAAATGTGGGATTGCTAATGTTTCAAAAGCTGTAAAAAATAAATGAATACATTTTATAGAATAATTCAGCAATACATTATTAAAGACTGTCTGTGTTAACTAAAAAAATCTAAACCAGTGCTGTATATGGTTTTGTATTCATTTTTTAAGAAATTAACCAAAATGTGGCTCAAATTACCGGATGTCACGCCTATTTGACTAGGAGTAGCCTATTTATACTGTAACTTAAGTGAAGGAATTGTGTACTTTGTCTGCCTCTGATGATGTGTCTGTGTGTGTTCGATAAAGTGGTAAAGAGGGTGAAAGAAAGACTGAATATCTTGAGCAGCAGCAAGAAAAACAAGCATACAGTGTAGAGGACATGAGCATTTCATGGTATACCCGGTAAGCTTATGTAACAGGTGCTGACAGTGATATGAAGGGTGGATAAACACAAATGCTGTTCCCACCAGCCATCACGGACATGAACTGTGTAATTCTGATTCGGGTAGGGAATCATCAAAAATGTGCCAAATAATGTCTCAGCTTTTTGACTTGACAATGCTGAGTGTATTGCCAAACACCAAAGTCCACCACTGCCAAGAAGGCCCTGAAAATTATTTTGTTTTTAGGTATAGCTGGTCAGCTAATCCCCCGCTCAAATTTACTACTGAACATCCAATGAACGCTCGAACAAAGCTGATGAGGAACTATTTGTTTCAGTAAGGGTTTTTCATGTGCTGACAATTACGTGGAGCCAATCACTGCATAGTACACAACTGCATCGTTAAAACAACACTAAGTAGCCTCACGGCTCAAGCCCCCCTCCCACACGCACACAGCACATATCTTTGCTCCCCAGCCCTCTCCACACACGATTGTCCAACCCCACCTCAGCGCTGTCAGCTGCACACGCAGTGCCACCCCCCACACAGCCCGTCATCTGCCACCACAGCCAGTCCTTCCTCCCAACCATAACTGCACTTTATGCACTTTATCCCACCCCCCTTCACCTTTTTACTACCTCTGCCCTTCTTATGGTCATCCCCCCCAAATGCATTCTACGCACTTTACTCCCCACTCCCCATGCACAGTCTAGACTCACAATCAACAGTTTCACTGCATGTCCTACTACCCAGTATGTCTATGCATGTGACAAATAAACTCCTTGTATCCTTGTATGTCTATAGCATAGTTGTAGCATAGCATAGTATAGGCTACAAAATAGCATTTTGGTGGTATGTATTGCATGCTTCTTCACATCTGAAAAGCTTTCTACATCCACCGTATGTGATAAATCATAATATTCCACACTACATTTTTTGTCTATAATCAAAAAAAAAACCGGATGATTCCTTGTTTAACTTTTTTTAAACTTATTTTCTTATAGGCACAGTGTGTCACATTCATGGATCTATGTCCTCTGCCAAAACGAGAGAGGGCAACAAGAAGAAGAAAAAAGCCACCATCATTTTTGCTCACAAGTCAGGATCACATGGAACACATTTCAAAGAAACCAAAGAAGGAAAAGTTGGAGTTGAGAAAAATAAGACAAGGAAACAAGAAGAAAGAGGAGAATGTACTGTACCCTGCAAAGCCTGTCAGGTTCCCTATGGCAGCCCATGTGACCCAAAGGTATTGGTTGTGACTCTACTGTACATGTCAAATGGTCTCAACAGTCTGTATTGACTGGCAATAAAGAATTTACATATTCAGGATTAATATTAATTTGTCAGTCTGTCTGTCTAAGGCCAATGAGGAGTGAGTGAGGTGTCAGAAGTGCAGGACCTGGTTCCATGAGAGCTGTGAAAAAAACAATGGCCTCTATGATGATGGCTTCTTTTGTCAAAATTGCCCAATACACACACACACACACACACACACACACACACACACACACACACACACACACACACACACACACACACACACACACAGGTGCACATGTCATGTGCAGTGGTTCAGTGTAACATTACTTACCTTGATTTGCCAGAGTGAAGCTAAATTTTCAAAATGATATTTCTTTACATTTTAATGGCATTAATCGTTTGAAACTAGATTTTCGAAATGAAACATTGTTAACTTTTAATGTAATGGGATGCTACATTGTGGTTTTGATATGATATAATTACTCATTTGTTTTTTTTATGATAAATAAATAAATGTTTTGCTTTGCATTTTTTGGTGACTCATTTAAGCTGATTAGTGGCTCATTTTAGCTGACTGAGTGGCTCATTTTACCTGAACACGGATCATCTAAAAAATGTGGGATTGCTAATGTTTCAAAAGCTGTAAAAAATAAATGAATACATTTTATAGAATAATTCAGCAATACATTATTAAAGACTGTCTGTGTTAACTAAAAAAATCTAAACCAGTGCTGTATATGGTTTTGTATTCATTTTTTAAGAAATTAACCAAAATGTGGCTCAAATTACCGGATGTCACGCCTATTTGACTAGGAGTAGCCTATTTATACTGTAACTTAAGTGAAGGAATTGTGTACTTTGTCTGCCTCTGATGATGTGTCTGTGTGTGTTCGATAAAGTGGTAAAGAGGGTGAAAGAAAGACTGAATATCTTGAGCAGCAGCAAGAAAAACAAGCATACAGTGTAGAGGACATGAGCATTTCATGGTATACCCGGTAAGCTTATGTAACAGGTGCTGACAGTGATATGAAGGGTGGATAAACACAAATGCTGTTCCCACCAGCCATCACGGACATGAACTGTGTAATTCTGATTCGGGTAGGGAATCATCAAAAATGTGCCAAATAATGTCTCAGCTTTTTGACTTGACAATGCTGAGTGTATTGCCAAACACCAAAGTCCACCACTGCCAAGAAGGCCCTGAAAATTATTTTGTTTTTAGGTATAGCTGGTCAGCTAATCCCCCGCTCAAATTTACTACTGAACATCCAATGAACGCTCGAACAAAGCTGATGAGGAACTATTTGTTTCAGTAAGGGTTTTTCATGTGCTGACAATTACGTGGAGCCAATCACTGCATAGTACACAACTGCATCGTTAAAACAACACTAAGTAGTTGTTTCAGCTTTAAAGTAATGTTTCCAAAAGCGTTTCAGTGGTTCGTCAACTTCTTACTGGGTTAAAGGCACTTCTGAATTCACTTATTGCCGCCCTCTGTGGGCTATAACCGCACTAAGTAACTTAGGAGCGGATCGTCTCTCTGTAGTTTGAATGACAATTCTGCTTCCAATCTGTAGGGCGACTGAAGACGAACACTATTGCTTTACGTTTTTCCATTATTTTCCCTCAAAATTTCTCCAGCCTTTTGTACACATCACCAGAGACATTCTTTGACATTATTTTCAGAAATGTACTGTCTCGTTGATGACGTTTTAATTCGCAAAGCCGCTGTATTGTATAATAAACAGTGTTAATAGTACCAGAGAGTGTAGAATCTAAGATCTTTGATAGTACCTTCACAATGAGCAAGCATGCTGATGATAACGGTGAGCATTGGCTCAGGCATAGCCCATAAACAGTTTTGATTCATTGTCAGAAATGTAAAGAGGAATAGGCCTAAATGTGATTGCTCAAGCAGAGGCCAATAGAATTGTTTTTGAACTTACAAATATTTTACAAAGAAATCCTGGGGATTTCTGTGTTTGTTTCTTTGTTTGTTTTTTGTTTTTTTAAGTTGACAGGGATTAAATGAATTTAATGTTATAAGCTACATAAGATGCAACTCCTGTTCCATACTTCAGTCCAGCGGTGGCGGTAATGCACCGAAAAAGTTGTGAGCCTTAATGTAGACGAGGAAAAAGAAGAAGAAGGAGAAGGACGCTTCATCGACTGTTTTGGTTGCCTGGTAACGTTAATATAAACAGACGAACGTTAGGTCTTTTCCGACATTCTACTTGCTGTTTATTAAGATCTTGCAGATAGTTGTTGATTTGATAAACGTTAGTAAATACAACTGGTAGGCCTTTTTTCGTTTGATGCCACTTACCGAAGAAATCTTTCGCTATTTGCATGTATTGTTATCAGTGTCTTTCAAATTTAAGACAGAATGGGTTAAGTAGTAACTCAATCTTTGATTCAGCGTTGCAGCATTGCTTGTACATTAGCGTTTTAGGTAGGCCTAATTATAAGGTCAACAATTTGTGACGGTAGGCTAGAGTCTAGCCGCTAGACTATTTTTTAACCAGCTTGCGAGATGACGTTATGTTCATATTAATGCTACTTGTATTTCAGCACTATACGTATGGTGTGTTTGATGCAGGATGTATGCAGGACGACACTTGGAAGGTGCAGGCTATGTCACATGGTGGGGCTTTAGCCCAGCCATAGATCTCCTAAACGCTGGTGAGGTGTACAAGAGGGAGGAGTGTAACTTTAAAATGCTGGATAGAGTGGCACGTTTTCATACTAGATAGAATATAATTTCGTAAACAGAAAAGTTTAACATTAAGTTTTCTTATGTGCGCCTGGTTTTATTCCAGCTGGCTAATTAAAAATGACTGAGCCGTGTTCTTGCTATTTCATTTGCATATTATATTTAGCACTTATTAATTTATGTAGCGCTTCTTGTAGACAAAACTTAATGAAAATTGCCATAAATTCAAAATAGGCTGAAAAAACTTAACTTACAGGTTGTTGAAGGTGAACTGCTTCTGCTACATTAAAATGACATAAAGTACGAGGGGCTGGTTTACCAGGCTACATTAGGATGACTGTAAAATAATCTATGTTCATCACAAAGGTCCAGAGCGACAGCATGGAGAGGTGAATGTTTTATTGCTGGGCTGTGCTGACCCTAGACATGTCCTAAAGACCATAGCTGGACTGAAGGACACAGACACACTATCAGTGAGTTATATTGTCCTAACATTAAAGTTGGCCATTTTCTTGAATTTCCATGTCATTGTTCACATTTTTTTTTTTTTTCGCTCATAATTAGGTGTGGCTAATTGAAAACAGTATGGACATTGTGGCACGACAGCTGCTACTTCTATATCTTTCATTAACTTCAACCAACAGTATGGGGCTACATGGTAAGTGTTGTACTTTCAGTCATTCTGGATCAACAATGTTATTACGAGGATACAAGGACATTTATTTGTTACATGCATAGACATACTAGGTAGAGTAGGACATGCAGCTGATTGTTAGTCTAAACTGTGCATGGGAAGGGGGGAGTAAAGTGCGTACAATGCAGTTGGGGGGATGGCTACCAGGTGTACATACAGTATTGTGCAAAAGTTTTAGGCAGGTGTGAAAAAAATGCTGTCAACTAGGAATGCCTTCAAAAATTGAAGTGTTAATCATTTATGTTCATCAATTAACAAAATGTAGTGACTGAACAAAAGAGAAACCTAAATCAAATCAATATTTGGTGTGATCACCCTTTGCCTTTAAAAGAGCATCAATTCTTCTAGGTCTATTGCATAGAGTTTTTGAAGGAACTTGGCTGGTAGGTTGCGCCAAACATCTTGAAGAACTACCACAGATCTTCTGTGGATGTATGCTCCTGACATATACAACCAAGTTGGTGTAATTGGTTGATCATACACTGAACTATAATGCTGCAAAATCCCTGACATTGTGTGCACCCCTGTGTGTGTACACTTTGTGTGCACCTGCCTAACACTTGTCAAAAAACAACTTATGCCCATCTTATGCCTTAAGTCCTTTCAGCCTTATGGGTGTTTTAACATTAAACATGTGGATGGCTAAAAAGATACAGTACTGTCCAAAGATTTAGGCAGGTGCCTTCAAACCAGCATCAGTTCACACACAGGGGTACACACAAAGTCAGGGATTTTGCAGGATTATAGTCAGGTGTATGATCAACCAATTACACCAAATTGGTTGTATATGTCAGGCGGCTTTTGGCGGCTGCTGTTCAACGAAATGGATTACAGTTTCAGTTACTGAACATCTTTTAAATTCACAGGGCGTTAAACCATTTGATAAGCATAACGGTTTTGAAGCCTTCCTTTCACGTAACTGAGCCAAATTAGCAGCCACATTAGCAGCCAAACTTGCCTGCAATATGTTGCAGGCTAACTAACATATTTTCTAACATGTAGCGTTCGCTCCGGTTAGCTTCCTAACAGGCAAATTGGGTGTATCAGTGTAACACGGCTAAGTTGCTGACCTGATTTGTTTAAAATAAGTATGAATACTTGTATAAATATATGTTATAACATTAAATTATGCAATCATGACTTACAGTCCTGTGTGTTGATAATCGTCCATCAATAGACACTGTCAAATCGTCAGTTTCCCTGCTGGCTTCTGGCTCTTCACTGGCTTTTTTAACTTTTATTTTGTCAATTCTGTGTAGCTGACATGATTTTACACCACTGTGTTAAATTTCAAGATAATCTAGTCCATAGCTGACGACCTAAATCATTTTACAGACAGCATGTCTTGTAATTGATGCACATTGTGTTTGTTGACATCACTCCCGTTTTGGCGGCCATTTTTGATCCTCCACGAAGTCACAAACTCTGATTAGACAATGATAGGGAGTCCTCTCTCTCTAGTTTTAACTCTATGGCAGAAACAGACAAAGGCAAACAAGAGGCAGCAGGAGCACATTACGACACTAATGAAAACAAGGGAGACAGGTGAGGCACAGATGAGGGGCAGAGTAGAAACTCAAAACAAAAATGCACGTGGACCAGGAACACAAACACAGTCAACCCACAGCTGCCGTCCAGCAGGGCAGCCAGAGTCCTAATGAACAGAGTACTAACAATAACATTAAAGATATTAATAATAAATCTTATAGGCAAAAATGTAAGCCTCTGTAGAGACACTCCACACCTCATTAAACTTGGAAAACAGTGTAGTTACAGTACTGGGGTGCATTTCTCAAACAACTTCCTAGGTTAGCAGTCTACTACCATAGTTCTACCGAAGTTACTACTACTAAAGTGGCGAAACCCGACCGTTTCTCGAAGCACTTGTACTTCGGTAGAACTATCATTGTTGTTACCTCCATAGTGGGCTCTACCGTTGGTGTCACTTCAGTGTGTGAAGCATGGAAGCAACGAAGGAAAAGCAGATAAGAAGATAATAATGATTAAGCTATGGCAAACATCTGGTTAAGCCAATTACCGCGTTAAAACGTGGCCATATGGCAAAGCCGATGCATGTAGTGAAGGGAATTATATTGTTATAAATCCATAACTTTTAATAGCGTTTTGACGTCATCTGCCAATACTATTGATAAACTCCGCCACAAGACTAATTTACCACTGGCAGGTATACCTCAGTGGCAAAGTTATGTGCCCCTGACACTGTTCCATTTAGTCACGAGTTCAAATCCTTTGCACACCTATGGTAGCATTTAGCCTACGTTCCACAATCACCACTCACGACAACATTTTTAACAGAGTAACGGTGGCGCTTTCAGTCACGGATCACTGACCTGTTATACCGATACAATGCATTTCTTCTACATGTAGCCGTTTAATATTGAACCAAACTACAGAGTAGAGCAATATAAATCCACATTAATGTACGTGTGAGGCCACACACATTTTAGATTTCTCTAATATGACTCATGTCGGTCTCGAACCTGAGCATGTCGTCTCACATTTCAACAGTATACGAGCACTGATCCAGTTGCACCACTGATAATCACGTCAACTCACGTCAACTTCAGCTCAGGTTCCAACCAAACGTACATGATGTAGCTATCGGCAAACCTTCCAATTGAAGGCCAACTTCTAATGCAAATATCTTATAATCCTGCGGTCCAAACTCAGCGAAACTCAATCGGTTTGTGCAGGTGATCATAATACTGCTGTGCAAACTATTAAATGTTTAAGTCATGCCATACGGTTTTAACAAGAAAACTAGATGTACCGCATAGCGGTACATGGTATGACCGCCGCAGTATATTGAAATGTGGGAACTGTTGGCATGATAAGTGTGTGGTAGAGCAGTGTTGTGAGGTGAGAATTTCTGTGGAAATGATTTTCTGGAAGTGGGCATGGATGTGGGTTTTGAATGTTGACATTGTGTGTGTTTGTGTAGTGTGTAGGAGTGATTTGTGAAGGCAAGGAATAGGCAAAATCAGATTTTGTACAATTACAGCGCCCCATATGGACCAAATTGTATGGCAAGTGCCGAGGTCTTTGTGCTGCCCGTGCATGATGTATTCTGTGCAGTTCCCACTTTCTCGGTCCAAGATATTGGCAGTTCAAAATCCCAATTTTTGCATTTACCCATATCACTAGGTGGCGCTATGCTTCAAGTGAGTGCCTTTGGGCTGGGTTGATACGCCTCTGTAACACCAGCATACTAACACAAAATCGTTGTCTTGGGCAAAATTGTTGCAGAGTTATTTAACAAAAACTGCTTTTCAACACCTAGCTTCGGCGATAAACATCGCCCCCTATTTTGTACACATGAAAAGAAAGCTGTTTAGAGATGGCATGTCAACTTTGACCAAATTTGAGCAATTAAAAGCCAAGATATGGACTTTTGAAGAATTTTAAGCTACCTGTTAAATGTTCATTGACGTGTAACTTCGAAATGGTTTATCTCAAGATAAATCCTTTGATAACTTTTTGTCAGCATTGTCTGTAGATGGCATATACCAAATTTGGTGAGATTCACATGAACGGCCTATGACAAGTTTGTTCAGATTTGTTTTTGCAATGTTAAAATTTTACAGAAATAGTTTTCGTTGGAAGTGGGCGTCGACCAGTGTTTTCAATGTGTGAGGACCAATAGATTTCAAGATAAAAAAAAAAAATGGTTGTAAACATTAGCATTCTCTAGATAAAAGGCAAAATTACATTTTGTACAATAGCGCCCCCTATGGACCAAATTGTATGGCACGTGCTGTGGTCTTAGAGGTTTTTTGTGCTGATCGTCCATGACCTATTTTGTGAAGTTCCCACCTTCTCGGTCCAAGATATTGGCAACTCAAAATCCCAATTTTTGCATTTACCCTTATCACTAGGTGGCGCTATGCTTCAAGTGGGTTTTTATTGGCTGGGTTGATACACCTCTGTAACACCTACATACTAACACAAAATCGTTGTCTTGGGCAAAATTGTTGCCGAGTTATTTAACAAAAACTTTTTCAGCACCTAGCTTCGGCGATAAACATCACCCCCTATGATGAAATGTCACAAAATGTAGTACACATGAAAAGAAAGCTGTTTAGAGATGGCATGTCAACTTTGACCAAATTTCAGCAATTAAAAGCCAAGATATGGACTTTTGAAGAATTTGAGCTATGTGTTAAATGTTCATTGACGTGTAACTTCGAAACGGTTTATGTCAAGATAAATCCTTTGATAACTTTTTGTCAGCATTGTCTGTAGATGGCATATACCAACTTTGGTGAGATTCACATGAACGTCCTATGACGAGTTCATTCAGATTCGTTTTCGCAATGTTAGAATTATACGGAAATTGTTCTCGTTGGAAGTCGGCGTCGACCAGTGTTTTCAATGCGTTAGGGTCAATAGATTTCATGATAAAAAAAAATTGGTTGTAAACGTTAGCATTCTCTAGATAATAGGCAAAATAACATTTTTTTACAATTACAGCGCCCCCTATGGACCAAATTGTATGGCACGTGCTGTGGTTTTAGAGGTTTTTGTGCTGATCGTGCATGATGTATTTTGCTCAGTTCCCACCTTCTCGGCCCAAGATATTATCCTGCTGAGGGATGCCCTACTGAGGCCCAGGCCGTCCCCGAGAACCCCATGAATTATATTTATTATTATTATTATTATTATTATTATTATTATATACTTGTGTTTGCATCTGCATGGCCATTCTATGCTGTACGTCTAATCAATAAACAGGCAAAACATTTACATTTTTAATTCATTTAATCAGGACGTTAACTTTATACATTTAACGAAGTGGGCTGTATGAGCATTGCTACATGAATTTGAAACAATTTCTCGTCATGAAAAATAACATTGGGCTTCCAATACATGGCTTGGAAGATTCCCATTTTGGTTTGCTATGAACAGCAAGTATGAACCCAGCAATTAGAAAAAATAGTACTAGAAAGAGCTTTAATGAGAGAGTTGTGGATGTTTCTTACTAATTACCAGGGCTTTGAAATCTGGTAGGATGGTAGACAGAGCAATTAGTAGATCGTGTTCAGTGTCCAACCTGTTCCTCTGTTTTGATTTGAGCTGGACAAGAGTGGAGAAGCCACTTTCACAAACATAGGTGGTGCTGAAAGGCAGTAAGATTTTAATTGCCCGTCTTGCCAACGTGGAATACTCAGATGTCACACTGCACCGGAACTGACTCAGAGAGACAGACAAGCTTCCTTTTCAACGCATTGACTTTTTCGAGCTGCTCGAACTTACTATGTCCCTTCCCTTGCAAAGACAAATTGAGTGTGTTCAGGTGCTCGAACACATCGACAAGATATGCGACTTTGGCGAGCCACAGTTCACTGTCAAAAAGCTCGGCATAGGGCGAGTTGGTCTGAGAGAGGAATGCTGCTAGCTCTGCCTTAAGTTCATAAAATCTGGTCAAAACCTTTCCTCTCGACAGCCACCGAATTTCCGAGTGATACAGCACCTGTAGGTGCTCAGCGCCCAGGTCCATAAAAAGTGTTTTGAAACACCGACTATTCTTCCCACTGCGCTTAATATGATTGACCACTTTAACCACATCTTTCAGAGTGCAATCAAGCTCTGGCACCATGTCTTTTGCCGCAAGTGCCTCCCGATGTAGAAAGCAGTGGTTCCAGGTTGCACTGGGTGCCCTCCTAAGTATTCTCTTCACCACTCCCGAATGCCTGCCTGTCATACAGGCTGCACCATCAGTTGTGATCTCAACGCAGTTGCCCAAGTACAAATCCACTGAGTTGAAAATTTCATCCGCAGTTGTTGTGGTGGGCAGATCTCTGCTGCAGAGAAATTGTTCTTGTAAATCTCCTTCCCAAACGTGTCTTACATAAACAAGTAATATTGCATGATTCGTCCATTTGCAGTGTGAAGTGGGTGCTTGTCTGGATACGACTTGTAACCTGTTGTTTTATGTTCTCGGACATGTCTTCAATGCGCTTGCTTATAGCATCATTCGATAGCGGTATTGTTTTCAATTTATTTGCCGTTGCTTCATCGACCATCTCCCTGACCATATCCAGTAAAATGAGGTCTTCTGCTATGGTGTGGGGTTTCTTGGCCTTCGCTATCCGTTGAGCTACGTGGTAAGAGGTGCCTGCACTTGTGCGAAGCCCTCAGCTCTTGGCGCCGTCTTTCAAAATACTCGACTGGCTTATCTTTGTCTTTCGGGTGTTTTGTTTCCAGGTGGCGTCTCATTTTTGATGGCTTCATGCTCTCGTGGGCAAGTGTCTCCCCACATACCACACAGAGAGGTTTCAGCACCAGTTTGTCTTCCACACAACTAAATCCATATTTTAAAAAGTCGTGATCGTACCGTCGTTTCGACATGTTCATTGCTGAAATGACTAGCAGGTATAACACGTGATGTTGCACATAAACATCCTGACTGCATCTATGGCAACATGACACTGAGCTCAAATCGTCGTTTTTTTTTAACACCACAGCTCCGCGACCCACGAACGACCTCTCCGCGACCCACTTTTGGGTCGCGACCCATCAGTTAAGAAACACTGACGTACAGTATACAAGCGGATTATGTACACCATTCCCTTTTTCAGCCCTGTGCATATCCACTATTCCTAACTAAGAAAATACACACATGGCAAACAATTCATATACACTTAGGATATACTTACAGCAGATGTTGAGGCCTGGACATTTGGCAGCAGGGGGCAGATGGTGGATGTCTGTGTAAACCGTACACATCTATGCTCCCCTAGATCCCTTACACTGCCTCAGGACCCAACACTGCCAGCACCCTCTCCTCCTCAGGAGTGAGATGAGGCAGGCTGGTGCTGCCACCACCGGTCTTCTCTCTCTCCCTGCAGCCTTCTTCTTGGTGGCGCTGGAGAAATCCCTCCACTTGATCCACACCTCTTCCACTGTGTGCGTGTACCCCTGGCCAACAGCATTGACCCTCCTGCTGACCTCCGCCCAGGCTGTCTTTTTGTCCGCATTGGTGACCGAAGTTTTAAATCGTGAAAATAAAATTGACTGATGGTCAAACACTTCGGTCACCAATGCGGATATTTCCTGTGGTGTGAAGTGTGGTTTCTTTCTTTGCCTTTGTGCTGCCATTCTTCAAACATGAACAGCCAAACACTGACGGGGCTTAAATAGTTAGGGCAACTATGGGCAGCAGGCTGGGCTGTCCTTGTCAGGACCAGAACAGATTGGCACAGACCCAAGAGCGTCACATTGCACAGACAACTTTTATTTAAGGGTTGGGGGATAAGGGAGATAATCCAGTGGCCACGGCCAGGCGGGCTGTAGTGCGTGGAACTGTTAGCGGTCAGAGCTCTCTGGGTAATCGGCAAGCAGCAGGTCAGATAGCCAGGGCAGGAGAGCAGAGTGGAGTCATGGACGGGCAGGAGTCGATACCGGGGCAGTAGAGCAGAGCAGAGTCGTGGACGGGCAGGAGTGGTTACCGGGGCAGTAGAGTAGAGCAGAGTCGATACGGTCCGAGTTCGTCACCAGGGAGCAGGAGCAGGGTAGCGGGAAGCCAGACACAGGGAGGACTGAAGGCAGAGGAAGAGACAAACGAGCAGGCAGGCACACAGGAGACGAACGAGCAGGGAGCAGACAGAGGAACAGAACTTACAGGGAAACCGGGGAACAAACTGCAGGTAAGAGACAGAGAGTGGAGCCAGAGTCAATAACGCTTGCCTAGACGAAGCTGAGGTTCGCTGACGGACTGACAAGGAAAGAGTGAAAAGTGAGAGACTAAATAGCGAGAGAGAGTAATCAGGAAACCAGTGGCAGCTGGGGAGGGGCGTGGCCGAGCAGGTGAAGGTAATCAGAGTGGAGAAAGCAAACGGGGAAGTAAAGTGACTGAGATTGAAACCAATTACCAGACAATGAAAGTGCAGCAGAAAATACAACCCAACCAGGAAAAACACAAAAAGCACCACCCAACAGAGTAAAACCGTGACAGTCCTAATGAAATGATTGACAATTTATCACAGTTGAGACAAATGCCTTTGGAAAATGGCACTGCATTTCTGTAATGACACTTGGAATATGTAGCCTCATTTGCACTCATTTGTATAAATGAGGCCTCATCGAAGCATCGAAGATTGCTTACAATTGGCACAGCACAACGGTTACAGTGTTTTCATGAGTAGCCTAGCGATTGTACTAAAACAAGTTGGTAAATGCTATCAAGTTGACACCGGGATTTGAACCTGTGACTGTTAGTGGGGCAGATTAAGTCCATATTCCAAGAGAATCGTTCACTTTGCGATACAAGCACCAAATTTGGCATGCATAATGACTAGGACCTAAAAATCCAAGATGGCGGCCATTTTGTTTTTTTGCGTGGCTAACAGGCTTTTTGGAAAAAGTAGGTCTAGATCATGATTTGTGCCAAATTTGATGATTGTATCACAAAGTGAACGATTCTTCAGCTAATCTGCTGCACTATGTGTAAAACAATAATATCAAGAGCCACACGACTTCTTCGGTGAGCTACCGACCAGTAGTTGACATGGGTTGTGGCGGGGTATCAATGGAATTGATGTGTGACGTCAAGACGCTGTTTCAACCTACGGATTTATAAGAATAAAATTTTCTTCACCACATGTCTCGCCGTTCAAGTTTTGGCACTTCAGTTAGTTTTGCCAGATGTTTGCCGTACCATAATCATTCCTTATTGTCACTATGGTATGATTTCAACGAGGACAAATACATGTCTTAATAGGACATAGCAGTGTCATGATTCAAGATTCAAGATTTTTTTTTGAATGACGTGTAAACAAAAAGTTAGTCATCCAATCAGCACGGCTTTTCCCTGCTTTTCCTCCATTGCTTCCTTGCTTCACACACTGAAGTGAGAACAACGGTAGTGCCCACTATGGAAGTCACAACAATGGTAGTTCTACCGAAGTATGGGTGCTTCTAGAATCGGTCGGGTTTCGTCACTACGATAGTAGTAACTTCGGTAGAACTACGGTAGTAGAAAGCTAACCTAGGAAGTTGTTTGAGAAACGCACCCGAGAAAAGGAAAGGTGCAGTTACAGGGCCAGGGTTAGAGCAGATATACTGGGCTGGCATTTGACTGACTGGGGGCACCGTTGATTGTGAACTAGACACTACCAATATTGACATGAGCGACACGTCTGTGATTTGTATGCATGGTATAGAAAAAACAACTACGTTTGGCCATGGGCTAAGAGGAACACACTAAATCCAAACAGCAAAAAAGTAGCCCAGCGATGTTAGCTGCCATCAAAAGGGCATTAACCCATACCAGTGTCATGCAAGCCCAAACACCCATGTGCATCCCTTTCAGTAGTCCATGAAACGCAACATTTTGTTGTATATTAATGAACCCAAGTACATCTGACTGTTGATTATGCTTCTGATGAAAGTGACACGACTTAAACTCTCATATTTCACATAACTTTGAAAACTTAATTTTTTGTAATTTCCAAAACTGCAGTTTGTCTGCATTTTCTCCTATATTATGAATAGTCTATAAATTAACTATTACAGATTTCACACAGTACTCTGTCTGGGCCACGTTTATTTTCAATTTCTTCTTATTTGAGTAATATAATAGATATTGAAAGTATGGTATTCTGTCCACAGACAGCGGCTAATTACTAATTTAAGCATCTACCGACTTTTGAAGATGACTAACTCGAAAAAGTTACATAGTGCTGCTTTAAGGTAATAGACCTGGGACCAAAGAGTCGTAGGTTTCAATCCACCCAGAAATGCCACTGAGGCACCCTGAGCATGGTACTGTTTCCACACACTGCTCCCCGGGTGATGTCATGGGCTGCCTCCTGCTCACATGTGGGATAGGTTAAATGTAGAGTTGTAAATTTGTGAAGTTGTGAGTTAAACTTAAATACAATTCTTACTTTTATTGTTGTCTATACTGTTAATGTGTGATTGCAGAAAAGGTGGAGATCTTTCTGGAGGTGTTTGGGAACACAGAGATTCGTAGTCAGACGGAGGAGATCCTAAGATATGCCACCACTCAACTCTCACTGTCTGTCTCTGACATGCTTAGCACACAAATACATCCCTGCCTTGACATCGAGCTCCTTAAGGTCAGACACAATGATACATTTGTAATGTATTTGCTGGTGTTTGCATCTTAGATGTTAAATCTTTTCGCTCTTGGTCCCTGTCAGACCCCTGTCAAAACAAACTCAGATCGATGTGTTTGCATTTTTTTATATGTGAACACTAAGTTTTAATATGTGCAAACTAAGACACCTCAGGATCGAAAATAACTGAAATCGCCTGAGAGGTACTCTCGGTTCGCTTCTAAATCTGCCATTGTATTTTAGCTCTTTGATTTTTCTTCCGCCAGGTCAGAGTTTAGGCTGGGCTGAAGAATACAAAATGCACGGGGCCTCATAAAGTTGCAACTTCAGCAAACCTGCCATGCACTTATAACACTTGGATTAATATTCATGTTCATAAACATTTACATTATTACCAATTACCAACACATTGGTGATTTTATCACTGTGATACACTAGTTTTGGTATAGCACAACAACTGAAGCGTCATTGTAGCTAAAGGCAACCAGAAATAGAACATGGTCTTCTTTTACAATGTGATCACAAAAAGAAATGAATTTGTTTTTTGCTGTTCTGTCTACTTTTTGGTGCACAAAGCAAGACAATGAGAAGAGTGCAATCATATAACAGATCCCTCAGTAGGAATGGGTATAATTTTAGCTAGGGTTAGAAGGGGGCTACTCTTACTAAATGCCTTCGGGCCTTGGAGCTACAAGAAGCTAATGGAATAACTTTATTTAGTCTGAGGGGGCACAGTGTCTTACTCAGTCCTAAACAAAAGAAATACAAAGTCTTACTTCTTGCCTTAGGCACATACCTGGAATTAAGATTTTATTTTTGTGGTTAGTGTCACCAAGTGATGTTACTTAGTTTCCAATTACAACAGAAAAAGAAAATGTCATGAAATAATTGTGCCTATTTGTTATTTAATGTTTAATTATTAATTAGCATGTAGTGGCCAAATAAAAGTAATTCCATCTAGACATGCATTACAGCTCAGAAGCTGGTTAAGCAGCATACCGATACATATGATTTCCTGTGTGGTACAAATGCCTAACATTGACAACTCAATGAAGAGTTTCAAGCATAAAAGGTCTCATGTAATAGCATTTACTGTATGTAATGAGAGTAGGTTATGTTAACATGTAAATGATGCTATATCAGACAAACATAGGGGGACACCAAGTGGTTAGTGTCAGACAAATAGTACTGAAGCACTTATCAGCAACCCATAAAAGACACACTGCCACACTCACCCTGAGGGTGACTTTTGTTGTCCATGTCACAGTATAAGGAGCGAGATGAGCTGGCATGGATCTTCAAGCAGTGGCTGCAGCCTCCGTCGTACAGCCCTCCTATGAAGAAGACATGGGATGGTCGAGTGAGGCAGTATTTGGGCTCTCGATATGACTCTAGATATGGCTGCTATGATTGGGATCTCACCATGAAGCTACATCAGAAAGGGGTTTGTACCATTTACACAATGCACAGTTTGTACCATTTACACAATGCACAGTGTTCCATTTACTGAGTTGAAATATGATGTGAAAATATCTCACTGCTGTCATCAAGTCAAAGGTATGCATGGAAGGTCAGTAGTCACTAGTATAGGAGAATAGCTGGCTCATCAAGAGAGATGATTTGAAAAACAAACAGGCTTTGGGAGGTCATGGACAAAAAAAAAGAATAAAAAAAAAAGTCAGACATATTCAACAAAAAACAACAAATAGATTGCCATCAGAGATTACCAAGTAACGCATTACTGTACTCACATTACATTTGTCGGTAACGTAGTAGTGTAACGCATTACTGTTATAAGTTCATTAATCACACTACATTTACTAATTGTGCATATGCTCATTATTGGACTTCTCCAGTGGACAGACCGTGCTTCTCTTTGCTGGTTGCAGAATGGGGTGTTTTGCTCTGTGATGTGGAACTGGTTGCACAGAATCAGAAACCTGTCGCTATACAGCCCTGTCGCTGAGGAGGAGATGTTTATCTTTTGATGAGAAGGAGGAAGATACAGCTTCCTTCAACTCTGACACAAAAGTAACAGAGTATTTGAAGTCAGAGTCAGACACGGAAGTCCTTAACTGTTTCCCTCATATAAAAAGTATATGAAACCAGTAGCGGCTCCTGAGCATAAATATTAGTGGGGCAGACACTGACTCCGATGCCTGAATCACTGCCATGACCAAATGTTATAGAATAATGTACTGTATACTGATAGGCCTATTAAAAACCTAATTAATGTAGTAATTCAGCTAAGCAGGTCTATAATAAATCTGTCTGCAAGCAGCACCATAAAGCATGCGTTTCTTTTTCTTTTTTTAAAATATGAACATTAATGTAGCGCTATGATTAACGAAGACCAATGAAATGCTGATCCGATGCACTAAAAGCAAACAGTGCAAAAGCTTAATATAATATAGTAAGCACAACGACACATGTTGCCTTTCTAATTGATTTCGAATGCTTACATGATAGCGCTCATCGAGGTGTGCTGCGATATTAACTTCACCTAGCATGGGTAGTTTTGTAGCACACTGTAAATGCGCTTTGCTTGAGAGTGTGCCTTTTTTGCTAGTTCGGAAAAGTGTCTCACGTCGCTAACTCCTGTAAACTCTATTGACCTGAACATGATCTGAACAGTAGACATGGAAAACAAAATACTGTATTCCTTACGGAGCAACCACACAGCCATTTCATTTTCATCATACCATGTTCGCGAAAATGTTTGGTTGTATATATCTTCCATTTGTCCTTACTTTTCTGTGTTATATTGACGTCTGGTCTGTCTGGGCCAAGCTGCTTGATCACTAACTTATCTTCTAATTTCAGTCCAATAATGCATTTCTAACAGAAAGTCCGCGCTGTTGGACAAGGCAGGTTCTGTGCTGCAGGCCGTCGCTGCATTTGACACGATTGGGTTGGGTCTAACGTTACTAGAGGAGTACTGATCTGTGAGCCAGAGTCCTGCACGGGTCTAATTTTGACACCCGCCCGTACCCGTCATGCTTCAACCCGCATCCGACCTGTTTTCCGACAGAATTTAAATACAATTCCGCACCCGAACCGACCCACTATGAATAAATACCGACACCCGAACCGCACCCGAATGAAAGCCAGTCAGAGAGCCAAAATGAAATACAAAAGTTTATTGCCACGACAATCGACCAGTGACATGTGCAAATTCAGCTGAAGGCATAGCCGAATGAAAACATTGCTTAATGAAACTAAAATAATATTATACATAGGCCTCCGCAAATAGTCTCTTTATATAAGAGGACTATGCTATGCCTATCTGTTGTGTGCATTTTGATCTGGTTACTCGATAGGAATTCCTCAAGACACAGGCTAGTGTTTGGTGTGGTACTTTATATTCTGTGCAAAAAAAGGATACCGTCCACAGTTGATGGCCTCAGCTGACTTCTTCGCTCCTGGATGACATATCCAGCGCATGAGAAATCTCGCTCGCTTGCGGCACTGGACGCTGGGATAGCGAGAACAGATCTCGCAATATGAGCAATATTGGTGTGAGAAGGTGATTGCTTCCCCCTTCGCTGTTACTGCTTTACTATATTCAGGAAGCACCCAGACCCTTGTTCAGCCCCACCTAGTGGACAGAAGGGACATCCTACAAGGAAGAAAGCTAAAGGTATTATATGTTAATGGAGATGAACATGAATACCCAGTAGCTGATGTTTATTTATGGTGCTCCCTGAGTTATTGCAGACAGTTAAGCCGGTGAACAAGGTCATGACAAGAGCCCAGAGTCGAGCGCAGGCCCCTGAAGAGACAGGTCAGACCCCAGAGCTCCATGATTGGAGGGAGTTAGCCTTTGCCGATGCTGACATCACTGCCCCAGCCCGAGTGAAAACTAAGAAGACCCGTAAACAGCGTAGGCAGGCTAGACTGATTGGTTCAGTGGAAAAGGACTTGTCTGTTTGCCAGTCAGATGAGGATTGGGGTGAGGTGCCGGATAACTTTGCACAGATGCAGAGGGAGGATGACAGCCTGAAGGGAGCATTTGAGCAGGTCACACAGCAGCCAAGCCTGTCAGGGGAACACTAGGTGGTGAGAGAGGGCCTCCTATACCATCAGCCAGCAGAGGGCAGGGCAGAGCAGCTGGTTGTTCCTTTGCAGCTCAGGGAGAAGGTTCTGACATGACATGACATGGGGCATGACATCCCTTGGTCAGGACATCTGAGTAATGCAAAGACATATAAGAGGATATCTGCCAGGTTTTATTGGCCAGGCCTCTACAAAGAAGTACAGCAATTCTGTAAAACGTGACCTAAATGTCAGCTGACCAGCATAAGGAAGACAAGCCCTTATCCCCTGCAGCCACTGCCAGTGATAGAGACCCCTTTCTCCTGCATAGCAATGGACCTGGTAGGCCCACTAGAGAGGTCCCAGACAGGCCACAGATATATATTGGTTATATGTGACTATGCCACTCGCTACCCTGAAGCCTTCCTTCTCCGCAAGATATCTGTCCGTCCTATAGCCCAGGCCCTAGTACAGCTGTTCTCCAGGGTAGGCATCCCCCAGGAGGTCCTTACAGACCAGGGCACTGCATTCTTGTCTCGGACTATGAAACAGGTGTATAGTCTCGTTGAGCGTTACAACCAGACGCTCAAGAGTATGCTCAGAAAGTTTGTGGCAGTCAATGGGAAGGATTGGGACCGTTGGCTGCCCTACTTGCTGTTCGCGTACCGGGAGGTCCCCCAAGCCTCCAACGGCTTCTCTCCATTTGAACTGCTCTACGGCAGGCAGGTGAGGGGCCCTTTGGATGTCCTCCGAGAGACCTGGGAGGGGCCGGCAACACCAAAGACCCGCAGTGTTCTGGCTCATGTCCTTAAAATGAGGGACAAAATGGAGGAGATGGCGGAGATGGTGCGAGCAAACATGGAGCAGGCCCAGATGCACCAGAAGGCCTGGTATGACGAGGCTGCCCGGCAACGACACCTCCAGCCAGGGGAGAAGGTTCTGCTTCTGCTGCCCACCTCTGACCATAAGCTGCTTGCTAGGTGGCAGGGGCCTTATGAGGTGGTGCAGAAGATGGGTCCCGCTACCTATGAAATCAATCTGCCGGGCAAAAGAAAGGGCCACTCAGGTGTTCCACATAAATCTCCTGAAGGAGTGGCATGAGAGGGAGCCAGGTCTGCAGCTCCGGGTGCAGGCTGTTTCGGAGGAGGAGGAGACTCCGGAGCAGTTCTTCCCCACCAGCCAGCAGTCTGCCACCGTGGACCTGTCACATCTGTGCTCCCGCCAGCAGGGGGAGCTGGCGAGCATCATCCCTCCGGGCCTGTTTCAAGAGAGGACAGGATTTACAACAATGGTGGAACACCCGATCCCTCTGAAAGACACTACCCCAGTGCGTCAGAGGATGTACCGCGTCCCAGAGCATCTTCTGCCACACCTCAGGGCTGAGGTGGAGGAGATGCTGTCCCTGGGAGTCATCGAGAGGGCAGCCAGCGAGTGGAGTAATCCAGTGGTGCTGGTGCCGAAAAAGGATGGGACTATGCGTTTCTGCATTGACTTTCGGTGTGTGAATGCACAATCGCATTTTCACGCCTATCCTATGCCTCGCCTGGAGGACTTAATCAAGCGCCTGGGTAAAGCGTCCTACATCAGCACCCTGGACTTGTGTAAGGGTTACTGGCAAGTGTCGTTGGTTAAGGAGGCCAGACCCTACACAGCTTTTCGCACCCCTCAAGGACTATTCCAGTTTGTGGTGATGCCCTTTGGCCTGCAGGAGGCGCCAGCCACTTTTCAGCGGCTTATGGACTGTGTTTTGGCTGGCACGGATTCATATGCAGCTGCCTATTTGGATGACATTGTTGTATACAGCGCCACCTGGAAGGACCATCAGCACCTAGGTAACGTGCTGAGGCGCATCCAGGCAGCGGTTCTAACCATCCACCCACTGAAGTGTGCCTTGGCTAGGGAGGAGGTGCAGTGCCTTGGCCATGTCCTAGGCCGGGGTGTAATCAGGCCACAGACTGACAAAGTCCAGGCCATACTGGACTGCCCAAGTAAAAAGGACGTCTGTTCTTTTTTGGGTCTGGTAGGCTGGTATCGCCGGTTTGTACCAGACTTTGACCGGCGAGCAGCACCCTTGTCAGACTTCACCCGCAAATCTGGCACCACAAAGATCCCATGGGGGCCAGAGCAGGAGCAGGCCTTCCTGGACTTAAAGGCAGCGCTCTGCCAGGACCCTGTGCTTCAGAGCCCAGACTTCACCAAGCCCTTCACCCTTCAGACGGACGCGTCTGGAGTGGGTCTTGGGGCCGTGCTCCTCAAAGGAGAGGGGGAGCAAAAGAAGCCTGTGGCTTATATCAACCATAAGCTGTTCCCCCGCGAAACTAGTTATGCTGTGACCGAGCTGGAGTGCCTAGCGGTCAAGTGGGCACTCGACACCCTGAAATACTACTTGCTGGGTAGAGACTTCACACTGGAGACAGACCACCGCGCCTTGCAGTGGTTAGGGCGGATGAAGGACTCAAACGCCCGCATTACCCGCTGGTTTCTGGCATTGCAGCCATATCGGTTCACTGTCCAGTACAGGTCAGGAAAGCAGAACGCTGTGGCCAACTTTTTGTCCCGCCACCCTGTTGGCGTGACTCCAGAGGGGGACGGAAATGTGAGAAGGTGATTGCTTCCCCCTTCTCACCGCTACGCTACAAACTCTCTGTAGGTAGCATTTGTTTGCTCGTGGCAGGCGCCATTGTCTGCCTGCACGAGTGGAGGAGCGAGAGGGAGAGTCTCGTTCACTCACACACACACATGCACACACACACCGACACTCTCAGGGAACTGTGGACTGAACGTGGACTGAATGTACTGAATGTTTTATTCATGATGGCAAAGTACCGGGGTTGGGAAATGCTTGTGTAACATTGTGACGAGTTACAGGGAAGTTTGGGGGAGGTCCGACGCCATTAAGCGTCAGGTAGTTGTTTGTAGCGCAGTGCTCCGCGTTTTAAATCCCAAACACTCACCACATGTTTCTCCCTGCCGTTATACATTTCTAATTCAAACATCTTTGACATATAGTGCGGTACCCACTATCTATGTCCCATTTTTACACGCTACCCTCTGTTTAAAACTCCCTCCGTAACTCAAACAAACAGAAACCTTTACTTACATTCTGCCTGGTCCACCATCACTGTTCCTATGCGGAAGCGCGCCCACTGTGGGAGCAGGGTTTTTCAACAGTCCACGCAGCAGAGGTCGGGTGCACTTTGCACAGGGGTGTTTGGTTTGTGGTATTTTTATGTATGAATGTTTATTTGAATGTAATTGGTGTTTTTGGGATATTGTGTTGGTGATGGGTAAATGTAGTATTGTTTTCTTTGATTTATGATGTTTTGTGGTTATTTTAAAATATGATTTGGGAAACCCTGTGTATTTTGTTAACCCTGTGGTGGTGGTATGGGCCAATGATGAATCATTGGTCCAATTTCAGTGAAGGGGTTTTCCTATAAAACATGGCTCTCATTCTGCTTTGAGAGTGAGTGAGGGTAGGTGTCTAAGCTTGCTATGCTGCTTGTTTGCCATTGTTAAGCGTATGCTATGCTAAGCTAACTGTAGCTTTTGTTTGTTGCCCTATTGTTAGCTGTACTTTTGGTGAAAGCTAAAAGTGCTTATTTAACTGTATATACTTTTTTTCTTCATTTTTGCTATTGTTTGTTATTATTGCATATATTTTTTGGGAAGCTGCTACATTTTTAAAATAAATTTGGAAATATTTTTTGTACACCTTCGTTGCTGTTTTCCCTCCTTCACCTACCATCTTCCAGTTTGCCACATCCCCACTCGGGGGTGACCGCTTGGTCCTTCACAATTGGGAAACAAACGCTTATGCTCTCTCCAGCAAGACAAGACGTCAAAAGAGTCATCTTTAGGAGTTTTGTGATCAATGTATGCAGCCACTTCATCCTGATACTGCGGCCTCATTACTGGAGTCTTCCACGTCTGACAATGTGTCAGCTGTCACTCGATCGCTTCTGGGATGGGGGGCGCTGGCACTGCTCAGGACTTCCACGCTTATCCTTAAGATCTGTAATGAACGAAAAATGAATGAAAATGATTTTGTGTTCTTAGGCCTATGTGTCATGCGTATGTGTTATGGAATGGGCTGTATTTGCTCCACACTAACCTTTTACAAGGTGCCACGTGTCATTGTGCACGTTTGCCACTTCACTACTGTCGGCAAGTAACTTTATGCTTTTCAGTTTGGGGTGGAGGAGCATTGCAAGTCTGTGTAAAGGATGGATGTCAAATTTCTCCTGCAGAATACTGAGGCATTTCTCCTTCAGTGAGGAAATGGTCATGCTATCAGTAGAAGAGGGTTGCAAGTGGTGTCGGGGTTGGGGTCTTAGATGCCTCTAAAGCTTTGGTGGCCTCCTTGAATCACTCCAAGAATGTGATGATGCCAGAGAGGGACTGGTTATCCAAGCTGTTCAGGCGGCCGACCTCTCCTCTCTCTTCCAAGAGAGTGTGGATGTCTTCATATTGACTGCTGGTCAACTCTAGCATTGTATGTAGAGAATTCCAGCGAGTCTCTACAGAGGCTTTGAGAGTCTTTTTAAGGCGAGCCTGAAGATTGGACTGTTTAAAATATGTCAATAGTGACTCTGTCGAGTCAATCAGAGCAGTTAGCTCCTCTCCATACATGCCCTCCTCCTGGGATAGTTTGCTAAAGGTAGTGGACAGAACCATGTTTAATATGTGGGCAGCACAGCTTAGTTTTGTCACAGGGCTGTGCTCCCGTGTCTGTCACGTAGATCAATTTGAAGTAATAATAATAATAATAATAAAACTTTACTTGTATAGCACAGTTCATACATGCAATATGCAACTCAAAGTGCTTAAGTAGAATTCGTCAATGGCAAATTTACGTAATGAACTGACGATGGCTGGTTTAATATTGAATGCCGTTTTACGCAGCGAACTGTCCCACTCTGAAGTACAGAGCACTCGTTCTGTTAGCTCCCACTTGTGGTCAATGTAGTGCAGAGTGACACAGAGATAGCCAATTTTTCTGTAGTCATCTGTCCACATGTCTAAGGTAACTGCACTATTGTGCTCTGACAATTGCATTTTGAGTTCAGGGATTGTTTGTTGACGAATCTCCTCCGCATATCTGGTCACTCCACGAGAAACAGGGGTAGGATCAGGCATCTATCAGCCCCTGTACCAATGCAGAAAAACCCTCACCATGTACTACTTTAAAAGGTCGAATATTGTTGCATACAAAATTCACGCACAGTCTGGTTATGGCGTCTTTGTCCTCTTTGCAAGGCACCCCCAGTTCTATCTTCTTTTGGAAGAAGTTTTCAATGGAAGTAGGCCAACATGGGTTGACAGAGCTAGCACAGTTCTCCGCATGCTTCTTCAGCGAGGAAGTTCCACATTTGCGGCTATCATACACAAAAACTTTCAGGCATGTCTTACATGCAGTGAAGCCTTCAACAATGTTGTTTTCATTATCGGAGATCCGAAATATTTCCACATGTCGGACTTGATTTTATTCGAGGTGTTGGCCACAACTTTATACTCTCCACTTGCTAGTTTTCTTTGCAACTCCTCGGTAGTCATTTTGAACTGCAGGAGTTCATGACATACTTGGCTTCAAAATGAAAGTGGCAGAGATATCCTGGAATGCGCATGCAGGCAAAAACTAATATGGATTTTACATTTTATCATCCTGAAAACATTTAGATTTTTTTGCATTTCACTAAAATATAGCTGTTTTTTTGTTGGCACATGGTGTTTTATAAAGCACAAATTAGACCCGTGCTCTTCTACGTCCGACCCGAACCCGCATCCGACACAGCACAAACTTTTTCACCCGTTTCATTATAATAGGCGGTTCACCCGTCAGGTACCCGTGGGTACCCGAACCTGTGCAGGACTCTACTGTGAGCTGCTAGAAGAAGGCAAAAAAGGCAGGTGGGGCAGGCTTGCTCCTGCCCATATTGGACTCTATTAGCGCTGCTTGCAATTCCGACAACTGATGCCAGGTGAATACGATAAATCAACAGATGGATGTGGTCGCTGACCGGTTCTGCCCCATAACTGCAATCAACAAAAGTATTTGAGATTCAATTCCACTGTGGTAAATAAATAGTTATAAAAAAACACAAACCATATACGACAGAGTAGTTAAATACGTAGCAAGTAGAGCAGTTAAGTAGGTAACATTATTTATTAGGAGGAACTAGGTTTTAGGGTGGATGTTTTTTGGGAGGGCACTGCCCCATGTGCCCAAATTGTGAATCACAGATGAGTGAAACAAGCATTTCGAACCAGGATCAACTGTAGTGCGCCAGTCAAGCGCTATTCAGACTAGACGGTCTCGTGCTGAAGCCTAATATAAATCAGTTGTCCGATAAGAGATTTGAAAGACTTTCATGCAGTATGATCATCGTTTTAGTGGGGAGCACCCCCAATAACCTAACAAAGTGCCTTTTCGCCCTAGACTGTACCATGCCAATGAAACGTGTTTACCCTGACATCATCTAATGTGGTTAGATGTCCAGAGTTATTTTATTTAGTAACACGTTTTATTTGAATGGTCTAGTTTGTGAAGGCATTTATGCTGTAGCTCTGCATGCTATTTCTCTGCATGCTATTTAATTTGCTTCACTAACGGCAGTCATATTGGTGCGGCCGCAACTTTTTTTTCCGTTTTTCCGTCAATGATTGCTGGTGCTGGGATTGCTGGTCAATGATTATCTTGGACCGAGAAGGTCAGAACTGCACAAAATATGTCATACGACAAAGCCACACCACAAAGACCTCTAAGAGCACAGCACATGCCATAAGATTTGGTCCATGGGGGGCGCTGTAATTGTACAAAATGTCATTTTGCCTATTATCTAGAGAATGCTAATGTTTACAACCAATTTTTTTATCAGGAAATGTATTGACTCTCATGCATTGAAAACATTGGTCGACACCCACTTCCAATGAAAACAATTTCCGTGAAATGTTAACATTGCAAAAACGAATCCAAACAAACTCGTCATAGGCCGTTCATGTGAATCTCTCCAAATTTGGTATATGTCATCTACAGACAATGCTGACAAAAAGTTATCAAAGGATTTAACTTGAGATAAACCGTTTCGAACTTATATGTCAATGAACATTTACCACGTAGCTTAAAATTCTTCAAAAGTCCATATCTTGGCTTCTAATTGCTCAAATGTGGTCAAATTGACATGCCAACTCTAAACAGCTTTCTTTTCATGTGTACTACATTTTTTAACAGTAGTAAGTAAAGTGTAATGACCACAACACAGATTGCCATACAATTTTTTATGCACATTTTGACAGAGTAATAAATTCCCCTTACTGAAAATGTTTTTGCATAAACTCAATTCTACGAATGTCAAAATTAACTGATTAACATTAACTTCAACATTAACTGATGCAAATTACGAATTGATGGGAACTCGCATTATGACAACAGCTACAGTACATGCAATAAAGTTTTATTACTTCTCTGGATGACAGTTTCTGCAGCAGTCTGGGTGTTAAACGTGTCATTCCTAGAGAAACCGTTTAGTACTTCGATCACTCCGAGTTGCATATGCATGCTGCGCGTGAAAATGTTCTTCTACCATTGCCTCCATTGCCTCCATTCTATGATCGCCTTCATCAGTCAGTGAAAGACAATAAATGGAATAACGAGAGAATAAGAAAAGGGTATACGTAAGTTGTAAGTTTGTGAATTGTAGGTGTGTTTGTTTAGAACACTTATTCTATTTGGTGTGCTATGACCAAATGGGCTTTGACCTGAGCCTGTGACTAGCATAGCTAAGAACCTGTCATTCTCCCCGCCCCATCTCCACCACCAGACTAGAGCAGCCTGAAACTGGAGTACTAAAGCATTTTTTTTTTCACCAAAACTGGCTCACATGGCATTCATTAATACTAGAGACCACTGCAAAAAAGCACAATATGCCTGTCACTCATAGCCTAGTGTAGACTACTATGCTAGCTTTATCGGAGCTTGCATTAAAGTGTAATTCTGGAGTCATTTGAAAACAGGGCCTTCTCCATGACAATGATGTTGAAACCTTGGTCGAAGGTTTAAGTACTATTTTGAACCTTATTAGTGCTTCAAAATTGCTGCTCCATGTAGTATTTGATTGCATGCTCCAAAGACAGTCAAACTTGACATTCTTTCAAACAATGTAATCTAGCCCTTGAGGGTTTTGGACTGGTCATGGTTAAAAAGTTGCGGACTTCAAAGAACTTAAGAATTACACTTAAACTTCCTTATTAAAAACGTAGACATCATTTTGCTGCAGCTTTCTAACAGAATTTTCCACCATCATCTACTCATAACAAAGTAGAAGGCTTATTTAAACCTGGCATTTGCATTTTTCCTAAAGGTGACACGGACTGCGTTTACATGCACTTAAGTACCCCGAACATGAGGCTTATCCCAGTTTTGATTAAATTCGGGATAAGGTGTTTACATGCGCAAACGCAAAGCCAGGATACTTAATATCCTGATCATATTCGGGATACTTAAGTGCATGTAAACGCAGTCATTGACTGTTCATAATATCTGTTGTCATTGTGTACTAAAAAACATTGATAATTCTAAGCACAGTCTTTTGCATGTTGCGTGTCTCCCTTCAGCAGTCTGAAACGCATTGTCGTTGGGCAGTCTGCCAACTCTTTTCTGAATGGTCATCAAAGCAGCAGTCAACCCTGCCACAGACCTAAAATGAAAGTAAAGATTGACTTGTGATTGAAAGGTCACGCACTTTTACTAGGAGATCAGTAAAATGGCTTCTGTGGCTATTTACTCTACACAAGGCCTCCTTTACACCCACAGAAAAGACAGATGCGTGTTCCATTCCATCCTGGCCTCATATTTCTGTTTTTTATTTCTTGGATGAGTAACTTGTATCTTGTTGTAGATTAACAATTCACTAGTTGACATACATGGAATTATTATCACGCTTTAAAGTTTCATATTTCACAACAAAAAAATTCAAGTGATATAAAAAGATTACTAAGACTGACTCTATGACTCTTGTGAGAGTCATGGAGGTGCATTTTTATACATGTTCATAGGGAGTATAAGCATTTGGAATAATAAAGGCATTTCAACAACCTTCATTGCTCTGATCCAGTCCAGTTCTGATTGAATAACACTGATTAATTGGCCATATTTCTTATTTGATGTTGTAGCTTCCACCATCTGGGATATATCCCTTTATGGGTTGGAAACCTCTTACAGTACTGTGACTCCATATTTATGTATTTGTCTTTTTTCATTCATGTAGTGTGGTGTCATCAGTAAGCAACAGTATGTAAGGTGGCGGGATACAGGTTTGGCTTTCGAGTTGAGAGAAGGACATTACCAGACCGCCAATCACAGCCTTCTCTCTAACCGTATATTCAATCATGTGAGTAGAACGGCAATTGCTTGCATCAGTTGACATGTTCTATTTCATGCTATGTGAAGGATCTTTCTTCAGTGTTTGAGTGTACATACTTTTTGTTTCAGAGGGGAAAGAAGATTGCAGGAAGAGGATACTGGGGTGACATTGTGTCTAGTCCATACATTTCTTTTGGCATTGAGACAGATGACAAAGAACTCATCAAAAAGCACAACAACCAACATGTCAAGGTTAAGGACTCATTGCAGAGAAAGTAGTATTTATTCTGAAAAAATAATAATAATCGGGAAACAAGACAGTTATGTTTGTATCTATTTGTTCCTCTATTAGACAGCACAAGACATCTCCTTTGCAAATGTACTGGAGCTCTTCCGGGCCCTGTCCAGCAGGGGGAGTGTGCCACCATCTCCTCCGCAGGTCAGTAGTGCTGGTGACAGAGAGGATTGCCAGACATCTGAGGTACAGTCAGAGTCACACCCTTCAGTGTGTCACAGAGAGGAACTTCAGACACATGACTGTCCATCTGGTGGCCCTCCTGAGAAATGTCATCTCCAGTCAGAAGCAAAGGAAAAGTCCTTGCATTATGGTAATGTTTTGGGTTTCAACAGATTCCTTGTAAAATGACTGGAAAACTGGACTGTTCTTTTTTTTTTTCTAAATTTGGACATAATGGCATCATACATACTATATACAAACAGCAAAGTGTTACCTTCTCAGAAACAAAAAAAAAAAAAAACACTACCTGCCGCTCTGTTTCATACACAAATACACCTGCACTTAACTAATTAATCTGTACTGACAGCAAAGCCACTCAACCCTGTCATTTGGCAAAGCACACAGACTCAATGCATCCTCCTACCATGTGTCACAGATGAGTCGCTAGCAATCAGAGTCTTTTTCTTCATCATGAGGCTGGGAATCGTCCTGTATATGAGCGCTAACCTCCATCGCAACATCATTTCTAACTTTAATTATTTAGTGCTGTCGATGGACAGCTATTAGTGCAGCTATGAGACATTTTGAGAGCACGGAGGCTTATCAATACTTTCACAGTGGAAAGGTTGGTGCTTTGGGAGATGGAAGAATATGTTTTGTTGAAAGCTACAGTCAGCCTAAGTCAGGCAACTGGATATTCAAAGACAAAACGAGTTGTTCAAGAGAAAATTCAAAGACAAAACGAACAATATGGTGCTGCCCTTGTTTACATGCGGAATAAGGTCAATACTTGGAGATACTGTCTTTCTTAAAGTAATGACAGTTCATTAAATGATTGAGATATTGAAATAGTGACTAAAGACTTTCATTGTTAATTAAAAAATTTTAATGTTTTTTTTTCTCACACTACCACAGGTCAAATCTTTTTTCTAAATGCTCTCTTACAGAACTCATGAATGTGAGAGGTGTAAGAGTTTTCTTCCTCCCTCTTGACTCACTGACAAAACTCCTAGAGAAACACAGATATTCCAGTTTTTTCAACGCAATCTACTGCTCAGCTAGGTAAGATACATATCAAACAATTACACAGACACACATTTTGTGCACGATACAAATGCATACAAGAAAATGCAATACCTGTAAGTCTGTAAACCTGTCTTCTGTCTCCCACTCAGTATGGTGCATGAATTAAAACCATCACTGAAAATAATAGCAGCATCCAAAGCAGTTCTTATAGTGGAGCTGTGCAAGTGAGTTCATATATGTAATTTGGAATTTTCATACATTCTGAAACCTGGGGAATCTTAGTTGTCTCATTGTATACATTTTTTACATGTGCTTTTCAGGTTCCTGCTCGACCTTTCTAAAGACCAAGAGACTGGATTCAGAAAGAAAGTGGAAGAGATCTCTCTAGCAGCAGGTTTTACACCTACACAGGAACAAACAGATGATGTACATGCCATTTTCACATTGCTGTAGCAGGGACTTTATTCATTGGAGGACATTCCAAATGTATTGACCCATTTGGCATAGAAGATATATATATAGGGTTAAATGTTGTTGTGCATTTATTTGTGTTCTACAGTTTTGTTGTGATTTATATATTTTTCCCTGTAATGAAAAAGAAATCACTATTTTGGCTACCGTTACCAGTGCAATTGTGTATGTTATCCACAGTGAGTCAGTTCTGAGGTTATTCAATTGCAAGGAAAGAAATTTTGTTAAAATGAGTTTCTTGTGTCAAGAACCAGCTACATAGGCCGTACTTCAAGTGCCCCTGTAGACTGGTTGGAGTTAGACCTGTGGTAATTTTTCAATTCCACCCCATTTCTCTCTCACACACTCATTTCCTGTCTCCATTTTTCTCTGCCATATGAAAATAAAGGCAAAAAGGTCAAAAGGTCAAATGTCATAAATATATACTTTAAAAATAAATATACATTTCAAAATGATCGGTTGAACTATCTATAGGTGAGTCACACGTGAATTCATTTTCAGAGGTGTTCCCAGAGAGCAATAGCATTTGAGGAAAAAAGGTGTGGGGTGCTTACGGCCAAAGACGTATGGAAAGAGTGTCTGATATAGCACACCATAACAAGGGGTTTGGCGTAATGTGTTGTTGTGTTGGCAGTCTTTGCCTGACTGGATATCTGTTAAGTTATGGTAGACTACTACAGCTGTTGCAGCTGGAGTGGCCAGGTGTTACCTTCAGTTTTCTATTAGCAATTCATTGGACTCACTGTGCGACCAAAGCGATTGGCTCCATTTGCCAATGATGGGAAATTTGAATGTTTGATTTAGCTCGTCAATAAATGAACTTTGGGTACGTTAAAACATTATTTTTATTGTCTTTTAAAAAGGCTCACCATGCTAGTAATCGGGGCATGGAGGAAACTTGAAGAAACAAATAGAAAATCTGAATGTATCTCCACACGTCCTTGGTAGTATAATGTACACTGACAGTCAATAGAAACTTTGAAGTAGAAATGTATGCACATTTCTACTTGTAGGGGGATTGTAATTATTCATTGTGGATTTATTAATGACTTAGTGCTTGGATAGTTGAGATAATGATAAGTTGTCTTCTTACCACGGTTCATTGCACATGGGTTGGTCTCTTTGCAAAAGGGGACCAAATACACATTGAGCAACACTCAGTGGGTATCTGCCCAATTTGATGATTGGTTTTGAAGGCCTATATAAAGGCCCAAAAAAGGCCACTATTAGTCCAGGCTATGCCGCGTCCATCACATGAACAACAACTCCGGGTACTGGGTATGGTGGAGGCCGGTTTGAGCTTCAGTGAGATAGCCAGGCGTATGGGCTGTTCCCAACCTTCAAAATCTGGTTGAACGGCTCTGGCTCTCTTGACGATAGACCGGGAAGTCAACCTCCAAGCCTTTACGCGCCAACATCCTGACCATGGTTCAATGCCAGACACGACTTCGATGGGCCAGGCAACAACTTCCACTACAGCAGGAGTGGAATAGGATTCCGCAGGACACTATCGGACGCCTAGTCCAAAGCATGCGGTAACGGATCGCTGCCTGCATTGAAGAAAACGGAGGCCAGGCCATACCCGGTATCCAAGGCCGGTTGTAGTCAGTTTGGTGCCCTAGGCAAACACCACCATTGCACCCCCCCCCCCCCCCCCCCCCCCCCCCAAAAAAAACCCACTACCATATAGCCATAGCCTACATAAAGCATAGCCTACACATTGGGCAAAACTACAATTCTACAACAAAAACAAACATGTCATGGGTAGTATTAATAGTTAATGTTACTTAATATTTAATACCTTTAAATTTAAGTTCTGTAAAAGGCATCACAAAATGAGTTTAGTATTACAGTAAGATGACTTTTCTAACTTACTTACCCAAAAACACGCCTTACTACTCTAGGTCGTCTTAATGCAGAATATTCTCCTAAATACTGGGTAGCATAGTATGTAAACTGGTAATTGGGCTACACCCATTTCATGACACGTCGAGGATGAGGTCAACAATACACCTCGCACTTAATGGCTAGTTAATTCTATGCTTAACAAAATATTGAAAACCCTACATCAACGTCTGCAATTTACTGTGCACTGTTTACTATCATAGCCTATAGAACAAACAAGCTAACAAACGTAAACAGTTCGTTATAGCTTTCCCTTAATCTATTACCTTATTTCATGATACACAGCCTACAAGCTGTCATGCAATGATACTGCCTACCCTTATTTTCCGCTCATTTTTCCACCTCCTGTTCTTTTTCCTAAACTGCACATCTGATGGCTTGTTTTCACTTTTCTATATTCATGGGGGCGTGGCTACGGGGGGGCTGGGGGGGGGGCAGTGCCCCCCCAGGGACAAGTCCTGCCCCCCCTGAGAAATGCCCTGTCCATCCAAAGAAAACTGGCCAGAAAAAAGACCACGATTTATGATCTCTGTTTGTGTCTTGTATTGATAGAATAAATGCTGATGGTAATTAAAAAAAAGCATATATCAAAGTTTGCTATGTGAAGAGCATTGGGGAGGCCGTTCAGTTCCTGGCTGTCCTGGCTCTGCGTGGTCATAATCACGAGTGTGGGGAGGAGGGATTTTTCCTTAAGTTTTTTGAATACACAGTCAAAAAAGATAAGAAATTGGCAGAAATTGTAAAACATATCCCAGACAATGCAAAATACACGTCAAATGTAATACAAAATGAAATAATTGAAACCCTCACCAAAATGGTGCTAAACAATATCCAAGCCAGATACAACTGACTGGTAGGCCATAACCCAGGAAGGCATAGAGTGCACACCCCCCCCCCCACCCCCCAACAAACCCAACTGTTTTTTAAGGCCTGGCTATGCTAAGTATGATTCTGAATGCTGCCATTGAAAATGTCTGGATGCACCATCTACAGTATTCGTCCCATGAATAGATACCCATTGAAAATCAATATTCAACATTAAGGTAAGGTTGATTACATAACTTATTCTATGTTATTGAAGTATATACCATCTACATATGATTCAGCATTAATTGTTTAATAACATCTTTGTGTATTGAATATAGATAAATGAATGTATTGTCTAACAGCCTTCACCACCTAGATGTGGTCTGACATGCTCTGAGACATGTCTCAATTTCCTCAATACCATGAAGTGTGAGTAGTTTTGTAGTTCAATTGCATTGAAACACATTGATTTACAATGGTCAGCTATTCATGAAGACCAGTAGATGCTGCATCCCAACATTTTCAATGTCAACCTTTAAATTTTCATTTAGCATAGCCAGGCTTTTCAAAACAAAGTTAGTTTTGTTGGAAGGTGGGGGTGGATGGGTGTGGGTGGTGGGGGGGTTGCTGGTGCACCATAAGCTCATCTGGCCCACAGCCTAGTATCATAATGACTACAGTGGGCTATGTTTCTGTTTTAGCTTTCCTGTAGTAATCATATGTTGTATACCTTTGATTTTATTGATAGCTTGCTGTTGGTTGCATGCATCATACAAGTTCTACATTTTTTTACAAAAAAAAAAGAAAAGAAAAAAAAACTTCATAAAAAAATTCCAGTCTGTTAACAAAATTGACGGTCATGATTTATGCTAGGGTGACCATATTTTGATTACCGAAAACCAGGACACTCGACAATGAAATACTTATATGATACTCGAAGTTTACTCAAAGATGCCTTATAATTTCAATACATTTAAAGTATGCCTCCTCCGAAAAGTGTTATATTACAAAAATACTATCAGCAATTCTACTATATACTAGGCTTTTGTTATTGTTTATCACAATTAGGGCTGGGCGATATATCGATATTATCGTAATATCGTATCGTAATATTTATATCGATATGTATTTGACACTATATCGCCATATCGATATATTTTCAATGATACAATACCACTTTATCAAAACCACTTATCCTAATGTGTTCACACTGTTCAGACAGCCGGAGCTTTCTCGGATCACTCAGTTTTCATTGTGATCGTAACATTGAATGTGTTTTGACAGTCATTTTGCCTGAACGCTTATTGCCTGTCAGAGGAAGGTTAAGTTAAAAAAATAAAAATGAATAGATTTTTCCCTCCTGTTACTTTTAAATAAGTCACACAATGTTTCAATAATTATCGATATCGACCGATATGAAACACTTATATCGTGATACAGATTTCAGCCATATCGCCCAGCCCTAATCACAATAATGTTTTCTGCCCCCCCAGATGAGATAACTGCCCACCCACACATGCCATTCTGGTCACACCTCTGTTTCATGCCTGTTGTGACTTTGTGTTTGGCAGGTGCTATTTTCTTTTGTTAGGTTTTTTGTTTTGAAATTATTCTTAAAACTTTAGATTTTTGTTTCTGTATACCAATTTCCTAAGCAAATGATTCATATGAAAAAAAAATCCAGTTTAGGGTTTCAAAAGAAAAATGATGTTGAAAAATATGGTCTCAAAGATTTCATTGACTGTGAGTGTAGAATTCTGGGATTCCTGTATGAGGGTAACTTCATTTATTTCCCTTTGTTAACCAGTATTGTGTGCATCTTCATTAGTGTGTTTGGGTAATTGTTGTACAGTGTGTGTGTGTGTGTGTGTCTGTGTAACTGTAGAGATGGAAGGTTTTGCCATCACACACCATTTCTTTTACTATATCTTTACTTGTTCCAACCGCAAGGTCAGATTGGTCTGGTGCATGTTCAGTAAGTACAAACTGATTCCAAAAACGTTGGGACACTGTCAGGCGCAGCTTGCCAATATGGGCAGGTGGGGCAGCGCCCTCCCAAAAAACATCCACCCCAAAACCTAGTTCCTCCTAATAAATAATGTTACCTACTTAAAAGAGAACTTTGGTGTAAAATGAAAATTGGCATGTTAAAACATCATATCGAGTTGGTATGTGTACTGAGGAGCAAAATTGATTTAGCCTGTTGCATTCAGAGTTTAACTATTTTTTATCATTTGTCCCAGAAGGCTAACAATGGAAGTGGTAGGTGCCCTTAGACGAAGCATGACGACTACCTTATTTTTAAACCATTAAAACAGCTCGAAGAAACTCCACACTCCAACGGTAGTACAACAAAGGCTCTGGCATTCAAAACAAAGCACTGAGAATATTGTAAATGTACACAACGTTTATTTAAAAAAAACTGTTCTTACATGCAGAAGTTTGCAGTTGTTTCTCGTCGCCGCCATGATGAAAGTCCAAACAAGTCGATTGTACTACCTCTCCTCCTATTTTTCCTGCTGGTTCGTGTTCGTCAATCGACATCAATTGAAGGGCACCTACCAATTCCATTGTTAGTCTTCTGGGACAAAAGATAAAACTCTGAATGCAACAGGCTAAATCAATTTTGCTCCTCAGTACACATACCAACTCGGTATGATGTTTTAACATGCCAATTTTCATTTTACACCGAAGTTCTCCTTTAACTGCTCTGCTTGGTACCTATTTAACTACTCTGCCGTGTATGGTTTGTGTATGTGTTTTTTTATAACTATTTATTTACCACAGTGGAATTGAATTTCAAATACTTTTGTTGATTGCAGTTATGGGACAGGACGGGTCAGCAACCATATCCATCTGTTGATTTATCGTATTCACCTGGCGTCAGTTGTCGGAATTGCAAGCAGCGCTAATAGAGTTCAATATGGGCAGGAGCAAGCCTGTCCCACCTGCCTTTTTTACCTTCTTCTAGCAGCTCACAGATCAGTACTTCTCTAGTTACGTTAGACCCAACCCAATCATGTCAAATGCAGACAGAGTGCTACAAAACTACCCATGCTAGGTCAAGTTGATATCGCAGCACACCTCGATGAGGGCTATCATGTAAGCATTCGAAATCAATTAGAGAGGCAAAATGTGTCATTGTGCTTACTATATTATATGAAGCTGTTGCATTGTTTGCTTTTAGTACATCGGGTCAGCATTTCATTGGTCTTCGTTAATCATAGCACTACATTAATGTTCAGATTTTAAAAAAGAATTCTGAAACGCATGCTTTATGGTGCTGCTTGCAGACAGATTTATTATAGACCTGCTTAGCAGAATTACTACATTAATTAGGTTTTTTATAGGCCTATCAGTATACAGTACATTATTCTATAACATTTGGTAATGGTAGTGATTCAGGCATCGGAGTCAGTGTCTGCCCCACTAATATTTATGCTCAGGAGCCGCTACTGGACACTGTACAAATTGTGAATAAAAAAAGAATGCAATAATTTACAAATCTCATTAACTTATATTTTATTCACAATAGAATATAGATAACATATTAAATGCTGAAAGTGAGACATTTTGAAATGTCATGCCAAATATCTGCTCATTTTGGATTTCAAGAGAGCTACACATTCCAAAAAACTTGGGATAGGTAGCAATAAGAGGCTGGAAAAGTCAAATGTACATATAAGGAACAGCTGGAAGACCGATTTTTACTTATTAGGTCAATTGACAACATGATTGGGTATAAAAAGAGCCTTTCAAAGGGGCAGTGTCTCTTAGAGGTCAAGATGGGCAGAGGATCACCGATTCGCCCAATGTGACGCTGAAAAATAGTGGAACAATATCAGAAAGGAGTTTCTCGGCAAAAAATTGCAAAGAGTTTCAAGTTATCACTATCTACAGTGCATAATAATCATTCAAAGATTCAGGGAATCTGGAACAATCTCTGTGTGTAAGGGTCAAGTCCGGAAATTTAAACATGATCCAGAAGGGCAGGCGTTTTTTCTGGGCCAAGGCTCATTTAAAATTGACTGTGGCAAAGTGGAAAACTGTTATGTGGTCAAACAAATCAAAAATTGAAGTTCTTTTTGGAAAACAGGGACTCCATGTCATCCGGACTAAAGAGGACAAGAACAACCTAAGTTGTTATCAGCGCTCAGTTCAGAAGCCTGCATCTCTGATGGTATGGGGTTGCATGTGTGCACATGGCATGGGCAGCTTACACATCTGGAAAGGCATCATCAATGCTGAAAGGTATATCCAAGTTCTAGAACAACATATGCTCCCATCCAGATGTCGTCTCTTTCAGGGAAGACCTCATAATGCATGAATTACAACATTATGGCTGCATAGAAAAAGGATCAGGGTATTGAAATGGCCAGCCTGCAGTCCAGATCTTTCACCCATAGAAAACATTTGGTGCATTTGGTGGTATTTTTGTAGAGTAATGCCTTTTCTTCTTCTTTCTCTTCTTCTTCTTCTTCTTCTTCTTCTTCTTAACATTCAACAGAGCAGACCACCTCTTTATCTGCAGACACAAGAGCTGAACTGGGCGAGGTACATTATGTTTCTTATAATTAAATTTATGTTTGTCATTTGATTAAAACATAAACTGTGGACCTAGAGCTAGAACACCTGGTGAAATTGTGTCACAGACTGGTATGAAAGGACTTCATCTGCTTTTGTGTATTTTGCAGCATGAAGACTTCTTAGTGCTGTGCACTGCATAGTACTGTAAAATATGTACCCCAAAACTGAAGGGAGAGATCATGTCACGGTGTCACTCTGGGCGTTGTGATTTTTCATGTTTGTTTTTCTCTGTCACCCACATGTTCGTCAATTAGGTTCACTCTGCTGCGCTGCCTCGCTTATTATCTGCGCCTGCTCCTCATTAGTTTATCCCTCTCACCTGCCTTCCTCTTCTCACGATCGCCTTAGTTATTCCCCGCACTTGCACTTCTTGTTTCACGCTCGTTTACTCTCGTTCAGTTTCCGGGGTGTTCACTACTTAAACTCACTTCCCTCACTCTGTCTTTGTCAGTCCGTCTGCGAATCCACAGTGTATTCCCTCTGCAAGCTTTTTTGACTCCTGACTCTCCATTGTCTGTGTGGCTGTTCTCCCGGTGTCTGTCTGCTCCCTGTTTGTTCCTTCGGTTGCCGACTCCTGCCTGTCCCTGACTCCGCTTGGCTCTCCCGCTCCTGGCTTCGACTCCGGACCGTCCCTGGCTCTCCCTGGCTCTCCAGCCCTCCGGTGTTGACCTCCGCCTGTCCCTGGTTCTGCTGTTCGCTCCAGCCCCGGTGAACGACTCCTGCCTGTCCCTGACTCCGCTTGGCTCTCCCGCTCCTGGCTTCGACTCCAGACCGTCCCTGGCTCTCCCTGGCTCTCCCTGGCTCTCCAGCCCTCCGGTGTTGACCTCCGCCTGTCCCTGGTTCTGCTGTTCGCTCCAGCCCCGGTGAACGACTCCTCCCTGTCCCTGACTCCGCTTGGCTCTCCCGCTCCTGGCTTCGACTCCGGACCGTCCCTGGCTCTCCCTGGCTCTCCAGCCCTCCGGTGTTGACCTCCGCCTGTCCCTGGTTCTGCTGTTCGCTCCAGCCCCGGTGAACGACTCCTCCCTGTCCCTGACTCCGCTTGGCTCTCCCGCTCCTGGCTTCGACTCCGGACCGTCCCTGGCTCTCCCTGGCTCTCCCTGGCTCTCCAGCCCTCCGGTGTTGACCTCCGCCTGTTCCTGGTTCTGCTGTTCGCTCCAGCCCCGGTGAACGACTCCTCCCTGTCCCTGACTCCGCTTGGCTCTCCCGCTCCTGGCTTCGACTCCGGACCGTCCCTGGCTCTCCCTGGCTCTCCAGCCCTCCGGTGTTGACCTCCGCCTGTCCCTGGTTCTGCTGTTCGCTCCAGCCCCGGTGAACGACTCCTGCCTGTCCCTGACTCCGCTTGGCTCTCCCACTCCTGGCTTCGACTCCGGACCGTCCCTGGCTCTCCCGCCCTCCGGTGTTGACCTCCGCCTGTTCCTGGTTCTGCTGTTCGCTCCAGCCCCGGTGAACGACTCCTCCCTGTCCCTGACTCCGCTTGGCTCTCCCGCTCCTGGCTTCGACTCCGGACCGTCCCTGGCTCTCCCTGGCTCTCCAGCCCTCCGGTGTCGACCTCCGCCTGTCCCTGGTTCTGCTCTTCGCTCCAGCCCCGGTGAAAGACTCCTGCCCGTCCTCGACACTGCTCCACGCTCCAGCCCTGGTGAACGACTCCTGCCCGTCCTTGACACTGCTCCACGCTCCAGCCCCGGTGAACGACTCCTGCCCGTCCTCGACACTGCTCCACGCTCCAGCCCCGGTGAACGACTCCTGCCCGTCCTCGACACTGCTCCACGCTCCAGCCCCGGTGAACGACTCCTGCCCGTCCTCGACACTGCTCCACGCTCCAGCCCTGGTGAACGACTCCTGCCAGTCCCCGACACTGCTCTACGCTTCTGCCCTGGTCTCGACCCTCGCCTGCCCTCGACCCAGCTCCGCTCTCCTGCCCCTGGTACCGACCATCGCCAGCCAACGACTATTCTTTTCGCCTGCCCCCGGGAGTGGGTCCTCACAGCCCGCCTGCTTGGGTGTCTCGGCGCACCTCTTGTGGATACTTACCTGCTCTCCGGAGCCGTTGACTTTGTCCCTTTTTCCCCAACCCTTTAATAAACATCTTTTCAGGTTACGCATTTGGGTTTATCTGTCTGTCTGTCCGGGATCCGTGACAGATCAACTGAAAAAGATGTATCCTCTGCACAGTGAAGATGCTGAAAACTGCATTTTATTTATTGTTGGAATAACAAGTCCTAAAGGATTTCAATTCACCAATAGGATTCTAATGGGGAGAGAACAAAATCCAATAGGAGTTTTTGTTGAGGGCTGTCACTACGCGCTGTGATAATCAGTTCATGAGAAAATTAACTTTTGTGTCAAATTTCAGTGCTCATATACAGCAGTGCCTGCTCTCATCATGACATCCATTATTCTGGACTGTATAGCTCACAAACACGTCAGTCACCACATAAATGATAAACCATATATCAAAATAAACTAAAACTCACAGAATCAAATGGCAGGCTATATATTTATCATAGCTGTTCTGAGCTTCTTCTGAATTGAAAATTCTGCATTGTCTCCAACAAAGTCATTGTATCCCAAAATAATGTATTTCTGATTCTAATGATTTTGAGTTGCTGAAAACATGCACAGATCACCTATAACTTTGGCTACATGACATCTTCACTTGTGTGTTATTTACATAAAATGGTAAGTGAATCACTGGTTTATTTGGGGGGGGGGGTTAGGGAGACAGGGGGTGCTGTCGCCATGTCATGGTAGGTGCAGCATACATGTTCCTGCTTTTTTGTCCTTTGCCAATCACACCTGTGTTTTATGCAGACTGTTGCTATCCTGAAGAATGAACTGACAGACCTGCAACAACAGCTGCAGAGCCACCAGAGTAGTCATGGGTGACAGACACACACACACAGAGACATACAAATGGGTATATGCCTCACTCCCCTTTAGACTACAAGGCTACAAGGGCCCATATTCACAAATACTCTTAACGCTAAAAGTAGCTACCGGGGAATTTAGGAGAAACTTATAGGCGTGTCAGTTGTAACTTTAGGGCTACTATTTTTTTTGACTAAGGGTAATTTAGAATGAAATGTAGTGCTGGGACAGCTTAGAAGGAGTACAGAGGACTTCTAACTCACTCAGACCCGTTCAGAAAACATCCGAAGGTAGCACTTTGTATAAAGCAGGTCCGTAAACATTTGAAATGCACATGTGGGATCATGTATTCGAGGTATCTATCATCTGGGAATAAATATGCAACTTGGAAGGACAGCAGTAATGCCACCAAAAGCCTTCCAGAAGTATATGTGCACTTTTTTCATAATCAAATTCAGTTAGACAGGTTTACATAGATAAGAAGTAGACTATGTAAGAAACATCTCATTGATGCACTGGGGCACATCCTCAGTGATGTATCCTGGGGTCATTGGATGTAACATCATACACCCTTGCCCAGGCGGCCCAGCCGGGGTTGATCAAGTCCTGAATGGTGCATAGATACTTCTAGGCAATCCACAGTGTAACTATCCTGTCACCGTTTTATTTGTAGCCTGTGATCTCTGTCGTCACCATAGCACAGCACACGACTACCTGCACAGATATGTCACTCATTAACCATTCATGGATGTGAATGTATACAGGTTCGTGCTTGAGACCATAGCAACAGAGCTTTTATCTTACCTTAAGAGTTGATATTTTTCCTAACTAAAAGCAGGTCTCAGCAGTTTTGTGAATAAGCTTTAAGAGAAAACTCTTAGTTGGCAAATTGAAGTGCGATTTAGGGTTAGGGTTAGTGACTCTGAGTAAGTTGTAAACCTCCCAATGGAACAACCCTATAACTTTACTATTTAATAATTACTTTGCTATTGTATTGGGAGGATTAGCCTTACCCAGAGTGAACTTGCTCATGTTTGTTTTTAAAGGATGTACGTGGCCAGGCTCTAGTCTATATGTGGTAATGATTTTTGTGTGTTTGTTTATTTAGTTATTTTTGGTGGTGGGGGGGAGGCAGGAAAAGGATCGCGAGTGTCATTGTCTGCAGTACCCAAATCCACAGCCATCCCAGAGACAATAAGGATGGAGGAGGAGCCCAGAGGAGAGAAGCCCTACCACTGAAAACAGTGTGGCAAAAGTGTTTCTGGGGCAAGAAATATCAGAAGACACCAGCGCATTCACACAGGAGACAAGCCCTACCACTGCAAACAGTGTGGCAAACGTTTTTCTGGGGCAAGAAATATCAGAAGACACCAGTACATTCATACAGGAGAGAGGCCCTACCACTGCAAACAGTGTGGCAAACATTTCTCCACGACAGGAAATCTTAGAAGACACTAGCGCATTCACACAGGAGACAAGCCTTACCACTGTGAACTGTCAGAACCAGAACAGATAGGCACAGACCCAAGAGCGTCACGTTCACAAGAGAGTTTTTATTTAAGGGTTGGGGGAAAAGGGAGGTAATCCAGTGGCCACGGCCCAGCGGGCTGTGGTGCGTGGAACTGATAGCGACCAGAGTCCTCGGGGAAAACAGCAAGCAGCAGGTGGAGCAGAGCGTCGCCGCGGGCACGCCGATCGGTGGGCCGGGGCAGTAGAGCAGAGCAGAGTCGTGGACGGGCAGGAGTCGTTACCAGAGGCAGTGGAGCAGAGCAGAGCCGTGGACAGGCAGGAGTCGTTACCGGGGCAGTAGAGCAGAGCAGAGTCGTGGGCAGGCAGAGGTCGAAGCCAGGGGCAGGAGCATAGAGCAGAGTCAGGGACAGGCGGGGGTCGGTACCGGAGGACTGAAGAGCCAGGGAGAGCCAGGGACGGTCCGAAGTCGTAGCCAGGAGCGGGAGAGCCAACCAGAGTCAGGGACAGGCAGGAGTCGGCAACCGAAGACTGGAGATAAACAGGCAGGGGAAAACAGGAACAAACAGGGAACAGACAGACACCGGGAGAACTGCTACGCAGACAATGGAGGAATACACCGTGGGTTCGCAGATGGACTGACAGTGCGGGAGTGAAAAATGAGAGACTAAATAGCGAGAGAGAGAAACCAGGAAACGAGAGGCAGCTGGAGATGGGCGTGGCGGAGCAGGTGCAGGTAATCAGAGCGGAGAAAGCAAACGGGGAAGTAAAGTGACTGAGATTGAAACTAATTACTAGACAATGAAAGTGCAGCAGAAAATACAACCCAACCAGGAAAAACACAAAAAGCACCACCCAACAGAGTAAAACCGTGACAGAACGGCCCGCAGTCTCCTTGGCCGTGGGGAGTTTGGGGAGCGGAATGAAGTGTGCCATCTTACTAAATCGGTCCACAACGGTGAGGATGACCGTCATGCCATCGGAAACAGGTAGTCCCGTGACGAAGTCCATGGCAATGTCAGACCAAGGACGCGAGGGCACCGGTAGGGGTTGGAGAAGACCAGCGGGAGGACGGTTAGAGGATTTGTTCTGGTTACAGCCGATGCAGGCTTGGACGTACTCCCTGACATCACCCTCCATAGACGGCCACCAGAAGCGCTGGGCGATGAGGCGGCTGGTACGAGCAGCTTCTGGATGACAGGCGATGCGGGAGTCGTGCCCCCATTGGAGGACTTGCGGGCGCAGAGGTTCCGGGACAAACAGTCGCCCATCTGGACACGCACTGGGACCAGGTTGCGCTTGTAGAGCTCTCTGCACTCGTCTTTCAATGTCCCAGGTAAGAGCTGTCACGACCCAGGAACCGTGGATGATGGTAGCAGAATCCCGGGAGCCATCCTCCTCCCTCTGGAACTGGCGGGAGAGGGCTTCAGGTTTGGCATTGCGGGAGCCCGGACGGTAAGACAGGATGAAATTGAAGCGTGCAAAGAAGAGAGACAAACGAGACTGACGAGGGTTAAGACGCTTGGCCGTGCGGATGTACTCCAAGTTCTTGTGATCAGTCCAGACAAGGAAGGGAACAGGCGCCCCCTCCAGCCAGTGACGCCACTCCTCCAGGGCCAGCTTGACAGCCAATAGTTCCCGGTCTCCGATGTCGTAATTCCGCTCGGCGGGGGATAGCCGGCGCGAGAAGAAAGCACAGGGGTGGAGTTTATTGTCCTCTGCCATCCTCTGCGACAGAATTGCCCCGACGCCCACATCCGAGGCATCAACCTCCACCACGAGCTGGTGGTCGGGGTTAGGCACCTGGAGGATGGGTGCAGACGTAAAACGGTCCTTGAGAGTGGTGAAGGCGTCCTCTGCTGCTGGGGTCCACAGGTAAGTGGTTTTGACACTGGTGAGAGCCGTGAGGGGAGCCGCTATGGAGCTGTAGTACCGGATGAAGCGTCTGTAAAAATTGGCAAAACCAAGGAATTGCTGCAGCTTCTTACGGTTTTCAGGAACGGGCCAAGAAGTGACCGCTGACACCTTAGCCGGGTCCATCTTGATGCTACCCTCAGTAATAACATATCCCAGGAAGGAGACGGTGTTGGAGTGGAACTCGCACTTTTCTGCTTTAACGAAAAGCGAGTTTTCCAGGAGACGGCGAAGAACCAGTTGTACATGCTGCTTGTGTTCTGACAGGTCTTTTGAAAATATTAAAATGTCATCAAAATAAACAAAAACAAAACGGTTCAACATATCCCTCAGGACGTCGTTGACGAGTGCCTGGAAGATGGCTGGGGCATTTGTTAGTCCGAATGGCATCACCAGGTACTCGTAATGTCCGGTAGGAGTATTAAATGCCGTCTTCCATTCATCCCCCTCCCTGATTCGTACAAGATGGTAGGCGTTGCGCAGATCAAGCTTGGTGAACACGGTTGCTCCCTGGAGCAGCTCGAAGGCGGAGGCGAGTAATGGCAGCGGGTAGCGGTTCTTCACCGTGATGTTGTTTAAGCCCCTGTAGTCAATACAGGGGCGAAGCGAACCATCCTTCTTCCCAACGAAGAAGAAGCCCACCCCGGCAGGGGAGGAGGAAGGACGGATGATACCTGCAGCCAAGCCGTCAGAGATGTACTCCTCCATAGCACGTCTTTCGGGAGCCGAAAGGGAGTACAGGCGACCCCGGGGAGGCGTGGAGCCAGGGAGGAGGTCAATGGCGCAATCATACGGGCGGTGCGGAGGTAGGGACGTATCCTTGGTTTTACTAAAGACGGCTTGCAGAGAATGGTAACCCACACAGCAAAAGGACACCGTTGCGGATCTGGTGCGGAGGTAGCACAGCTTCCGGAACGGATCCATGTAACGGGTCCGTATCGGCGTCCACTTGCACGCCGTGACTGATCCGTTAAGAAGGCGGATCGCGGATCCGCGATGGCTCCGCACTATATTCAATCCTCATCCGCTATTCAAACCTCACCTCCGTGTCGGATCCATTTTGGACCCGCGAACTGACATATACATCCTCCACGGACCCGCAGTGGACTCAAAATCAAAACAGCTGACGGGCCGGATCCGTTATAGACCCGTTCATTAGGTTCCCGTTCACCAATATCAAATTACATTTAATGGAACGTTATAGGCTATGACTTCGTTTTTGTCAAACCTCTCATGCCGACCACTGTCGATAGCACTGAAATTAGGAATATATTAAGCTACAAACAACATTGAAATAGCCTACTAGGCTTATGTCATTGCAGACACCTATTACAACTTCAATTGAAATGCTGCACAAAGATCCTAGGCTATGTATGTATTCTATATTCTGTCCATAAGCTATGCATATTTTAAATACCAAAAAAATATAAACAGATGAAGGACAAGAAGTGCAATAAAAAATAAAGAATTTATTCATTCCTGTTGTGGGTATGGAGTCGGGGCAAATTGTCTTGTGGCCCGATCTGCCGCCAGGTTGAACCACCGGGTTGCGTGCTTATGTCTGCGTCCATGGCTGCTTTTATGATTACATTTTCCTCACAGCACCTGTAATCAAACAGACAGATGACAAATCACATACACGTGCAGGTAGCAGAGAGAGAGAGAGTTCTGAGTAGTGGTCAGTATCACTGGAACCGAATGTTTGACTATTTATCCCATCAGTGGAGTTTGCTGCAATCGCGCCTAATAAGCTACGATAAACTAGCAACATGCTAACTAGCCGCTACATGCCGCTAACATAGGCTACATGAGCAACATCAAGAGAACAGCAACATTCACACATTAACACCAGCAGTTTTTTAAATGAACCCTACCATAACACATTTTACCGAAAGTGTGATCCCATTTTGAATCAAATAGGCTATAGCCTCACATGAACCTCAGCTAAGAAGCCTGTTGCACAATATTGGTCTGTATAGTGCTCCAGTATAAATTTCAACTTCGGGACATAACGTCTAACAACGGTGTCTGAGCGCTATTTCTTTCCCCGTAAACTGCCCATCAGTGTTGTTTGTTTTCACCTCTGTGTCGCCATTTCTATGTGAATTTAAATGTTACAACTTTACTTTTTACTTTTAATATATATATGAGGCAGCTTGCATCTAGTTCTGGCTGTAAATAGAAGTAGACGTTAGCTGCTGTCTATTAGCTAACTGGCTCATAGGCATATCATTGTTGATTGTAACAGTTAGCCTAGGACTGTGAGTTACCCACTCGGTTTCTGGAGATTGCTATCTTACATCTACGATGGAAATAATTTGAAACGCAGAGATGTAGGCGTGCTTATTTTGTTCATTCAGATTTTCTATTTGAATATGGTTGCTGAAAAAACATATTTCATAAAGATTCCTAGCGCTTCCTTGCCCGTGCCCCAGTAGTAGTGACGCCCCTGATTTTTACTAACTTATAGTCCTAATACAATATCAAAGTCATTGAAAAGCATAGTCGAATAATATAGGCTACATGGTCATAAAATCACAAGGCAATGTTTACTGTGAATGTCGCAATATATCAATAAATCAATACTTACTCAAGAGCTCAGGCCAAGGTGTCCGTTCAAGAAGAAAATCTCCGCTGAATGGGTTGGTGTATCTCAACCGTTAGCAGTAAAGGCGCGTTCGTGTCAGTAGATTCGATATGGGTCCGCTCCGGGCCCGCTGTTTGACAGTAGAATTCACAGCGGCGCCCGGAGGCGGGGCTGATGCTCTCCGGGGCGTTCAAACGAATGTGACTGTTACGCGGATTTGGCGATTTGAAGCCGGATCCGCATAGGAGTCTCCTGCTGTGTGGGAACAGTCAGGCACACCGGACAGATCAGGAGGCAAGGTAGCAGATTCTGAGCGGATCGGAGGAGAGACGGATAGCAGGCAGGTCCGGTGGCAGTCAACTCTCCACTCCAGAACCTCCCCAGTCCGCCAGTCGAGGTGCGGGTTGTGTTGGCGTAACCAGGGACAGCACAGGATGAGAGGCTGACCGGGAGAGCAGAGGAGGTGGAACCGGAGGGTCTCCAGGTGGTTACCAGACAACCTCATTCTCACCGGTTCAGTGGTGTGGGTGACAGTACCCAGCAGATGACCGTCCAACGCTCGGGCTGGAACAGGGACAGGCAGCAGATGGAGCTTTAGCCCCATCTGGTGGGCAAAAGTGGTGTCCATAATATTAGCCTCTGCGCCTGAGTCAACAAGGGCACACAGGGAGTGAGTGGAGTTGGAGAGGTGAAGAAAGAGGAGCAAGCTGGTGATCGTCGTTCGAACTCTGCTGTTCCCCAGAGTCAAGCTCGCCCAGTCAGGTGGTTGATGGTGAAGGCAACTCTCGCCGCCTCGGTAGCGAAATTTCTGGGCTGCAGGTCGAAGATCAGGCGGCAGTTGGTGATATAAGCCCGGACCTGGGCAGGATCGCCGTCGAATTTCTCCGGGGTTCCGACACGGGGCTCGGAGAAGCCCGCAACGGCGGGCTCTACTGGCTGAGCAGGCGGGTGAAGAACTGGATCAGCAGCGGGAGCGACAGGAGCATTGACAGCAGGTGGGTGTACGGAGGGCAGTCGTCGTATAAGTAGTTCTGTTAGCTCAGCGAGTTGTTGTTGTTGCTGCTGGAGCTGCAGTTGCTGCTGCTGGGCTACAGCCAGGAGAGACGCGACGTCCCCTGACATGCATCTTACTTCTCCCTCCGTCATCTCGAGCTGTAGTAACGCGGAGGGAGTCTCCGCCGGCTCCAGGTCGACAGTTCTGGGCACGTGCGCTGGGTCCATTACGGGTCAGTCCGTTCTGTCAGAACCAGAACAGATAGGCACAGACCCAAGAGCGTCACATTCACAAGAGAGTTTTTATTTAAGGGTTGGGGGAAAAGGGAGGTAATCCAGTGGCCACGGCCCAGCGGGCTGTGGTGCGTGGAACTGATAGCGACCAGAGTCCTCGGGGAAAACAGCAAGCAGCAGGTGGAGCAGAGCGTCGCCGCGGGCACGCCGATCGGTGGGCCGGGGCAGTAGAGCAGAGCAGAGTCGTGGACGGGCAGGAGTCGTTACCAGAGGCAGTGGAGCAGAGCAGAGCCGTGGACAGGCAGGAGTCGTTACCGGGGCAGTGGAGCAGAGCAGAGTCGTGGGCAGGCAGAGGTCGAAGCCAGGGGCAGGAGCATAGAGCAGAGTCAGGGACAGGCGGGGGTCGGTACCGGAGGACTGAAGAGCCAGGGAGAGCCAGGGACGGTCCGAAGTCGTAGCCAGGAGCGGGAGAGCCAACCAGAGACAGGGACAGGCAGGAGTCGGCAACCGAAGACTGGAGATAAACAGGCAGGGGAAAACAGGAACAAACAGGGAACAGACAGACACCGGGAGAACTGCTACGCAGACAACGAAGAGCCAGGAGTCAAAAAAGCTTGCCGAGGAATACACCGTGGGTTCGCAGATGGACTGACAGTGCGGGAGTGAAAAATGAGAGACTAAATAGCGAGAGAGAGAAACCAGGAAACGAGAGGCAGCTGGAGATGGGCGTGGCGGAGCAGGTGCAGGTAATCAGAGCGGAGAAAACAAACGGGGAAGTAAAGTGACTGAGATTGAAACCAATTACCAGACAATGAAAGTGCAGCAGAAAATACAACCCAACCAGGAAAAACACAAAAAGCACCACCCAACAGAGTAAAACCGTGACAGTGAACAGTGTGGAAAAAGTTATACGCGGACAGTATCTCTCAGAGAACACCAGCACATTCACACAGGAGGGAGGCTCTACTAAGGTGATACAAATTGGAAATCATTAAAGCATTAAAGGTGGTAGGCCTAATACATACCATTTGGCTGGCCTTTTCTATGGCCTGGTACCTACACGGACGAATTCTACATAAATACCTGTTAATATTCTTAAAGTAAATGATATCAGAATTTAATTTTACCCCCATATCAGATATGCACAACTTGTTTTCTCAGCCATACAATTTTAAGGTCATGTGTGTATTATGATGGTAAGCCTAATATATACTATTCAGTATATTCTATGGTCTGGTACCTACACGGACAAAGTCTAAATAATTACTTGCTATTTTTAAAGGACATGATATGAAGATTTAATTTTACCCCCATATCTGATATGCACAACTTGTAAAAGGGACAGCCATGGCAAAGTTGGAAAGGATGGGGGAAGTGATCTATAGTTATGGCTTAGATAGGTTTGGAAGTAGTGATAGAAGGAAAAGGGAGCCAGCACAACATTGTCAGTCGAGACGCCAGAAAGACATTCGTGAATTGGTGTTAAGAAGGAGGCAGCTAAGAAAACAGTGGAAAAGGGCCACAATTGAGGAGAAAGAAGGTATAGATGCCCTGCAGCAAGAGTTACGATGTAGGTTAGCAACTCTTAGGAGAGCTGAGAATCTTAGAAGGAAGAGAAAAGAGAAGGAGCGGGTAAGAACACTGTTTTATAAGGACCCCTTTAAGTTTGTTAAAGGGTTGTTTAACCAGGAAAAGGGAGGGATATTGAGAACCTCAAAAGAGGAAGTAGAGGAGTACCTGAGGAAAACTCATTCAGATCCAGGGAGGGAGGGAGGATTAGGTTTTCCGCCTGACATGCCACCTTTGGGGGAGATAGAAAGTCAGATGGATGTTGTGCCACCTAGGTGGAAAGAGGTAGAGGCTGTGGTGAGAAAAGCTAAGGCTTCATCAGCTCCAGGGCCTAATGGGGTGCCATATCGGGTATATAAGAATGCCCCAGTGGTTCTTAGGTTTCTGTGGAAGTTGTTTAAGGTTGTGTGGCATAAGCAGAGCATTCCAACAGCATGGTGCAGGGCAGGGGGTGTGTTGATTCCAAAAGAAAAGGAGTCTGTTAGAATAGACCAGTTTAGAATGATCTCTTTGCTTAATGTGGAGGGGAAAATCTTCTTCAGTATAGTGGCTAAGAGACTTGTGCAGTATTTAGAAAAGAATGGGTTAATTGACACAACAGTGCAGAAGGCAGGAATCCCAGGTTTTGCTGGGTGCATTGAGCACACTAGTGTAATTTGGCACCAAATTCAGACAGCAAAGCAAGAGGGTAGGGAGCTTCATGTAGTTTTTTTGGACCTAGCTAATGCCTTTGGCTCGGTGCCGCATAGTCTGATTTGGAGTGCTTGTGAATACTTTAGAGTGCCAGTTGAGATTGTGAATATAATGAAGGAATACTTTAAAGATATTAGATTGTGTATAGGTACAGGGGAGTTTGTATCAGACTGGCAGAAGCTAGAAGTAGGCATTATGGCGGGGTGTACGATCTCACCACTTGCTTTTACAATGGCAATGGAAATGGTAATAAGAGCGTCTAAGTGGGTGGTGGGAGGGGAAAGGCGTCGGGAGGGACTGCGTCTCCTGCCAATTAGAGCTTTCATGGATGACATGACTCTGTTAACAACAACGGTGCCATGTACAAAAAGGTTGTTAGAAAGGATAAATACAAATCTCAGGTGGGCGAGGATGAGGATAAAGCCTAGTAAGTCAAGGAGTATCTCAGTCACCAAGGGAAAAGTGGTAGAGCAGAAGTTCACGGTGGAAGGTGAGGAAATCCCATCCATCAGGGTGAGACCAGTGAAAAGCCTGGGGAGGTGGTATAATGCAGACCTGAGTGATCGAGAGCAGGTAGAGCAGCTTAGAAAAGACGTGGTGGAGGGATTGGAAAAAATTGACAGGTCAGGGCTACCAGGAAAGCTGAAATTGTGGTGCATGCAATTTGGGCTGTTCCCTAGAGTAATGTGGCCCATGTCAGTGTATGAAGTACCATTATCAAAAGTAGAGAAGCTAGAAAAGGTGGTTAATTCATACGTTAAAAAGTGGTTAGGGGTTCCACGGTGCCTAAGCAGTGTAGCTCTGTATGGGAAGGGCATACTGCAGCTGCCAATAAATAGTCTGGTAGAGGAATTTAAGTGTGCTAAGGTTAGGACAGAGCTGTTGTTAACAGGGAGCAAGGACAGGATAGTCAGCGGTCTGGCTCCTAACCCGAGCAAAGGGAGAAAGTGGAAACCAAAGGTAGCAGTGCGGGAGGCAGAGGCAGCCCTTAGACATGGAGAGATAATGGGAAATGTCCAGATTGGGCGGGGAGGCTTGGGGCGTACATCAGGGAAGCCAATGTGGAGAAAGGCAGATCAGAAGGAGAAAAGGAGATTGGTTGTAGAGCAGATACGCAGGCAAGAAGAAGCTAGTAGACAGGTAAAAGCTGTGTCACTAGCAAAGCAGGGCCAGTGGTTGAATTGGGAGGGAGTAGAGAGAAAACAGGTTACTTGGAGGGATTTGTGGAGTATGGAGTCTAACAGGCTAAAGTTTTTATTGGGAGCGACGTACGACGTGTTCCCATCGCCAGATAACCTGAGAATCTGGACAGATGGGGATCCGTCATGCACACTCTGTTCAGGTGTAGCCACATTGAGACATATACTATCTGGCTGTAAAGTTAGCTTGGCACAGGGTCGCTATACGTGGCGTCACAACCAAGTATTAAAATGCTTAGCAGCAGGAATTGAGAGTAGGAGGCAGCAGGTAAATGCAGAAGGTAGTCATAAAAAAGGTATCCAGTTTGTGCGGGAGGGTGAGAAAAGTAAGAGAGCCGTAAAGTCAAGGAGTACTACACAGGAAGCAAAGGATTGGCAGATGCTGGTAGATGTGGGTGGAAAGTTGGTGGTCCCTCAAGAAATAGTTACCACTAACTTGAGGCCAGACATAGTCTATTCGACCAGCCAACAGGTAGTGTATTTTATTGAACTCACTGTCCCATGGGAAAGCTCCCTAGAGGAAGCATATGAAAGGAAAAAGCTTAAGTATGAAGAGTTGAGATTTGAAGCAGAGCAGAAAGGATGGAGGGCAAGAGTATTTCCAGTAGAAGTGGGTTGTAGAGGGTTTGTAGGGAGGTCAGTCATTTCATTGCTAGGGGAGCTTGGGGTTGGTGGTAAGAATCTACGTAAAACTGTTAGGGAGATGTCAGAGGAAGCAGCTAGGACTAGTAATTGGATCTGGATGAGAAGGGCGGTCTCTGCCTGGAGTAAGCAGTAGGGTTCGAATGGGGCGGTGAAGCGTCATTACGTCATTATAGTGTATAGTGATACTGCGTTGTTGCATCACACAAGAGCCCGCATGCAACGGGGCATTGCGTGATTGCGTCATTATTATTATTATTTTAATGATACTGCGTTGTTGAATCATGCAAGAGCCCGCATGCAACAGGGCATTGCGTGATTGCGTCATTATTTTATTTTATTAATGTGGCAGTGGAGGCTGGGATTATTATTATTTTATTTTATTAATGTGGCAGTGGAGGCTGGGAGTGGTTAGCGTGGGTACTGGTTCAGCACAGGACATTAGTAAGGTGGTGGAGATTAGTGCAACCTAGGGCTGTTTGTGCAGAGAAGGATGGGCACCCCAGACCAGCAGATGGCAGTAGTGCGTTTAGTGGGTCAATAGAAACACAGAAGAAGAAAGAGGCTTATAAATGGCAGCCATTACACACATGGGCAGCTTAGAATCAGGCTCTCTGGGATCGTGCGGTGTATTGGGATACAGAGTGGCCAAGTTTCCCGGGGTTTTGCGGTGTATCGAACACGGGATAGCTGAGCATTAGACACCATTAGATTCAAGAGGTGTATACATTTAATGTTAAGTCAGCGGGTAGAATCGGGACCTCTCGCCACTTTAAGCCAGAGATACGGGTCAGTTCTCTGAGGTTCTCTCCTACTGGTAAGTGGCAACAGCCAGTTTATTATTATTATATAACAGTCACCCATAAAAGGATCAATATGTGATTATTACTGTATTACTATAACTGAGCATTAGTCACCATTAGATTCAAGAGGTGTATACACTTAATGTTAAGTAAGTGGGTAGAATCGTCTTTAGAACTAGCATTGGCAGGGTTGTTTGTGTAATGGCATATGCGTTAGTGACTGCAAAGTGATAGTATTTGTGGTAAAATGGTGGTAAAGTGCAAATATTCAATAATAAGTCCTAATTAGTAAGTAAGCAGGTCATTTTGGAAGTAAATTGTGGTGGTAGTTAATTTTGTAAGTAAAACTTTGGAAGTCGTGCAAACAGGTGGTAATGAACAGTAGGTAGTAAATTTTGGAAGTAATCTTTGGTTGTAAGTGAATTGAGGAAGTACATTTTGGAAATTTGGGTAGCAGGTAGCTGAACTGTGGACACACACTAAAGGATTGATCACCTTTAGTGGGGCCGCCTCAGGGCAGGGTGTACAGTGAATAAAGGCCCGAAACACCCGTTGATCCTGAGGTACACTGCTGAGGATGTGTCCCACATAGTGTATGGATAATTGTAATGGCTGTAGTTAGGAAAGCCTGAAGTGTGGTACAATGGGTGCTCTCCCCACATGTGCAAGTGTCTTGTATTTTTATGTATTTATCTAGTTATTTTAATTGTTAAGGAAATGTTGGAGGAAACTGCAAAGGCTTGCCAGTGGTCCTGGATGAGATGCATGTTGTTGGCATGGTGAAAGCCATGGGGGAAAGCGATAGGTAGGTGCTGCTGAGTGGATCATGTAAACGGCCCCAGCAGCCCCAGTCACTGTAACGGTAGCCGGCTGGTTCAGGTTAACCCTTGTTGAGCATCTGTCTGTACGGCTCCAGTTGGCCACCCCCTCAGCTGCTCTGTCCTGTACAGCTCACATGAGGTTGCGTGAATAGCTGTAGTCAGCGGCCAGTTGTGCGTGTTACACCTGGGAGTAGGGACTAACAGCAGATGACCGTTTCTTACAAAGCAATAACATGTCAGATTTCCGGTCGAAGCAAATATGTTTTGCTGTGTCCTCTCCGGTTTACAACAATGCCAATATCAAGGTACTGACTGCTTCTCATGTAAAGTTATTTAATTTCAAAGTGACGTTAAAATGAATGGAAGTCAACGGAATGTTAAACGCTATTGGGCCCACAGAGCTGAATAGAACACTAGAGCGGACACAGGCGCACTGCTCATGGCAATCGTGGCCGCCATCTTGCGACTGTATTGCCGGCCGGGAATCCTAGCCTTCGCAGTGCTGAGTAAGGGACACAAATATCATTTGATATTTTATATTAGCTAGTATATTCATTGTTGATCCGTACGTTGATCTCCTATGTCTTTTTCTGATTTCACGTTCTGTAATGTATGTTTGAATTTCAGTTATAAGATGATGTAGTTGATTATTTTTTCGTATTATTGTATATGCTTTTGCATTTATCCTGGTGGAATTGTAATAGCCAGTCTTCGCTCCAGGATTGTAGTTTATATAAGTCTTCTTGAAGTGTTTTTAGATCTTCCTGATGTTTTATTTCTCTAAAAATCTGTGTCATCAGCAAATAAAAAAGTGGGGGAATTAGTTACATTAGGTAGATCATTTATATTTATTTGTGTTCGTGCGCACGAATATATTTTATATATAAAATATATATTTTATTGGAATGACAGATGTTGATAACAGTATGGTTACACATTTGCGGTACATGTAATACTGAATGGTTTGATAGTAAAGACATTAGTAGATGCTGACAGGCTGAGTTACCATATATACGAGTATATTTTTTTTTACAAAGAACACAAAGTACTTTTGCATGTAGGAAGAGCACCTTAGGGAGAAACTATAGCTATTACACCTACCCCTACACTATCTATAACCAAGTAAATAGTTCAAGCTGTTAGTCCCTACTCCCAGGTGTAACACGCACAACTGGCCGCTGACTACAGCTATTCACGCAACCTCATGTGAGCTGTACAGGACAGAGCAGCTGAGGGGGTGGCCAACTGGAGCCGTACAGACATATGCTCAACAAGGGTTAACCTGACCCAGCTGGCTACCGTTACAGTGACTGGGGCTGCTGGGGCCGTTTACATGATCCACTCAGCAGCACCTACCTATCGCTTTCCCCCATGGCTTTCACCATGCCAACAACATGCATCTCATCCAGGACCACGGGCAAGCCTTTGCAGTTTCCTCCAACATTTCCTTAACAATTAAAATAAATAAATAAATAAAAAATACAAGACACTTGCACATGTGGGGAGAGCACCCATTGTACCACACTTCAGGCTTTCCTAACTACAGCCAATACAATTATCCATACACTATGTGGGACACATCCTCAGCAGTGTACCTCAGGATCAACGGGTGTTTCGGGCCTTTACTCACTGTACACCCTCCCCTGAGGCGGCCCCACTAAAGGTGATCAATCCTTTAGTTTGTGTCCACAGTTTAGCTACCTGCTACCCAAATTTCCAAAATGTACTTCCACAATTCAAAATTAGGGAAAGAGGAGGGGAAGGAGAAGGGGGAGAGGGAGCCTGTCTGGGCTCTGCTCACCCCAAGGGCCTGTCTGGGCCTCATCTCCCACACCGCCCCCATCCGACTTCCAAAGTTTTACTTACAAAATTAACTACAACCACAATTTTCTTCCAAAATGACCTGCTTACTTACTAATTAGGACTTAGTATATAGTATAGTATATCGAATATTTGCACTTTACCACCATTTTACCACAGATACTATCACTGCAGTCACTAACGCATATGCCATTACACAAACGACCCTGCCAATGCTAGTTCTAAAGACGATTCTGCCCACTGACTTACCATTAAATGTATACACCTCTTGAATCTACTGGTGTCTAATGCTCAGTTATCCCGTGTTCCATACACCGCAAAACCCCGGGAAACTTGGCCGCTCTGTATCCCAATACACCGCACGATCCCAGAGAGCCTGATTCTAAGCTGCCCATGTGTGTGATGGCTGCCATTTATAAGCCTCTTCTTCTGTGTTTCTATTGACCCACTAAACGCACTACTGCCATCTGCTGGTCTGGGGTGCCCATCCTTGTCTGCACAAACAGCCCTAGGTTGCACTAATCTCCGCCTCCTCGGTAGCACACTGGCTAAGGCACTCGACCCACACCTGGAGGGCCCGGGTTTGAATCCCTCCACCGCCCCATTCAAACATGGCAACCCTGCTGCTTACCCCAGGCAGAGACCGCCCTTCTCATCCAGATCCAATCACTAGTCCTAGCTGCTTCCTCTGACATCTCTCTAACAGTTTTACGTAGATTCTTACCACCAACCCCAAGCTCACCTAGCAATGAAATGACTGACCTCCCTACAAACCCTCTACACCCCACTTCTACTGGAAATACTCTTGCCCTCCATCCTTTCTGCTCTGCTTCCAGTCTCAACTCTTCATACCTAAGCTTTTTCCTTTCATATGCTTCCTCTAGGGAGCTTTCCCATGGGACAGTGAGTTCAATAAAATACACTACCTGTTGGCTGGTCGACCAATAGACTATGTCTGGCCTCAAGTTAGTGGTAACTATTTCTTGAGGGACCACCAACTTTCCACCCACATCTACAAGCATCTGCCAATCCTTTGCTTCCTGTGTAGTACTCCTTGACTTTGCGGGTCTCTTACTTTTCTCACCCTCCCGCACAAACTGGATACCTTTTTTATGACTACCTTCTGCATTTACCTGCTGCCTCCTACTCTCAATTCCTGCTGTTAAGCATTTTAATACTTGGTTGTGACGCCACGTATAGCGACCCTGTGCCAAGCTAACTTTACAGCCAGATAGTATATGTCTCAATGTGGCTACACCTGAACAGAGTGTGCACGACGGATCCCCATCTGTCCAGATTCTCAGGTTATCTGGCGATGGGAGCACGTCGTACGTCGCTCCCAATAAAAACTTTAGCCTGTTAGACTCCATACTCCACAAATCCCTCCAAGTAACCTGTTTTCTCTCTACTCCCTCCCAATTCAACCACTGGCCCTGCTTTGCTAGTGACACAGCTTTTACCTGTCTACTAGCTTTTTTTTGCCTGCGTATCTGCTCTATAACCAATCTCCTTTTCTCCACATTGGCTTCCCTGATGTACGCCCCAAGCCTCCCCGCCCAATCTGGACATTCCCCACTATCTCTCCATGTCTAAGGGCTGCCTCTGCCTCCTGCACTGCTACTTTTGGTTTCCACTTTCCACCTAGGTGGCACAACATCCATCTGACTTTCTATCTCCCCCAAAGGTGGCATGTCAGTCGGAAAACCTAATCCTCCCTCCCTCCCTGGATCTGAATGGGTTTTCCTCAAGTACTCCTCTACTTCCTCTTTTGAGGTTCTCAATATCCCTCCCTTTTCCTGGTTAAACAACCCTTTCACAAATTTAAAGGGGTCCTTATAAAACAGTGTTCTTACCCGCTCCTTCTCTTTTCTCTTCCTTCTAAGATTCTCAGCTCTCCTAAGAGTTGCTAACCTACATCGTACCTCTTCTTGCAGGGCATCTATACCTTCTTTCTCCTCAATTGTGGCCCTTTTCCAATGTTTTCTTAGCTGCCTCCTTCTTAACACCAATTCACGAATGTCTTTCTGTCGTCTCGACTGACAATGTTGTGCTGGCTCCCTTTTCCTTCTATCACTACTTCCAAATCTATCTAAGCCATAACTATAGATCACTTCCCCCATCCTTTCCAACTTTGCCGTGGCTGTCCCTTTTAATCCTTCCAAAACCATTACCAAGTCTCTGTCTACGGACTCCCAAGTCATCTTATCTTTCGCCTGTGGCCAACTAACTTTAGCTTTCTGCACCCAGGCTTTCTCCCTTTTTGACTGGCTAGGCTCTCCTTCTCCCTCAGTCCCTCTGACCTCCTCCCTCTCTTCCATAACTGGGTTTCTGATATAATGCGAACTGTGGTTTTCTACCTGCCGCTGGACTTCAGCCGACTTACTCCGCAGACTTCTTAGAAAGTACTGCTCAATGCGGTTACCCTGTCCCACTTTTCCTCCACACCCCTTCTTCCCCTGATGGATTTTAAGGCCTCTCACTGTTGTAATCTTCTGCCAGCCACAGGAACAAACCTGTAGTTTCTTTTCTAATTGTTCTCTCATTACTCTTTCACTACTTTCTTCTTCCCTTTCAATTCTACCAGATAACCCCACCTCCCCATCCTCCCTTAAGTTGCTCGACCTTCTCATAGTCATTTCCGTTCCAGTGTCTAAAGCCGTGAATCCTGCCTGTGAGTCATCTTCCACCCCTGCTCTCGCTGACTCTAGGGGTATATCTCTTGTATTAGACGTAGCAAAATGTGGACATGGCTCAGTTCAATGAACTTGCCACTGCTTATCTGGGGAGCTAACCCATATAAACTCCAGTGGGGTCATATATATATATATATATATATATTCTTATATATAAATTCTTATATATAAATTCTTATATATAAATTCTAACAATAATTCAAATTTCTTGTCTAAACATTGGAGACTGTTATACCTTGGCCTAAAAGGAGGCCTAGCAATATACCAAATTTCTTGTTTGATAGAGACCGTTGATACATTTCAGGTTCTTTATGATTTCCTTCATCGAGGGTTTTTGTCCATTTGTCTAGTACTTTAAGTAATTGTAATTATGCTTATTGACCATGGATAAATCAGTTTGTTGCTGAATAAACTTTGTTGAGTCATATGATTTGTTATGTGATTTCTTATTATAGTCTCCATTTGCCTATGACACAAGTTAAACTAACTGGTCTGTAGTTTCCTACATGTGCTGTGTTACCCTTCTCATGCAGTGCTGTTATTTTTCCTAATTTCCATTTTGTAGGCTATATATATTTTTATACATACGAAAATACAAAACTTGTCTTATTATTTGTAGAAATGATATCGGTGTGGTTTGTGTAAATGTATTATAGATAGGTTGCTTGCATTTGAAGATAAATCAATTGGTGGTGGGAGAAAAAAAAATCACATCAGAAAAATATGAATTCATATCAAGTAGGTGTATTAATGTATTTATTCATGTCATTTTTAAAATCAATAAACATGTTTTCAGTCTTTGAATCTCTTCAAATCTGAATACACGACCTAATCTTTTCCATACTAAGAACATGAGGAATTACCTACTGATGAAAATATTACATTTACATTACATTTACATATATACGCGCAGCTAATATAAATAACAAATCACCAATTTAATTATTGATGTGTTGCTATATTTACAAAAAAAACAGTCTGCAATAGCTTTTTTCAAAAATAAAATGTCGACTGATACCAAAGACTGCAATGGTTATACAGGGTTGAACGCAAACTGTAGTGCTCAGCGAAGTACGTTAAAATCCACTTTATTCGTCATTAACGTTGTAATTATCGTTTTCTTTGATACGATTTACGTACATATAGAGTCAGGCATTTCAAATATCATCATTGTATAGTGTGTCAGTGGATATTTTCACAGACCAAAGCCGTTTTTTGACAGAGGTGGGTCCATTCTCCGCTTATTTAGGCCTACATTGAGTGCTTAGCACATGATTACCCTTGAAAGATGGCGGCCGCGTCGGACATTTTCCCGTGTGGTCAGCCAATGCCGTGTCGCTGAAGTGTTCTATTCAGCTCTATGATTGGGCCCCTTCGGGGTTGAGATTTACCCATGGGTGCTTCAACTTCCGCCTATGTTCCTACCCATAGACATATACATACTATACATATATGTATAGTATGTCTATGCCCATAGACATCTGTCTATGCTCCTACCCCCCTGCGCTTAACGCATCTTACAGCAATGTCATACCGTAAAATGCCAAATAATAGCCGAGTGCCAATTAACCGCAGGGTTCCTTTTAAATGCTGGGTGCAGATGTATATTTTGGTAAATAAAGGCCTGTTCCAAATGAATGCTGGATGTAATTTATAAAAAAAACAAAACAAAAAAAAAAAAAAATGAAGGAAAAAAGATGTGACCACTGACGCTACACGTTTTTCTTCTTCGCCTGTTTTGTTTAGTATTCACGTAGCCTTATGCTTTCTTTCAGTAAGTCTTTGATCACTACACAATCACGGAAGATATGTCTGAAGATAATCATTCATCCAGGTCATGTTATCAAAAGAGTTCAGTTGTAAACCATCATTTGCAGCCTTTCATTAATATAGCAATATTACAAGAGGTGCAGGGAAAGGTCTACCGGCATTCCGAAGTAACAATTGTTTATCAACACATGCACAATGCACAGTTCATAGTCGTAATCATTATCATCTCTCATCTGTTTAAAGCACATCTTCTAGCAAAGAAACACCATTATACACACTGGTCGTTTAAAACACCACAATTTATTGGTTTTTAGCATTTTAAAGGCGCACACGTTCTAGTTCTGTTATGCAAACTCTCCGAACGTCCTGATTTCCGTGCGGAACCGAGGGACTGCACCACAGGCTGGACATTGATGACGCTGATCTAATACTATGGATTCTCTTCTACTGTCTATGGGATAGCCAGGCTAACTATTCGGTATTTGACGGTAATAATGAGGGCGAGTCAGCTGGGTCAGCTGACCCGACTGGCAGAATACCGGAAGAGTTTTTTTTAACCAAGTAAATGGGCTGCGAACAAATATACTAGCGTTAGTTGTTTTAATTAACAGAGTGTAGAGACAAACCAGATTCGTCAAAAAGAACACCGTAAGCACTTGTTACTGCTGGGCAAAACACCACTGACTAATTACCCTAATTTAAGTTGTAAATTAGCTAGCTAGCTATGTGGAGCTAAAGTTCCTTCACTACGAGGACTGCTTCCTCTTTTTTGGGCATCCTTGTAACGTTAGGGCCATTTCAAAAGAAGTTGGCTAAGTTTGGTATTACACGAAGAACACTTCATGATTTAGGGAGCTTTTTGTCTAAGTTTTGTTACAGCTTTGGTTGACTCCTGGACACGCGAAAGTCATTAAGGTAAGGTCTTCAAATTTTCTGGCTCCCTCAACAGGTGATGTATCTACAGGTGGTGCTTTGGGCGAACTATTGTCAGAGCTGTTTTGTTATTCCTTACTAGGCTAGCGTAATCTCACTCACGACCTGTATGAGGATAGTAAAATCAGACGTGGTAAACCCGTTTACAAATAGCTGTTAAATGATACAGGTTTAATGGCTAATATAATGCTAGTTGCCAATGGAAAACTCCAACTGTAAACGACATAATAGAGTTCTAAAGTTGGCTAGTCAATGGGCTAAAGTTAGCTTGGCTGGTAGCTAAATCTACCCGAAGGTAAATAGGAATCAATTAAGAAGCTTGCTATTTGAGCGATTGATTTCTTTCCAACTTCATCGTTACATTATTTGACTAGGTGGTAATCCTGCAGATTATCTTGTTGTTTTGTAGTGTTATATAGCGATAATAACGTTAGGTGCGACTGAATTTGAAATTACATTATCAAAAGTTAGGATGGTGGAGTGTTTGCTAGTTTGGTCGGGTGACGCTAGCCATCGTTGGCTACTAGTGCAAATGTTTGCTAAGGTTAGTGGAGGTCTCGACGAGTAGCGTTAATATTTCCTTCACTACTTCGGGTATTTGGTCAACTGTTATTTGCCTTATCCTGTGCGCTTAATGGCTAGACGCGATTTAGCTGGCTAGGTGATCCAAAGCATTTTTATTGGCCCGGTCCAACTCAAGTGAACTTACGTTAGCCCTCTGTGTGGAGTTGCTAACTAGCGAGTTTCAAGAATGGTATGTGGCGATTTCTGCCGTGCTATCGCATCTAATCATGCCAGTTTAATCATGTCACTCAACTTAATTGTTATTTTTTTATTTTACTGTTCGTTCTTTTCAATGATAGGGAAATTGCTGAGTCATTATCTGCACAATACTGTAATGTTTGGCTTTACGGACCCTGGCTGTCGCCATTGGACGTCTAAATTCTTGTAGGCCTAGAGGTGTGTCCCTTCATAAGGTGTTCTGAGTCAGGCGGGTGTCTTCCAGGAAGCAAGGATTTGTGTTTATCTGTCAAACCGGTTTGACGAGTACGACACATTGCGTTTACGAGTGAATATGAGCGAAGAGGATGTCAAGTCCTTTTAACCGTTTTTTTGAGGAACTAGTGTAAGAGCGTTGCATTATCCTGACATTTTCTTCATAATTAAATAACTTTAAAATAAACAACTCTGAGGTTAGTGGTCCACTTTGTTTCTGACGAAGTGCTTACTTTTCATTTATGTACCATTAAAAAAAACGGTGTGATCTTACGTTGTAGAGTGCAGGTGGTTTATCTAGAGAGGAAAAAGGACAGTTTGCAGTTTCCCCAATGGCCACTTTAACAATGCACTCTTCCCACGTTAATGTAGTATTCCTAATACAACGGTGGTTACAGCATTACAGGAATGTGTGTGACAATAGACACATCATTACTTGTACCAGATGGTAAGCCTAAATCAAACATGATGCAAAGGACTAATAAAAATGAGTTTTGAGTTAGGCTGTATATTTCGTAACCATAACACTGCACCTCTCCAGACTAGCACCACTATAATCAGACCATCAGGTACTCTTAGCTCTAAAAATGGCTGGATTGAAAACAACCCCAAAATAACCAGTGTGCTGGGTCATATATGGATTGACCCAACATTTTGGTTGAAGTGACAAACCACGCTGGGTAACTTTGGTGACCCAACGTTGGTTGTTTTGGGTTATGTTTTCCACCCTCACTGGGGAAATGACTACATTGATGAGCTAAATGTAACAAAAGAGGGTTGAAAATGCAATCCAAATGCCAGTTTGTCATATCTCCACTTCATAAGCTTGTGAATCTAGCCTATTTAGTTCATTTGTTTAATGGTATGAAATGCATAGCCTGGTAAACCAGCCCCTTGTACTACACCTCTTTTCGAACAGAGGGTCTGGCTGTGCTTCCATTGACATGGACCAGTCTGGTGGAGTCTTCAGAGGGCGAATCAGCGAACAGAGGGACTGTTTGTGAGCGATGACATTGACTTTGCACTACAAATATCGAATACTATTTTTGCTAGAAATGCACATCCCTAGTCTACACCTCCAAGCAGCAACAGTTTCTCAATGCAGCACTGCCATATCCTCTGTGTGAAATGCTAGGCTATGAAATACACAATATGCCACATTGATTATCCCACTGAAAAAAAAGTAAACAAAACAAAAAAAAGTCTTTGTTTTACAAAAGAAATTATACAGAGCAAATGTTACAAATACTTTTCCACATCCAAGGCAACTCTTGTTCTTTAAGCCACCCATCCAGATCCAAATAGACCTGTAAGCCAAACACACGCAAAAAAGACTTGCATCAGTTACCACTGTAGGGCAGGTTCAGACTTCAAAGTTCAGTTCATACAGAAAAAAAATCCTTTTCATCATTCACTATATAAATGTAGAACTATTTAACATATGCTTAACTTTTTCTTTTAAGTTCAAATGGGCTACAAACCCTCCTCATAATGAGCTGCCCACCACTACTACTTGTAAAGTTGCAGATATTAATTGTTTCATGCATCATAACTAAGACCATAACACCATATTAAGATATTAACATGATTTTATGTGGGCCTCCACAGTAAAGGCTCCAGTATACTCGCTGTGCTGCGCTGTGCACGTGAGAAAGAGACGTCACCAGTGCGCCTGACACTTCTTACTCGCGCTCGACACACACGGCAATCTTCTCATCAGAGGTGTGAAATGCCATAGTTAAGCAGTTTGGAAAACCTTGCGTGTCAGAGGAGTGAAACATGACTGAATTGCAGGTTTACAACTTGATTTGGGAATTAAACTGGGTAAATCCAAAAAGATTTGGGTCAGTGTGTATATTTACTGTGTTTTCAGCTGTATACGACAATAGGAGGCAAAATAAGTTTGCTTAATAAGCAAATTGCAGGCTTTTACCTATGTTGGTCAAATTCAAAACGTAACAATGGAAAAAAACATGTTTAGGCTGGTTGTTACTAGGCTAAAGTGAGCTTAAATCACACTCACCATTGCCTATTGTTCTGAATGGGCTGCTTTATCAGTGTTTTCCCTAGAAAGAAGGGTTTAAATTTTGATGTAAATACGATGACGCGGTGGCACGGTAGCTAGGAGCATTGGTGGGCATGCACCCTGGGAAATTTTTTTTTTCTAGAGCTAAAATGGTGCATTCTAGGAAGATCTGAAGCTAAATTTTGGTCCCAGAAGGCTGGTGGAAACATAACACTTTTAATAAAATGTTGCATTTTTTGGCACAAATAGAACAAAAAACTCGTTGCACTTGGTGAGTTGAAAGAGCCTAAACTCCCAGGTGGGAAGGCTAATTTATTGTCACACAAGAAATACTGCAAGCACTATATAATGTCACATGAATTTGACTAGGCTGTCACTAACTAAATGTTGAGCCTCCTGTTTTTCTGGGCCGCCCATGTCATGGCCACTCTTACGTACAACGTCACAGTACTTTCCTACTATCAGCTAAATATCTCCCTGTATGGCCACATGAAAGCTGAATTGGTACCACAGATCTTAGATTCTGCAGATAAATATAATTCAGTGTAGTGTAGTATTATCTAGAATGATGTCTGATGACAACAAATTCTTATTTCAGTGTTCCTGTAACAAGCTAACGAACTAGCTCATTGAAATGATTGGTAATGTGGTAATGCTAACAGTCATCGACTCACCTTGAATTTAACACGCTGCAATAACCTTACAACTTTATATTACTTTCTCCACTTCAGCTAATATCAGTTTTAGTATCTAGGTGGGTGTTGGTGAGTAAAGTGGCAGCTTTCAGTTTAAAACATTATGTTAGCGTAGTTCGCTAGCGTTAGTGCGCTAACAACCCCATACAGGCTGCAGCCTGGTCTGAAATGAAGCTAATTTTCTGGAAATCCAAACAGTAACAACGTACACTATTAGGCTTGAAATAATCACAAATAATTGCGGATTGTGACACTTTGTTAAAAAGAACCATCAACAAATCCAGAAAGACGTAAGGACCAATTTATTAGTTAAATTCCACGAGTGTCCCATTCAATGAAACAGTCTTGACTCTGCTCTACATAAAGGAGGATTTGCCTTTCACGCTCTCTCTCACTCTTTCAGCAGCTAGATGATCCGATCGCATTCTGTACACTGTGGAGAAAGTTTTCTTGCTACATGAGCATGTCCCAAGGAGAGCGTTCTCCTTCCTTCTTGTGTAGCATTTACAATCAAAGTCAGGCAGTTTTAGTAGCCCCGAGGTTTGCGTTAAAGATCTTAGATTCTACAATACTCTCTGATACAGCTGACTGGCGGAAAAACAACAAAGGAGCACTGTAATCGGCATGTGATTGGCCAGTTTCGCCAGTATAGTAGTTTACACACCCACCACGGAAGTTTCCTAAAAACGCAGCCTACATTTGACTACATTGGGGCTTCTTGTTCGGGGAAAATCCCGGGGGGAATGTTTTTGTGCATGGTTTTTAAGCGTATCGGCATTTTATGAAAGCGTCTCGGCAAAACTTGATGCGTATCGGCGAAAAAAGAAGCGTATCGATGCCGATACGCTTAGACACTTTGGGGAAAACACTGGTTATGCACTGCACATGCAAGTTACAAAAAAAAAGAGGTACAGATGCGTTCTGAGAAACATAGATGCCGTTGTGCACAATTGCACCATATTGTAGAAATTGTGACATTCTGTCGACAGGAGGCGCTGCTTATTACAAGGAAGTTATTTTCATAGGTGTATGTATGGCAGTTGATTTGGTTGTTTCATCAGTTGGATTTTTGCAAGGTCTGAGGCACTTTTAATCCAGCAGGCTTTTTGCACACAGGTTGTGTATGTATGAGAGTGAAAGAATGATGGCGAGCACAGGGGACAGGTAGTGTTTAAGCAAATCAATGAGCCGTGGTGCTTAAACTTGAATCAGTGTGTACTGGCCGATGTGGATGTTATGGTGGCCCAATACAAATAAATCAGTGTTAAACAGTGGATTCATTTTTAACAGGTGTGATACTATTTGAACAGAGTATTGCACAACTGTTTTAAGGTGCTATGTGTAAAAAATGTAAGGCATGTAGGCTAATCAAGAAAGGGTCCTGATATGTCACAAGTGGTTAAGGAAATGTTTATTTGACACAATAATTTCACTGACAACAACAGTACAGTTGGAATGCACTTTACCAGTCACAAATAGACTGTTTATCAGTCTGTGTGCATAGTTTGCAAACGTGTGTAAAAAATCGCAAAACTGAGTTTAGTTTAACATCTTTTCAGTCATTAGGCCCTTTTTACACAAAAAATACAATGACATTTGTTTTCCATAATTTTTTTCCAATACTTTTTCCTTTGTGTTTTCAATAATTCATAGTTTAAAAAACAAGTTTTGGTATGTGCCATCTGCTTGGCAGATTTATAAAGCTATTAAATGCATCATGACAAAGGTAGCTTTTCATTCCCTTGTATGTTTGTCAGGAAGCAAGCTGACTGTACTAATACCCGACTTGCCATAGCGGGGCAGCAGCACTTGCTCCAGGAGGATGAAGAGGTTCCGCCGGCATGGCCATGATTCTCAACGTGACAAGCTCAAGCAGGAACTCTATCAGTTCAATAAGGTATACCAGTTCATCATACAGAATGACTAGCAGCATTTATTGTAAGTGCCAGTGTATCCTGGGCTTGCCAAGCTGCTTAAGAATACCATGAAAAGAAAAGAAAAATATTTAATTAATGGAACTGTGCCAGTATGTTTTAACATGACTTATGTCCTTGTTAGGTGGTTTGATTTGTTGGCCTACATGATTATTTACTAAAGTTGGCAACAGAATTTAAAAGCAATTTGTGTTCTTCTCATGTTGTTTTTTTAGACTGTGGAGCATGGCTTCCCTCATCAGCCCAGCGCTTTGGGCTATAGCCCTGATTTAGATCTGCTGGCCATTGGTACTCGCTCGGGGGCCATCAAACTGTATCTTTCAACAATACTGACCTGCACGTCACTTATATTTTTGGTCCATTTTGATGTTTTAGGCATTTGAGTGGCACAGAATGATGTATGCAGTTACAGAGGGTGGAAAACGGCAGTTTTCTTAACAGTTGTTGTTCTCCACTGCCCAGACTACACAACAAGTGTTTGGCTGTTTCCTTCTGCGACATGTTCTTTTTAAGGTTGACAGGCAGTTGTTTATCATGGTTTCTAAAAGGTCTTGGACTGTATACATGTCTCAAATTCTAAATTTAAGTCCTTAACTAGTCTTAAACACAAAGTTATAAGCCAGGTTTTACAAGAATTTTGGAATTTCTTTTTTTTTTGTTTATGTCCAACACTACTGCAGGGTTTGAACACTACTGCAATGCTTTTTTTTGCCATTTGTGGATGGTAGAGAAAATAAGCAATCAAAACAAACAAAAACCTTATTGTACAGCTGGGTTAGGTAATACTCATAGACCAGTGCAGAATTAACCTACAGATGGGAAATATGATTATTATTCAATAATAATTAATTAGCTCTAAATGCACATTATTATTATCAGAACACCTCACAGAACTAAACATTTTTTTGCCTTGAAAACATTACTAATAATAATAATAATAATTTTCATAAAATATGCAGATGGTTGCACTAAGCACAACAAATATCAGATGAAGTGAATCCTACTCTTTTATTCCCTTTTATCTTTCATTTTTGTTATTCGCAATGCCATCAGTTTTTTACTAAGACAACTGTTCCTGAGGCTGAAATGACAGCCCATGCTGTACATTTACCCACTCCCTACTCCACTAATTTTCATATTTCTCTCCTTCTGTCAAATAACACACTTCATCTATTATCCAAAATGTCCATTTCTTATATTCTTGACACCGAAATAGGAGTACCTTGCTCGTTGTAAGGAAAATTGCCTAAATATCCTTTGATAGCCATATTCTTTGGTTTATACAGCACAATGGCAACTTGGTTGATATTTCATTTGTTTTGATTTGGTTGATATTTGACATTTTTTATTTTAATGGCCAATTCAACAAAAACAACTTCGAACATCTTTAATATGCCAAGTGTTCTAATAATTTTGGCCACCACTGTATATATGCGATGCTGTTGAGAATTGTCACCACCGGGCCATGGACCGCTGTGCTTACGTTGTGTCTTAGTTTCCTTAACAGTGTCCTAGATATGGAGCTCCAGGTGTGGAGTTTATGGGGCTGCATGATGAGAATGCTACAGTTACTCAGGTGCACTTCCTGCCTCACCAGGTAAGGTTTTTATTTATTTTTTGAACTATATACTGATACTTACTCAATACTTAGTCACTTCTTAATTAAGTGCAGTTACTTCCCCAAATGGAATTCAGACCCAATGAATGTGCATGACAGCATTTGACAGCAAATGACAGCATGACAGCAAAGGACAGCATTTTTGATTACGACACATTTTCTGATTGACACGTAGCTTTACTGAAAGAAGCACATCTTACACAATATGCATACATATGCAATTTTTCTTGGAGTCCACATAATTGTGAGGGTCACAAACATCATTGATAATATATTAAAGTCTTGTATATTAGTAATGTAATAAATAAATGTGATACTCTGTCATGTTGGTAATCCAAAATGCTAGCATTTAAAATATGTCCCATCATTATGACCCTTCTATACCAGTATGTTACTCTTCATTTGTTAACATAAGCATATGTTTTCAGGGATTCTACATTAAATCTGTTTAGCTAAAGAATTAGAAAGCTTTGACACCTCTATCTTTAATATCAGTCATGGCGGCTCTGTCACGCTGTTCTTTCAGGATAGTGTAGCCTTACAATATGAAAGACACTGAAGGTGTGTGTATTTTTTTAGTTGGAATTGGTGACTCTGCTGGATGACAACAGCCTGCACATGTGGACACTAAGAGCCCACCAGGGTGTGTCTGAGCTGCTAGAAGTGGGGCGTTTCACTCTCACTGGACCACCTGGGTAAGGTGTCTCAATGCAAACATGCTCATACCTGGCCAGGTGTAAGCATATAACCAAAGATTCTACATTCTTATGTAAGAAGGTCCTTCAGCACCTATTAAAATATAACCTTGTGAATATAAAATGTAACCTTGTGAAATATAAAATATAACCTTGTACATTATTTTGAAAAGCTTTAAACATAAAAAACTGTGTACCCTTTTCATGACTGTTGTTTGTTTAAAAAAAAAATCCAAATAAAGATTAATCTATTTTCATGCTTTCTCTATGCCCTTAGCATTAGCATTGTTAGTATTCTTGACAAAACGGTAAAATAGTGAAGTTCGAAATGCAAATTGCTAGCGTAGTTTCAATCATAGTTTTGTAGTTTTCCTTTAATGTAGACCAAGTAAATCATTCAACCATTCATGTCCAAACAGGGATGAAGTTAGTAATCAAACACATCTATGTTTTCCCTATTTGAAAACGGTTACATGAGTAGTTACACATGGGAGTATAGTGGCCAAAAATAAGATGTGGTAATTTTCCAGGAGGATACAAATGAATAGCTTTAATGCATGCCGGAAAAGCTCTTTGGACCACTTTAAACGCGGCGCAGTAATACCATCACTCCTAAATTCCCCCCCCGCACCGAGGCTATATTTCTCTGATAGGGGTAGCAAATGTTTTTTTGTGTGTGTGTGTGTGTGTGTTAAGGCGAGAAACTCATTAGCAAGTTAAAGCCTGAAGGTAGCCCTGTCTCGGCCTGTCATAGTGGGTAAGTGGCTTATGACAAAAGCCTGGGAAAAAACCCTTTGGATTTTTTTTTTTTTTGACAGGGCTCCACCCAGTGTGACAAGAGTAACTACAGTACTGGCACATTCATCAGGTGAGCTGCTTCTGCTAGGAACAGAGGGTGGCCATGTGTTTGTTGTGGAAGTACCTGGTTTTCGAGAGCTTGAGGAGAGGAACATCAGCGTGGAGGATGTCCAGGCCAGGTAGAATACACGCGCGCACGCGCACACACACACACACACACACACTTTTGTGTACTTAGACTTGAAATGATGAAAGGTGCACTAAGCATTTTACTCTACTGAGTAAAACCCCCCCCTTCTTCTGTCAGAATCCCAGAGGAATATGCCCCTCGCCGAAATCTTGAGTGTGTGGAGGCCCTGCAGGAAAAGCCATTGAACCCGAGGCAGGTGCTGATTGGCTACGGTCGTGGTCTCATGGTGCTGTGGGACCTGGATAGACAGTGTGCCATACAGTACTTCCTGGGCACTCAGGTACCAAAAAAACTTGCAAGTTTGTGAAAGGTTTTCTCATTTTTTTAACATAGGAAAACATTGGGAGCTGTGTCCAGGCAACATTACCAATGACATTTAGGTACTTTTCCACTGATATTGGGAAATTCTTTTTTGGAAAATGATCACCTGGTAACTGGTCACCATTATCCAGTAAAAATGTTAGGTGCTGATTGTGTTGCCTGTTGTTGCAACATTGCTCAAAAATGTGTCCCATCTGTGAACTCCATAAGAGAATGTGAATTTGAAACGTAATCTGATTAATCTGTGAAAAATTCTGTAGTCATCCAAAACATCTAAACAGCCTAAATATTTCATATTCCTTAAAGAACATTATTTTGTGCATGAACTTTTTTCCGCAGCAGTTGGAAAGCGTGTGGTGGATGGAGGATGGAGAGCATATACTTAGTTCTCATAGTGATGGCAGTTATTGCTCCTGGTCCACAACTGACGGTGATGTGCAATCACAGCCTGAAAAGCAAGATACTCCTTACGGTGAGGTGACAACCAGACCACGTTTGGCAAGCCTGCCACATTGTCATATTGGCTGTCACTAACAGTTGTCACCAGTCACACTTCTAGTCCATATTTCACTGCAATAGCATATCCAGTTAGAACAACAAAGAAAGCTGTCCACTAAATTGTTTGATGAAGCAAACTGCTGTTTCTCCACTGTCACATACAGGTTCTTTCCCATGTAAAGCCATTTCCAAAGTTCTTCAGTTTCCTACAAAACAAGGGTAAGTTGATGTGTGCTGTTACTGAAGGGAGATAATTGCATTTGGTTTTGGTGTCATTGACACAGAGTTTTTCATATGACCTCGCTTCTCTAGTTAATAATTAGCTGCCAAAAGAAACATGCTTTTTTCTTTTTTCTATGCAAGCATCCAGACTAGCACTGTATTTGTTTTAGATATTGTGAGGCAGTTGGCAACTGGGTACAAACTGTAGCCTACAACACACCTTTTCACAAAGACAGGCTTTGTCTGTTTTAGCGAGATCAGCAAATGTTGAGCTTAAAGCAGCACTAAGACGTTTTTTAACCTTAAAGTAATGTTTCCAAAATCTTTTCACTGCTTCATCAACCTGTAACCTGGTGAAAAGTATTACTGAATGCGCTTTGCAACTAGGGATGAAAATTGATAAGATGTTATCAAATATCGATACCATTGTCAATTCTGCCTATCAGTCCAATTCCTTATCAATTGTCTTATCGGTTCCTCAATAGTTTATTGAATGGCAAAAATCATATATGATACCAACAAATGACTGTTATAGAGTCTTAAAAACATTGTGTCCATAACACGAGCTAGCAAAATTGCATTCAAGTTGATTGCAATAACTGGCAATAGGGAGGGAAAGTAATCTCATCGCCCCCTGCTGGTTGCGTTCCCCACCTCTATCGAAATGAATGGGATTTTTTCTTCAAAAAATTACATTTCGGCTCACACTCCAAAGTTAAGATAGTGGCTTTCATATGATATGCATGCTGGGCAGTTCTATCGATTCAGGTGGTCATACTTTCTTTTTTTCACTAATCTGAATTGTTTTTAATGTTAATTAAAAAGCTGATAAAGGACTACACTGAACGATAGGCGCGTATGACGTCACCGCAAAATCTGGCGCCTGCCCAAATCTAACAGTTAGCTGCCGGCGAGAGAAGTGAGTGAAATCCAACGATTGTGTACATGAAACTCATCTGATTATAAGAATCCACAACCGTAGCTTTATGGAATCTTTATGAAATGTGAAAACTGGCATTCATTTGTTTCTCTGTGGTTGCAATCAGTTACGAATTACAGCATGGTGAACTTGTGTTTACTGACGTAACGGGAGCGACTCAAAGTTGTAGTCCGTTTATGACAAGTTAGGCACAATTTAGATTTTTTAAAATAGGACGAAATTTCACACAATACTTTCACAGTTAATAGATAATCCCCATATATCGCCTGAAAAATATGTCTGGTGCACAAGTTCCGTGTCATACCTTTGTGGGATTTTTTAAAAAATCGGTCTATGGGATTTTTAATAGGATCGCTCTGGGGATAGGAACGCTACCGCTAGGATCGCTGTGTTCCACTTTCCCTCCCTATATACATATGTGCTAAAAGCTAACAATCAAGCTAACAATGGGACTTCCCTATAAATAAACACATTGCTGTAACGTGTAACTTTATATTGCTATTTCCACTGACGGCTAGTGCTGCTATTGCTCTTTCCATTAATAACAGGCTAATGTCAGTAGTGTTATGTAGGTGGGTGTGAGGGAACACTTCTGAATTTAATACATTGTTAGACTAGTTCACTAGCATTAGCTTGCTAACAACTACATAGCAGTGAGCAAAAATAGTTGCGGAGTCTGATACAAAATTCTCATCTAAATTGTAAAAATACAAGCGATACAGTGGCAAACAAATAAGATGTTGATACCGACAGCAACCGTAAGATTCATGTCGGCCGCCATATTTACTTTTCACAGTTGTTTGAAAGTTAGTGCACAGAATTCTGGGTAATAGGGAGCTTGAAGGAATCATCGAAGCTGCCTTCAAAACTGCCTGTCGCGCGGACAATTTGAAGGCAACTGCTGCGACAGGAAATAAGAACTTCAACCGTTTAGAACAGCACTCGATGACTCGCTGCCGCGTTAGGCAACTACTTAGGCAGCGAATATAGCTGTTTGGAACAGGCTTATTATGACCAATTTATTGATAAAATTCCACGTAACTCATATTCTCATATACTCATATAGAATGCAGATGTAAACAGATGTTGCTCCACCATTTTTAGGGCAAACATTCCTTCGATGCCCACAGGGCAAACATTATGCAGGGAAATGAGTCATTAAGAGTAATCTATAACATCAGAGGTGTACAATTCCAATGGAATTGGTCAATTGAAACCAGTTTTAAGTCGGAACCGGTTCTGGATTCCTACCCCTATTTGCCGCCCTTTATGGGCTATAACCACGCCGTGCAGGTTGGAGGAACGGGTTTTCTTTCTGCAGTTCGAATGAGAGGCATAAGAAACTACAATTAGACTTGTTTTACAGGAAGCATAACAATAGCCGATAGGTGGACCAAGCCATGAGGTGCTGCAGACTCGATACCTAGGCTACAGCTAGCTTCAGAATGGTCATCATGATGGAGCCTGTGAAGAAAAGAAAGAGGCAAGGAAAATAAAACGGGACCATGATAGGTCGAACTAGAGTGAACATCAGACCAGCTGGCACTCGTTGGCAAGAAATGACGGACGCTACAAGGTGCAAGAGTGATGGTCAGTAGGCTTTGTTGCTGCTGGACTGCTGAACACTTGCAGGCATGAATCGCAATTTAGAACTTTAGTTGCATAAACAAAGAAGTAGCAACATAGAAGGTAACGGGGCAGTAAGGAGATTTTGGCCACTATTTTAGTAATAATGTAGCAATACAGTCACTAAAAAACCCTCGCCCGTCTCTGCAACTTCTTTCTAATAAAATGCTCAAGATTTGCTCAAGACAATGCAAATGGCTATTACATGATAAACTGGTAGGGCAAGGTTTTTCATCCTTGTGTAAACCTATGTTGCTATTGCTAGACTTTTAAATTTACAGTTTCACACAATTTAAAAGAAATGTCAGGTTAGGTCTACTTTTTCATTTGTTTTCATGTTGCAATACATCATACTTTCATAAAATCAATCAACATAGCCTACTCAACCTTGTCTGAGGTCGTCGTTACTTCCAAAGCCAGTGCTGGATAGCAAGTTGGATAGGCGTGCATGTGACGGTATGGCTGCGGTAGACTACATTACTTACGACAGTGCAGTGGTTCCCAAAGTGGGGGTTGCGGGGGCGGTGGGTCGCGAGATGATTTCCAGAAATAATGCTATTGCCTCTTTGCTAACCGGAAGACCATCAGCCTCCCATTAGCGGGAATCAAATGTGTGACTTGTTGTCATTCTATTGCCCTGCCCGATTAGCATTGCTATCAGCACAGCTCCTCTGGCGATCACCTACTGTTTAAACCTTCGGCCCAACGTCGGGTTTTCAAAGCACGTGGATTATTATAAATCAGGTACAACACCCTCAGTGCGTTGTGTGCTCTGAAGTCCTCGCACACGAGAGTCTAAACCGGCGAAATTATTTAGGCATATGAACACAAAACGTTCCAGCCTCACAGATAAACCCAGTGACTATTTTTTGCAGAAAAGAGAGTGTTACGGGGCAGAAGAAAACCCTCACTAAGCAAACAACTATCTCTGCAAAGGCTTCATGTGAGGTGGCATATTTAGTTGCGCAGACAAAAAGCCATATACGATTGGGGAAACTTTAACAAAACCAGCAGCAATAGCAAGTCGGATTATGCACAGGGATAAACTGGCCGCGGAGCTGGAACAAGTGGCACTTTCTGGGACTGTCTCCCGTCGCATCTCCAGCAATCTCTGAAAATTAAGCCTAATTAAGCAGCGCCCATCCATCACATTGAGTTTTTTCTGCATGCATAACTTTATAACTGTTCTAGGTTACTTGCTTGTTCATAATATGTCCGCATGCTCAACATTTTATATAAGTTATTATGGGATGTTGCCTACAGCCAACCCCCCCCCCCCCCCCCCCCCAACACACGACACAGCCCCCCACCCCCACCTAACACACATACACAAGTAGCATGCAAGTAGCATGTAAGACACGGTCCTACGTCACCTCCCTCACACACAGCCCTCACACCAACAACCCCCCACCCCGCACACACACACACACACACATACAGCACATAGGACTCAGCCCTCACGGCTCAAGGCACACTCACCCCACACACACACACTAAGCATGCAGAATACAGCCCTTACACCCCCAACTCATGCCCCCCCTCACACACAGCCCCCCCCCCCACACACACACACACGCACACATACACAAGTAGCATGCAAGTAGCATGTAAGACATGGTCCTACGTCACCTCCCTCACACACAGCCCTCACACCAACAACCCCCCCCCCCCCCCGCACACGCACACACACATACAGCACATAGGACTCAGCCCTCACGGCTCAAGGCACACTCACCCCACACACACACACACACACACACACACTAAGCATGCAGAATACAGCCCTTACGCCCCCAACTCATGCCCCCCCTCACACACAGCCCCCCCACACACACGCACACAGCCCTTTTTTATTAATGTTGTTGAATAAGATAGAATTTGTTTTTACTCTCTATGCATTGAAAGAGATTGGTGGTTTCAACTGATATAAAAGTGCTCAGGTGTTTATATATAGATATCTAATGTATTGTTATGCCCAATTGGCTCAGAGCGGAGATAACGTAAGGGAGACCACACCGAATGTAATGTTAACAATTAACATTTATTAAAACAAGTTTCAAACGAGAGCTAGCTGACATGCTACATACTGAACAACAGCACAATAGCAGTTTTGCTTGTTGTGCTAACTTCAATATGAAGCTATAATTATAGCAGGTGGATGGAATGCAGAAAGACAACACAAACGACGTCAAACGTTTGAACAAGGCCTATTGCAACAATATCTACAAAACACTTTAGCCAGTGTTAGTTAGCAAACTAAAACGCAACGTAAAGTAGTTTAGCAACTCAATTGTAACCTTATGGAAAAGCAACGTTAGTCAACCAATGCTGCCGAGAAGTTATGCATCCTATACCTGCAGTGTTTCCAAGCGCACAACTTCTTCCTTATTCTATCTGCCACTTTCTCTTTCCCTCTTGTCTTTTTTTAATACCATGAATGTGGCCCAGAACATTTTTTTCATGTTTTTTTTTTCTCCATTGTGACTATGCGAGAGTGGAGAGCAGACTGTACATAAAATGAGTCGTTTGGCAGCCAGCGCGCCCAAGCCCACCGTCTCAACTTTTCAAAACAGAACGTTGAACCGCTAACCAACCAACCACACAGACTAATGACACAGCCATGTTTAACCAATAAACACAAAGGTAATATAAACAAACAGGCATTTATCTGTCATTTGTCAGTCTCTCTATGCGCCGTAAATTGCCCTTCTTTTGCACCACGGCCCTCTCTATAAGCTGACACTAAAAACAGATTTGAATTTTATTTTGTTCTTAGTTTCACCTGGCGAAATAACATGCTAAAAATAATTTGGCGACCAGAATCACTGATTCAGGCTACATTAAACAGGTGTATGTTGATTTTAACAATAGGCTGTGTTGTCGTTTAGGTGGGTCGGATGCAGTGACAGATTTATTTAATAAGCATGATGAAAAGTCTTGGGCTGAACTAGCGATATATACAAAAACAGCCTGTAGTTCAATGTCAGAAGGTAGAAACAGTTGCACCAAGCCTACACTGCAGGCGATTTATCCCACAACAACCTGATTGTAAAAGTTTGACGCTGTTGTGAGTCATGTCTTTAAATTAACCCACCAAGCTATACGGAGCAGAAAATGAAAAAAATAGAAGGGGCTGCAAATAAACTTGAGACAACTGCTTAATTATTCGCAGTTGTCACATGTCATATGTTTATTTTATCAATGTGTGTTGTTACTGAGGGGATTTGGAAGCAGCGACAGTTGCTCTTTAATTAATTAAGAATAATGAAAGCCTTCAAGAAGCCTTTGTTATAGCCTACTATAACCTACTAGCGATACAGCCAGTTTAAAATTAGTGGTGTTTTTTACTGAGGTACTGTTAATAAAATGCACTAACAGTTCATTTGTCCTGTCAAACGGATTAAGCTGAATGGAGCGTATCCCCGCTCCAAGATGGCGGCTCCGCGTTTCGTCAGCGCCTATTGGCAGTAACGCCCCATGCTCCGTCTATGTATAGTATGTCTATGGCCCTCACGGCTCAAGCCCCCCTCCCACACGCACACAGCACATATCTTTGCTCCCCAGCCCTCTCCACACACGTTTGTCCAACCCACCTCAGCGCTGTCAGCTGCACACGCAGTGCCACCCCCCACACAGCCCGTCATCTGCCACCACAGCCAGTCCTTCCTCCCAACCATAACTGCACTTTATGCACTTTATCCCACCCCCCTTCACCTTTTTTTCTACCTCTGCCCTTCTTATGGTAGTCATCCCCCCCAAATGCATTCTACGCACTTTACTCCCCACTCCCCATGCACAGTCTAGACTCACAATCAACAGTTTCACTGCATGTCCTACTACCCAGTATGTCTATGCATGTGACAAATAAAACTCCTTGTATCTTTGTATCCTTGCTTGGGAACCCCTGGCCTAATGGACAGTTCCGCTTCCAACCAGAAAGGGGACTGAAAAAGAAAACTACTTATTGTTGCTTTAAGTTGACCAAAGTGGTAAGAAGTACGTTATGTAACTTGCGCTAATGCAGCACCGTGTGTTGAGGCATAGGGAAAGAGGTTGCTTTTTTGGTTCAGTCCTAATGTTATACAGTGTAATGGCCATAAAAGTAGTAATCATCATAAAACCTATCGTGCATTGTATCGATGCATCTCGAAAATGGGTATGGTGGGTTTTGGCCTTAAAAAAACTTTTCCTGCACATGGCTATGGCCATCTGAAAGTTCCATTCAATCAAACTCTTTGTATGCCAATGTTATGTGATATGACTTAGAAAATGTTGACATTTTTCACTTTCACCTTGGAAAATACCTCCAAATTTATTACAACCTTGCAGCTAAAACTTTTTAATACCTCAATATCGCTATAACTGCTAGAGCTAAAAGTTCGGAAGCTTGCGTGTTTGATTTGACTACATTTGCTCACAATGAATAATTGTATACATTTACTTAATGAAATGGCTAAAGACAGGCAGTTGGCAGCCAATATGTCAAAATCTTGCTTTAAAGTTGTAAACTTCACTTAATTTTATATGTTGTGGTTTTTCTCAGTCTCACTGCAGCTGGCCTTATTGATGTGCATGCATTCACTTTTTCAAAAAGATGCATTTACTCTCATATCTTGACCGTGGCTATTTATCTTTTTGGATCAGTTTTGGAGACTCTGCCTCATGGCTTGATTTTTTTTTCCTCCCTTGTTTACTTTGCAGGCCTCCATTTTTGATATTAAGTGGTGGCATGCCACGTGCTAGCTATGGGGACAGGCACTGTATCTCCGTCATCCACAGCAAGACTCACATTGCACTCGACTTCACCTCCCGCATTATTGACTTCTTTGTTATCAGGGAAGGAGAGCAGCACACAGGTAAAAATTTTCTTACATGTGTACACACCAACATTAAAGGTCCAATATTATGCCTTTTTTACAAGTTAACATTGCTTTCTGAGCTACACTGAACATGTCTTAGAAGTAGTTTGTTGAGAATGCTTCTTAGATTAGGCATTTTCACCTGCCTCTGTACTCCTCTGATTCAGAACAGGCTGTTTTTCATTAGAATTCCTACATGCTAGTCAGCTTCTACTGCCCACGTCTCCACTGCCTAGAAGAACATACTATATTTCAGTTTAGCAGACATCTTAAAATGTATTTCTATAAACTCTCAAGTGTGGGGGTGGCTCAGTAGGCTTGGTTTGCAGTGTATCATAGTGGTGAAAACTATCTTAGCCTATTGGTTGGCTGTTAGTGTTCAATGACAAAACAGTAGATAACTGGTCAGTTCGTGCTAAACTGCCAAAAACACACATTGATCGGTTTACATCTTCCTCAAGTTTTCCACAGATAGTTGGAAGCAACCCCTCGTTAGGCAAAGTTTGGTGGCTAACCCAAGTTTATATATACACTTAGTTATTTACAGGGTTTTCAATTACAGTCTCTGCAGCAGTGTGGGGTTAGATGCCTTTATACTGTTTATGGTTGACAAAGCACTCGACCTTGAAATGGTTAGAGCACAAAAATAGACGTATACAAATATCCTCTGGTACTTAGCCTTGAAAAATGCAATCCAATCATGCTGCTCTTCTTTCCTCTTTAGGTGGGAGCCAATGTAAACACTTGTATTGGTCTTTGCACCACTTTGTGTGTGGACCGTAAGATTTCTTCATAGCGATTCATATGCTAGCTCTTGCAAGATATCCCTATCTGTGATGTAAAAGGGGAGAAATATAAAATGATGGTTTTTGGTAGCCTGGTAAACCAGTCCCTCCTAGGACATTTAATTTTGTACAGAGGGTCTGGCTGTGCTGCATTGAGAAAGGATTGCTTCCTGGAGGTGTAGACTCTGCTGAAGTTTAAACAGCACCTGCCTTTACCCAATTGCTAAATTCTGGTCATGTATTCAGTTAGACTGGCTATAAGCCTGCCTACCAACTATAGTTCAAATGTAGCACAGGAAGTTGATATGACTGACGAACACTCCCTCTGTTTGCTGATTGGCCCGGTAAAGATTCTACCATGTCGATGGAAGCAAGCCTACACTACCACTGTAGGGAGAAAATATTTGAGCTTTTAGCTAGGCTAGGTTTTGGCAGAATTTTTGATTTTTATCAAACTCTGTGTGTGTAGAGGCGGTGTAGACCCAAAAGATGTTCCAAGGGCATAAAAAGTGTTTGTTTTTCTCCATAATATGGGACCTTTAACACATCACCACAAGATTGTATTGTGGTGGCATTTTTTAATAAACAGCATATTATTGTGTAGACAATATTCACTTCCATGGCACCATCTCAGATTTTGCTGAAAATTACACCAAATATAAGTTTTAGATCAAAATATCAAGCGATTTAGATTTTATGGTACTTTAAACTTTAAGGGCCATGGCCTTTTTTCGCACCAGGGTTTGAGTTCAATCAGAGGTCATTTTCTGATCCCATCTCAGGTTTCCCCCAATCTTTTTTTTTTTTTTGTCATTCTGCACTGATTAAAGGCTTAAATAGTAGAAATAATGCTAACATTAAAAATGTGTAGGATTTTAGGTTAAAATGTTCCCATTTTCTGTCACTATGTGGCTGTAGCGAACAACACAGCAGCTAGCCAGCCAAGTCTTAGTACAAAATCACAACAGGAAGATGTTGCCAAGCTTATGGGTTGCTGTTTCGTTCACTACTGCCACAAAGTGGCAATAACTGGTATTATACCACAGCTTCCTTCAATTTCTCATTGTGATGTGTTCTTTAGAAAGTAGGGCTTTGACTTTTGCTCAAAAATCATATTCGAAGTTCGTTTGTTTATGAATATTAATATTAGAATACATTCGAACATTTATTAATAATACACTGACAGTCAATAAAAACGCATCAGACAACTTTCTTGTACTTTTTTACCGAGAATCGATTCCAACCATATAAACGAGTACAAATGCACTTGTTTGGTCATAAGAGAGTGGGATGACCACTCGAATTTCCGCTTCAGTGAATTGGTGATCAGCTGTTACAAAATCATGTGTTTTTCCTGTCTCGTCTCATTGCCATCTATGCGTTTCTATTGACCGTCAGTGTATTTTGAGCATTGAATGAGTATGACCTGTATTGGTACTAAACTGAAGTTGTACACCAGAGGTCAGTGTATCAGTTAATGTCAATACACTACGTGAACGAAAGGCTAAATATTCATGCGTGTTAAATATGCATTGTTATTATTGAGCAGACAAGGTATTAGGGAGGGAAAGTAATCTCATCGCCCCCTGCTGGTTGCGTTCCCCACCTCTATCGAAATGAATGGGATTTTTTCTTCAAAAAATTACATTTCGGCTCACACTCCAAAGTTAAGATAGTGGCTTTCATATGATATGCATGCTGGGCAGTTCTATCGATTCAGGTGGTCATACTTTCTTTTTTTCTCTAATTTGAATTGTTTTTAATGTTAATTAAAAAGCTGATAAAGGACTACACTGAACGATAGGCGCGTATGACGTCACCGCAAAATCTGGCGCCTGCCCAATCTAACAGTTAGCTGCCGGCGAGAGAAGTAAGTGAAATCCATCGATTGTGTACATGAAACTCATCTGATTATAAGAATCCACAACCGTAGCTTTATGGAATCTTTATGAAATGTAAAAACTGGCATTCATTTGTTTCTCCGTGGTTGCAATCAGTTACGAATTACAGCATGGTGAACTTGTGTTTACTGACGTAACGGGAGCGACTCAAAGTTGTAGTCCGTTTATGACAAGTTAGGCACAATTTAGATTTTTTAAAATAGGACGAAATTTCACACAATATTTTCACAGTTAGTAGATAATCCCCATATATAGCCTGAAAAATATGTCTGGTGCACAAGTTCCGTGTCATACCTTTGTGGGATTTTTTTAAAAATCGGTCTATGGGATTTTTAATGGGATCGCTCTGGGGATAGGAACGCCACCGCTAGGATCGCTGTGTTCCACTTTCCCTCCCTATTCAGTGTCGGAGTGAAGATGCAATGAGGAGAATATAACAGATGTTGTTACGACACAGTTAATGCTCCATCAGAAATACACAAGCTTACAGGAATCTTTCGTGCACATAGTCAGTGATGTTTTTGGAAGAACAACATGTCACTTTGTCCTCCCTTGTGATTTTTCCCCTCTTGCTTTGGGAAGCCAAAGTAGCGTCACACAGTGTGGTATCAAGCACCGCACTCTTGCTTTTCAAACTGTCAGGAGTATAGATTTTAAACTCTCCGTCAAGCGCGCTTGTTGCTGGCGTGGCCACTGTTTTGGTATGCAAAATAGGCGCGAACCAGCACCTTCAGGAGCCCAGATGACTAATAATACCGTAATGAGCTCGCGATTCACAACTTCACCAGCCAGAATCTGAATTGAAAACAACGTTTACATGCAAACACATTTACAAAAAACAGTACCCATAACAGGTTTGAATATTAAGGGCAGCCATTCGAAAATATAATTTTTTTAAAAATATTCCAATTATATTCCAATAACGAAGTTTAGAGTCAAAGCCCTATTAGAACGGTTATTAACTTTCTATATACGCACACCTATATATAGTAGTCCCTGCTTTCCGACCGTATCATGTTTATGTATTGATGCAAGATCATCTTTTAGTGCTTTCGTTCTGCATTTAGACTCTCTACTAACGTGATTTTGCTAATCAAGGCTTAAAGGGCTTGTTGCAGGGTTCAATAAATAACAAATTTACACCAGTTTCTTGTTGGTAATACACATTTATCCATTGTATTTTGATGGGTATTACAAAACAGAATATAATACGAAAAAGTGCTGCAATTCGCAGCCCCTCAAAACATTCCGTGATGTCACATTGGGGAGACTACCTGTAGATGACAGACCAAAAGCCATAGAGACTGACGAGAGCAAGAGACAAACCAGCGTGTTTAGCAGCAGTAGATAGATACATAGATAAATCCATATATATATATATGTAGATAGATATATATGTAGATAGATATACAAATAGACAGATCAGCAGCAACATAGAAATAGACAGCAACACGCCCTTTAACTTTAGAATAGCTAGCTTGACAACCAAAGTCATGGAACTAACGACCTCCAGCCTGGAATTAGCAACGGCAGTTTGTCCAGTAAGTTATGAGAAGACGCATCTTGTGGCGGATGGAAGTAGTTCTACAAATAAGTTTGTTTTAGCGATTAAAATGTGGAAACGATTTAACATCAGACAAGTGTGGTCACCATGGTATAAGCAGGATAATGAACTTTTTGATATCCGAACACCGTGTCATCCATAATCCCTTACTTACGACACTGGACGGACCGAAGCTAGATATTTAGCTTGTTAACTGGGATAATATACAGTATCATTTGCCCAGTACAAAGTCATAATTTCATGATTATGTACATGTACTTTGTACATAATTTCAATAACTACACTTGCTTCTACTCATTCTTTTGAAGTTTACAGGTCATTTGGGGATATGTCAACCCAAACATCATACACATAACGCTCTCAAGACTGTATGAAAAGCATGTAGGATCTTTAACATTTTCTGCATACGGCACTCAAGAGCTATGGGGCAACATCAGTACTAGGATGACAGTTAAAGGTTTTAGTTTGGAGTGTATTCATCCTTCACACTCCCCAGTCATGTTTGCACTATTGTGTATAATGTGTGGCCTCGTGAGTGTATCTTGCCACCATTACTCTTCAGTGTTTGTAATTTATTCACTCTGTTGGCAATTGAGCAGTGTCAACATTGCAGTTATAAATGCACAACACAATTTGAGAGTGATGTACGGAATGTCAGCCATCACCGTAATGTCAGATCTAAATGCAAACTAACAAAAAATATACATAATTGAACTGCACTTGTAAAAACAAGTTCAGACTTCTGAATTTCAACATGTTGAGTACAGGGTTTTCATGGGTAGTTTGTCTTAATATCAAGCATGTGAAAGGAGTGATGCAGTGGGAATCTCCACTCTTTGCTCACGCATGTGATTGCTCCCGCTTAATCCTTCTCTTAAAGTCGCACCAGGCTCACTACACTTTAACAAACATTGCACTCCATGTTCCATGGTTATTGCTGTTTTGTTCTTTAAGATATATAAGTAAGTAAAATTTATTTATAAATCACATTTAAATTCAGTTTGCACTGTCCAAAGTGCTGTACAAAACACAATAAACAGATTAAGAAAAAAAGAGAAAACAGATAGAAAGTACCACATACATAGCTAAGATACAGAATACGGCTTTGGTTTTGGCTAAGGGTTACATTATTGCAGACTTCCCCTTTTTTCAGTGAGTGGGGAGCCAGGGAGGAATTCAGACTCCAAATAAAGACTGCTTTCAAGGCTTGGGTAGCAAACTTCATCAACCAAATGATGTCAATATTGCAGAATGTCAATTAATGTTAAATAGGTTGGTCCTATTGTATCATGAAAGCCATGTGCACAGTCCAGGGCAAATAAACTCTAAACAATCGATAACGTAACATAAACTGATATTCAGTATTATCAGTGTCTCTGAAAAGTGTCAGGTTTGCTACCCAGCCCTAGCCTTTAGTTCTCAGTTTGAACTTCTGTGGGCCAGATAGAATGGTCTCGCAGGATGGGAGTAACCCGTAGGCTGCCATTTGACAGTCACTGCTCTGGTAAATAAACTAAATGGATATCATTGTATTTGTGTGTGTCATTGTAGGAGACCCCAGCGCTCTTGTGGTGTTGGTTGAGGAAGAGCTGGTGGTGGTGGATCTGCAAACTGAGGGATGGCCTGTCATTCAGATGCCCTACCTGGTGCCACTGCACTGCTCTGCCATCACTTGCTCACACCACGTCTCCAGCATTCCCCTCAAGCTGTGGGAACGCATACTAGCTGCTGGGGATCTGCAAAACACACACTACTCAAACAAGGTACGTTGATTGTTTTTTTTTTAGGTCTCAGTCTTGAGTAAACTTTTAAATAATATTTTTTCTCTCTCCTCTATTTAGTATGTTTACGTGGATCCCCACTCATTTTGTTTCTTTTTAGCCCTGGCCCATTAATGGTGGACAGAATCTGGCCCCTGAACCACCCCAGAGAGACCTGCTCCTTACAGGGTGTGTAACTGACCTGAGAAGGAAACTAAAAGTATCTATTGCAACACCAACTTAGTGATTGTTAAGGTGCTTTGATCTTTACTGGTGTTATATTAGTTTGTAAGTCAACTCAAACGTTTGGGGTATTCCAAACAATCATTAGATCAGTTAGTGACATGAAACATAGAATGTTTGTATATAACTTCAGGCTTTCAAATAGCCTCCCATGCATACAAGGCAAGACAAGTTTATTTGTGTAGGGCATTTCATACACAAAAGGCAGTTCAATGTGCTTAACAAAAATAAAAGCAAAGCACAATATATAAAAGCATAAAAGATAATAAAAGGAAAGAACAATATGTAAAATTAAAATGATACAATTAAAAGGATAAATGTAAAATGGGTATCAGGTAAATAAAAGACATTAATTACCACCCGGCTAACAGATGGGCAATTTATGTACTGCCATGCAACCTGAAATGCTCAACCACGTTTCTCATGGATCCTACTAGCCTCCCCTGTGTGCACCCCTGTGTGCAGCACTTATTTCAAGCGTTGAAATAAGTAACCTGTTATATACTGTTAACCTAGCCTGGTAAACCACCCCCTCCTACTACATTTCATTTTGTACAGAGAATCTTGAAACAATTACTCCCTGGAGGTGTAGATTAGGGACAATGAAGAACCCCCACCCCACATGCATGCACGCACACACACACACACACCCCGCATACACACAGTCTGCAAGACATGGGCGGAGGCTTTTATGGTTTATGTTTTTAATTCATTATCAAATTATTTCAGCATGGGCTTAGGCTATACAATAGGCCTGCCCCGAAAACTGATCAGTACTTTTTTTTTTTTTTTACTGAACGCATAAAGTCTGCATGACAGCGAACTAGACGCTTCTTTGTATGAGTAAGCTAGACCTATTGGACACTGTTCATAACCTTTTTGATTTTAAAAATCGGCAAAATCTTCAAATATTTGTCAAAATTAAATGTTAATTTCATAATGTTGCCTCAAGCATTAATGGTTTTAGGACGCTTTAATTGTGCTTTTCTCATAACAGTAAGGAATTTGGTGTCCTGCCCTGTAGTATGTACCTTTCTCTGTTCTTAAAAAATATTGCAAACAAAAAACTTGGGTTACTTAAAAGAAACATTGTATTTTCACAGGTAGCTTACATAAAAAACACAGTTCCTAAAAAAAATGCCATCACTTTGCACCATTGCTTAGAAAGTTTGCCATGAGATGAGCCAGCACGCTGCTGCTCAACCTAATAATCAGTCTTTTGTGCAAATGCTGTGCTGCCATGCATGCTATTTTAAGCCATGGTGCATTACCAAAGGTTGTTCAACAACATATAACACGGCCAAACTTTTTCTCACATATACAAATAAGAGCTGCACACCATCGCTGGCACACCAGTGAGAATCCCTCTGCGTGCCAACTGTGGTACACGTGCCTGGGGTTGCAAAACCCTGGTCTATGGGGCTATTCATCGTCATTATCATCATTATTATTTTGACAACACAGAGGTCCGGGGGTATTCCCAGAAAATTTGGGGCTATATTTCTATTTTTAATTTTTATATTTATTTTATTATAGTTTCTTTAGTAGTGGAGATGACGGTAGTCACGTTCATTATTTAATATTCTGCATGTATTCGGCTATTCGAAGATCATTGCCCATCCCTAGTGTAGTTTCTGCTTAAGTTTAAAACAATTTGATTTGCCTTTGCCCAATCGCTAACATCTAAAACTCAAGCAGCAGCTTGTAGTGCAACTTGTCTTTTTTAGGCAGCCATGGGCCCAGAAGCTCTGTTGTCCAGGTTTTCCAGTAATTGGAAGATTTTGAAAAGCTCCCAACAGCAATTTTGCAACGTAATTCCTTATTGAGTGAAAATTGCAGCAATTCCCCATTAACTGCGTATTTGCCAGCCCAGAATTAGCCGTGTATCCCCTGAGATATTCCAAAAAAAAAGCTCCCAATTGCACACCTTCTGCCAACGGTGTTGCTCTTTAACCAGCTTTAACGTAAGCTGTATGGATTTTTTAAACCTTTGGATTTAATTTTAAAAAAAAAAGTAGGTGTTGCAAAGTGATGTAATAGTTAACCTGTTTAATTAAAGCTTCATGGAGCTTTGCTTTACCTAATGTCCCGACAGACATGAAGATGGTACTGTGCGTTTTTGGGATGCCTCTGGAGTCTGCCTGTATCCTATGTATAAACTCAGCACAGCAGGGGTTTTCCACACAGATGCCGACCCCAATGACAACCTCAATCAGGGGGCAGAGGGAGAATGGCCACCTTTTCGCAAGGTAGAGCTGTAACTTTTACTTGCTGCATCTTAGTAGCAGTTAAACTGTTCTTTCAGACAGTATGAAAAATGTTATTGGTGTTGTAATTACGCATTTTGTGCATCTTCTTATAAACATAACTAACACTTGGTGTTCCAGGTTGGGTGTTTTGATCCCTATAGTGATGACCCTCGGCTCGGCATACAAAAGATCCATCTTTGTAAATACAGTGGTTACCTGACAGTGGCGGGAACAGCAGGACAGGTGAGATTTTCTAGGTGATTTTTTTTCAGCAGCCTCGGATAATTCCTATAGTCCTCGGAAACCAAATTACAACAGATATTTATCCACTTTCCCCATGATAACGAAGTGCCATCCTGAAGCCTTTTAATGCTTAATTTGTCTGCCAGAATATAGGCACTCCCAAGGAATCATAGAGGGAAAATGTAAGTGCAGTTATTATATTGCTCCATAGAGTTATGCAGAGATAATTAAAATGTGTAGAGATCATTATGACTGCTGCTAGCGTTAGTGTTAGCGTGGTCATATAGGTTTAGGCTGATTTACTTTTTCTAGTTGGCTTTCCGCAGTGTTTCCGCAGTCAGCCAATGAGGTTGCCAGTTAAGCCACCACTGCCCGCCTCAGTTTTGCCTAACCCCATCAGCCACTGACTATTTTCAGGGTAATTTTACTACCTTTTAGGCCCCTATTGTCCTTTAAGTCTTTGGTCAAGCTTTTCAGTTATGGCCCATCTAAGTAGACAGTGTCTGTGCAAGCAGCCCTTGGTGGACTGGCCCTTCTGCTGTGCACATAAGCAGTTTTGTTTCAAAGTGTTGGTTTTCAACATCTTATCTTGACTTTCACTGTTAACCTCAGCAGCCATTTCTTACTGATATCTTTTAGAGCCACATTCTGCAGTGTGAGGGGGGGCTCATTCAGGTCAATAATAATTATTGATTATACATGTAAATACAAAAAACATTACAAAAGTACTGTATGTTAATACTGGCCAGTGTTAATGACAGTTTTGGGTGTAGGGAATTTTATGGCAGTGTGTTTTGCTGCATTTAATTCTTTAATTGACTTGTACTGATACTGTACTTATCATTGACCTGTACTGTTACAGGATGACTTCTTTTAAAACAACTGTCTTGTCTGAACACATCACATCATGATTTTTTCATGTTTTTAAACAGATTCTGGTGCTGGAACTAAATGATGAGATGGCAGAGCAAGTAGTTTCAGCCACAGTTGTGGACTTGCTCCAGGGCCAAGATGGCTTCCGGTGGAAAGGCCATGCACGTTTGGATGTGCAAGAGGAGCCTGTTTCTTTCCCTCCTGGGTTCCAGCCCTTTGCCTTGGTGCAGTGTCAGCCCCCAGCAGTAGTCACAGCCATTGCTCTCCATTCTGAGTGGAAACTTGTGGCCTTTGGAACCAGTCATGGCTTTGGTATATATGACTACCAGCAGAAAAACGTTGCTCTAGCCAGGTGAATCATCTACTTCCCTAGTATTGGTCACTTATGTTTGCAGTTGCCTTTAAATGTGTCATTGCAATGCATTGTTTTGTTTTTTTTTTGTTTGTTTGGTTTTTTTTTTTTTCCATTAATTTTGCGGTGGTCTCCAGTATAAATGAATGCCCTGTGAGCAAGTTTCGGTAAAAAAAATGCCTTAGTGCTCCTGTTTCAGCATATGCAACTCGGAGTGATCTATTGTATTTCAAATAGAGCAAGTACTAAACGGTTTCTCAGGGAATGACACCTTTAAGTCATCTGCCATTGTATCAGAAGTCTATTGTAGGGCTGGGGTGTATATAGGGAAAAGTTAACAGAATAAAACGAGCTCAATGTCTTTGTTTTTGTATGTCTTTGAAGTACAGTTCTAATTGAAAAGTTAGCATTAACTGAAGAATGCATCAAACTCCCAAATTTTTTGTGGATTGATCAGGTAAATTTTGATTGGTTGGTTTATTTGCAAACTGAAACATAGTAGCATATTTTATTTAGACAGCATGTAATATTTTAAAAAGTAAACTAAAGTAAGAAAATTTGATTAATTATACTGTATATGTTATGGTAAATATCAGTTCAGTTAATGGTAAAAGGGTAGCCCAGACCTTAAAGCAGCACTAAGTAGTTTTTTCAACCTTAAAATAATATTTACAAAATTGTATCAGTGGTTCATGAACTTGTAACAGGGTGAAAACCTTGTTTTTATTCGTTTCTCATGTCGCAATACAATCAAGCAACATACAGTCAGGTCCATAAATATTGGGACATCGACACAATTCTCATCTTTCTGGCTCTAAATATAACCACAATGAATTTCAAATGAAACAAACAAGATGTGTTTTAATTGCAGACTTTCAGCTTTAATTAGAAGGTATTTACATTTAGGAATTACGGCAGTTTGTATATGTGCCTCTCACTTTTTGAGAGAGCAAAAGTAATGGGACAAGTTTACAACCATAAATCAAACTTAAATTTTAACACTTGGTTGCAAATCCTTTGTAGTCAATTACAGCCTAAAGTCTGGAACGCATAGACATCACCAGACTCTGGGCTTCATCCCTGGTGATGTTCTGCCAGGCCTCTACTGCAACCGTCTTCAGGTTGTTGTGCTTGTTCTGGGGGCATTTTGCCTTCAGTTTTGTATTCAGCAAGTTAAATGCACACTTAATGGGATTCAGGTCAGGTTTCACTTCTTAAATAACCTTAAATAAGTCTTCTGTTGCTTTCGCAGTATGCTTTGGGTCATTGTTCATCTGCACTGTAAAGCGCCGTTCAATGAGTTCTGAAGCATTTGGCTGAATGTAAGATAATAGATTGCCTGAAACACTTGATAATATTGCCTGAAACACTTCAGAATTCATCCTGCTGCTTTTGTCGGCAGTCATATCAATAAATATAATTAAAAACCAATTCCATTGGCAGCCATGCATGACCACGCTATGACACTATCACCACCATGCTTCAAGATCATGCTTGAGGTGGTATGTTTTCGATCATGAGCAGTTCCTTTCCTTTTCCATACTACTGTCTTCCCATCGCTCTGGTACAAGTTCTCAGGTCTCATCTGTCCATAGGATGTCGTTCCAGAACTGTAAAGGCTTTTTAGAAGTTGTTTTGCAAACTCTAACCTGGCCTTCCTGTTTTTGAGGCTCACAAATGGTTTACGTGTTGTGATGAACCCTCTGTATTCACTTTGGTGAAGTCTTCTCTTCATTGTTGACTTTGATACACATACACCTACCTCCTGGAGAGTGTTCTTGATCTGGCCAACTGTTATCTGCTCCTTAATTGGATAATGAAGGAATAACACACACCTGGCCATGAAACAGCTGCACAGCCAATTGCCTCATTACTTTTGGTCCCTAAAAAGTGTAAGAACCTTAAAAGTTCCTAAATGTTCCATTCACCTGATTTGGATGTAAATACCTACAAAATACAGCTGAAAGTCTGCAGCTAAAGCACATCTTGTTTGTTCCATTTGAAATCCATTTTGGTGATATTTAGTGCCAAAAAGATGAGAATTGTGTCCATGTCCCAATATTTATGGACCTAACTGTAGCCTACTGGACCTTGCCTGAGGACGACATTATTTCCAAAGCCAGTGCTGGATAAATGTTTTCATTTGAAATGGAATAGCTTAAATTAGCGTTAAATTTCTCCAAACTGTAGTACTAGTCCTTTCACTGCTCTGAAAGTATATTTCAGTGAAAATAGTATTGTCTTCAAATTCAGTATTCCAAAGAAACCCTTGTTACTAATCACGTGGTTGATTTTCGTTTAAAGTATAAACATTATGCTGTGCTAAACAGAACCTCATGACCTAAGCAGGCTGTGTTTCAGTCCCCCCTACTTACTGCGAAAAGTGGTGAAAAGCTGTTAAACTGCATACCCCACTGTTAACGGCATAACAGTAAAACTGACTTAACATGTTATATGCTATAATTTACGTCACCAAAACAAAAACAGTTTTTACTGTTTAGGTTACAGAAAAATAGTAGACCAGGTACTTTGGTAGCCTTGAACACATTTTAAACAATGTTACTTTTGTGACAGGTGCACTCTTAACCCCAGTGATCAACTGGCTATGGAGGGCCCTTTGTCTCGTGTCAAATCCATCAAGAAATCCTTACGCCAGTCATTCCGTCGTATCCGCCGCAGTCGCGTGTCCATGCGCAAACATCAGACAACCAACGCCGCTAAGGTAAGTTTGCTAGTCTTATCAGACATTAAGTTGTACCACTTGGAGCTTAGTTTGGATGGTTATAGAAATCAGTTATTACAAATTCGGACTATATTGAGCAGTCTGACCCAGCCATTAAGTAAGGTTGTTACTGTTGTTCAGTATTTGTTTATTGCACTTACCATAGCACACGCTAAAACGGTCTAAAATAAGCTTGCTTTAATCTTAAAACATTGGTGTATAGCAGAAATAAGAATGCAGCATTTAAGGTTTCCGATTACAGCCCTGCTAAACTGGACCACCTTTATGTCAATAGCCTGCTGTAGCAATCCAGAAGTACGCTTATAATAAACATGTGCTTAGATCACATTAGTGCCATGTGACATGTGTAGAGGTGTTGGTGTAGAGATGTTGTAATGTGAATTAATACAACATGATTGCATGTTAGTCTTTGTAAATTGCTTGTCTGTGTGTTTTTCTCACGGACTAGCTTCAGGAGATTAATGCAAGGCTGGAGGCAGAAGCACTGCAGGAAATGGAGTTGGCACCAGTTCAGAGACGGATTGAGGCTCGTTCTTCTGATGATTCCTTCACTGGCCTTGTCAGAACACTCTACTTTGCAGACTCATTTATTACTGACAGTGAGTAACTGACAAGGAACTGTAACTTTTTTCTCTACACAGCCCTATGGTGTTTACTGCCTGCCTAAAATTAGGAGGGAGGGTACATTGGAAATATTTGTACTGAAAAGAATTAATAAGGCTCTCAGATTTAAGTATCTTGCATTTGATTTCAGACAGGAAATAAACACTGTATAGTAGTGACCCGCAGAAGCCATATATCCGGCCCAAGTCGTCGTTGGTAACACTAGAGACTTTCTTGCATAGGAGGAGACAAAGCACTGCAGAAATTGTCCATAGAAATGCATGGGGACACTCTGCAATACCCAGATGGCGAGTGTCTGGAAATATCCCACCTGTTCTGCTACTCAGAGGCAATCATCTGCTGAACAGTACAAATGGTGTTCCAGTCAATTTGCAGTAAAATGCTCCACTGTACCACACTTGCAGTGTATCGAAGCACTGCGCGTGTGCTATTGGAAAAAAAAAAACAACAACAGCAGAACAAGAGAAAAGTAATTGGAGACCACTGCTACTGCGTAACACCCCTCTGTGGAATTTAATATGTCTTAAATATTAGATGTGTTGTTCCTTAACACTTCATTTACACTTGCATAGTCATACAGGTTATATATTGTTGCAGGTGCTCATAACACACCATCTCTGTGGGCTGGAACCAATGGCGGTGCTGTATTTGCCTATATGCTCCGCCTACCCCCAGTGGAACGGAGGATGGATGACCCAGTGACTGCCCATCAAGGTTAGCTCCCTGCTGATCTCAGGAACATAAAACATTGTACCGCATGCTGAACTACATGTACGGCATGCTGATGCATGGTATGACTGGTTTAATGAAAATCATAGTCAGAATTTGTCATTGTACAAGCACAACAAAAATTAAACTTTTGTTTGGTGCAAAGAAAAATAAAAAAATAATGGTACATCAATTCTTAAGTTGAATGGCACTTCTGCCACACATTTTGTGTGGCCCTTTGTCAGCTAAAACCCTGTTTTGGTTAAGGAACCGGTAGTTGTGCATAAAAGACTACATATCATCCTGTGGAGAACAGATGAAGTCCAACTGCCTCTGGATTTGCTAATTGTCAACAAATTCTGTCTGCACAATTGTAGACTTCCGGTAAAATATTTATGAGAGCAGTAGGAGTTCCTGTTGGAGTAGAGTAGAAGTCTTTACTGTCACTATACAAAGTATAGCGAGATGTTGTTTGGAGCAGCCAACAGATGCATAAGAATACACAGTATATAAGAATAAAAATTGAAATGGATAAAAATAGTTAGGTAGAGTTACAATATAGGTTCAATTTACAGCAATATGTACAAGTAAAACTATAAAACAATATGAAAGGCAAAATGTACATTTTACACTATCAAACTACGGATAAATAAATAAGGTGTAGAATATGCCAGCAGCAAAAGTGGAGTGCGTGGCAGAGTCAAACTAGCACAGAGTCCAATGTAATTGCACAATAGTCACACTCACGCATAGGGTGCAGTTTAGTCCCTGGCAGCAGGGATTCAAGTACTCAGGGAGTTAGTCAGTGTGCCTTAAAGGCGAAATTCATAGTATGATGTTTTAACATGCCAATTTTCATTTTACAGAGTTGCTATGTTTGCTGAGGAGCAAACTTGAGGTAGCCTGTTGCATTTAGAACTTCACTTTTTTTTACGTTTGACCCAGAAGGCTAACAATGGAAGTGCTAGGCGCCCTTATTGGAAGCATGATTACACTATTTTTAAACTGAAAGAAACTCTACCCTCCATCTGTAGTATAATAAAGGCCCTGGCATTCACAATGACGCATTGAGAACTTTGTAAGTGTACACAACGTTTATTAACCCTATGGGCCTGACAGATGCAAAATGCGTCCAAATTTACACCCATTCTTCTCTGTTGAATTACTCCAGAACAGTATATTGTAGCGGCATGGCACTTACACCAAAAAAAATTGCAGAACCAGGGCTTCTACAACATGACCCCCTGCTTATTTTTGCGCTCAAGTATCGGCGAGATATTGCTTTTTAAAAATTAGCCAAAATTTTTCGTATTACCACTCTGCACAGGAATTACTCTCGTTAAAATTACTCGTGAACCCGTGAACATCGCATCGACATGGCACGCATATCAGCCGAAAGTACACAATCTCAGCTTTCTAACGACGCCAAGCACATATCTCTACATTGAATTTATCACGTTTAAACAAGGGATCAAATGTTTGCCAAGTAATGATTTGACAAATTTCTACCACCCATTTTACTTTCACGGTTATCAGTCAATGCATAATGTGAATAGCGGAGCTTACCAATTCTACTGCTATCGTGCATTTCTCTGTCAAAACACGTTTCATACAGTTTTGAAACTGCGCAAATTTCTGCATAATATCCATTATAATCCTGATTTAAATCCATCATTAAATGGAAAAGGCCCTTATTTCTGTCAGGCACAGACTACATATTTATCAACATTGATAAGCCACTGAATATCCCACCATCATGGTTCTTATATTGCCAGATTCCAGATCTCCTCTACTCAAATATGAAAATATATCCTTACTGACACCATCCTATGGACAGGTACTTACAAGAATACAATATTTTTTTATATGCATATTGATTTTTATTGGTTTACTATTTTTTTTTATAAAATCAGTGCAAATAGTGGCTCACCAAATGAAACCAGATCTGGGTAACCTAGACTCTCCTGAAAAAAAAAATCCAAGATATAGCATGTATGTATGGCCCTTAAAATTACCAAGATATGAGCTTAAAAGTAAAACGTAGTAAAAAATACCCTGAAAATAGCCTAGGGCCCATAGGGTTAAGAAAACAATTCTTACATGAAGTAGTTTGCAGTTGTTTCTCGTCGCCATCATAAGGGCAGACTAAATTAGAGGTTGATTGACGAACACGAACCAGCGGGAAGAATAGGAGGAGAGGTAGTACAATCGACTTGTTTGGACTTTCCTTAGGTGCTGTGTCCTAAAAACACCTGCCTTATGGCAACAAAGTGAAGAGCCTGTGCCCTGGGTGCGTATGGTCTTTGAGTATCTCTTTTGGTCTTCCCACGCACTGTGTGTGGTATGTCTCCGCTAGTGTACGGAGCTGGGTACCAATGATCCGCTGGGCAGTTTTGATGATGTGTTATAGGGCCTTCTTGTTGTCAGAGGAGCAACTGGAGTATCAAGCCGTGATGCAGTATGTAATGACAGATTCGATGGTAGAAGTTAATGAGCATTTTTTGTGGTAGCTGAGCTTTCTTTGAGATCCTCAAGAAGTATAGCCTTTGGGCAGCCTTTTTGGCCACTGCAAAAGTATTGGTGGGCCAAGACAGGTCCAGGCTGATGTGCATTCCTAAGAACCTGAAGCTCTGTACCACCTCCACTTTTCACCCCCCGATGCTGATGGGTTGGTGGTTGCCCTGTTGTTGCCATCTGAAATCCAAGATCACCTCCTTCATCGTCTTGGAGTTCAGAGCCAGGTTGTTGTTGTGGCTCTAGCGTGCCAGGTTCTCCACCTCCTCCCTAGGCTGTTGTGTTGTTGTCTGAGATCAGACTATCACAGTGATGTCATCAGCAAACTTCACAGTTGTGTTGGTACTGTGCTTAGGAACACCGTTGTGTGTAGGAGTGTGCAAAAATATCGTAATATATCGTATCGGAATATACTATATCGATTTAAACATCAATATCGCAATGTATTGTGATACTAATTTTAATATACTGTATCAATTTTGGACTCCAAAAAAAATAAAAACATTGTTTAAAATGTATATTACAGCTTTGTCCTTCAGTAGTATTTTCTAAATCCTATGCACTTCATGTTTTTGAGTTATGTTGAGTTCAGTTTTGATAAGATGTAAAACTCCAGATCAGAAATAGCAACTGATAATTCAGCTCTATTTACATTTTCACTGAACTATGTAGAATGTCACAATATATTGCAATATACCCAGTATCGCAATGTATCGTGATAAAATAGTATCGTGACAAGTATCGTATTTTAAAGTCCTTGCCAATACCCACCCCTAGTTGCTTGTGAAGAGTAGAGGAGTGGACTGTGCATGCATCCCTGTGGAGCGCCCGTGTTCAGGGTGACTGATTTGGAGCAGAATTTACCCATCCGCACAAACTGAGGGGAACCTACCTCAGAAACATGAAATTTTTTTTTACTTTGCTAACGCTTTACAAACTGTGTCTAATCTCTCTCCCTTGTCCCTTAGCTAAGGAAATTCAGCTGATGCATCGTGCTCCTGTTGTGGGGCTGGTGGTTCTAGATGGAAGAGGGGTGCCCCTCCCTGAACCCCTGGAAGTAGCCCATGATCTTGCTCGCAGTCCAGACATGCTGGCCTCTCACCACCTCTTGGTCATATCTGAGGAGCAATTTAAGGTAAGCATTCAGACAATAGGCATTTTATTTTGCCAAAATTGGGTCGAAGAGGAGTTTAATGTTATTCTTATGTTGGCTTTCTTGTGTGTTTCTGCAACTCCAGCTGTTCACATTGCCTAAAGTGAGCACAAAGACCAAGCTGAAGCTGACAGCAATTGACGGTTCAAGAGTGCGTCGTGTGGGCGTGGCTCTGTTTGGCAGTAGTAGGGTAGAGGACTACGGTGAGAACAGCCTTGTTGTATTAACCAATCAAGGTGAACTACACGTGATCTCTTTGCCTGCCATTAAGATGCAAGTTCACCACCCTTGCATTCGTCGTGAGGATGTCAGTGGCATTGCTTCCTGTGTCTTCACCAAGCACGGGCAAGGTATGCAGATACTTTAACACACAACACTTTAATATTTTATTATACATATTATATTGGTATTCAGCCTGATTCTGGGTTTCCCACAGAATTTTCTTAGACTGTGGGGGAGGGAACTGGTGCTGTTGGGGTTGTCATACTGTAACATATATACTTGGGCCTATGTTAAAAGCTACTTTGGGTGTTTAGTTTTTTCTGGTAGCATGAACACACACCACGTGTGTGTGTTTGAGTGAGGAGCCTCCAAGGGCGTGCAAAGCAATTTTTTTAATCATAGTAAGTAATTAAAGTAATGCAAAGAATAGATGGGGGTGGGGGGGCCGCAATCAATTTGTGGCAGCGGGTGTGAATTGTGTGGCGGCCCGCCACACATTTGTCTGTGCATGGGAAACACTGTGATTTACCTCATGTCCACAGGTAATGTTAGGGACATTCATTTAAAAAAATTAAGTAAAATCATCAGTGTAAACAGCTAAGCTTCCTTGGCTCACATAAAATGTAAAGGGGGTGACCAAATAGTTCAGCTTCAAATGATCTAAATAAAGAAAGTATATGTGTGTCTGCCAAATTTGTCAGATTTGTGGCAATGTATTAAGTCCACTTAAAACCAATTAACTTAAAAATGAATTGTTATTTATTTTTAAATTATTTTACATTTTCAGACCTACCTGAAATATAAATGTCTTGGTTTACAACTAGTAGCTAGTGACTTGAGAGAAGAGAACCCCACACACCCTCAGCAAAAAACAATTGGCCATTTTTGTTATTACCATCTGTTATATCAGTATTTTTTTCTTCATTTGTTGTGTTCTGGCAGCTGAGAATCCTGTTTATTGTCCTGTAGGATTTTATCTGATTTCGCCGTCAGAGTTTGAGCGCTTTTCACTGTCAGCCCGTTGGCTGGTGGAGCCACGAAGCCTTGTGGAGTTGCCAGACAAGTCCACCCTAGACCCAAGCAAGGCCAGGCTTCGAGACGATGGGAGGGGCTATGATGGCAGGTTAGTCTCCACACTAAGGGCCAATTCCCTATCAGTTGAAACGGGTCCGACACCATGGCCCTCATTTATTTCTGTTTGCGGAGCCCTCTCATTTTTAAAACTTTAAATATACATTGTCCATTAGGAAGAATACATGTTGAAAAAAATGGAGGTGGTTAGCTGCATTTTAAAGCTACAAGCCTTCAAAGTTGGCCAATGCAGTGTTCAAATTTTTAGGAAAGAAATGTGGTTGTGTTAAGAGAGGAAAAGGGGTAGGGGTAGAGGAAAGTAGTGCTTATGAAATACTGTAATTTTCATTATTTTTTTAGGACACTTCTATCCATATTTGAAGAGCCATCTCTCAGAACCTAAACAAGATATCAAGCTGATTTTTTTTCTTTCTAATGACACATGGAAGAATGTTTGGACAAATCAATAAGAAAAAAAATGAGGGCCGTGGTGTTGGACCCATTTCAACTGATATGGAATTGCCCTTAGACCAGATACATTTTCCCTGAACCATGCTTATACTAATTGTATTTATGAATATATATCATTTGTTTTTTAAAAGAATTGTAACTAAATGATATAGTAATTGTAGCATCTTTCAGAGTTGGTAGCAGAATGTTTTAACACACGCATGAGCTTAATGTAGTTTGCTAAATGTTTTAGTCCTTGGCATGCATCTAATTTTCTTTGTATTTTTCAGAGGTGTCAGCGATAATGGTAAGAGAGCTATTCATTTCTTCTAACTGACTTGCATTGCTATTGATTCACTCTCATGGCATTTAATCACTTACACATGCATGGCTAAATGCTTCTAATGCTTTCTTAATGAAAACAAGGTGTCAGTTGTACATCGCTAAAGCTGGTACTACTTACTCTGTAATAGGATAATTTGATCATGACAACACAGGAGTTTATCTTATGTTAGACAGTTGTTGTAATTTCTTGTTCATGCTTACTCTTCATAATGATATTTTTTTCGTTCACTTTTTTGTGCCCAAACGTGTGTACATTGGCCAGCTCACCCACTCTGCGATTGGTCATGTAAGCAATTTTGGCTGATCTCAGTACCAAATTTAGGAATTAGGAAACCAACTGGGTCATTCTTGACCTATTTTTGTTTAGTACTACCAGGAAAGAAAATTGGCTTACCTTGAATCATACTATGATACATATGAAACATACTACAGAAAATAGCCCAGTCATTAGGCACAGTGTTATCTTGATTTAGCGTGTCAATACAGGGCATGGGTTACAAACAGCTCATTTCAGAGTGAAGCAGAGTTTAATACATACATGAGTACACTGCAGCAAATGCCTCTATAAGAATAAAATAAGAGAAAAACTATACGCTTTTGGAAAAATGAACTTGTTTTAAGCGACATTATCTGCCAGTGTAGACTCAATATTGCCCTATCATGGCCATAACAATGTACAACAGCTCAAAAATGCATTAGTAATGAAGAGTCCTATAAAACATTCCTGCAGCTAGATGGCGATCCAGATCACCACCAAAATGTAATCACTTAAGTTTCACCTACCCTGAAAATTTCAAAATCTATCTATTACCTTTTGAGTTACCTTACTAACTAACCAACTATAACAATAATGAACACACCAACTTTGCGTAATGTTTGGAAAAAAGGAATAACAGTACATTCCTGATTTTTTGTATGTATTATATGAATGCTTTTTCTTTCACACCAAAACTTGTATCAAATATATCAAACATATCCTTCCCTGTCAAATGAAGAGCCAAAAACCCTGAAAAGTTGTACTTTGAGGTCTGGAGCCATGTTCACCATTCCCTGAGGAACTCAGTTTTTATGTGACACTATCCTAACTTTTATCACTGGTACAACTGTAAAAGAACAACAAACTGTGAAACTGTAAAAATGCTCCAAACACTTTGTAAGTTATAGGATTTTGAAATGTATGAAATCTTCAAAATTGTATTTGGTTAATTAAATGTCTTGAAAGAATGAGTTCATCTCATGTTTTATCACAATACATGTTGTGCCTTTTCCATAAAGCAAATTCTGTGTCTGCACCAAATTTCAAGCCAATATGAATAAAATGACATATTGGTGAGACTCAGAACTCAAGACAAAACTGTAGCAAAATAAGCAACAGAATGAAATTTCAAAAATTCTAAATTTAAAAACAATTTGGAGTGGGACTCTACAATTTTGCATGTCACTGAATCTAATTGAAGTTTGCATACAATTCATTTTAGGAAAACCATTTTTTTAATGGGAGGGCCTGGTTGAGTTGGCATGGAATGACCCATTGGCTTTTTTGTTTTATTAGGCATAGCTTGGGATTGGTCGGTTGTGTAGTATTCAGTCATTATTGCTTTCTGCATGTTCTCTTAAAGGAGAACTTCGGTGTAAAATGAAAATTGGCATGTTAAAACATCATACCAAGCTGGTATGTGTACTGAGGAGCAAAATTGATTTAGCCTGTTGCGCTCAGAGTTTAACATTTTTTTTATCGTTTGTCCCAGAAGGCTAACAACGGAAGTGGTAGGTGCCCTCAGACGAAGCATGACGACTACGCTATTTTTAAACCATTAAAACAGCTCGAAGAAACTCCACACTCCATCGGTAGTACAACAAAGGCCCTGACATTAAAAACGAGGCACTGAGAACTTTGAAAGTGTACACAACATTTATTAATAAAACAGTTTTGACAAGCAGTACCTTGCTGTAGTTTCTCGTCGCCGCCATGATGAAGGTCCGCACCAGTCGATTGACGAACACGAACCAGCAGGAAGAATAGGAGGAGAGGTGGTACAATCGACTTGTTTGGACTTTCATCATGGCGGCGACGAGAAACTACAGCAAGGCACTGCTTGTCAAAAGGAGGTCCATTGTTAGCCTTCTGGGACAACCGATAAAAAATAGGTAAACTCTGAGTGCAACAGGCTAAATCAATTTTGCTCCTCAGTACACATACCAACTCGGTATGATGTTTTAACATGCCAATTTTCATTTTACACCGAAGTTCTCCTTTAAATGCTTATGCTCTTCCAACTGATATGTGTTTGTATGTGTACATATGTGTTCCAGATAATTCCGCTAGACATGTAATGGAGCATGCTTTGCTGAATGATGAGAGTGAGTACAGTAGTAACAAGTAACCAGTTGAAGGTGACTCTCAGTAGAACAGATGGCTGTGATTCTGCTTTTCTGTGTTGCCTGCCATGTTTGCTCATTCAAGTTTGTGGATATGTATTTTGTCTGCTTTAAGTCTAGTTTTCATGAATGATCATTCTAACTGAAACATTACATGAGGAGTTTTCAGCATATACTGTATACAGTTTCAGAACTGTGGTTGCACAGTAATGCTTTCTTCATCCTTATTGGCTGTAGGTTATTTTCAGGGTAATTCCACCAAGTATTAAGCTCCTTACTTTGCATTATAATGGCTAATCATGCATGATGTATCCTTATTTTGTTCCAGAACAGTCAAAGCTACCCAGATTTTTCAGTTCATACTTACACATTTATGTTAGCCAACATATTTATGGGAAAAAGTGTTATAAAATTATGATCTTCCATAACTTCCAGAAATAAAGCTGGCATTAGACACGTTTTCATAATTTATAATAAGTTAGATTGTCTGAAATCTGGCAGTATCAAGGCTTTGGGCCTTCTGCAGTTTATAAATACAGGGTGGGCCGTAATTACGGGACACATTTAAAATACCAGTATCTTGGATTATAAAAATCTACCAAAATATATTTAATACTTAAGTGATACACGAGTTAAATATATTAGCTAAGATACTGCTTTTTCTTACATGTAGTTGGTGTTGGTGACCCTTATGATGTCATGGACTCCATGACATGAGGGTCACCAAGACCAACCACTTGTAAGACGTAGCATCATGTTACATTTTACAGACAATTTGCATCATCTGCCTGAACAAACAATGGCCACATTTTGTTCTGATTAAGGCCTTGAATCAGAACAATTTAGATATGAAAACGTCCTTACATAATGTGGTGAACTCCTGTATATTTATAGTTAAATAAATGTGGCATTTAAAATGTACGCCATCATTATGACCAAATTGTATACTTAGTTCCATATGGAAATACTATTTTTTAATGCATTAAGTGTTTAATTCACTAAGGTATTATCACTATTTGATATGGAGGGCCAAAAATGATGAATAATAAATACGTATGTAAAAATATGTAGCATAAATAAATTAAATAACTAAAAAATGCACCAAAAATGTGCTTAGGAAAGCATTTGAAAAATATATCACACATAAAACTGGACATAAATGGGAAAGAAGTCATTTTTATTTACTGCTGTATTTATTTACACTTACATTAATTCCATAATTTATTTATTTTCCATGTTCTCCTTCTATTTATTTACAGATATTTTTCCCTGTAATATTTTCTACATGCTGTTTTATATGCCCTGCATTTCTTTCTGGCATATTTATTTATTGTCACTCCTTTTTACATTTCTTTGTCCTACATTTACATTTATGCCTACATTTATGCCTACATTTCTGCCTTGGTATGCAAATGAAGTAGGCTGTCTCGCAAGGCGTCACCCTGTTGCCTATTGGTTGATCGAGATAACGCGGGTACTATGGTAGTTACGGTGAGTTTACATTACAGCGAATTTCGCATTGCTCTCATTGACTTTGAATGGAGGTGAAATTTCGCCCAATTAGGGCGAATTCGCCGAGGGAGGCGAAATACAGTTGGCGAAACCTGAACTTTATTTAACTGAGAATGATGTGATAACCAATTATATCAGCGTGTGATGTGTTTAGTGCATGACGCTGGCTGAAGAGGCGGGAGTTACAAAAAACCTCAGACCAACATGCCGGCTAACATATACAGTCACAAGCTTGTGCTAGTACACTTCTTGCATTTGTAGAACGATATTACAACACTTGAATGTTATCTAGGCAACCCAGCAATAGTAATAAGCCCATGTAGACCCTGCAGTTCGCAATGCTGAAGCAGTTCTGTGCAAGACTGCCGCTAGATGTAGGCTATCTTGCTGGATAGCTTTTGTTGGCATGCCAGGCTGTCAGTATCAAAATCGTCTCTGGCCAGTATCTACCAACCTGTATTAGCCTGCTTAAAAACCAATGGGCGAGAGGGTAACGCCTAATTCATTTGCATACCGAGGCAGAAATGTAGGCATAAATGCAGGCATAAATGTAAATGAAGGATGAAGAAATGTAAAAACAAAGGAGTGACAATAAATAAATATGCTAGAAAGAAATGCAGGGCACATAAAACAGTATGTAGAAAATATTACAGGGAAAAAAATCTGTAAATAAATAGAAACAGAAAATGGAAAATAAATAAATTATGGAATTAATGTAAATAAATGCAGCAGTAAATGAAAATGACTTCATTGTCATTTTTGGCCCTCCATAGCTTGATGGTTTAACAAGCAATATTTACAATTATGTGACAAAATTGAAAATTATTTTGACCTGCTCTGTACACAGAGTGAGTTTTCTATGTACAAGTTTATGTCAAGCATCATTGTTAAGCTTAGGTTCTGGACGTTCTTATGGTATGTTGTCCATTCCTGTGCAATACAAGTTTGAGAGTCAAGCAGGGAAATGCTCTGACTGGAATCAGATGTAGAGCGGTGAGCAGATTGGAACTTTGGTTAAGTTTGATATAATTTCTTTTCTCGTCAACCGTATCATTGCTTATTGCATGTCACAAACTGCAAATTGCTCCCCTGAGGTCAATAGGTTTACAGAGAATTAGCCATATAGCAGTATAGGAACAGAACAGTGTTTTTTGTATTGATTTGCACTGTGTACATGATTTCGATTTTTGTAATCATGCAATTTTCATCTAACAGAAGTTCTACAAGAGATCCAAAAGTCGCTTGAAGGAGACGGAGGTCAGATGTGAGTCTTTATACTAAACTCTGTTTTTTGTAATTACTGAGCTCTGCATTGTTACGTGTAATAAAATCTATATTTTTTCTTCCAAAGGGGACACGGAGACAATAATATCAAAACCCCCCAGGCCAACATTCTGAGTAATGGTGGTAAGTGACTTTCAGATGTTATTGAAATGATGCCATGTGATGACCAAATGATGGTCTGCAAGTGGAGCGTACTAATTTACCTTACCCTATTAACCTCAGAGCTGCATGGAAGTAGTTTCCTGTGTAACAATCACTGCATCATTCTTGTGCTCTTTTAAACCTCATTGAATTCAGTCTGTGAAGGTGCACCTGATATCTGGTTCATTATTTAGTCATGTTTTATTTCAATTTGATTGTTGTATGTTTTTAAGCTGCTCTGAGTATGAACTACTATACAAATACAGCTGCATATCTTGCTTTGGTCTGGGGTCAGATATGGTGTTGTGTTTAAGCTGAGAATACGTTGTTTATTTAGTAGATTTAGCGGAAGTAAGGAACAAGGTTGACAAGTACACAGAACAGCAGTGAAAATAGGCGAGAGGCTTTGTAGCTTGTTAAATCTCTGGAGGTGTTGCGGCTAATTCAGCATTGGTGGTGGTGGTGGTGGCGATAGCTGCTGTTAAGTGTCTGAATGACTTGCATTGCACCCTGTGACCCTGTTGTATCATAATTGTTGGTTAGGAGTACTTGCATGTTACAGAGGTAAAGGCTGGTGTAGGTAGTACCTAACCGATACCAATGTAACATGTTTCAGTTTTTAACTTGGATTTCAGCTAAACTGGTGGTTGTAAACATTGACATATTAGACACAATGTTTTTCTCTCATCTGCCTCCTTTTAATGCCTTTTAATGCCTTTTACTTGTTTGCAGACCACTGTTTTTACACGGCTCATCAGTGACCCTTCTCCTTCACAGATTGAATCATCAGAGTGCCTACAACTTGGGGTTCATTCGTACTCCAGCCTTACTAGCGTGGCCTAAACACTATTGCTTTTTACGACTACTGAACTCTTTTAGCCAAATGCCTCAGCCTGATGCCTGAAGCATTAAGCCACACCACTGCAAGGGGAACAGAAGACGTAAGACAGCACCACATATGCCTGCCATGACCAACCACTGTTTTTCCACTGATTCCATTGCCTGCTTTAGCCCATCGTTCATTCCTCAGTTTTGTCTCTCTTGGGGGGGGTTACATTTGCACAATCAGAAAGCAGGCAAGCCTCAAAAGTCAAAGGATCAGATGTAATTGTCTGGTGGAGGATTCCCCAATGAGTGTTTGTGTTTTTGTTTTCTTACTAGTTTTTTACCGATGTGATTTTTTTTTTCTATATAATATTCCTTGCATCTGCACGGGCGGCCAACCACAAAAGGGAAAAACATATCACGCTGACTGTTAACATTATAGTACTGTGTATCTTTCAGAAAAAAAGCTTCCTATATGTTGATATGAACTTGCTGTGGAAGCGTTTGTAATGGCTTTGACTGCAGTACTGACAAGGCATTAGCGTTGCTACCTCTTTCCCTTTCCGTCCAGCTAAGACAGTGAATATTTTTTAATTATAAGAGAGGTACTTTCCTTTACTGTGTAGCACAGAAAATGCTGTAATTATTAGGGTGAGAACTTTTAATGGGGTCTTGGTTGTTAATTTTATTATTGTAGTTTTTCATTGCAATATTGAATTATGTAATTTAGGAATGTGATTTAAAAAAAAATTATAGTCCAAATGTTTTAATATATGTTTGCAAGCCAATTTGTACCAATTTAATGATATTTTTATGGGGCTGCTGTTATTTGTAATCTGGCATGGATCTATTTTGGTACCGTTTCCTGAAATGTTCCATGTGTTAGCTTTGTTTGGCGGGGAAGTAGAGTATATTTTTGTAGTGGCATAATCAAGTACGATAACTCTATCATTTGTAATTTTACACTACACTTTGCTCTTTTGAGTAAATTTTTTCACAATCATATGTTAATATTTTTGTCTGGTTTGTTACCCTGTCTGTGTGCATCCAATAGATCTGTTACTACATCATTAGGGGGGATGTAAGCAAAGGTGGAGGTCCTGAGTTTACAAAGTAAAAGTCCCGCCACATATTTGTTTCAACCAGTTCATTGAATCAACTGATCCTAATAAGCAAGCCTTCATCCAGCTTAATGAGCTAATTGGTGAAATCACCTGTGTTAAGTCGAATTTATTTGTATTCCACGTTCAAAAAACAGCAGTGGACCCTAAGTGCTTTACATTTAGTATAGGAAAGTACAGGACAGTACAGGAAATATGATATAATGGGAAAAATATATATAGATAAAACATAAAATATGGTAAAGTCATAGAATACAAATAAGCAGGGTAAAATCATAACAAGCAGGATTAAAACAAACTCAAATCAAATGGAAACAAAAGCAAGAGAAAAAAGAGGTTTTAAAATGTGATTTAAAACTGTAAAAAGAAGAGGAGTGTAAGTTTTTGTTTTGCAATGTTTTGTAATTTAAAGTAAATATTAATTAAATCAATGCATAGTATTCTTTAGTTTTAAGGGTATTATGGTATTTTCCTACATACATTTGGCTCCGTGGCAAACATTTGTAAGGGCAAACATCTGACCTACTGGGCCTGTACACTGAACTACTCCCAGTTTCTGCAACTGAGGACTTACTGTTGCCCTGCTCAGTATCCTCGCTGTGGGGGGCTTCAGGTACTTGGCCCTTGATCTCTGGCAGTTCACCTGAAACAGTACAGTCAGCAACGATTTTATCCAGGCCTGCAAGTCAGTTGGTATTCTCTAGTAGAAACAAGTACAAAGCCTCCTGTCGTTCCTTCTTCATGCACTGAGTGAGAACAGATGACATCCTGACTCTGAGATTGACTTCCTCTCCTAGAGATCTCAGTGGTTTTCGTGACTATACTGCTCCTGTGAATGCCTCTTCTACCAGCGGGAAGGTGACACCTTGATGGACATCCGGAGTAGTGGCCAAGTGCAGCAAGCCTCTCATCTGTTAAATTCGCCCTGTTTGATGTCTGTTCTTTAGCCAATAAGACACTTATGCTGTACGACGTTATCATCTCATTTAAACTCAACTTTCTATTCTTTATGCAATCTATGCCCTCCAGACCTTGGCCTTTTGGTTGTGGAGCAGGTTTAGCCAATTTTTTTAACAGTACATTTAAAGAGATTCACAAAGATCTGTGTTAAGAGCATAGTTATGTCAACTCAAGCTGGTTTGTCCACCCTGGAGTTGCAAATGCATCACACATGGGTAATCTCTACTCAATGTGGATGAGCATTATTTTGAAGTCATACCAGCTGTGTTTGATGAAGCTATTTACAGTAGTAAATAAGCTGTCACTTTGGATGGAAGACACTTAACAGTAGCCTATTTAGAAGCTGGATTTAAAAACGATCATTTCTAGCCTACTTATTTGTTTTGTTTCTTAAACTCCAATTCCAAGGAAACGGGAATGTTAAACATGGAACATGCAGCACTGACAGACAATCCTTCAGCAGAATGACCGTAAACCCAGAATTGTGCACTTGCAGCTCAGTAGCTAACAACAAGGTCTACAATGCTAATTCAGGCCATGAGTCTAAATAAGAATTTCTACCTAATCTGGTACATGGACCTCGAGGAAGGAACACTGCAACTTTTTCTTTATAAGTACTTTATTATCTTTATAAGTTGGTAGATGCTTAAATAAGTCATTACCAGACGAATGAAGACATTCTCAACCGCTCCTGTTGTTTGTGGACAGGACACGCTTGCGATATCTGGGTGTCTGTCCCACCACCCTCAGACTCACAGTCTCGAATATCATGAGATGCCGTATCACCTTAAATTCTGAAGAAATTCTGAATTGTCTACTGTGGACATGTCTACTTTAGTGTTCGCTGGTTGCTTTGTTCCGTTGAAATAAAAACACCTGCACAGGGTGAGGGAAAGGGAAAATAGCCCTTTCCATTTAAGTGTCCATTTACTTGGAGACAGTAGGAGGAGCTCTGTTGAGAAAAAGCACTCAAAGTTGCATAGTATCTCTTTAAAATATCACAGTCACAAGAATGGGCCATAAAGAGTTCACATCTGGCCCATATGGAGGAAATGGTTAATTACAATGGCAATCAGGATGTATGGCAGAAATGTTTGCTTTCACCAGAACTGTAAGGAAAGGGTCCAGTGTTGATTCTGAAGCTGCAAAAGGAGGTGTCACCAGATAGGTGGTCATCTTGAGGGACCAGAGTGGAATGAATTGAGTTTTTTTAATAGAACTTGTTGCAGTGTTCTGTTATAGTCATACATAAGACTTAAGAGGGACACTATCTTTGCCTGCTGTGTGCTTGAATGATCACACTAATAAAACAAAAACAGCAACTCCTAACAAGAAAAGAAAAGCTTTAAACACAATGGGCGCCTTCGCAGGTTCGCTGCCTCACCCACAAAGAGCTAAACAACCGGACGTTTTTTTTTGTTACCCAGGCCAAAACTGGGCTGAAGCCCCAGTAACATTAGCTAACAAACCTCCTGGCAGCTTTCACATGATACATTATATCGTAGGGAAACTAAATCCATTTAATATATAATTTTGTTCCTGTTACACCTGGGACTGTTAGTTTCCCTTTTCCCCGGAGCTTTATTAGTGGTCTCACAGTCTTGATCTTATTTCTATAGTTCCTCTTATAGCATTTGTAGAAATGGATAAAGGATGGATAAGCTGTTATGCTTGCTGAGCCAAATGTTTGTTGATCAATTATTACAAGCCGTTTTGTCCTCTAATGGCCTGGGCACAGGTGCCTTACTGACATATGACACCACTCTAAAGTGAGGTTAAATACAGCCTGTGGTTGACTGTGACCTAGCAAATTAACAGTCCTTAAGAGGAGGTTGTAAAACTAATTTTCTAATTTCCTAGTTCCCTAGTTATATCCATGTAAAATGTCTTTTTTTAAATAGGATAACATTTTTATTTGTCTTCACTGTTTAACAGTTTATTAATGTGATTTTATTGATTTCAGTTATGGCAATATTCAGTAATTGAAAATATATAAAACTAACAAAGAGCATGATAACATTACCTTAATTGCACACTAAGGGAATGTATAAAGGCTTGTAACTTCATCTTACAAACATGTGAAATTCCAAATGAATTTATTATCAGCCCTCTCCCCTGCATGCCTGCTTTGTTGAGATGTCAGTGTGTTGGTTTCTCTCATATGTCAACAGCTATTGTGCCCTCCCCAGAACACCTTCTCTCCTTACCAGTTTCTGCCTAACAGCTGCCATTAAGAATGGCCACATAATGGTATGGGGCATCCAGCGTTCTTAAATTATTCATGAGTCTTGAGTGTTTGTTGTTTGTGTGTGTACCTGCATGCGTCTGTGTGCAAGTTTGCCTGTGAGCATCATTGTAGCACCTCAGTGTGAGGGTACAGGCATTTTTTGTCTTGCTGCAAGATTGGGACTCATGTCTGGAACACGGAACTCATGGAACATTATGTCTGTGGGCCACCTAAGAAATCAGGTAAGGATCACTCTGGTGTGCATCTTCCCGTATTTTAATGTACCTTTTACACAACAAGAAGAGACTTTTTCAAAAGTGGGTTACTGCTTAGGTGGGATATCTGACTGAATTCCCTTACACAAAAGGTCATGAGCGTAGCACTTGAAACTTTGTCTGAATGATGACTGAGAAAGGGATCCAGTGCACACCCGTCTTTAACTGAAGAGTCTACTGGGGTGTGCTTTTGCAGTTTTCATTTTACTGTTTCATTAAAAGTTTGGAGTTTAAAGCACATCAGTACACAAACACATTTTGTGCATAATAGTTTTTATGCGAATGCTTTAGAACCAATATTAACAATCATATCTGAGCCTGTATGTGTTGATTTTTGACTTTGCAATTTTACAGGACTGTTTTAACATTTAATGGATTTGGAGTAGACAAACACCTCCTGAGAAAAAAAACATTTCTGGAAAACCATGGGTGGAAAACAAAAACGAAAGGGTGGGAAAAGAGAAGGCAGCAAAACAGCTGAAGCAAAGCAGCTAAAGAAAACAGGAAAGACGGTTGAAGTCCCAAAAAATACTAGTGGCAAAAAACTAAGAAAAGCAAAGCTTGAGAGGCGCACTGATGCCAAAGACGATGACTTATCCTCACATGAGGAAGAGGAGGGTGATGGGACAAAACAGGTGGAGAGTCAAAAACCATCTAAACCACCAAAGAAGATGAAGAAAGAAATGCTGCCCCCAAAGCAAGCAGTAAAAGTAAAAGGCCAGGAAAGCAAGGTACCACCTCCAAAGGACACAAGTAGTGGTGTTACTGAAAAGGTAGTCAAGGGTAGAGGCAGGGCTGCCAAATCGAAGCAGATCCTCAAAAAGCCTGAAGATAGAAAGGGACAGACCAATAGTAAACCTGCAAAGTTTGCGAACAAGAAGAATGCAAAAGTCGTAGAGGTAGAGGAGGAGAGATCTGAGAGTGAGGAAAACAGCTCTGAAAAAGAAAGTGCAAGTGAGGATAGCAAAGAGCAGTCATCAGATTGTATCAAGGAGCCCGCTTCAGCTGAACTGAGTGAAGATAGCAGTGAGGAAACAGACAAAGAGAGAGGAAGTGAGAAAAAATCAGATGAGGAGGCAAGTGAAAAAGAAGAAAATGAAATCAACAGTACTCCTGAAGAGTCAAGAAGAAAAGTAACAGGGAAGGAAGTGGCTGAGGACGAGTCACTTAGCAGTGAAGAGGAATCGTTGACTAAGGAAGAGTTAAGTGATGGAATCAAACCTGAGACATCAGGGCAGACTACAGACTTACTTAAAAATATCAAAGCTCTAGGTAAGACATCTGACCTACTAGGACAGAAGATGGGATTCAAATCTAAAATGCTGCTGAAAAAGGAGCATTGTCACCCAGATACACAGTGTGAAGATAAATCTGTTTCCAAACCTCTACAGATTAAGGGATTAAGTTTAAACAAGGCTGTTGCAGCCAAGGGAAAGTCTCAGATTCTTCAACTAGCAGACAAAACAAAGTCAATGACCAAGAGAGAACCAGACCTGAAACCAGAGGATAATGTGGCTGCTGTGAAAAGCCCTAAATCTATTTTTCATCATCAGTCACGTGTGATGATGACCATGAAAAGTAAAAGAAGCAATAAGAATGTGAGCCAAAATACAAATGAGGAATCAGTTAAAATGGATAAAACAGAAGAGGACAGTAAGACGATTGCAAATAATGTGAAACTGACCTCTAAGACAACAAAACAAAAAGGTGTGACCACTCTGCGGCGTGTGTCAGGCTGGGTACAGAAGAAAATGCCACGGGGAAGCAACATCTACCGAAAGATGAGGGCAGTCACACAGGTCATTGGTGTATCAAAATGGCTTGTGGTGCACATATCCAAGAAGAAGAGCAGGTCTTCTGGTGGGAAGAACTTTTTTCGTCAGAGAATGGCTATGCGAGTAGCCAATAGGAGGACTCATGAACAGAACAATAAACAGGAAGAAATGTCCCAGAAAAACACATCTGCTCAGTCAGAAGATCCTATTTCTTCACCCTGTGAAACGCAGAGTGGTCAAGATGGAAAGGCCAATGGTGGGGATGCCAAGTATGCGATAGTGTTTCCAAGGATGAATAAAATGGGCCAGTATGAAGGTGATACACCTCCTGCTGCCAGCAGAAGTACAGATGCAGTCTCGATTGGACCGAAGCCCCCAAAACCAGGTGCTCGTCTGGTGCTTCCCGCAAAGCCTGATCTCAGTGTTCTTAAATCTATAAAAAAGGGTGTTCAGCAGAGTGGGCGAGACAGTAATGAAAACATAGAGCTACAGTCAAAACTGCCAAATAGCAAGGCAGATAAAGTAGTATTAAATGACGACGAAGGAGCTAGTATCCTGCGTGCAGCAAGAGAGAAATTAGGGACCACACCACTAAAACTGAACAAACTGTCGGTGTCGAAACCTGTGCCAGTAGGAGGGCAGAAGAAACCAGCACAAATCACGGATAGAGAAGAAAGAGAGACGAGTATGGCTGTCTCATCTCCAGGCGGTGAAGGGCACAGACAGGCAGTGGAGTCTTCAATATATGAAGAAGAAGCTGATCGAGAAGTGGCCCAACTCATGGGTGAGAGCCTCCGTCCCTCCTCCACTGAGATACACTGGGCTCTCCAAGAAGGGCCACTGGGTGATCCTCAGGATTGGCTGAGGGCTGAGAGTCTACTGCCTCACCAGACTGTTGAAAAACTGACTAAGTGGACCGTGTATCAGGATGACAGTAGGCCTCAAACCGTTCCTGTGCACAATGGCAGTGGACCATGGGAGTCTGAGGATCCTACACAACATATGCTGGAGAGCAAGCTCAGCAGCACCCAGGTATAAATAAGATTAAATTAATATATGAATATGTGTATATATATATACAGTATCCCACAAAAGCGAGTACACCCTTTGTATTTCATCAAAAAATGCGGTATATCTTTTCAATGGCGATACTACACAAATAAAACTTGGATATGTTTTTGAGTAGTCAGTGAAAAGCTTGTGTAGCAGTGTAGATTTTTTTTGTCCTCTGAAAACACACAATCATCTTTGTATACATAGCAGGCCACAAAAGTGAGTACACCCCACAGTGAACATGTCCAAATTGTGTCAAAATCATTCATTTTGTGTGAGCACCATTATTATCTAGCACTTCCCTAATATGACATTTACCAGAGCTGCACAGTTTTTTGTGATCCTTTTCCATTCCTTTATGATGCCATTACGAACCTGGCAGATGTTAAACACATCTCCTGCTTAAGGATGCCCCACGGGTGCTCAATAGGGTCCTGGTCTGGAGACTACGTGGCCACTGCATTACCTTCACTTTGAACTTCTTCAAGAAGGCTGTGGTCATCTTGGAGGTGTGTTAAGGGTTGTTATCATGTTGAAAAAACTGTTGTGTGTCATGGCCATCATGTTCTGCTTCAGAATGCCACAGCACATGTTGGAATACTTGATTACTTCAATGAACTGCACTTCCCCAGTGCTGGCAGCACTGAAGCAGCCCTAAACCATGATGCTACCACCACTGGGCTCGATTGTAGGCAAGACACAATTATAACGGTACTGCTTAACAGGCTACTGCCACACATGCCTGACACCATTTAAGCCAACAAGTTTATCTTATTCTCGTCAGACCACAGGATATGGTTTCAGGAATTCATGCTTTTGAATTGCATGTCTTCAGGAAACAGGTTTCAGCTTTTTTGTGATCAAGCTTTAAGTTGTTGAAACTGGATTTTGTGGATGTTGTATCAGATATTTGTGGTCGTTTCAAATTTCGAGTCCAGCAACATGTTACATTTAACTCTTATGGAATTGGGGTTGTATTATTTCAGCTCTTCTGCAACCTCTGCAGCAAAGCTGGCTGCACTCATGTATTTATTTTTTTAAGCCAACTTATGCATCTGACAGTAAGTGTGTGGACCCAACTTCTGTCAATGCCTGTTCTGAGGGGAACCCCTTTTTGGAAAAGCACTTAGTAACTCAATGCCACGATGATGTAGCTTAGTTTCATGGTGTTGCTGATCTTTTATAGCATATACCATCATTTTGTAAAGCAACAATTCCATTTCTCAAATCCTCAGACAGTTTTTTTTTTTGTCACGAGGAGCCATGTTGGACATCCAGTGGCTGGTATGAGCAAATTATAGTGAGAACATTAAAATGAGTAGCTCTAATACATGGCACACAAATATGTATGGTGCAGTTGAACAGACCAAAAGACAAAAAGAATTGGACAAGCGGCTTTCGTGGTTGAATGAGATGTACAGTCATCATTCAGGGTATACTCACTTTTGTGGCCTGCTATTTATACAAAAATGCCTGTGTGTAAAGTTGTTTTCAGAGGACAGTACATTAATACTGCTACACAAGCTGTACACAGGCTACTTAAAAACAAGTTTCATTTGTGTAGCATTCTCCCTTGAAAAAGGATGTAGCACCTTTTTTGCTGAAATGTGAAATGTGTACTGACTTTACACTTAGCAGATGCTTTTATCCAAAGCCACTTAAAAAAGAAGGACATAATAAGCTAACAGATGTGTAGAGAAACAGACTACTCTCATACACACAAGGAGATACATATGACTTAGCTAAGTTTCCTGGGGTAGGGACACTTCAGACACACACACTCCCTACACAGTCATACAAGCACGTGGCACCTACTGTAGGTAAAGAGATGGTTAGTAGATATTAGTTTTGTTAGGAAGGGAAACAGCCTCAGAAAAGAAGGGTTTTCACAAGCTTTTTGAAGGTCGAGAGGGATGTTGCTGCTCTTGTAGCGGCTGAAGTTTATTCCACCATTGAGGGACAATAACAGAAAAGTTTGGTGAGTTGGAGAGAAAAGTTGGAGAAAAGTCATATATATGTGTGTGTGTGTGTGTGTGTGTGGGCACACGAAACACACATATAGATAACGTGTGGGTCTATTTTCTTTGAATTGAAAGACTTCCACCATCAGCAGAGGCGAACATCCCAGGTTCCGAAATTAAAAGTCCTTCCACATATTTTTGTTTCAGCTAATTCACTGAACCAGCTGAGCACAACTCTTCAGCTGGGTAAACAACCTAATTAGTGGAAGCACCTGTGTAAAGAGCACAGGCAGAAGAAATAAATTGTAGGACTTTTACTTTCTCAGCTTATACATCTCTGACCATCAGAGGTTATGGCCACCCATAGGAGGAAAAAAGAGACCATACCTGTTTCTCCCATGAACATTGTAAATAGTTCAAAAATAAAGATGGAAGAGAGTATTAAGAGGATTCAGGCTAAGGATGGCTACCTTCATAAAGGAAATGCCCCTCCTTTTGTTTCGCCACAAATATTAAATCTCAAAATACTGTATTTTCTTTCACTATCTATTTTTATGTCATCGTATTTTTTTCCAAGGGTCTTTCAGAAACAGGTGAGTTTTCATTAAGAGATTGAGATAAAGAATCGTTTCTTTGAGGCAAAGACACTTTCCTTTGGGAAACCATGTTGCAATTTATGTGTCTTCAAACCTTCCACTTGCACTTCTTCTTCTTCCATTTTTTGAGCAATAGGTGATAATGGCAGGCAGTAATCAGGCGGTTGAGATAGACGAGGTGGAAGACCTATCACAATTAAAGTGAGTGCTGCTGGTAACATTTTTTCTTGATACTGCCATTCTGTTACAATAATTTTTTCCTCTGTATTTTTTCAATATATTTGTTATATTTCACTATATTGTCTTTTGACAATTGTATTTAGAAAATACTTATAACAATATAACCAAGTCTGACAAAATGTTTTTCTCTAGCGAGGTGTGTGAGAGTTCTGTCCTATTAAATCTGAGGAAGAGGTTTTCTCGGGACTCCATCTATGTAAGCATAAACACATAAGCCTTTAGTGCTACCTCAGTAACAACATGTTAGACTTGGAGCTTGTATGAGTAAAATAGCGGTAAATAATTGTCCATATAAAATCATTGATCAGATATGAAAATACATGCATTAATGTCAACTCACCAATTATTACTTCAAGGTATACTGTCTGTATCGATCATTTACAGACCTATATAGGAAATATGTTACTTTCAGTAAACCCATTCAAGCCCATTAATATCTACACGGATGAGATCAGACAACAGTACCAATCCAAAGAGCAGCGGAGGAATCCTCCGTAAGTCGATAGGAACATCATATGCATTGATGATACAGGCGTTGTCACGTTCATGTGATTTCATCAGTGTGTGTATCTTTTTCAGTCATGTCTATGCGATTGCGGATGCAGCTTTCAGACAGTCTCAGCAGTCTTCACAAGAGCAGTGCATCGTCATAAGGTGCAGAATACTGCCCCTTTTAAAAAACAAATATCCATGAAATGCATGTTCTTACATATAATTATAAGTAGTACATAAGTATTATCTATTCTTTGGCTTAGTTTGAATTTATGCCATGGTGTGATTGAAATTCCTATACTGGTGTGATCATTAGAACATCAGATGTGCTTTCAAAATTGAGAACATAGCTAAAATGGCAAAAATAAACATTTTTGTGTGCGAGCATTTGAGAACACACACAGAAAGTTTGAGAAGGTACTTTACAGCGAATATTGATCGTGGAGGCCTGTGGGTCATAGTAAAATCAAACAATTTTTAACATTTACACAAAAAACATTTGGGCTTGAAAGTTCAAAGATGACATGTCAGCCTCCACTCTTTTCCTTAACCATTTGCCTCGGGTTGCTGAAATTGAACACAGCCCAGTTAGTTTAGCAATTGGCATTTTAATGAATTAAATGAATATTACATGAAATATATTTGTTAGATTTGTTCTAAAGTTTAGTTGAATGGCCATGGCAGAGATACAAAATGCTGAACTGATTAAAATGCATAGAACAGCAACATATTTAATGTGTCTGAAATTGATTTTAGTTCCAATGCACTGAAATTGGGCTGCAGTGGACTGTAGGACCATAGAGTTTAGTGTGGGATATCAAAACATGGAAATCACACCCATAATAAACCTAACACAAGTGTGATAACTTTACGTAGGATAATGGACTTAATGACTTGGGAAGCATTGATTAACATAAAGTCAAAAACAGCAATAGTGGTGTAATGGAGGGAAGTAGACAGTCTGTAATACGATAGGCTGTCTAGCCAGTATCCATAAGTCCTTAACCATGTTCAACATTTGAGTCAAATAACCAGAATCTGGGGGAAAATGCATATTATCTATTTTAATAGGATTGTGTGTGGGATAGGCATGGTTTCTCAACTTAGTCCTTTTATGCACTGAAATTCAGATATTTAATAAAGTAAGACAAATTAGACCAATGAGTAGCAACATAACATGTGCTGCCTTAGACTTTTTTAGTTTTCTTTGGGAACTTCATACATTGCCTGATACAGCAAAGTGAGTTGTGCAGTTTTTTTCATGGAGATGCACAGATAATGACACCCCTGGGGTATAGCCGCTGTAAGTTTTAATACTTTATTGATCCCTTGAGGGAAATTGGTTCTCTGCATTTATCCCACTTCTTAAAGTAGTGAATTACATAGCACACAGTGAGGTGAAGCACCCACTAACCCAGAGCAGTGGGATGCCTACCTGCGGCAGCACCCAGGGGGCAGTCTGGGATTAGGTGCCTTGCTCAATGGCATTTTAACCATCCCCCACTGGTTGGGGATTGAACCAGCAACCCTTAGCCCTAACCAGTAAGCCACGGCTACCCCAACGTGTAGTTATATATATATATATATATATATATATACTGTATAATATAATATTATAGAAATATAATATAAGCTTTTCCTTTACAGTGGTCAGAGTGGATCTGGGAAAACTGAGGCAGCCAAGCTAATAGTGCACTACCTTAACGCCATGTATCAGGGCATGAATGACAACCTCCGACAGGTTAGCTTCAATACCTTAATTGGAATTCTACATTGAGTTGGTAAATTGTGTTTTCATACATAGTCTAATACAGACTGAAGCAAACTTAATATTTTTGCATATATTTTAGCCAATGGATGTATTACCAATTTTGGAGAGTTTTGGTAATGCAAAAACTATTCTCAACAACAACTCCAGTCGTTTTGGCAAATACCTCCACATTCATATTTGCCAGTAAGTTTGTATCATTGCACAAAGCTTAAAATTAAAGCCCTGTATTTCAAAAGCGAAAATGTTGTACTTCTAAACTAATCCAGAACTTTTACATTAATGTTTTGACAGTGGTGTTGTGGTTGGTACTTCGCTTTCAAAATATCTTCTTGAAAAATCACGTGTCGTCTTCCAGGTGACCTAGTTATGTTTTACTTACATCTTCATAGTGTCTTATAAGAATACACTCCCTTTTAAATTCAGATTAATCCAAAGCAACAATGTAATGTAGACATAGCCTATAATTTCGCATTCTAGTTGCAACAAAAATATGGTGTGTCTTAATAATTTTTACAACTGATTTAGTCTCTTGCATAATACATTTGAATGTTGCTGTGATAACTGCCTCAGGCCAGTGAGGAGAGGAATTACCACATCTTCTACGAGCTGCTGGCAGGCATGAATGAATGGAACAAACAAGATTTGTATCTTCAAGGGGCAGAGACCTACTATTACCTTAACCAGGTGCTCACAAACACATTATATCGGATTTTATTCTACTATCTGAATATGTATAGACTATTTTTATTTGGACATATCTGCTTATTTTCAGATATGATGTTCTAGTAATGTATTGTGTTGTCTTTCTGACTATTACTAGCAAGTTAGGCTTATATTGCTTCCAATGTTTGTTATATTTAAAAATCTTGCCAAGTATTTTTGTTCCTAATGTGGTGTAATGTGGTCCTGTAATTTTCTTCCTAATGTAGTGTAATGTGGTCCTATTTTACTATTGTACATTGCTTTGAAAATAAGGATGTGACAAGAACCACAAAGATAAACATAAACTATATAGCACCACATGTGGATGTGATGTCATTGGATCTGGGTTCATATCGCATCTCAGAATTGCCTCTCCTAATATGTAATTTCTGCATGGGTTCAGGGCGGGGCTTGTGAGCTGAAGGGGAAGAATGATAAACAGGACTTTCAGCTTCTTGTCCAGTGTTTGGGGACCATCGGCCTGCACCCTGATGAGTTGTCAACCTTATGGGCCATACTGTCAGCCATCCTGCAGTTAGGCAACATCTGTTTCCGCTCTTACGAGGTAACACAAATCTGTTGATCAGAGAAAACCGTGCTACCTAATGCCATTGATGGCAGTGCTTATCTGTATGCTTTGTATTTCTAAATGCAGAGTGAGTCATTTGAGGTAGCACAGATCTTCAGTGAGTCTGAGACACGACGTGTAGGAAAGCTGTTACAAATCTCAGCCGAGGCTCTGCAAACAGTCATCACACACCGTGTCACGGTAAGGACTGACACTACTGCAGCAAACAACACGTCACTGCTGAATGTCAGTGCATTTTAAATGGAGGGATACTGACCTGATTTTCTCATGTTTTTAAGGAAACTATTTATGACAGAATCTACTGCCCCCTCTCTGTAGAAAGTGCCATTGAATCCAGGTATGGTGTGATTTTGTGTAGCTGAATGGTTGTGTTTGTAAAGATTTCTTTAAGTATGTGACTTTATTAGAGGTAGAGATCTGACTTTAGAAACACAAATCTTTAGACCGGTAAATTGGTGAATTAGTGCACAGGCAGAAGCAATACTGTACATTACATTATTTCTACTATCTAAAGCTCCACATCTGGAAGTTATGTATAAGGCACAGACAAGGACAGAATGTCTGTATACATTTTTGTTATAGTTTTTCTATACATTTGTAAATAATTACAGTATGTTTTACAATAAGAGAATGTCATTCATTAGGGATGCTATAGCCAAGACTCTGTACTCTGTACTATTTGACTGGCTCTTGGAGTGCATCAACGAATGGCTCATCCCCACTGAAATGGACAGCACAATTGGCCTTGTGGACATCTATGGGTTTGAGGTCAGCTGTTTAATATTCCCTTGAAGTGCAAATTAATATGTTTTATTCTATATGTCTGGGCAAAGCTCACAAAAAGATGCTATTAAAATGAGGAATTGCATACTAACAAGCTTCATGTTATAGGACCTTGCAGTGAACAGCTTTGAGCAGCTTTGCATTAATTTTGCCAACGAGCAGCTACAGCAGTTTGTCAGCAAAGCTGTGGTATCTCAGGAGCAGGTACTTTGGAAAGCACATTTTACTGTCAGTAGTCTGTGAAAAATGTTATCTGTTATCTGTCATGCTAATGTCTTCACTCTAGTGCCCAGTGCCAACATCTGCCTTGTGTTGTGTCTGCCTTCAGGAGGAGTACAACACCGAACAGATAGAGTGGTATCCTGTGACTCTTCAGCACTTCCACTCCTGTCTCGAGTTGATCACAGCACGTCCCCATGGCATCTTCCGCATCCTTGATGACCAGACCTTACTTCCTCAGGTGGCTTTAAAGTCTGTAATCTGAAACCAAGGCAAATCATTGGATAAAAATGCTTTTGTTCTGCTAAACTGACATAATTGTACTGAATTGGATAAAAGTTGCCATAACTATCTGGTATTAAAGCATTCAGTTACTGTCTTTGTTTCTTTATCTGTTTCAGGCTACTGATCACACATTTCTTCAGAAATGTCATTATCACCATGGTAACAGTGCTTACTACTCTAAGCCCAAAATTCCACTCCCAGTTTTTACAATTTATCACTATGCAGGAGCAGTCACCTATCAGGTAGCCGATGCTTGGGGTTAAGACATTTTGCATTTCAATATGCTTTTCAATTAATGGTATTATTTTTTTACGAGAAAAATAACATGATTTTTCTTTAGGTCCATAATTTTTTGAATAAAAACCATGACCAAATCCGTCTAGAGGTACTGGAGCTCTTTGTTCGAAGTCGACAGCAGGCAAGTGGTGTATGTTTTGTTCTTTTGCTTTGAAATAGCACTTCTGTTAAAGGGACATACAATGGCTGAATAGAGTATTGTACCTTATTCTCTTATGTTCAGCTCACTAACAACCTTACATTTTATTTAGGCTAGTGATTGAAATAGACTATTTTGGCTCAATGATGCCCTCTTTTGGCAACCACAATTGAACTGTAGTTGATGACAAATGGCTGTAACAGTAAGCATTTAATCTAATTTGGCAATCTTTGGAAAACAAAATACCCATGATGTCAGTGTCAGGTAGCACTATTGCAATTCAGCTACCTTTCTCTGTGACTTACTTGTTCAAAAGTTTCAAGAATAAGTGAAGGTAATGACTGGGAGCAGTAAACCAGGGGCTACGTGTGTAGCTGTCATTAACTCCTGTGAGAATAAAGGGCTAAAGGGCTAAATTTTACAGATAGTGTTATTTACACCCTGTGTGTGTGCGAGAAAGAGAGCGCGACAGACAGACAGACAGACAGACAGACAGACAGACAGACAGACAGACAGACAGACAGACAGACAGACAGACAGACAGACAGACAGACAGACAGACAGACAGACAGACAGACAGACAGACAGACAGACAGACAGACAGACAGACAGACAGACAGACAGACAGACAGAGACTACATCTGTTGTCTGGATACTGGAACAGGAGAAGCCTTCTCAGAAAGATTGCAGGTTGGATCAGTAGTATCAACATTCATTACGGCATCATTGTACTGTACCATTTTTTCCTAATATGACTAATAGGACTTTCCTTGCCACCAGAAAGTGTCAGGGCTGTTCCGTGAGGTTCAGGAACGCTATCTGCAGCAAAAAGAATTAAACTCACGGGGAAAAGGCATTAGGCAACAGTCTTCAACTGTGGCCTCACATTTCCAGCAGTCACTTATGGAGCTTACCACCCGACTTGAGAGGTGACTGACAATATACGTATGTATGTATAAATATACATATACAGGATTGACCAGAAAAAAACTGGAACACTTTTTACCTGATTATATCTCCTTAACCATTGAGGCTACCACAATTTCAAACCATGCAAATGAAAGCCTAAACGTTTTCTTTCCAGTGATATAATGGTTTATGAGCATGAATGTAAAGGTATTACCACAATTTTTACCAGAAAATTGACAGTTGATTTTGGTTTCATTACATTACTTAAGATGAATAAAAAGGCAAACATGGTTCATTTTAACAACATCTTACTGGCAAACTGGACCTTTGAAGTTTGCAATTGGGCTGCATGTGGCTCATGTGCCAAAAAGATTATTATAAAACAGTATCTGAACTTGAGCAAATTTGAAAAAGCACATAGCAACTTTTTGTAGGGGATTGTGTAATTCAAATGGTTATAGTGGTCATTCCCTTGTTTTCATGCTCATACATCATGATATCACTATAGTGAAAACTGAATGGGTTTATAATTGTGGTACCCTCAGTGAGTAAGGAGATATTGTCATTTAAAAAGTGGTCCAGTTTTCTTGGTCCACCCTGTATATATATTTAGTATTAGACAGTGTATAGACAGTGTTTTCCATACTGTACACTCACACATGTCCATCAAAGAAGCTGCAAGATTAAAAAAGAAGAGAAAGCATTGTAATGACACTGACTACTTTTATTTATTTTTTTCAGTTTATTTGATTTTGTTTGCATATACAACAGTAATGTTTGATTCTGTCTCTTCTCAGATGCAAAACTACCTTTATCCGCTGTTTCAAACCGAATTATATGAAGGTAAGTTCTGTACCATTTCTGTAGAATAGGCTCACAATAGTGATCGGTGCATGACGGAGGCTTAAAGATATAGGTATTTTTTAAAACAGCTTCAAGTTACTCCACACTTCTTTGGTAATGTAACAAGGGCCCTGGCATTCAAAACGTGGCATTGGGAACTTTGTAAGTGTACAAGTCGTTTATTAAAAACAATGCCTCATTTTGAGTGATAGGGCCCTTGTTACATTACTAAGAAAGTGTGGAGCAATTTCAAGTTTTTTAATGGTTTAAAAATAGCTATATCTTCAAGCCGTCATGCCTCCATGTTTCTGTAGCTGGCGTTTGACCAAGGTAGGTTACTACCTGTAAAAACAATCTTTTTAATGAATGATTTGAATGAATGATGGATGACAAGTGTACACTTGTACACCACGGAGGTGTGGAGTGACTTCAAGCTGTTTTAATGGCTTAAAAATAATTATATCTTCAAGCTTCTGTCATGCCCGAACACTATACTAGCATTGTGAGCCTGTTCTACAGAAACAGTAAAAATACTTTACTTCTGAATGCAACAGGCAAGTCTAGTTTTGTTCCTCAGCAAAACATACCAACAAGGTATGATGTTTGAACAGCTAAGCACTAAGTAGTTTTTTCAACCTAAAAATCATGTTTCCAAATGTGTCTAAAATGTTTTTCATGCTTTGTATACCTTTTGTAATATCATAGAAAAGATAAATTAATTCATACACAATCATGAGCCGTTACAGGCCATTGCTCCAGTTGAGCCACAGAGAGTGTGCAAGAACAAGGGGCTTAGACTTCAAAACCAGACACATTTAGGGAGTGCAGCAGAGCCTTCCATGTTCATGGCATGCATTTTCTATTATTGGACAATCATGTTCAATTTATTGTATGAAGCAAAAATCATGATCATGATTAAAAGTCAATTCATTGTGCAGCCCTTTTAGCAGTTATCCCCATCAAAGCATTTTTTTATTTATTGCATTTTCTAATAATATTACTAAATGATAAAAGGATATTACTAAATGAAAAAGATAAAAAGATATAATTAACCCTCACATTTTCCTGTATGATGCAAGTTACCAGGAATGTTTGACATACACTACATGTCGACACAGCTGAGGCATGCTGGGATTCTGGAGACCATCCATATCAGGAAGGAAGGTTTCCCCATACGCATCTCCTTCACAAGTTTTGTAGAAAGGTATTTAGAGTTATCCATTTACAGTTAACATAACATTTGAATAATGCCCATGTCCTCACCCCAGATCTCTGTGCTGCTTTAGGTATGGTGTTCTTTTAGCCCAGCGGCCACCTGACCACTCTGATAAACAATTAGTTGTGACGCTGTTAGAGACCGTTGGGGTAGAGGATGGAGAATACCAGCTAGGGCTCACTAAGGTTAAATTATAACCCTTCATTATATATATTTTTTCATTTCTACTGTACTTCTGTTACAACATAAATTACTTATTTTATTAATGTTGATGTTTCTTTAAAACTCACACCCACACACATAAACACAAACACACACCAACAGGTGTTCATGAAGGAAGCCCTTTACCAACGAGTGGAGGACAGCTGGAGTAGCACACAGACATGGGCAGCTGTCACCATTCAGAGGAACATCAGGGGCTTCATCTGCAGACGAAATTTTCGCTTCTTCAAACAGAAGGCCATTGTTATTCAGTCCCACATCCGTGGCCATCAGGCCAGGTGAGACATACTGTAGTCCATCATAAAATGTGTAGGCCTACACTGAATTTTCATAATGAGCACTGCCACATGTTTTTCACCATCAAGTGATAACATTCAGTTGTTTTGTTGTGGAGAGTTTGACCGTTGCAAAGCACCGTACTGTTTTTTGAGCCAGGTGCCAGCAGGACAAAGTAGCAAGGCTTTTAAAAATACAAGACGCTCAAAACCAAAATCTGCTGAACTTTTGGGGTTGTATTTTTACAATGGAGCATAGCATAGCTATGGTGGCTCACTCACAGCTAAGTGACAAATATCAATGGAAAAATATGGAGGACAGTATGTATCTTTGCAACAGCAAAAACACTTTGACAACTCCAGCAAAGCATTTTTTAGCACCTAGGTTTCGGAATACTACCGATACATTGCTCTTTCAGGGGGTGAAAAATGTATGGCAGTGTGAACCAACATTTCAGATGTCCTCCATACTGTTGGGGTTTCCAGAAATTACCAACAGTTTAGGAAATAAATGCTCAGTATCAGAGATTTTTTTTCTCTTTCCTTTTCACTGCCCTGATTGAAACCTGCGTAACACAACAGGAAGTATTACAAAAGACTGAGGCGGTCCTTCACTCAGTTCTGGGCTGTCATGATGATCACCAGGAACACCATCAAGAGACGGAAGTGGAGGGTAGGGCTTTGAAAAGCAAATGTATCTTCGTATTCACCCATCAGCACAAGCATAGGGATGTGTTTTCTCTTTTACATTAAAGTCTTTTTTTATGCGCTTTGTTATGGCCTTAGCAATTACACATAATTCTCCTTTACACATACCAAACACACTCAATGCACTTATCTTAGGAATGTAAAGGGATTCTTCAAAGAGGTGTGACTATTTAAAATAGCAAAAAACTTCACCTTTGTAGTGTGGTTCTTCCAAAAAAAAAAAATGGGAGATGCATTGTTGTATTACCCTTGGCAAATATCACTGAAAATCTTTAAATACATCATTTTGAAAAAGAAAAATGATTTTCTGTAGGGTACACTAAAGTGGAGGTAAAAGTGGGACTGATTTTCCAGGGCACCATGATTTACAAATTCAAACCCTACATCTGAAACACGATCAGTGTCCTTTACAAAAATACTAAATGGAGGGCTAGGGAGAGCTAGAGCGCTGCCACCTGTGTGCTCTGAGGGTGTGGTGAGAACGAACCGGGGGAAAGTCTACCTGCTCTTGGAGAGAGTGATGTGTGGAAAGTCACAGAAAAGTTAATGATCCTGTGTGGCTTGGCTGTGGCTGATAAAATTCGGCAATAAAGACCTGTCCATAATGAGCACATCAGTATTACTCTAATGGGGATGAATGCTAAAACTAAAAAAAACTTGTCAAAAACAGCAGTTTTGGTGTTACTTACTTATCCTTATCCTACTTATCCTACAGATGTATGTCTGATTCACCATAATGTGTTAAAGTTATATGTGCATAATTCATCAACAACCTCAGCCTAGGTATAGTTAAGGTTGAAGTCCGACTGGACATGCCTAAAGCCATGCCAACATCCATGTCTGCATGACTACATTTTATTTGTGGACACTGCTCACTGGTAAAGTAATCAATTACCTGGCAACCATTTGCTTTTTATTGCATGGGTGTAAACTATTTCCAAAGAACAGTCTATTTTGTTGTAGAGTAATATATTTGTATCTAGAATCTTTCACAGCTAAGGTCAAAGTCTAAGGTTTTGTGAGCAGTATTATCGCTTTGACAGTAGTGATGTCAGACATCCTTCCTGAAACATAAGCCTTACATATCTCACTTTTCCCTCAATTGTTAAGTGTCATTTTCCAAGAATCTCAGGGGTAGAACTCCATTTATATCCAATCTGCATTTTGAATACAACAGTTTATTTTATGTTGTGGTTTCCATGACATTTCCTATAGTTTCACAATATACATATTGGTTCTTAAAAAACTCTGAATTCATACACAGAAGTAACATACAGTACATAACATAACTTATACTCCAGTATTTCCTTTCATAGTTAATCTTTTATTGTTAAACAGCTTTCCTATTTGTTTTGTATGCATACCATCTCACATGTGCACACACCCAGAAGTGGGTACATAGGCACACTCTCACGCACACATGGACACGCCCTCAATGTAGCCATCTTGGACTTTAAACGTCTGTCCTGAGCTAAGAAACTCATCACAGCATCTCTTTCATTATTTCCTCTTTTGCTCGCATATGGATTTACTCATCATAGCTCCTTCAACAGGTGAGCCTCAATTCACCTCATTTTATTTTATTTTATGGACCTAATGTTTGACCGTTTTCATGGTTTGAAAGAGGGAAATAGAACATACAGAGAGTGATGTGTGACTCTGGATATTATTACATTATTACACTGGGCATTGCGTAAGTGTAGTTAGTCTTGGAGCCGTAGTTTCTGTCATGAAGAAAATAAACACTAGATGTTTGCTATACAAAAGTGGTGTTTCCACCTGTCTCTATTCTCTCTGTTCTTCTATGGTGTGTGTGGACTTTGGTCACTTTGATTATGTAACACTTATTTACAACCATCATTATAAAATAACTTAAGCCAACAAGATTTTTCCATGTCATATCTTAAAGACTTGCAATTGATATAACACACTGATGTTGTTCATATTATGAAATGTTGTGGATGAGAGATTTTTACTTGGCATGAGACATGCTTAAGTTTCCTTCCTTCCTTCCTATCCTTCCTATATATATATATATATATATATATATATATATATATATATATATATATATATATATATATATATATATATATCAATACCAATAGATTATAATACAGAGTTGGTAAATCATCTTAAAAAACATTTTTGTGATGTTGAAAACACTTTTGTATTTTTGTTACCCACTTTCCTTTCTTTGAAACATTGGTTTTGTGTAAGCCTATTTGTTAACATTAGCACTCCCTCTCAATGCCTGCATTGAAATATATGGCCAACAGTGGTGTTAGATGGGTGGTTAAGACCAGGCTAGCCTGTAGAGCTTTGACATGTGACTGCATTGTATGGGTGGAGCACAGGTGTTTCTTATGAGTGTGCTCTTTAGGGTGGAGTATAATGATAGAGGCTGTTCCTCAGCTATAAAGCAGTGGACCTAGGAATAGAGACATTTATTGAACTTCCTTGAAGAGCATAGAGCAGGTAGGAAGGAGACATTAAACACAAAGAAAAGGGTTTAAATAAAAACAAACTTTTGTGATTTTAGCAGTAAAATAGTTTGCTTCGAGTATAATAAGTGGAACCTAGTGAGATTACTAGTAATACTTCGAAAATCCATTCAAAAGTGCCTTTAAAAAACATTTTGGTATTGTTTATATATATATACATGTATGTCTATTGGTACATGGCTCCTCAAACATGTAGTTCATGTTGTTATGACTGTGTGTTTTCAGGAACATCCAGAAAGGACCAAAGCAAAAAACACTGCTAAAGCGCAAGATAGTGCTCTAGCTGCTATGGTGAGTTACACTGTGACCGTACCACACTTCAACACTGATCACTAAAAAACATTCACACCGTCAATCAATTTTATATCTAAACACAAAGCAACTCCTGCCTTTATAGGATGTTGGTACATTGGAGATCCCTGCAGAGCTGTCTGCCAGGTTACGAAGTGCAGGAGGTAAGAATTCAGCCCCTAAAACTTAAGATGGAGATGGCTGTGGTCTGTGTTGGCAGTGGTACTGTTAAACATAAACACTACATAAACAGCAGTTGCATGCTAAAAATGACTTCATGAAGAATGTAATTTAATGGTTCCCCATTAGTGTCATCACTGGTATTATGTACTATAATATTAAATTATTTTAAGATTGGGCTACTGGCTGGGTCAGCTCACCTCTCTGTTTCGTTTCTGCATGTGTTTACGTTTTTATATGTAAATGCCAAACTCCTTGTCTGTCAGGGCGGCAACAGGGGTCCAGTGTGACAGAGGTGGCTCCCCCTCAAGTGAAAGCAGACCACAGGCTCACTCTGCCTCTTGATATTGACAGTTTCCCCTTCTCACAATATGCAAACACAACCTTAAAGGTATAATGTTTTGATTAATCTACACTGACTTTTCCAACATATAAATGTGCAATGGTGTCATGACCTACCTTCCATATATTTTCCATAAATAAATAAATAAATGTCTTGTAAAACATATTGTGCAGTGGAGTAGATTACTATTGCTTCTGGCTATTATCAGCCTTTGTAAGTTATGCTTCTGTTTTTACTATAATGTTTAAATTAGGTTGTTTCAATTTTAGCCAAGCATTTTTATTTAAATGTGGAGTTTCAGTACTTAACGTCACTTGAAAAAGGTGTCTGCCAAGAAACATAAACATAAACATGACCAAAGCTGTTTGTACTAGGATGGCTGGTGTCAGTCTCAGGGAAGCACTCTGCAGAGGGCTCTTACATGTTTGGAGCCACAGGACTCCTATGTTGCTCTGGAACTGTACAAGCTGGTGAGTCTGGCCCTTGCAAACACTGTGTAAGATCTCTATTTGCATTGTATTTATTTCATAAGTGCTAGTCAAAATGATTAGACTAAACAAGAATCAATGTCAGAAACAATTGTATAGTGGTAAGTATATCTTAAAAAATAACAAAACAGAAATTAAAAATAAAACCAGCAGTGCACTTTTTTCCTAATAAGCAGACATTCTGAATATACTTGATGTTGTGTATTTCATCATTAAAACGTGTGTGTGCATAAAACCGCTCAGGGCCACAATTGTTTAGAGTGAAATGGAGAAATTCCATTATTTTGCTAGAAGAAACAGTTTGATTATGATATATAAGGTGATAAATGTAACATAATGTGACATCTCTTGGCTTCAGATCCTGAGGTTTGTTGGTGACCCAAGCCTGAATGGTTGGCAGGAGATAATGCTGGGGAATTACATCATAGAGAAAGGCCAGAGCAGACCAGTACTCAGAGATGAAATCTTGGCTCAGCTAGCTTACATCACCTGGGGGCGGGAGAATGAAGAAGGAAGCTCCAGGGCATGGCTGCTCCTGGCTTCCTGTCTCAGTGCATTCACTCCCTCTCCAACACTGGATAAGCCTCTTCTCAAGTAGGTTAATCTCCAAGCTTCAGTCTTGAATTTGGCCATCAAATCAGTTAGTCTTACTTTGCTATTTCTAAAGTTTTAATGAATCAATTCAGTAAAGTCCTGAGAAAAAAAGCTCCATTAATATGAGTGAAATATGAAATCTTAAATGTGCATTTCAGTGCATTAGCAATTTATTGGAAAAGAATCCACAAAGAGCAGTGGAGTGGGCTCCATGCCCACTGAGTCAACATGCAGAGGGTTGGAGAGTTGAAAAGAAGTCCAACACCAAAAAAATGTAACTGTGAACTAAAAATAGCAAAATGGGCAAAACGTAGAGGCCATTAGAGAATATAATCTAACTATATGGGCAGTTCTTGTGTATTAAGTTAACATTATAACCAAAATTGTGTTTTATTTTTGTATATATTTGCTGTGCTAAGAATTGACCAGGCAAGCTGATAAACCACACCCAAAATTCACCTGTGCTTTCTGTGGCTCACTGTTAATCATTGAAGTACAGAACTATGCATTGCCATAACTCCAGTGCATATTTCCTGTGACCTTTAGAGTCTGATATCAGTATCAATAAATAGCTGAACTTAATAAGATGCTATCAGGATTAGGATATCTTGAAATAATGACATCTAATGAGAGTTAATAGCATGCATTAATGTCATAATTTAATGTCAGTACTATATTTTTCAGTCTACATTTAGACAGTCAATGCCAAAGTATTAGTTGTAAAATATCTGAGTGGGTAAACACAGTGTACCCAGATTATTATTATAACCCCATTACATTATTCAATTCCAATGCAGTTACACATGTGGAGTTATCTATGTAGACAAGATAAAAAAGAATAGCTTTTTATTGAAATAGGCTGTTCTTTGAAAACAAAAACCCTTTTCACTGTTTCCTTTTTTAAAACAGTATGCTATACAGGTCCAATTTATCCCAGGAAGCTTATTGAGAGTTTTAACATATGGTGTGATCAGGTTTGTTTCAGACCGAGGCCCAGGCGAGTACCGCTCACTATGTCAGTACAAGCTGCTTACGTCCCTACAGCTACCAGGTTCAGCCACACGACGATACCCACCTACTCAATTAGAATGGACTTCTACCCAACGCAGGGGAAAAATGGTGGTGAATGTAAACACTTTTAATGGTAAAGTCACTGTCTTATCTATTAATTTGTAATTTATAGCAAGCACAGCAAAGGTGAAAAGATAAAGTTGACAAGAGAAACCTTTGAAAAAAAAGTTGTTAGGAGTTTCATCCGTTCATGCCATTTCAATCTCAGTTTGGATTGCAACTGCAAAGTTTTTTAACTGTTCTTCAAGACTCATGGAATTTCTCATACCAGATGAGTAAAGCACATGTCATTTAAAGCCACACAGTGTGGTTTTAAGTTGCTTATTAATACAAATATATTTTTCAACTTATCAGTGTGAGTGTCCTTGTAGACTTTGAAGTTAAAGTTAATGTAATTTTGTTTTGGTAGAGGAAGATTTGATGGTTGAAGTTGACTCATGGACCACAGGAGAACAACTGGCTGCGTGGTTGCTACAGTTCAGGTATAATATTTCAACAAATAGGAGCACATTGTGATTGTGATATTTAGTTTCATTGATGGGCAGCCTGGTTTCAGAGGCTACAATCCAGTACCACATATTTGTGTCTTTCTCTAAATCAGCTTTTGCCAGGTAGTGAACGGGCCAAATGGGCCCAGGCCAGGGTCCAGGTCACAAACAGGGGCCAAAGGGCAAGGACCCTAAAAGTAAAGCAATGTGTAGATAATTAGCTCAGTGGACCAAGTGTTCCAGAGTAAGTAGACCATTTAATTGATTTTGTACCCAGAGCTGCTTGAATCCACAATTGGCCCTAACTGAAATCACCTTTACAAAATGCGCACACAGAATAATGTGATTTGAAATGTCTTTGGATTGTAGCTTCTAAATCCTGGTAGCCTGGTAACACTATGTCAAAATCTACTGATAGTAAAGGCAGTATTATAAGGTTAAGGCTGAGAAAACCAAAGTAAGAAGACAGACTTTTAAGGCAGTTTCTGAGGCTTTAAGGATGAAATTGAAAAGCTAGTTATTGAAATACTGCAAAAGAAATTTTGTCTGAAACTGGACTAAATAACACAGTGGTGTGTTTCTTTTGTGTTGTGTTTGGATATTGTGTTGTGTTAACACTTGAGATTTCACAAAGAGCACTGTATTTTTTCCATTTGTATGTACGGACTTCTCTATAAGTCTGTCCTGTACTCTAGCCATATTTATATGTATCATTTTGTCTTTGTTGTACTGTATGCTTAATACTAACAGGGGTGTGCCAGAAAGTCTAAGAGGATGGTCAGTGTCTTTGCTGGCAGAAGAGAACTGGAAAGATCTCATTGGTTGTGACTTTGTTATGGATCTGTTAGCTGGGATGGAGGTTGATGTTTCCCTGGATCAGCCCTCTTCGTATCCTGATTATCTCTTCAGTAATGACAGGTAATGAGTTGACTGGTCACTTTTGATACCTATTTAGGCTAAATGGTTAATAATTTGTGTAGTGCTTCATGGCTCAGTAGTGCATGTTTTATTTCAAACCACACTATGGGGCCGATTCTCCCCTGCGCCTAAGGACACGTAAGTAAAAAAAAAAAGCGCGCAACTGCACCCCCACGGATTCTACTGTTGACTTAAGTCTGTCATTAACGCAGGAATCAGTCAGTTATGCGCTTCAGGAGGAGCAACCCCAAAATTAGAGAGTGTCGCATGTAAATGAACCCTGCGCGCAATCTACCCTCCACTTAAGTGGTTTTCTCTTTACGCACCTCAAAGGGCTGCTGTAAGGTCCAGCGCCACTATAAGGGGAAAAGAAATACTGTGTTTGATGTCGGCAAGGCCTATAATGTCAACATTTGCTTTGCCATATTTAACATACCAAAGTGCAGAGTCAGTAATGTTTGGTTGTTGATCCTTATTCTTTAAAGGACAACGTTTCTCATAGCCATGACATTATTTTTAAAAATATTATGAAAGAACCTGTTCTCCAATTAGGTGACTTAGGGCTCATTTCCATCGCCTTGACCATATTCAGCGCGTATCCGTGTACAATAGGTTTGTATAGGGGCAGAATACGCTCAGATCACGCCTGCGGTGGAAATGGTCTCATCTGTTAACGTGCATTCTAAACGAATACGGACAGAAAACGGGCACGCGCTGAACACGTAGAGAGTTTGGTGGAAATGAGCCTTTACAAACAAACGACAATGAATGAATGAATGAATGAATGATTTTTTTTTATTACGTAATTGGTGAGTATAAATATGACCAACATGCTCTCATAATCAGAAACCAAAATGCCATCCTTGTACCTGCTCGCACTCCTGTGTCAATGGGAGATATAATACCGAGATCGAAGACGCGCTTGCGGCTTAGAATAAACATCCTGGGTTTCACTGACATGGAGTGCATTCAGCGGTTTCGCCTGGACCATTTTGCAACACCTTTGCACATCTGCAACACCTACAATACATTACACAACCTCAAGTGAATGTGACAGCCAAATCAAAGTGGATGAAACAGGCCTCAGCTATGTATATGTTTGTTGCAGTTTGCAGGGTTGGAAAGTGACAGCGTTCGGGGTAAGAATCGCTTGTTTGTCATGACATTCAGTTGGACATGAAACATCAGAGTGATTTCAGTTCTCAAATGTGAGCATTGTAACAGAATATAAGCTGTACTGTTTGAGTGCCTAGAAAGTAGGCTACTCCTTACTTTCTGATTTTTTAATTAACAGTGTTGCGCTTCACAACGAATATAGCTATTGTTTATTTCATTATCGCGGCATATACATTTTGTAAAACCTGACTTCTTAAAGTAATGGGCTAGAAAGATCATTTGCACCACTTGTTTGCTTGCATATTCATATTTAAAGTTCCATTTCTGTTTCCCACGGACTGCCATATTTCAATTTGGACATTAACAACAGAGAACTCTTAAAGGACTTTATTATGATTCTTATTATTTTTTATTATTAGTAGTAGTAGTAGTAGTAACAACAATAATTATATGACTTTATTTTAACAATTCCTGTTTTAGTATCTACATGTAACGTGTAATATTATGTTCTTACACTCTGCATACCTATCCTAACCCCAGTCCTAACCCTAGATGCAGTGCAGAGTACATAATGGTGAAAATGTAGTGGCTATCACCAATCAATTCTGTGACCCACCTAGTCACAACCTGCTACCTCCCACGGTCAACGATGCAACACTCTCCTCATTCACCTCTCTCTCTGGAAGCAATGTATCCAAACTCATCACTGGCAACTGTCCTACTACCTGCCCGCTAGACCCTGTCCCCTCAAATCTGATTCAAGCTATCGCCCCAACAATAGTCCCATCGATCACATCCGTGATGAATGCTTCACTGCCCTCAGGTATATTTCCAGCCACCTTCAAACAGGCAAGGATTACACCACTGCTAAAAAAGACCACGCTCAACCTCGCACAGATTGAAAACTATCGACCAGTTTCACTGCTTACGAGGGGATATCAAAAAGTTTTGAGCCTCCCACATTTTTCCCAGTTGGATAGTACAATGCACTCGCATCTGATGTACACCATTGTATTAGCTGCTGAATTCATGTGGGATCATTGCGCTATTGTTCAGTCAGAACACAATGGGGCATACCCCCAGTCAGTTGGCAAAAATGGACAAAGCTGAGTATAGAGCAGTGATAAAGTTTCTGGTACTGGAGGGTCAATCTGCCAAACAGACTGAAGAGCAATTGACTGCCATTTACCAAGAGTCTTCCCCTTCTGCTGCAACTATCAAACGGTGGGTAAAGGAATTCCAGTGTGGCAGAGAGAGTTTAGAAGATGACCCCCGGTCAGGACAGCCATTAAACAGTACCACCAAGGAAAACATTGAGACAGTTCGCAAGATGGGTCCTGAGAATGCTTTCATATGACATGAACCAATTGAGGGTCACCATCAGTGGAGCTTCGCTAACTCTGTACAATGCACACCCAGATGATTTTCATTTCAGGGTTGTAAATCTGTGATGAAACCTGTCTTTATCATTATGAGCCGGACAGTAAACAGGAATCGATGGAATGGAAACACGCCTCATCTCCAAAGACAAAGAAGTTCAAGGCCACCAGGTCCAACAAGGAGGTTATGGCGACAATTTTTTGGGACAGCAAAGGAGAGGTTCACATTGACTACCTGCCCCTTGGAACCACAATGAATGGGGACTATTACACTAACCTACTGAAGCAGGTGCACCAGTCCATCAAAGAGAAATGTCGCGGGAAAATTTGTTGTGGGATCCTGTTTCACCAGGACAATGCGCCAGTCCACACCAGCTGAGTTGCGATGGAAGCTGTACGCAAGTGTGGTTACGAAATCTTCCCTCACCCACTCTATTCTCCAGACCTAGCCCCCAGTGACCTCCACCTCTTTTCCCGACTAGAAAAACACCTTTGGGGCCAGCGATTTGAGGAGGATGATGAGCTGACTGCTGCTGTGGAGGGCTGGTCAGGGGACCAAGATGTTGAGGTCTACTAATGGGGTATCAATGACTGGCAAACTTGATGGAACAAGTGTGTGGGGTTGGAAGGTGACTATGTTGAAAAATAAAGTAATACAACTCGGATTATCTTGGTCTTTCAGTGTGAGGCTCAAAACTTTTTGATATCCCCTCGTACCTTCGTTCTGAAAGCCATCGAGAGGGCTGTCTCTTCACAGGTTATTAATTTCCTCACCCAGAACTACCTACTTGACCTGAAGCAGTCTGGCTTTAGAAGTGGCCACTCCACTGAAACAGTTCTGCTATCCATCACAGAAGCCCTAAGAGTAACCAGAACTGAAGGACAATCATCAGTACTTATCCTACTTGACTTATCGGCTGCCTTCGATACAGTCAACCACAGCGTACTGCTAAACTCTCAAACATGGGCATCACAGGCATAGCACACTCCTGGTTTAAATCCTACCTTACTGGACGCTCCTTTAATGTGTCATGGCAAGGACAACTGTCATCATCTCACACCCTCTCCACAGGGGTGCCCCAAGGGTCGTTGCTGGGCCCCCTTCTGTTTGCCATCTACACCACTTCGCTGGGCCATGTCATCCGCTCACACAGCTTTTCCTATCATCGCTATGCTGATGACACACAGCTGTACATGTCATTCCGACCAGATGACACCACGGTCTCCGCACGCATCTCTGCCTGTCTCTCTGAACTGTTCGCATGGATAAAGGAACACCACCTCCAGATTAATCTGTCTAAGAATAAACTCCTGGTGATCCCAGCCCAGGATTCAATCCACCATGATATCAACCTGATTATGGGTGCTGTCACCGTTGCTCCGAACAAGGTTGCTAAAACCTGGGCATCATGATTGATGACTGGCTATCATTCTCTGACCACATTGCCTACGTAGTGTGGTCTTGCCGCTATGCACTGTACAACATTAGAAAAATCACCCCGTACCTGACCCAATATGCTTCTCAGCTCCTGGTATGGGCTATGGTCATCTCTCATCTCTCGCCTCTACTGCAACTCCCTTCTGGATGGCCTTCCTGCTTGTGCAATCAAACCAGGCAGCACGACTGGTTTTCAATCAACCCAAAAGGGCACTTGTCACTCCGCTCTTCATCAACCTGCATTGGCTCCTGGTGGCTGCCAGAATTCAACACAAGGCTTGAGCCTACAAAGTCACTTCCGGATCTGTCCGTCTATCTCATACTAAAGGCTTACATCCTGTCCAGAGCGTTGCGATCCTTTAATACGAACCATCTGGCCGTACCCTCTGCTAACACAAAGCAAGGTCACTCCAAACTTTTCTCTGTCGTTGTCCCTCAATGGTGGAACAACCTACCAGTTACTACAAGAGCAGCAACATCCCTCTCGACCTTCAAAAAGCTCATGAAAACCCTTCTTTTCTGAGACTGCTTCCCTTCCTAACAAAACTAACCTCTACTAACCATCTCTTTACATAGGTGCCTCGTGCTTGTATGAGTGTGTAGGGGATGTGTGTGTCTGAAGTGTCCCTGCCCCGGGAAACGTAGCTAAGACGTATCTCCTTGTGTGTATGTGTGTAGTCTGTTTACTCTGTGGTTCTCTACACATCTGTTGGCTTATTATGTCCTCGTTTTGTAAGTCGCTTTGGATAAAAGTGTCTGCTAAGTGTAATGTAATGTAAATATATTATAAATATATATTATATATATTATAATAACTATTTAATCGTTTCTTGTACAATTAGCATGGGCATGACTGATCTAGATGACCTCATTCCGCCTGCTCCTGCCATGCAAGCCCCTGGTTTACCACCAGAAAACAGGTCTTTCTGGGACAACTATCCACAATCAGATGGTATGTATGTTCAACTTGTGAAAATGTCTTGAGAAAGGCTCATGCAACTTGATGGACTCTTGAGGGAGTGTGCTTCATAGTGATGTCTGCAGTATAGCTCAACCTCTTTTGATGGAAGCCAAAGTATGCAAGTAAGGCCAAGAGGGTGATGTCTTGTTCTCTCTCTCTCAGAGACCTGAGGTCCCTGTACAAACTTTATTCTGCGGAAGCACAGGCAAAGCACCATCACCACACAATTGGGGGATGGGGGTTTCTAGGTGCTGCATGGTGTCTTTGCGCCTTTCAGCGGTGCTTTGCCTGTGCTTCCAAAGAATATAGTCCCCCATCTACGAGGGGATATCAAAAAGTTTTGAGCCTCACACAGAAAGACCAAAAAAATCAGAGTTGTATTGCTTTATTTTTCAACATAGTCACCTTCCAACTCCACACACTTGTTCCATCTAGTTTGCCAGTCATTGATACCCCATTAGTAGACCTCAACATCTTGGTCCCCTGACCAGCCCTCCATAGCAGCAGTCAGCTCATCATCCTCCTCAAATCACTGGCCCCAAAGGTGTTTTTCTAGTCGGGAAAAGAGGTGGAGGTCACTGGGGGCTAGGTCTGGAGAATAGAGTGGGTGAGGGAAGATTTCGTAACCACACTTGCGTACAGCCCCCCCCCCCGGCAACTCAGCTGGTGTGGACTGGCGCATTGTCCTGGTGAAACAGGATCCCACGACAAATTTTCCCGCGACATTTCTCTTTGATGGACTGGTGCACCTGCTTCAGTAGGTTAGTGTAATAGTCCCCATTCATTGTGGTTCCAAGGGGCAGGTAGTCAATGTGAACCTCTCCTTTGCTGTCCCAAAAAATTGTCGCCATAACCTCCTTGTTGGACCTGGTGGCCTTGAACTTCTTTGTCTTTGGAGATGAGGCGTGTTTCCATTCCATCAATTTCTGATTTATGACCACCGCTTTTTTTTTTTTTTCCTCTCCCGATTTTCTGTCAACGATTGCCGGAACACTGGAAGTCTGGGGGACATGAATCTTTGTAGGCATGTAGCCCTAGAACTTTTTGAGCGACTAGAAGTTTTTGCTGAATAACTTAATAAACATTTAACCCAAGAACATGACATTTTTGTGATATGTCTTTGTTACAGAGGCGTATCGACCCAGCCCATAAACACTCACTTAAAGCATAGTGCCACCTAGTTATATGGGTAAATGCAAACATTAGGATTTTGTATTGCCAATATCTTGGACCAAGAAGGTGGGAACTGCACAAAATACATCATGCACAATCAGCACAAAGACCTCTAAAAGCACAGCACATGCCTTAAAATTTGGCCCATAGGGGGCGCTGTAATTGTACAAAATGTCATTTTGCCTATTATCTAGCGAACGCTAATGTTTACAACCAATTTATTTTTGTCGTGAAATCTATTGACCATCATGCATTGAAAACACTGGTCAACGCCCACTTCCAACGAAAACAATTTACGTGACATTTTAACACTGCGAAAACAAATTCAAACGAACTCGTCATAGGCCGTTCATGTGAATCTCACCAAATTTGGTATATGTAATCTACAGACAATGCTGACAAAAAGCCATCAAAGGATTTATCTTGAGATAAAAGTTTCGAAGTTACATGTCAATGAACATTTACCACGTAGCTTAAAATTCTTCAAAAGTCCATATCTTGGCTTCTAATTGCTCAAATATGGTCAAAGTTGACATGCCAACTCTAAACAACATTCTTTTCATGTGTACAAAATTTTGTGACATTTCGTCATAGGGGGCGATGTTTATCATCGAAGCTAGGTGTCGAAAAACAGTTTTTGTTAAATAACTCGTCAACAATTTCGACCCAGCCCATAAACACTCACTTGAAGCATAGCGCCACATAGAGAGTAGTAGTGCAAAAATTGGGATTTTGAATTGCCAATATCTTGGACCGAGAAGGTGGGAACTGCACAAAATATATCATGCACGATCAGCACAAAGACCTCTAAAAGCACAGTGCATGCCATAAAATTGGGCCTATAGGGGGTGCTGTAATTGTACAAAATCTAATTTTGAATATTTCTTTTACAATTAACTCCTACACACTACACAAAGACACACAATGTCATTCAAAACCTACATCCATGCCCACTTCCAGGAAATTATTTCCACACAATTTCTCAACTCACAACACTGCTCCACCACACATTCATCATACCAACAGTTTCCACATTTCAATACACTGCGGCGGTCATACCATGTACCGCTATGCGGTACATCTAGTTATTAAAGGTGTACTTCCACGGGAAACCGTTTAGTACTTGCTCTTTTGAAATATGATAGGTCACCCTGAGTTGCATATGCATGCTGCATATCAAAATGTTTTCCTTCCCCCATTTTCTATATCAGTCAAAAGAAGACAGTAGGCGAGAAAAACAACCCAATGCGAAAAGGGTCTCCAGCGTGACGTAGACGTGTATAAATGCATATAAGAGAAAATGACCGAATCGGCTTTAAATGATGTTAGCCTGTAACTGACTCGCATAAGATTAGCAGGCTAGTTGAATGACTGAACTGCATTTAGCCGGGCACTTGCACTGTTTTGCAAATATTACCATTCTGAAACGTTCATTGACAAACGGTCAGGAAGCGACTGTGCTTGTGCCATCTCTCCTTCCTCTTCGGATTCAGGATCAAACACATAAGGCTGTATCTCCGAAGACATTCTGTGTGCAGTTTTAGTGCTGGCAAGTTGACTTTTCCCCTTTACCTTACTCTGCTATCAAGTTGACTGTGGGGCAAAGGAAGCTGCAGGGACCGTGTCACGCCTCTGGTAAAATCCTGTCGTTCTCCCGGCCCCACCCCCTCCTCCAAACTAAAACAGCCTGAAACAGAAGCCCAAAACATTTTTTTCATCAAAACCAGCGCACAGGGCAATTATTAATACTACAGAACATCGCAAAATTAATGAAAACATGATGGAAGTACACCTTTAAGAATGTGGTCATTCCAAAAAAATCTTTCCCAAGGTCTTCCAAACAGGGTAAATCTCTATACCCTATACTATACTAGAGACTATACAGAGCAGACTGGCAACATTTAGCATAGGATCAACAGCGGTCTGAAGGTGAAACAAGAAAAGCTAAATAACCTGCTGATGCAACCATGTAATGTATGTTGTGTGATCCCTTCTCCGAAAAGGTTGGTAGATGTAGAGGTCAGGGTAACGCCACCCCTAAAAGGTCATGTTTCAGAGGTGATGGCAGAGTGTTTGACTAAAAAATGACTACGCCATTTCTGTTTGCTGACTGTTGTGTGATGGGGTGCCCAAGTATAGGTTGACAATAATAAGATGTCCCTTTGTTTTAAAGGGTCAAGAGAGAGACCAGTAGATGCTTATGTTGATGATCTCTTTGATCCTGTGCTGGACCAAGGTCCTACGGTGTGTACTCTACATAATAATAATAATTTTATTCATTTCAAATGCTTTTGATTTTTTTACATTTAACTTCATCCAACACTGCAATTCATCTTGGTCCTATTTTTTTAGGACTTGGAACGAATGGCCATGTTGAATCGTCGGATGAGAGGAGGGGGAGGGATGTTCCCTGCAGCAGGTGCAATTTGTGGGAGAGTGGCTCATTATACCAGAAATAGACAAATGTAACCACAGTTCCTGGAGAGGTGGAAGGCTCTGCTAGATGACATTTGTAGGAACAACTACAAACTGCATGTCAAGAGTGTTGTAATATTAATGTAGTCTTGGACTTTGTGATATTGATAATAAGATACTCCATAGCTTATTTTGGTCATTAAAAATAAAAAGTGGTAAGTCATAGTGTCTGTTTTTTTCTTCCAGGAATGCCCATGAATCCTCTCATGGCAGGCTACACAGCCAGTCCAGTGATGCCAAACATGATGCCTACTGCAGCCGCTATGCCTATGATGCCAACCATGCCAACAATGCCATGTATATTACCCAAGTTAAATAATTCAGTAAGCCTTGTGTAGCTTAGTAGTGATATCACTTCAATAACAAGTTTAAAAAGTGGTGACTTTATTTTGGGTATTTTCACATGGGTATTTTCAACAATAACGATGTTCTTTGTCTTGTGTTTGTGTTGTACAGCTATGATGATGCCTCAGGCTGCAATGCCTCAAATGGCCACCGCTATGCCAGCAGTCAACCCTCAGGACATTGCTGCCACACAACAGGCACTTATAAACCAGCAGGCACTGCTGATGGTGAGACAACTGACTGTATTCTGAGATGTATTGAATTACATTGAATTGAAGGTTACATTTATCGATTTTCACTTTGAGAACTGATACAAGATGAAATCTGAACTAGAAAAGCACTCAGAGGGTGCAGACCTCCGCCAGGGCAGCTCAGATCACCACCACAAAATCTATTATATATATATTATACAATCACTTTTAAGTTTTGACCTACCCTGAAAATTTCATCAAAATCCATGCATAACTTTTTGAGTTCTGTTGCTAACTAACAAACAAACAAACAAACACCGATGATTACATAACCTCTGCTGGCGGAGGTAACAAAGGGGATGACCAGGAAGGTGGTTTAGCGAGCGAACGCATGTCATCACAAGAGGGCGACAGTTCTGTGGGGAACAAATTGGCCCTACTAACTTTTTGAGTTATCTTGCTAACCAACCAACAAACAAACGCCGAGATTACATAACCTCCGCTGGCGGAGGTAATGAAATGAAAGAATGAATGTAAATTAACCTCCCTCCCCAATTTGAGGTAAAACAGTCAATATGACAGATACACCGTTAGACAAAAACATTATTCATCCCAGTGGGAAGTAAGGCATCTAGTGGGTTATTTGACACAGCATACATTAGAATACAACAGTGCAAAAAACTACTCTAGAAATTACCTAGACAAAGTACCTATGAATCTTATAACCTAAAAAAACAGGTAAAAATAAAGACCTTGCAGTCCACAACAAAGACCATATGGTAGTAAGTGTGGTAGGAGAAAAAAAAGTTTGTGAAACAAAAACCATCTATATTATTGATTTTCTCATATCCTTTCTTTTAACATGTGCATGAGAAGATGAGATGTCCTTAGTGAAGAATTATTCTTGCTTGTGCTCTGGGAAATACTCAGCAATTAGCCTAGATGCAAGTGTAGGGAATTAGAGTTGGCACTCGCATTTGTTTTTTATGTTATTATGCTCAAAATATCCATTTAATAAAAGGTAAAGACAATAATTTTGAACCATGTGCAATCCCCAAAATTCTGCTGCACCATACACTTCACACCATGCAGATTGTTAAACTAGTTCTGAGCAAACACAAGATACTTGTGCTGCCAGGAACAGTGGGAGAAGTGGTTTAAGCGTTTAGGCATGCAGTGTGTGTGTGTGTGTGTGTGTGTTTGGGGGGGGGGGGGGGGGGGGGGGGGCATGAGCCGGGGGATGCAAGAGCTATGGGCTGTGTGTGTGCTAAGTGGTGGAAATGTGCAAAGTCAGTATGGTGTGTGTTCAAAGTTCTGATGGCATTTGAATAGAAACTCCTCCTGAGTCTTTCAGTCCTAGCCAAGTGGTTGCGTAGGCGTCTTCTAGACTTCAGTGGTTTAAGGAGTGCATTTCCAGGATGATAGGTGTCCTTCAAAATCTTTTGGGCCCTTAAAAGTGCTCTTCAGGAATATATGTCTTGCAGAGCAGGGAGTGGAGTTCTGATGGTGCGTTCAGCTGAGCGTACTACTCTCTGCAGTACCACAATCTTTGGCCGTGGAGTTCCCATACCAGGTGATGATGCTACCTGTTAGTACACTCTCTATGGCTGAAGTGTAGGCCTTTAGGACAGATGAAGACACCTTGAATTTCCTTAGTTGACGAAAGAAGAAGACTCGTTGTCTGGACTTCTTCAGTACATATCGAGTGTTAACAGTCCATGTAAGATCTTCAGTGATGTGGACACCAAGATATTTAAAACTTGTGACTCTCTGCAGGTTGCCCGCTGATCATTAGTGGAGTATAACTGCTACTCCGCTGCCTCCTATAATCCACCACCATTTCCTTTGTTTTACTGACATTCAGTGTCAAGCTGTTGGACTGACACCACTGTGCCATGTTTTCAACTTGATCTAAGTAGTCATTGCTGATTAAGCCCATGACCACCTTCTACAGGGGTGCTATTGAGAGCATCCTTACCAGCAGCCTCTCTGTCTGGCACGGCAGCTGCTCAGCTGCGGACAAGAAGGCTTTACAGAGGGTGGTGAGGACTGCAGAAAAGATCATCAGATCACCCCAACCAACCATTCAGGACCTATACACATCACACTGTTCCAAGAGAGCCACCAATATCATTAAGGACACCACCCACCCAGCACACAAACTGTTTGCCCTCTTACTATCTGGAAAGCGCTACCACAGCATGCGGTGCCACACAAATAGACTGAGAAACAGCTTCTTTCCACAGGCCATCAGGCTACTCAACACAATGAAGAAGATTCCATGAACATGTTACTGACATCCACACACTGATGTCCATGCTGCTTTTACACTTGCACTTTACCAACTGCACCTTCACTTTTTGCACCTTACATATTGCACATTTCACTTTTTTCTTTGTCACCTACACCAGCTACCAAGAAGAGCTACCTCGAACTTTCCTTGGAAGCGTATATGTTTATCTGAATGTCTTATGTCTATTTATTGTGGATGTCTGTGCACACTTCATGTGTGAGTGTGTGGGTGTGTGTCTGTGTGTGTGTGTGCACGTGCGTGTATGTAGTTCAAATTGCACATTTGGTGTCTGGTGAAACGCAATTTCAGTCCTCTGTGTAATTCCTGTTACATAGTGAATTGACAATAAAGTACACTTTGACTTTGACTTTGACCACAGTGTCATCAGCAAACTTGACAATGGAGGTGTGACTACTGCTGGCTTTGCAGTCATAAGTGTAGATGTTGTACAGTAGACGACTCAAAACCCAGCCTTGGGGAGCTCCAGTACTGATGGTTGATGTGTCAGATGTCCTACTCTAACCACTTGTGAATATTTGGCAAGAAAGTCAAGTCTCCAGTGACATAGTTGGGTGTTCGGTCCCAAGGCCTTCATCTATACACCCTCCCCTGGGGCGGCCCTGCTGAGGTGATCAGTTGGGTTATGTTTTTCTCCAAGAAGACCTAATAGATTCTGAGGAACCTATCCTACCCTATCCTATCCTATGTTTGAGTTTGTTGTCTAGTAGTCTAATTCTGTGAAAATTCCAGGATTCAATAATGAACTGGATCTACAGGTGTTTCAGGCCTATACAGTATACACCCTCCTCTGAGCAGTCTCACTTAAGGTGATCCTTATAGTGTGTCCAGTATCCAATTAGTCGTTATTGTCCTCTAAGAAGTCCTACTTTGGTAGATGTGAAATGGGTAATGGTCTGTACATAAAGCTAATGCTAAAGCTAATGCTTCCGCTAATGCTAGGCACAGCAGATGACCCTCCAGGCCATGACGATTTCACAGCAACAGGCTCAGGAACAGCAGCAGGAACAGCAGAGGCGACAGAGGCAACGACAGCGACAGGAGGAGAGACAAGAAAGCCCTCCCCGTCCCCGTCAACAGCCTGTGGTACAGATCCCAAAGTCCCCTCCTGTCAGGAAGGAGCCTACACCACCTCCACCACCACCTAATCCCCCCAGTCCCCAAGCAAAGCATCACACTCCAGAGGTAACTGCCATGATGCTTGGTGTGTGTGTGTGTCTGCAGGTGTTTCACTATGTTTAAAAAAATACATACTAAACTGGGTGCAGGGTTCAGTAGCTTTACACTGTCCACATCTCTTAAACAGATTTCCAAAATGACACCTATTCCAATTTAGGCAGCATCCTTTAACACTAGAAGTCCCAGAGAGGGGCCATTTGGCCTTTTTACCTAGAAAACCCACAAGAGGGCCAATTGGCCCCAAGTTCCCCCTGTGGACACTCATTTTGTTATGGAAATGTGGCTGTTAGTGGCACACGGCCGGAGCCACTTGAACCTGTGTGGGGGAGGGGACACACCTTACAGCTCAGGAGGTTCTTTTGAGAGCAAGCTTTAGTTCTGAGATGGATAAATACCTCAGTGAACATAGCCATAAAGACTTAAACTGGACTATGAGCTGTATGCAGTGGAAAGGATCATCAGGAAGGAAGGGATCAACACACTGACATTTATTGTTAAAAAAAAAAACAAAACAAAACATATTTACAAAGAATGAAAAAGCAACTTTTTTCCCAGTTTTGGTGTGGAGGGTTGTTGCAGAAGTAATTGTTATTTTTGTGTGCCAAAAATAGTTTAAAAAAAAAAGAAAGAAACCCAACATTTTTTACAAAGAATGAAAAACCATACATTATGAGTGAAATACATTTGAGCAGTGACTCACAATTGTGGCACTGCCATTGCTCCTTTCAGCATTTCCCACATGTATATCGGTAGCAGTCAACACAACGCACAGTTGCATGATTGTCCTTACATTTAATTTTAGCCTGACACTTGGCTCTTTTTCCTAGTTGTGGTGTGGAGGGTTGTTGCCGAAATAATTACATTCTCACATTCACACAGAAGTAGCCAACATGACTTCACCACTATAAGGTCTGAGCCCCTCACCCCACACACTGCCACTAACAGCGTCATTACCATAACAAAATGAGTGATTAGTGTATTCGGGAAAAGCGGTCGAGCCAAATGGCCTCTATGTGGGTCTTCTAGGTAGACAGAAAAATGCTGGGACTTCTAGTGTTAAAGCAGGGCTGATGAATTGACATGAATAAGTAAAAAGGTGATGAGCAAAAATACCACTACCGTATATAACATTTGATTGGGTGGGCAACCTTCAGTCCCCTTAACCACACAACCACACCACACAATTTTGCAAAGGCCATGTGTTCATGAAACTGGTGAGTTATTATTGATTTTTCCCTCGTCATAAACACACTTTTTGGATAGCTTCATTTTTCATTTAACTGGCACAGGGATTTTCATTGACAAAACCTGAACCCTTTTTACAACTCTAAGACCAAGCTAGCCTCTCATCGGGAGCCAAGACTGGACTGATTGTGGGGAAAAAGCCACCTTCCAATCGATCTATCCATCTATCATCTCACACAGACGTTCATGTCAAAGCACACACTATACAGGGAAAGTTGCATGGAGGTTCTAGCTGGCTAAAGTGTAAAACTGCGACACAAGTCCAGTGTTATACTTTTTTAAATTGTTAAGCTGACTTTGTGCCCCTTTGGTTTTTATTGGTGTATTGCAGCATGCAATCATTCTGATAGTGGTGAACCTAAAACAAACCCTACGCTGAACCCTGCTTCATAAAAAACAACAGGACAATGGAGACAAAACATCAAGTTTTGAGATTGTTTTGCTCTGCTTGCTTGATGTTAACTCAGTGCTGTGTTATGACTGTTACATAACTGTGTTTTATGTGGTTATGTTTCACAGCCAGAAACAGATCTTTTAAACCCTGAAGAGGAGCTTGAATCCTTCAACGAGAAGAGAGAGTTCTTCCAGAGGATTGGTGAGAGGATACACATGAGAAGATATCTAAATATTAATCCAGCTAAAAGCTACTTCAAACCAGACTTTTCTCTCTCCAGGTTCCCAGGATACTAAGGCAAAGCCAGCACCCAAGCCTGCAAAACCTTTATATGCTACCCCACCTCCACCAAAACCCAAACCCAAACCTCCGTCTCCAGTTACAGAAGGTTGGCACCACTGTCCTTTACTTTTAGTCAGCCTTTTCAGCGTTCTCTCTAATTTCTAGTTCCTCCCATTTAAGTAACTCCATTTGTGACAGAGATTACCCTGGACGGTTCAGCCCCACCTCGGTTTGGGAGGAAGATGTTCTACCAAGTGAGCTGATAGCCAGGCTATTAGCTGAGTCTGTATGGTATCTTCTTGAGGCGTCGTGAGGGTGGTTTACTAACGTTATAAAGCGGAGCTGTGCTAGCTGACTTCCTGTTCAGTTAGCAGTGGAAAATGTGGAAACTTATTGACCAACATGCCTGAATATACTAGCCTGGCTATAGGCCTGTCTATGCACTTCCAGTTGATTATCATCTCCCTACAGTCGTAGTCTGAGTTTCCTTCAGTTGAAATGGTTATCTGCGGTGGTAGATTTACAGCGTTCAATCAGTGAACAGAGGGAGTATTCATGAGCGATGACTCTGACTTTGTGTGCTACATTTGAACTGTACCCTGCATCCTTCACAGTCTGGCGTATTGCATATGTCACTGCCAGATGTTACCAATTTGGTAAAGGCAGAGCCAATTGTTTTAAAGTTCAGCAGAGTCTATACCTCCAGAAAGTAATCATTTCTCGTACAGAGCCAGACTCTCTGTACGAAATACAGTGTAGTACAAGGGGCTGGTTTTATTACCAGGCTATGAAAATACTACATCACATCAAAATGTCCAAATTGTATTAGTCATTTAGTCATAAAATGCTGTTGGAGGGCATTCCAAGGACCTAAAAAGTCTAATGTCACTAACTTCCCACTAACTTGCACTCATCTATGTCTCACAGAAAAGCCTGCTGTAGAAAAGCCAGTCCCAAGAAAGCCTACTCCAGAACCTGCATACGAACCTGAACGACCAATTCCTAGATGTGCTTCACCAATGCCAGAGCCTAGCCACAACATCCGTGAGATCATCAAGCAATACCAAAACCGCCCTGCTCCTGAGCCCAAGGGATTTGAGCCTGTGAGGTAGGGTGGAACAAACATGAAGCAGTTCATTGTGTATGTTGTGAAGTACAGATGTTTTTTTCTCGCATGGTATCAGTGTGTTTAGCGTAGTCTGCTGTTGTGGGACTGAAAAGGCTTCATCAATTTCAGAGTACCTGCCAAGTCCTTTGTGAAAAAGAATGACCCCAAAGAGGAAGCACTTGCCATTCTCCGAGCCAAAGGTCCAGTTGCACAAGAAAAGGTAATGGGAATTACTAATACGGTTCTCACATTAAAAATTGCCTTTGAGTTTGTGTAGTTTTAATGTAATTTGTTTTTTAGAAACAGTGGACACGTCCACCGCCACAGCCCAAGGTGGAAAAGCCCCCACCAACTCCACCAGCTCCACCCCCTTCTCAACCCCCAGCACCTCGCTCCATCTCCAACAGCATGAAGCAGAAGCAGCGCTCACTGGCTGATCTCTTTGGGTCACAACGTACGCAACCACCACTTCCGTCCCCTCCTGAATATCCTCCACTCCCACCTCCCACTCCTGACATTCCAGAACCACCCCCTATGGCTGCACCTACGCTCAGTGAGTAGATTATGTTGTACTTTTAGTTACAGTGCCATGTAAATGTCTGGACACCCCAATTATATAAATATATATATATATAGTACTATGCAAAAGTCTTAGGCATGTGTGAAAAAATGCTGTCAACTAGGAATGCCTTCAAAAATGGAAGTGTTAATCATTTATGTTCATCAATTAACAAAATGCAGTGACCGAACAAAAGAGAAACCTAAATCAAATCAATATTTGGTGTGAACACCCTTTGCCTTTAAAAGAGCATCAATTCTTCGAGGTCTATTGCATAGTTTTTGAAGGAACTTGGCTGATAGCTTGCGCAAAACATCTTGAAGAACTACCACAGATCTTCTGTGGATGTATGCTTCCTGACATATACAACCAATTTGGTGTAATTGGTTGATTATACACTTGACTATAATCTTGCAAAATCCCTGACATTGTGTGCCAGATCATCTGTGCCCAGTGGAGCATCAATGTCTCGGATGGAGAAGAACAGTTTGCAATGTTTGCGAATAAATCCACCCCCGCTCCACCTCGTAATGCGAATAAATCCACCTGTGCTTGCCAAAACGTTCCCATACACGCTCGATTATCCGAAAGCGACTCCTTGAGTGCCCCTTGCAGCCCCTTGCAGCGCCCCTTGCAGACCCCCTTGATGATTTATGTAGTCAGCAGTATGGAGCTTTGCTACGTCTGTAGGGCTCGGACACAAGAAGAGGAGACCGTTACCTGTCGGTTCATGTGCGCTCTGTGCGCAGAAAGAGCAAGAACACCCATGTCTGCATGTCTCTCATAAGCAGTTGTCCCAGTGGTACTACCGCTATCATAGATACCTAGACCCAGAAGGCGAAGGCAAATGCCAAATCTGACCTTCTGTCCTAGTCGAAAAGTCAAGAGACATTTGTGAAATGATTCCATTTGTTGCAGTGTGAGTTTGGCCTGGAACATGGTGAAGTCCATGTATTGTCTGAGCTGGGGTTAACACAATTTTCTGGTAGTATATCAGAAAGCCCAAAGACTCTAGATGACTGTGGAATATTTGTGTGTGCACTCCACAGCCTGCTGCACTGACGGAGCACATAGCAGGTAATCGTGAATTGTGAATTGCGACGTGGAAATACGCCTCCCGATTTCATGGACACAAGGAGTTGCTTTGGCGTCAACATTTTGAAAGAGTATGTGACGGTTCAACGCTCTCAGGTCCAAGATGGGGTGTGACCCACCATCTTTTCTTGGGACAATGAAATATCTGCTGTAGAATCCCAACCGTGCTTTGTTTGGGGGGACTACTTTTACAGCGTTTAGCTGGCGAAGAGAGTCTATCTCCTCTCTCAGCATCTCTACATGTATGACAGCCATTCCTTTCCAGTGTCAGTTGAACTTGGAATTTGGGAGAAATGTTGTCAGTAGTTTACAGAATAAAACAAAACATGTTCCCTTTACTCAAACATATACATAGAAATAGTTCAATCAGAGAAACAGATAATTTTACAGTGGTCTCTTAATTTTTTTCCAGAGCTGTATTCTGTATCCTTGTGTGATCGTAGACAGAACCCAAGGGGAGCACATCATGTTCACCGTGGAGGAGAAAAGCACTCTGCGCACAGTTTTATTTTTGTCAACAAGGAAAAAGTGCTTGTGAACTTCCCCAGAGCCAAACACGTGGATATGGGGGAAACCTTTTGTAAACCCAGAGGTGGGACCATGGGTATGTGTGTAAATAAGGGATAAGTGCTTGTGAGACAGTGGGTTTTTATTAACTACCCCAGTGCTGAGCGTGGGGGTGTCCTGACTTTGTGCCGGACAGGGCATGTCACTGCCAGTCCAACATCATGCAGTTTGGAGAGAGGGCAGCCCTCCAGGTAGGCTGAGTTCTTTTTGTTGGCCGCTGGGTGCAGAACTCAGGTCACACTAGCATTGGGCTGGATGGTGGGACGATGTACCCATGTGCCCTGGACCACCGTTGACTGAGGAGGTGACTGAGCAGGGCGAGTCACCAGTGCCTGGTTCCGTCTAGCCATGGCTCACTGACCTAGCAGTCATCAGCTGGGGAGGGTAAGGACATTGCACAGTCTGCATTGGTGGTGGAGCCAGTTTGCCAGGGGGAAGGTAGCCGAATACCTCGTTCTCCTTTTTCTTTGACTCACATCGGACCTGCACCTCAGAGCCAAACAAGCCAGTCGGATCCTCTGGGGCATCCAAAAAAGCGTCCGATCTTTGACGAATTTTAGACAGGTTGAGGCAAAGATGCTTCTGGGCTACCAATGTCAGACCCATCCTATGGCCTGGGTAGAGCAGCGCATGGATCTCATGACAAAAACCATCACCATCCGTAACTCGGTCCATAACTCACAGGTTTGCCATCATGAATTGCCGCTCCGACCTCTGCCTGTAGCTCGGACCACATATGCGAGAAGCAGCGATACTGTGTTCTGGGCACGAGCAGCCTGAAGCAAATCACTGTCCCCGCACTCCATTCTTTCATCCTCCTCTCCTGATGAACCGTCCTCCGCATCCACAGCAGTGGCCGGAGTGGGGGTGGCTGCAAGTGACCCACCGTAGTGCCGGACCGCCTAAGGATTTGTGCCTCATTGTCCTCACTCATGACCATCTCGGAGAGTAAGGGGTCTGAGTTCACCAGTACCAGAGGCTTGAGTGGTAATACGAAGTATGCAAAGTGTTGCTGCAGAGGTCTAAGCACGAGGCGAGAACACGCAGCACATCCTTGAGGGTTCCCCCTCATATTGGACACGAGACGCTGCGTCAATGACGCTATGGAAAAGAGCCCTATCAGGGCGACTGCCAGAGCTGTATAACACCAAGAGCCAATCGTCTCAACCATTAACGACAACTTCTTTCACGACTTTCGTTGGATTTTCATTACTTCTTTGACGGCTATGCCAGGGAAGAAGACGAAGAGATCGAGTCCTCCGGAACAGGAAAGGGAGCCCGCCACCAGTGTGTTTTCTCGATGGAAGAGAATGTCTTGACGAAGACCTGAGTGGTGCCTTCGTGTTTAAACACGACGAGGCAGACCCCCCACTAGATCCTGACACGGAGTGAAGAGGCGTCTCAACCCCGGCCAACTCCGAAGAAGGCTAATCCTAAAGCGGAGCTTTATAAGGGTGCTAAAACACGCGGCTGAATTGCTGGAGCTGGAGTGGCTGGAGGCTACACCGCCCACCCCCTCCCGCATTGACGACCGTTTTCTAGTGAAGAAAAAGGTAGAGGAGGATGCTAGAGCACTCTTCTTCCCTGAGGTTTAGCAGGAACTCGTGAAGTCTTGGAAAGCCCCGTACACCGCACGAGTCCCCGTCCAGGGCATCGCCGCCTACACAAACTTGGACAGCATTGTTGAACACAGCTACACCACGATCCCATTATTGGAGGATTCCATGGCTGCACACCTGTGCCCTGCCGCGGCCCCACAATGGAAGTCGAAACCTCTTCTGCAGTCAAAGCCATGCAGGACCACATCCTCTGTTGTGCAGAAAGCCTATGCCACCACGGGACAGGCAGAGGCTGCACTAAACATGATGGCTGTGCTACAGGCATATCAGGCGGAAATGTTAAAGCGGCTGGCGAAGGGTAACTTAGAGGAAAGAGATGACTCGCTGGATGAGTTACGGCGATCGACTGACTTAGCACTGCAAGCTACGAAGTGTGCAGCTCAAGGAACAGGCAGAACCACGTCCAGTCTTGTCGTACTTGAATGGCACTTGTGGCTAAACCTGACCCAGATACCCGACCGTGACAAATCTTTTCTCCTAGATTCCCCTTTATCAATGACCGGGCTCTTTGGAAAGGCCATCTCTGTCTTAATGGATAAGCACAAAGCCACACAGAAACAATATCCCAATATGTGCTACCCGGCGACAACATTCTCCTTTCCACCCAAGAGGTGAATATAGTAGACCTCCAGCCCCCCGATTAAACCCCACACATTCACAGAACTCAACCGCCTCCTACACACCCAGTGACGGTGACAGACATGCAGCAGGGCCACCTCCGCGGAGTAACCCTCCCAAGCTCACCACTGACAGAGGATGGGCGCAAAACGAGTTCAAACCCGGAGTGAGGATGCCTCCTCGTCCTGATCATGGTCGGCAGCGCCCACAGCGGCCCTGACGTACCGAACCACGGCAAGAGGAAGGGGGAGCAGCCAACAATGTCATGATCACACTGTGCAAAAAAGCTACAGGGATAGGCCGAACGCCCTCCCTCTTCCCTCACACACAACCCGGAAACTTTTGATGCTCTGCCTCAGACATGGCACGGTTCTCCAAGTCCCTCTCTTCTCACACACAAACCAGAGACTTCCATTATTCTGCCACTGGCATGACTTGGTCCTCAGTTCCAAGCACTCAAGAGCATTCAGTCCCAACACTATCAGTTCCAAGCACTCACAAATGCAAATGTGTCTCCTCTTTGTCAACATTTACATTATTGGTGACCGGTGGTAAAAGATTCTCCCTGGGTTGTAAAAATAGTAGAGAATGGGTGCACTCTGCAATTCGCACATCGCCCCCCAAAATAAAATAAAAAATCATCAGCAATAGGCCTTTCTGCCCTAAAGGCACGTATCTTAAGTCAAGAGATACAGTAGGGAACTAGATGCTGCTTCCCATTGTGGTGCGTGGCCTTGGAGTCACGGTGAAGCAATGCCATTTGAGGACACACACAGCATGTAGCAGGAGTATATAGACAGGGGGCTGTCCTATGTTTTACATCAGGGGTATTCAATTAAAAGTCACCGAGGTCCGGTTATTACATTTTGCCCAAGTAGAAGGTCCGAGCCAAAGTCCCGCATGTCCACATTTTCAAAAGGTAACAATATTTATTTTTAATTTCAAATGCAGGAAATAAGATGACATATTCCAGCCTACCTCTTTTATCATAAATAAAAGTAGTCCCATGCAGTCAAATAAGTTTAAGGCCTTTACTTCAAATTAACCAAAAGGGAAACCTCAGAATAAAATAAATAATAGTGTAAACTGAGTGGAACTCTTTTTTTCTATAATGCAAGAGGTCCATGCCTGAAGAACTGAAGGCCTGTTCAAGTAAAAAAGTAAACTTAGGAAACATTAACTAAATGAACTCACTGAATGTTTTTTTTATGTTGCCCTAAAATCCATGCTATCTTAAAGCGCACTCATTTGCACGTTGTTGGGCTGTGAATGTGTGTGTGATAAGTCAGGCTGATGTAGCACAGTGGTTCTGAAACTTTTTGTCTGGCGACTCCACAAAAAAAAACGTGGCGACACCACGTTTGCCCCAAACCCCTTGTAATTGCATTGGGCAGGCTGGACCTGTCCAATCTTTAGGCTGGCTAATAGCACAAGAAATATGGCTAGTAGTGTTTTTTGTTTTGAGAGCAGCAAATTACATTGTTTCAGAGGCGTGTAGGGGCTCTCACCCAGAAATTTTGCTATAAATTATATGTAATTTCGGTGCGTTTTTACAGGCTCTTAGATCTATAGAAATGTATTTTCAATTGTATCTATAGAAATAGGCTTAGCATTTAATTCAATGGCTTAATTGGTCGTCACTTAAAAGCATAGTGATTTAGTGAAACTAAAATGTCAATGCAACACCATCACAAAAACTAGGTAATTTTAACTCCTCCTGCCCCTGCCACTCCAGCGCTGAGAGAACGAGAACTATGACATGCTACAGACTGAACAACAGCACAATAGCAGTTTTGCTAGTTGTGCTAACTTCAATATGAAGCTATAAGCAGGTTGTGGATGAACGACAACAAGGACCATAGCAACAACATCTACAAAAATACTTCAGTCAGTGTTACTTAGCAAACTTAAAGGCAACGTTAAGTAGTTTAGCAAATTAATCGTAACCTTATGGAAAACCAACATTACCCAACCAACGCTGCCCTCAACTTGTCAGAGAAGTTATATTCTATCTGCCACTTTCTCTTTCCCTCTTGTCTTTTTTAACACCGTGGGTGTGACCCAGAACGTTTATTCATGGTTGTTTTCTCCATCATGACTATGCCAGAGTGGAGAGCAGACTGCATATAAAACGAGTCATTTGGCAGCCAGCGCTCACAAGCCCACCGTCTCAACATTCCAAAATAAAATGTTGAACCGCTAACCAAAACTGTAGCCTACAAGAAGCAGTGAATCGCTGTCTAAATTAGTCAAAATTAATTTCAATACACACAGATTAATGCCATAGCCATGTTTAACCAATAAACACAAAGGTAATATAAACAAACAGGCATTTATCTGTCATTTGTCAGTCTCTCTATGCGACGCATGTTGCATACCCTTCGTTTGCCCTCAGCTGGGACTACGCGAGATAAGTTCATGAGCTCAAAGGAGCTGTGTTTCGTCTCATAGAGGCGCTTCACATTCCCGCTTTTAATCAATGCCACGGTCTCAGAGAATATGAGGCAGACAGGCTTGGAACTGCTGACCGGGAGTATGAACATATATATTTTGCTGTCTATTCGTCTTTAAATCAACAGTTTTCAGTGTCTTTCAGGGTCTTTTCAGTTTCTCCTTTTCGAGCAAGCCATGTCTCAGTGGTATTTAGCCTTGCTTTCTTCCTGCTGAGTTTGCATAAGGCATTGTATTCTAATATGATGCGATGAGGCTCTGTGGCCAACAACAACAAACAGATGTTTCCAAGCTGTATCATTGACTACCAGCGCTACATTGCAGTACTAGCAGCGCCTGCTGTAAATAACCACGACCGTTCAAAACCGCTCCATGAAAATGACACTACTTATTTTAGCATTGTTCACGGGTCCGGATAGAACCATCTCCCGGTCCGGATCCGGACCGGAGTCCGCTATTCCGTGATACCCGTCTTACGTGCTTTGAGGCGATTAGCTCTTGGTGTTATACAGCTTCAGCAGTCGCCTTGATGGGGCTCTTTCCCATTGCGTCATTGATGCAGCATCTCGTTTCCTCATTCGGGGTTAGTCTTAGTAACCTAGACGTTTTCCAGGTCCTCTCGGGCATGCTGGAGACCCAAGCAGGAGACGCAGACATGGTGATGGTCTTTCCTCTCGATCGACTGACCACATGTGTTGTGGTGTGCAAGGGCGTAGAATTGGAATGGACGGAGGTGACGCGTCCCCACCAATATCCAGCAATCATTGATTTGTCTCCACCAATAATTTGAGCCCCAACACAAAAAAAAGGCGGCACAGAAATGGTTAAATTGCGTTCTCTACTGAAGTTCTAACACATATGGTCAATTGATTGGCTATGTCCTGCTTTCACGTGAGACTCGGTTTGGTGCCAAAACTAGAAGCAGAACGTATCCAAAGCGAGTGGCGAGTAAACAAGCTTAAAGTGGAGAGCAATGGCAGCTAAAAAGAAGAAGGTGGACATAAGGAGCTACTGTAAGTCAGAAAGTCAAGATCACTACTGAAATGAGTCCCCTAACAACGTTAACAACGTTAATGACAACTAGGCTTTGGCACACAGCATGCCAACAGCAGGCTAAAATCGTCTGTAGCAGCTATTCATAACATGCACAACAAAAATGCCAGCTGTTAGTTTTCTTACGGATATTATTTATATGTCAATTGTTAAATTGACATGTTTAACGTTAGACCTTTGGTGACACCATAGTTTACAAAGAACGCACAGTACTTGTGCATGTAGGAAGAGCACCTTAGGGAGAAACTATAGCTATTACACCTACCCCTACACTATCTATAACCAAGTAAATAGTTCAGGCTGTTAGTCCCTACTCCCAGGTGTAACACGCACAACTGGCCGCTGACTACAGCTATTCACGCAACCTCATGTGAGCTGTACAGGACAGAGCAGCTGAGGGGATGGCCAACTGGAGCTGTACAGACAGATGCTCAACAAGGGTTAACCTGAACCAGCCGGCTACCGTTACAGTGACTGGGGCTGCTGGGGCCGTTTACATGATCCACTCAGCAGCACCTACCTATCGCTTTCCCCCATGGCTTTCACCATGCCACTATCTATAACCAAGTAAATAGTTCAGGCTGTTAGTCCCTACTCCCAGGTGTAACACGCACAACTGGCCGCTGACTACAGCTATTCACGCAACCTCATGTGAGCTGTACAGGACAGAGCAGCTGAGGGGATGGCCAACTGGAGCCGTACAGACAGATGCTCAACAAGGGTTAACCTAAACCAGCCGGCTACCGTTACAGTGACTGGGGCTGCTGGGGCCGTTTACATGATCCACTCAGGAGCACCTACCTATCGCTTTCCCCCATGGCTTTCACCATGCCAACAACATGCATCTCATCCAGGACCACTGGCAAGCCTTTGCAGTTTCCTCCAACATTTCCTTAACAATTAAAACAAATAAATAAATAAATAAATAAATAAATAAATAAAAATACAAGACACTTGCACATGTGGGGAGAGCACCCATTGTACCACACTTCAGGCTTTCCTAACTACAGCCATTACAATTATCCATACACTATGTGGGACACATCCTCAGCAGTGTACCTCAGGATCAACGGGTGTTTCGGGCCTTTACTCACTGTACACCCTCCCCTGAGGCGGCCCCACTAAAGGTGATCAATCCTTTAGCGTGTGTCCACAGTTTAGCTACCTGCTACCCAAATTTCCAAAATGTACTTCCACAATTCACTTACAACCACAGTTTACTTCCAAAATTTACTACTTACTGCTCATTACCAACTGTTTGCACGACTTCCAAAGTTTTACTTACAAAATTAACTACAACCACAATTTACTTCCAAAATGACCTGCTTACTTACTAATTAGGACTTGTTATCGAATATTTGCACTTTACCACCATTTTACCACAGATACTATCACTTTGCAGTCACTAACGCATATGCCATTACACAAACGACCCTGCCAATGCTAGTTCTAAAGACAATTCTACCCACTGACTTAACATTAAATGTATACACCTCTTGAATCTAATGGTGTCTAATGCTCAGCTATCCCGTGTTCCATACACCTCAAAACCCCGGGAAACTTGGCCACTCTGTATCCCAATACACCGCACGATCCCAGAGAGCCTGATTCTAAGCTGCCCATGTGTGTGATGGCTGCCATTTATAGGCCTCTTCTTCTGTGTTTCTATTGACCCACCAAACGCACTACTGCCATCTGCTGGTCTGGGGTGCCCATCCTTATCTGCACAAACAGCCCTAGGTTGCACTAATCTCCACCTCCTCGGTAGCACACTGGCTAAGGCACTCGACCCACACCTGGAGGGCCCGGGCTCGAAACCCTCCACCGCCCCATTCAAACATGGCAACCCTACTGCTTACCCCAGGCAGAGATCGCCCTTCTCATCCAGATCCAATTACTAGTCCTAGCTGCTTCCTCTGACATCTCCCTAACAGTTTTACGTAGATTCTTACCACCAACCCCAAGCTCCCCTAGCAATGAAATGACTGACATCCCTACAAACCCTCTACAACCCACTTCTTCTACTGGAAATACTCTTGCCCTCCATCCTTTCTGCTCTGCTTCCAATCTCAACTCTTCATACTTAAGCTTTTTCCTTTCATATGCTTCCTCTAGGGAGCTTTCCCATGGGACAGTGAGTTCAATAAAATACACTACCTGTTGGCTGGTCGACCAATAGACTATGTCTGGCCTCAAGTTAGTGGCAACTATTTCTTGAGGGACCACCAACTTTCCACCTACATCTACAAGTATCTGCCAATCCTTTGCTTCCTGTGTAGTACTCCTTGACTTTGCGGCTCTCTTACTTTTCTCACCCTCCCGCACAAACTGGATACCTTTTTTATGACTACCTTCTGCATTTACCTGCTGCCTCCTACTCTCAATTCCGGCTGCTAAGCATTTTAATACTTGGTTGTGACGCCACGTATAGCGACCCTGTGCCAAGCTAACTTTACAGCCAGATAGTATATGTCTCAATGTGGCTACACCTGAACAGAGTGTGCATGACGGATCCCCATCTGTCCAGATTCTCAGGTTATCTGGCGATGGGAGCACGTCGTACGTCACTCCCAATAAAAACTTTAGCCTGTTAGACTCCATACTACACAAATCCCTCCAAGAAACCTGTTTTCTATCTACTCCCTTCCAATTCAACCACTGGCCCTGCTTTGCTAGTGACACAGCTTTTACCTGTCTACTAGCTTCTTCTTGCCTGCGTATCTGCTCTACAACCAATCTCCTTTTCTCCTTCTGATCTGCCTTTCTCCACATTGGCTTCCCTGATGTACGCCCCAAGCCTCCCCGCCCAATCTGGACATTCCCCACTATCTCTCCATGTCTAAGGGCTGCCTCTGCCTCCTGCACTGCTACCTTTGGTTTCCACTTTCTCCCTTTGCTCGGGTTAGGAGCCAGACCACTGACTATCCTGTCCTTGCTCCCTGTTAACAACAGCTCTGTCCTAACCTTAGCACACTTAAATTCCTCTACCAGATTATTTATTGGCAGCTGCAGTATGCCCTTCCCATACAGAGCTACACTGCTTAGGCACCGTGGAACCCCTAACCACTTTTTAGCGTATGAATTAACCACCCTTTCTAGCTTCTCTACTTTTGATAGTAGATGGTACTTCATACACTGACATGGGCCACATTACTCTAGGGAACAGTCCAAATTGCATGCACCACAATTTCAGCTTTCCTGGTAGCCCTGACCTGTCAATTTTTTCCAATCCCTCCACCACGTCTTTTCTAAGCTGCTCTACCTGCTCTCGATCACTCAGGTCTGCATTATACCACCTCCCCAGGCTTTTCACTGGTCTCACCCTGATGGATGGGATTTCCTCACCTTCCACCGTGAACTTCTGCTCTACCACTTTTCCCTTGGTGACTGAGATACTCCTTGACTTACTAGGCTTTATCCTCATCCTCGCCCACCTGAGATTTGTATTTATCCTTTCTAACAACCTTTTTGTACATGGCACCGTTGTTGTTAACAGAGTCATGTCATCCATGAAAGCTCTAATTGGCGGGAGACGCAGTCCCTCCCGACGCCTTCCCCCGCCCACCACCCACTTAGAAGCTCTTATTACCATTTCCATTGCCATTGTAAAAGCAAGTGGTGAGATCGTACACCCCGCTATAATGCCTACTTCTAGCTTCTGCCAGTCGGATACAAACTCCCCTGTACCTATACACAATCTAATATCTTTATTATTCCTTCATTATATTCACAATCTCAACTGGCACTCTAAAGTATTCACAAGCACTCCAAATCAGACTATGCGGCACCAAGCCAAAAGCATTAGCTAGGTCCAAAAAAACGACATGAAGCTCCCTACCCTCTTACTTTGCTGTCTGAATTTGGTGCCAAATTACACTAGTGTGTTCAATGCATCCAGCAAAACCTGGTATTCCTGCCTTCTGCACTGTTGTGTCAATTAACCCATTCTTTTCCAAATACTGCACAAGTCTCTTAGCCACTATACTGAAGAAGATTTTTCCCTCCACATTAAGCAAAGAGATCATACTAAACTAGTCTATTCTAACAGACTCTTTTTCTTTTGGAATCAACACACCCCCTGCCCTGCACCATGCTGTTGGAATGCTCTGCTTATGCCACACAACCTTAAACAACTTCCAGAGAAACCTAAGAACCCCTGGGGCATTCTTATATACCCGATATGGCACCCCATTAGGCCCTGGAGCTGATGAAGCCTTAGCTTTTCTCACCACAGCCTCTACCTCTTTCCACCTAGGTGGCACAACATCCATCTGACTTTCTATCTCCCCCAAAGGTGGCATGTCAGGCAGAAAACCTAATCCTCCCTCCCTCCCTGGATCTAAATGAGTTTTCCTCAAGTACTCCTCTACTTCCTCTTTTGAGGTTCTCAATATCCCTCCCTTTCCCTGGTTAAACAACCCTTTCACAAATTTAAAGGGGTCCTTATATAACTGTGTTCTTACCTGCTCCTTCTCTTTTCTCTTCCTTCTAAGATTCTCAGCTCTCCTAAGAGTTGCTAACCTACATCGTAACTCTTCCTGCAGGGCATCTATACCTTCTTTCTCCTCACTTGTGGCCCTTTTCCAATGTTTTCTTAGCTTCCTCCTTCTTAACACCAATTCACGAATGTCTTTCTGTCATTTCGACTGACAATGTTGTGCTGGCTCCCTTTTCCTTCTATCACTACTTCCAAACCTATCTAAGCCATAACTATAGACCACTTCCCCCATCCTTTCCAACTTTGCCGTGGCTGTCCATTTTAATCCTTCCAACACCATTACCAAGTCTCTGTCTACGGACTCCCAAGTCATTTTATCTTTCGCCTGTGGCCAACTAACCCTAGCTTTCTGCTCCCAGGCTTTCTCCCTTTTTGACTGGCTAGGCTCTCCTTCTCCCTCAGTCCCTCTGACCTCCTCCCTCTCTTCCAAGACTGGGTTTCTGATATCCTGCGAACTGTGGTTTTCTACCTGCCGCTGGACTTCAGCCGACTTACTCCGCAGACTTCTTAGAAAGTACTGCTCAATGCGGTTCCCCTGTCCCACTTTTCCTCCACACCCCTTCTTCCCCTGATGGATTTTAAGGCCTCTCACTGTTGTAATCTTCTGCCAGCCACAGGAACAAACCTGTACTTTCTTTTCTAATTTTTCTCTCATTACTCTTTCACTACTTTCTTCTTCCCTTTCAATTCCACCAGATAACCCCACCTCCCCATCCTCCCTTAAGTCGCTCGACCTTCTCATAGTCATTTCCGTTCCAGTATCTAAAGCCGTGAATCCTGCCTGTGAGTCATCTTCCACCCCTGCTCTCGCTGACTCTAGGGGTATATCTCTTGTATTAGACGTAGCAAAATGTGGACATGGCTCAGTTCAATGAACTTGCCACTGCTTATCTGGGGAGCTAACCCATATAAGCTCCAGTGGGGTCTATTCCCTCCTGTCAGCCGTCTTTCCAGTCTGTCACAAAGTCTTTCCCTTGTTGTCAGCTGCCCTGTTCACAGCAGTCACTAGCTATGCTAGACCAAAATAACTTTTTATTCGAATGGTAACTGCCTTTTCAGTGCACAAATTGTATAGAAAATGCACTCACTGTACAAACATTAATGATGATTTCAAGATCTGCATAGTTAGGGGGGATGGGGTAATAGGTCCCCACCAATGTCATGAGCAAATCTACGCCCCTGGTGGCATGGACAGCGTTTGAGACGTACTGGTGTTGGACGCATGGCGCGAGCCGAGGAGGTGAAGCAGTGTGACCGTAGGGAATGCTACAGATACATGGTAAGTAGTTAGCTCAAGGAGATGGCTAGCCTAAGCGGTCAAATTCCCGAACTGTCTTTATGTGAGGCTAGTTCTTAGCAAGTGGCGAAGAAAGGTCCTCACGGTAATCGTTATTTACCTTTTTTTTTTTCAAACGAGATCTAAAATATCTCAATGCTTTGAACGGCTGAGGATTTATCTCTTCCCCTGTGTGAGTGAAGATGCTTGAGCGGTCACGATATTTTTATAGGTAGCTGGGGCGCCTATGAGTGACAGTTCACTCTGACACTAAGCGTGCTTTAAAAGGCTTCAAGAACAGTTGCACGAGGGTGCTATACCCCATACAGTCACAGTCTGTGTCCAACGATTCGACCGAAAGAAAACGATCAGTTACTCTCACGTTAGGATCAGGGGTAGAAAAAATTAAAGTGACAGCTGCCTACAAACTATTGACTAAACAAACAAACAAAAAAAACTAGAAAAATGCTAATTACATTGCTGGAGTACACTTGTTTATTTTTATTGATATCCTAAATAGTTTATTATAAATGTCTGTTATTCTGTTATTTTGTTTATTGTACTACTACTGCAAGTACTACTACTGCTACTACTACTACTAATAATAATTCTTATAATAATAATAAGAAGAAAAAGAAGAAACAAGTCGATTGTACTACCTCTCCTCCTATTCTTCCTGCTGGTTCGTGTAAGTCAGTCGACGTGTGCGGACTTTCATCATGGCGGCGACGAGAAACTACAGCAAGGTACTGCCTGTTAAGACTGTTTTAATAATAAATGTTATGTATACTTACAAAGTTCTCAGTGCCTCGTTTTTAATGTCGGGGCCTTTGTTGTACTACCAATGGAGTGTGGAGTTTCTTCGAGCTGTTTTAATGGTTTAAAAATAGCGTAGTCGTCATGCTTCGTCTAAGGGCACCTACTACTTCCATTGTTAGCCTTCTGGGACAAACGATAAAAAATAGTTAAACTCTGAATGCAACAGGCTAAATCAATTTTGCTCCTCAGTACACATACCAACTCGGTATGATGTTTTAGCATGCCAATTTTCATTTTACACAGAAGTTCTCCTTTAAGAAGAGATCAGCTAAGAGGAAGCGTTACGATAAGTGTTTCCCAGACACCTTCTTAACGCCCTTCTTACCAACGTCTTAAGAACCGTCTTATCTGCCATCTTAACTGGAGCGCAATGAGCAATCGATCCCAGAATGGCCGATTGGAGCGCATAGTTACCGTGGTAAAATCAAAGATTCTAGAGCGCTACTCTAGAATCTTTGGTAAAATGCTCCCAACTGAAGTTGTTGTATGACACGTGGCATCTGACTGAACTCATCAATAAAATAACGGCTAAAAGTAATTTGTCGTCATACGCGCAAAAAAACAAATCCACACAAATAATAGTTACCGAAACACACAAAAACCGGGAAATAACAATGGAAACACAAAATGAAATCAGTATGACATTTCATTTCATGTGTATATTCTTATTTGTGTCATATAAATCTGCCGTATGAGGAGTAAATATGTGAAAAAAACAAGAAATTAGCATCCCCTTGTCATGAATGACAGGGAAAAGGGGGGAAACACGATCAGGAGAAATGGATGTACTGTATGAAGGTAGGATAGTGCCATATATCCAAAGAAGAGCAGACTATGATTTGCACTTGTAAAAACCGTAATTCACAATTTATGAATGCGCATCTCCGAGTTTGCACTTGTAACTTCAGATCTGCAAAGCTGCACAACAGGATTTGCGTGTGCAGATCTCCGAGTTTGCACGTGTAACTTCAGATCTGCAAAGCTGCTCAACAAGATTTGCATGTGCAGCTTCCTATTTGCTCGCTCAGTAGCGTCATCCTTCTCACGTGATTTTTGGCACGATTCGCTCGGATGGATAAATTTGTGCGCAGAGACCATGAGGAGTGCCTGTTCTACCGTCTTTCCAGTGGGTGGCAGTGTGGTCACTGGCCAGGAATCTTGGTCTGCGACACACATTTTTGCAAACTGCAAGCATGGAGGGAAGAGGTGTCCAACAACGTGTAAGTAACATTATGGTTTAAATGTGTAGTTAACAAACTCTGTAATAGTAATGTACACATAAGAGCAGCCTTAAAGAGAAAGCCTCTCAGGATAACTACCTTTCTCTTCAAGACTGCTCTTACATGTACATTACTTCACAAATAGGATAATTTCCCTAACTGTGTATATTACAGAGTTTGTTAACTACACATTTAAACCATAATGTTACTTACATGTTGTTGGACACCTCTTCCCTCCATGCTTGCAATTTGCAAAAATGTGTGTCGCCGTGTTGCAGACCAAGATTCCTGGCCAGTGACCACACTGCCACCCACTGGACAGACGGTAGAACAGGCACTCCTCATGGTCTCTGCGCGCAAATTTATCCATCCGAGCGAATCGTGCCAATAATCATGTGAGAAGGATGACGCTACTGAGCGAGCAAATAGGAAGCTGCACATGCAAATCTTGTTGTGCAGCTTTGCAGATCTGAAGTTACAAGTGCAAACTCGGAGATCTGCACACGCAAATCCTGTTGTGCAGCTTTGCAGATCTGAAGTTACAAGTGCAAACTCGGAGATGCGCATTCACAAATTGTGAATTACGGGTTTTACAAGTGCAAATCATAGTCTGCTCTTCTTTGGATATATGGCACTATCCTACCTTCATAGTACTGCATTAATATCTCCTTGCTTAGTATCACATTGCTTTACCTGCCCGAGGGGGTGCTGTTTTTGACTGTTTTGTCACTAAGGGTGTCAAGAACGCTCCAGACCTTCTTAGAGGTCCTTCATTTTGGGAAACCCGGTAGGTTCTTACAGGAGCCTTAAGAAGGGTCTAAAGAAGTTCTTAACGCTAAGAACTTCTTAACTGCATCTGGGAAGCCCGGCCAATATTGGTTGAGGCTACCCAATGATGGCAATGATAAAGCAAAGCGCATGGTATCAGATGTCATCGTGTCAGATGTCTTAATGTTGTCTATTTTGTGTGGCATTCATGTGGACAGCAAAGAAAGTATTTCATTGATTTGTCAAAAGAAGAGAGTCTTGCATCTGTGTTACTCCACATTTTCTGGAGGGTACACAATGCTATGGGGTTGTGTGGCGAGCAGAGGTAGTATAAACCTTGTCAAAGTTGACATGTGCATAGATTTCTAGCCTGGTAAAACAGCCCCTCGTACTATACTGCATTGCATACGGCTGTGCTTCCTCTGACATGGTTGTGTCAGGCAGAATCTTGCCTGACCAGTCAGCGAACATTACATTACATTACACTTAGCAGACGCTTTTATCCAAAGCGACTTACAAAAGGAGGACATAATAGCTAAGAGATGTGTAGAGAACATCGAAGGTACCTATGTAAAGAGATGGTTAGTAGAAATTAGTTTTGTTAGGAAGGAAAGCAGTCTTGGAAGAGAAGGGTCTTCACAAGCTTTTTGAAGGTCGAGAGGGATATTGCTGCTCTTGTAGTGACTGGTAGGTTGTTCCACCACTGAGGGACAACAACCGAGAAAAGCTTGGAGTGACCTCACTTTGTCTTAGGAGAGGGTACGGCCAGGCGGTTCGTATTTGAGGATCGCAGCACTCTGGACGGGATGTAAGCATTTAGTATGACGTTGAGATAGGTGGGGGCAGATCAGGAAGTGACTTTGTAGGCTAGAGTCAAAGCTTTGTGTTGAATTCTGGCAGCCACTGGGAGTCAGTGCAGGTTGATGAAAAGTGGAGTGACATGCATCCTTTTGGGTTGATTGAAAACCAGTCGTGCTGCTGCATTCTGGACCATTTGTAATGGTTTGATTGCACAAGCAGGAAGGCCAACCAGGAGGGCGTTGCAGTAGTCGAGGCGAGAAATGACCATAGCCTGTACCAGGAGCTGAGTAGCATGGGTCAGGTACGGTCTGATTTTTCTAATTTTTCTAGCTCTAGCGCCACTGGACTACAAAGATTGCTGACTAGGGCCTACAAGGACTGCCTACCTGTGTTCATGCAAGAGTCAGTCTGCTATTGTATTTATCTGCTCCGACACCACTAAACCGCAAGAAATGTTGTCTTGTAACAACCCTGCTAAACTGTAAAGCACTTTGAGTTGCATATTGCATGTATGAACTGTGCTATACAAGTAAAGTTTTATTATTTATTATTATTATTATTATTATTATTATTATTATTAATGTTGTATAGCGCATAACGGCACGACCGCACTGCGGAGGCAATGTGGTCAGAAAAAGATAGCCGGTCATCAATCATGACGCCGAGGTTTTTAGCAACCTTGTTTGGAGCAATCGTGACAGTATCCATATTCAGGCTGATATCATGGTGGATTGATTCCTGGGCTGGGATCACCAGGAGTTCGGTCTTAGACAGAGTGACCTGGAGGTGGTGTTCCTTCATCCATGCAGAGAGTGCGGAGAGACAGGCAGAGATGCGTGCGGAGACCGTGGTGTCATCTGGTCGGAACGACAGGTACAACTGTGTATCATCAGCATAGCAATGATGTGAGCGGATGACACAGCCCAGCGAGGTGGTGTAGATGGCAAAGAGAAGAGAAGGGGGCCCAGCACCAACCCTTGGTGCACCCCTGTGGAGATGGTGTAAGTTGATGACAGTTGTCCTTGCCATGACACTTCAAAGGAGCGTCCAGTGAGGTAGGATTCAAACCAGGAGTGTGCTATTCCTGTGATGCCTATGTTTGAGAGTGTAGTTAGCAGTATGCTGTGGTTGACTGTATCGAAGGCTGCCGATAAGTCGAGTAGGAGAAGTACTTATGATTGTCCTTCAGTTCTGGCTACTCTTAGGGCTTCTGTGACAGAAAGCAGTGCTGTTGCAGTGGAGTGGCCGCTTCTAAAGCCAGACTGCTTCGGGTCAAGTAGGAAATTAACAACCTGTTTAGAGACCGCCCTCTCGACGGCTTTCGAAAGGAAGGGAAGCAGTGAGACCGGCCAATAGTTCTCCATCTCTTTTTGAGCAGTGGTGTGACCCTAGCCTGTTTGAAGGCGGCTGGAACTATACCTGATGATAGCGAAGCATTCATCACGGACGTGATCGATGGGACTACTGTTGGGGCAATGGCTTGCAGCACATTCGAGGGGACAGGGTCTAGTGGGCAGGTAGTAGGACGGCTGCCAGTGATGAGTTTGAAGACATCTCTTTCGGAGAGAGGGGTGAATGAGGAGAGTGTTGCGTCGTAGACCGGAGGAGGTAGCAGGTTGAGGCCGGGTGGATTGGTTGTAGTAAGCCGTTTTAGCAGTCGTAACAGAGGAGGAGAATGACGCTAGAAGAGATTGGAAGGTCTCTAGGTCGGCCAGATCGCTGGATTTGTGCCATTTTCGTTCCGCAGCTCTGATGGTGGTGTGCAAGGAGCGGATGGCATCAGTCATCCACGGGCGGGGCTGGGTAGAGCGTGCGGGTTTGGTGGAAAGGGGACACAGGCAGGGTATCCAGGCAGGAGGTCAGTGTGGAACAGAGGGAGTGTTTTTTGCGATGTCGCCTTTGTGTGCTACATTCGAAATTAATTTGCATAGGCAGGCTTGTAGCCAGGCTAACAGTATGTGTCACTACCAGATTGCGAATGGGTAAAGGCAGATCCAATTGTTTTAAACTTCAGTAGAGTTTACGCCTCCAGGAATTTGTTTGCTGATTGGTCAGGCAAGACTCTGCCTGAGACAACCATGTCAATGGAAGCACAGCCAGATCCTCTGTACAAAATGCAGTGTAGTACAAGGGTCTGGTTTACCAGGCTAATAGATTCCACCCAGTAAGGACAGATTCTTGATGACAATGTAGAGGGATCACATAAGTTGAGGTTATTCTGAATTTAGTTGTTTCAGCTGAGCAAAGCTATGAAGAATAAGTTTAGGAACTTATCAGTGGCTCTTGGAAGCATCCACAAGTTGCTATTTCAGGTCTACTCAGTATTGTGATGATTATATAACTGGGGTTATATTGTCACTCTGCACATTGCATTTTTTCAGTTTATACGATAAACTTTATTTCACAGCTGAAATAGTAGTCTTTTAATAGGTATAATATTAGCCAAAATGAAATCCCTGCTTTAAAAGCTCATGTAATTTTAAATTGAAAGAATAACCTTTATGAGGGGTGCCCAAACGTTTACATAGTACTGTATTTCAAAGTTTTAGCATGGCAAATCTAGTGGTGTCCACAGTCTGTACCAGAATCTGTTTCAGATGCTTGAAGTGTTTTTCACAAATATTACTCACTGTTTTGCAGATCACAATATGTTGGATGAGAGGAGCGTTCGCTCTCAACTATACAAATTCTCTGCTAGCGTATACTTTTCCGACTCTAGTATGCAGGGTAGACTCTTCTTGAGAAAAGAGGTGAGTTGGATATAATTTTGCTGATTTGCTAAGTTGGTGATTTGTTGATATACTTTTTTATTGGAATAAGCACTTAAAACAAAACAACTAACAACAAATGTTGTTGACTGTTTGGTAGGTTTTTTATCCCAAAGAGAGGTTTAACCACACATACATCCTTAACCTGCTATGTGAGCAGGTAAGTAGGTCACTCCATGAAGGCTACTTGTCTACCTGAAAAAGGCATGATTATCCTAACAAAATTAGTTTCTTTGAAGACCTGAGTGTAGAAATGTATGCCACATTGTGGAAATAAGTAACTACAAATATTTTGGATCATACCTTTTTGCTTTAGATAATGAGAGACACCTTCTCTGATTCCTGTGTGAGAATAACTCGTGAGGAACGGCGCAAGATGAAAGATTTATTAGGTGCGTAATCACTGAGAGATGATGTGTCACTTCACTGACATGTCTCAGTCTGAAGATGTTTAACATTATCTACCTCAGCAACTTACACAGAAAGTCTGATTGCCACTTGTCTAGCCCGGTTCTCTGTGGGTACGAGTATCAGCACGATGGAGGATGACGCAGTGAAGAAGAGAGTTATCATGGCTGCCAGAGACAACTGGGAGAACTACTTTACTCGGCTCTTTCCTGTTAAGGTAAGCCATGTGGTTTGCCCATTTTTACCTTTAAATCACCAGTCATGAACTGTCCACATGAACAGATTGCACATAGGATTATATTCTTCCACCCTTTTTTATGTGCTGCGAAATATATGCTTTAATATGCGAGATATGCTTTAATGTACTTCATATATAGTCACCACTATGATCATGCTAGGTGACGCACATAGTGTATAACTATAGAATCAGGGCAAACTCTCAAAAGTGGTGTGATTTATTAAAAAGAGCAGAGGACTTGATCACATGCTTGTTTAGTTTGGTTGTTGTGCCACTCGGAGTGACCTATCGTATTTTAAAAAGAGCAAGTACTAAACAGTTTCTGAGGGAATGACACCTTTAACAAAAAAACTTGGATACATTATGTACACACAGAGACATCCACTTAAACATGAACATGCTTAACTCATTTTTGTTTTGTGTTTTGTTTTGACCTGGCTCTATCAGCCTGGTGTTGTAGGAGATGCCCACATTCTAGGAGTCTCTCATCGAGGAATTAAACTCCTCCGTGTTGCCAAGGCCACAGGGATCAACTCTAAACACCTGAAGAATCTCTGCAGTTACAGGTAGGTCTTTAGCTCCGCATTCACTGTATCCTTTTACACACACATTATATACAGCTTGCACTGAATTGGCCAAATAAGCCCCCCCATTTTTTTTTACTTTATACTGTATGTTCTCTTGCTCTCTCTCTCTTTCCTTTTCTCCCTCCCTGTAGTTATGCTGAGATTTTGTCAGTGGAGCTTGAAGGATCTGGTACGGTAGTGTTTTCCCTCAAGAACGAGTCTCTGGAGCTGCAATCGCTGCATGCACCACAGATAGCTGCCATGGTTCATATCTTCCTCAGAGAACTTGTCAAGGTGCTGCTCAAAAACGCATACAACAGTACACAATATGATACACGTGATATGTTTCTGAACCTTTTAAGAGAGTACATAAAAACACAATGTGATTAGAAGTCAGTGCTAACCATAAAGAAAATGTAATCACACAGGTTGGCCAAATTTATATTACTATAATGTTCTATTAATTTATTTGTTTACATATGTGGATGCTCAAACAAGTTTGAATTTCATGGGTGAACTGAGTATTTCCAGACTCTATGAACCTAGCCTCAATTTGAGAATAAGGATCTCAAGCTTGTCTGAAATTGTTTTTAGCTGCCCTGTCTACATCCTCCCTCCATATTTCACATAGGTTGTGTTAGGAGTTGTCTTTGGTTCCATGGGTAGTAAATAAAGTCTTCAATGGTCTTTTTTTTAGGGATCTGAATATGTCATTGCAATAAAGAGTTATGTGACTGATGACAAGAGCCTCCTTAGTTTCCATAAGGGAGACATCATCAAGCTGCAGAAAATGGATAGCCTGCAGAATGGTGAGTTTCTCTTGATCATACTAACTATTTACTCTGTTGCATGCTACCACCACCAAAAGATGTTTCTGTTTAATAAATCTAAATGTGTGAAAATGGTGCTATGACCCACCTCCAGGCTGGCTGTTTGGCTCCGTTGGTGGGCGCTCAGGCCTGTTTCCTGCTGAAGTCACACAGCCCTCAGCCCCACCTGATTATCACACTGCTCAGCTGGACAGGCAGGATGAGAGGAGGAGGAGCACCAAGACAGCCCCAGCACAGACTAGGCCACAGTGGACCCCTGCTCAACATGCTCAAAATGGTGTCACGGAACACCCCATGGACGGAGGGTCAATGGAAACTGTGCCAGGCCCAGAGCCCCAGCAGTACCACATGGCTGAATTTGCCCAGAGATACTTCAGAGATGTTGCCACAAGGTAACTGGTAGACAACCTGTATACCTAAGACACATTCATCATAATTTCTCACAATTAATTCACAGCAAAACACTACAAGTCGATATAACTTTCTGCTTGTGATTTTCAGTACTCAGTACAATCTGTTTTGAATCTCAGTACAATATCATGACACGAAGATGTTGCCAATGTTGCAGGCTGCTGTGATGTTCGATACCGCCACAAAGTGGTAGAAAATGGTATTACGACACTGGACAGCCTGAAGATGGTTATTTAGTGTGCTACTGTAAATGGGATAAATATCTCAGCAGCCCAGTACATAGTCAGAATTTCTGTGACATGACTACACTTACTTCTACTTATTCTTTTGATGTTTACAGGTCATTTTGAGAACATTTTAAACTAAAAATCATACAAGTAGTACCTTTAGGCACACAGCCCCACAGCTCTGACCACAGATGTATGGCACATTTACTTCTGGCTTATTTTAGGTCTGACGGTAAAGGTCTGTCTGCCAGTGGAAGAAGTTTCGCAGAGCTGACTGAGCACACTATGGTACTGTTCTACTGAGCTATGATTGTAAATGATTTTGGTATATCTCCAGGTGGATAGTGTTCTAGGTCAATTAAACTCCCTGTGACCAGATTGTGTTACTAATATGTTAATGTTTTTATTGGGGTTGTATTCAATAAATAACAGGAACCAATTCTGGAATCATTGATCTTGTTTGCTGACAACGAACTCAATGAATTGTCAGTTCCAAGCTTCACATGTGAGTTAACACACAGAAGGGCACACACCACTCTTTTGTTTAGTTTCACATAAGTGTAGTTGTCATACAAGTATGTTTTGGCAGATTTCAGTTTCTCATGAACATCCTGCTCTTTCTCCCTTTCCCCATTGCAGGCATCATGCAGTTCATGGGTGACCTGCCATTAAAGAAACACCAGTCGGAGGGAGACTGTGTCAATCATATTCTTCAGGTTAGTGTCATGCCTGTATGTGCTTTGAACAGATACATGTTCCTCAGACAGATAAAGCTCATTCCATAAAAACACCCCAAATTTAAAGGTGTACTTCCACGAGAAACTGTTTAGTACTTGCTCTTTTGAAATATGATGGGTCACCCCGAGTTGCATTACATGCTGCATATCAAAAAAAAATTCTACCCCCATTTTCTATATCAGTCAAAAGAACACAATAGGCGGAAAAACGACCCAATGCGAAAAGGGCCTGCAGCGTGACGTAGACATGCAAATGCATATAAGAGAAACTGACCGAATGGGCTTTAAATGATGTTCATCAAAACCAGCACACAGGGCAATTATTAATACTAGAGAACACCAAAAAAATGAATGAAAACACGATGGAAGTACACCTTTAAAGCTTTCGTCGATATCTGTGTACATATCATTCAAAGGAATAATAACATCGATATCGATATAGATATTTTTGCATAGTCCAGTTGACCTTTTTAGTACTTTGCAATAAACAATCAATCTGGACATAACCTTTGGTTTCTTTATATTCTATATTGTGGTTAGTTTCGATCACTGCTGGACGAGAACCTTGAATGGTCATAATATGACCTAATTTTCATAAATCGTTGCTGTCGGCCAAATTTTCCATCTGTCTAAATTTTTCAAAATATTTAACTACTGACTTCATCTTCTGTACGGCATCTATGGCATACTGGTTAGGGAATTAAACCGATATCAATATCAAAGTTTAAAAGCACCTGGCTGGTACAAAAGTAGTGTGTGCAAAGCATAATTGTGGAGTGCAGATTTACATCGCAGATTTCTATTTAACAAGTTGCCATTTGGGCAACAACTTCAGGTAAAGGAGAATGGGCGGCATACGCCAGATGTGATCATTGTTAAAAAAAAAACACCATTAAAGTCAGAACACTTTATTAAAACCGAGTGGTTGACTGCTAGCACGATTACAGCAAAGCTTTTCTGCATGCTTGCTGGTTTACCACTGGCAGGTAGGCCTATAGCTCAGTGGCAAAGTGATGTGCCCCTGATACTGTTCCATTTAGTCACGAGTTCAAATCTTTTGCACACCTATGGTAACATTTAGCCTACGTTCCACAATCACCACTCACAACAACATTTTAAGCTGAGTAAGTCGTTTAATATTCAACCAAACTATAGAGTAGAGCAATATAAATCCACATTAATGTACCTGTGAGGCCCCGCACATTTTAGATTTCAATAACATGACTCTTGACGGTCTCGAACCTGCGCATATCTTCTCTAATATCAATAGAGTACAACCACTCATCCAGTTGCACCACTGATAACCACGTCAACTTGCCTATTCGGCTCATAACAGTTTCCAACCAAACATACATGATGTAGCCATCGGCAAACCTTCCAAGGCAAATATCTCATAATCCTGCGGTCCAAACTCAGTGAAACTCAATCGGTTTGTGCAGGTGATCATAATACTGCTGTGCAAACCATTAAATGTTTGTCATGTCATATGGTTTCAACAAGAAAAAATACATATCAGGAATTGGCCATTTGACAGTTTCAACAGCTGTTTTATAGTAACCTTTACAGTCAAAGATCTACTGCAAGTTTTGCCGTAGGTGGGGTCAACCTTTGTAGTAAGGCCCTTACTTCACCTCGAGAGCTGTAGTGAGAACTTCACAACTTTACGTCGAAGTTTTGGCTTTACTTCGGAAGTTTCTCTGCTACGAAGGTTTCGAGAAACGCGTAGGAGGGTCTCTTCTACCGAAGTTCTCACTACCATAGTTTTTATTTCCGAAGTGAAGTACTACTGTAGTGAGCTTTCTAGAAACGCAAGGTAGCCTTTGGTGCGGTACTTCGGAAGTGACAACAACGGTAGTGGCTAGGAAGTTAGCAACTTTGCGTTCGAGAAACGCACCCCAGATCAGAGAAGGTTCCAACCTTGTCTGTATGTTAACCAACAGAGAGAGATAGTTCTTCAAAAGCCCACCAAATGGTTGAGGAAACCAGCTGTTCACACCTCCTATCTCACACAAACACACATACACAGCTTTGATCCTAATAAGAAAAGTTTCAAAAACAACCAATAATAATTTAACAAATATCGTAACAAGTATAACACATAAGTAACAAATAAGTAAATGTACAACCATACAGTACAACTGATGTTGGACTAACTTTTTTGGACCTGAGGTTGTGGATAAGATCATTAAGAGCAAAACTGATCATGCGAATTGCAACCTCCGAATTTCCAAGTTTAGTTCTTAAGAGTTAAATCAGCTTTTATGGACACCATGTTTTCTCTTCTTCCTCAGTTAGGGAAGGAAAAAGAGTATCTGAGGGATGAAATCTATTGCCAGATCATTAAACAAGTCACACAAAACCCAAACAGGTGAGTGTGTTTATTTAGTAAAATTAGTCTTCGTTTTTATTAGATATTTATCGCTGACAGATACCTATTATAATTTTTCTCTGTGTTTCCCCTTTAGAGAGAGTTGTTTCCGGGGCTGGCGCTTGTTGACTCTGGTGACTGGTTTCTTTTCATGCTCCAGCACCCTGATGCCCTACTTCAGCCACTACATTGAGAACTTCTCCCAGAACACTACAGATTCTTTTCATGGTGATCCTTTCCCTGCCTTTCATCTCTAATACCTCCAAAACATCTTTTAAAAAGTGGTTCATGGAGATGGAATTAAGAAATTCAGAAAGGCAGAAATCAGAATGCCCTACCACATGCTGTATTTGGTACAGCCATTCACCTAAACAGCTGATTGAACCTAAAGCTAATTTCACAAATGAACTAATTTACTTCGCTGATGAGTACTAATTATAAAGATACAACCAACATGAGTAGTCCTTTTACATTGTGAAGCCTTGATTTCCCTTATTTTAAGGGAATATTTTTTTACCCTCTAGAGCTCTCTGTAATCTGTGAAGACAACTTTAAACGTTCTCTGAGGTATGGAGGTCGTAGACATATTCCATCCCATGGAGAAATGGATGCCATACTGGTAAGTACAATGTCTTTGGGCCTGCTAAAGCAGTGGTTAGCATCATTATTTACTAAATGGTTGAAAGGAGTTCAAGTCAAAAATGTTGTCAGTTTTTCAAGCGCTACATAGAACCATCTGCTAAATTCCCCTCACTTCAATTCAGTTCAATTTTTGAGCAGTATTACTCTTCTTGACTAGTCGTGCTTCTCTGTTTTGTTAGCTGGTCTTAAAAATCTCAAATGTTGTTTTTTCAAACACATTTGGTAATGGTTAATTCTCCTTAACTTGCCATGTTGACGAACTATATAGGTTTTCAAAATATATTTCTAGTTTATCCCTGTAACATAAGCAGTACCCTGTGACTTAATTGTGACTAGCGTTTGCTTAATTGTCAGCTAGGTTTGGTCAAAGTTTTTTTCTCATTAATTTTGTGTCGAAGACTTCCAGGACACTGAAAGACTGGGGAACATGAAACTTTGTGGTGATTTACAGTAGCCCCACCCAGATGATGAAAGGTGGGGATGAGGAAAGCTTTGGTGCTCTAGAGTGACCCCCCTCTGGGCTGGACCCCACAGAAAACCCCAAGGCGCTTTCTGTCAGCCACATTTCACATAATTAAAAAAAATGAAAGCTAAAGTAAACAAACTAGTCTAACTAACTCTAATTCATCAAATTGTCAAGAAAGTAGCTGTACATCATCAACTGACCATGTCATCAGAAAGTTATCAAAACTTTCACAAAAGTTAAAACATTTCAAAGTTACATGGCAATCAATATTTTAAGCATAGCTTGTGATTAGACTACAATCAATATCTTGGGTTGTAATTGTCCAAATGTCATGAAACCTCAGACCGAGAAAATGAGATCATATCACAGGAAGGATTTGACATATGTAAACCAAACTTCATGGAGGCACTTAGGACCCAACCAGGAGAAGGCATAGCAAAAATGGTGACATTCGGTTATTAGACGGCGCTGTTATAGGAAAAAATGTACAGGTTATGCTATGGGCACACGTTTGCTTGGCTTAAAAATCACTGCTTACAGCTACATTTTTGAGCAATTTTTTAATGATTTTTCAAAATCCAGCTAATTGGCAACTTCGTTATGTTTTTTGTAACTTAACTACCTTATGTGTGTAAGAATTATTTATTTCTCTATAAGAACAAATCTATTTGTGTTCCCTCCCCTTATGGTGCTGGGGCTTATGGCGTGAATCAATTTTATACAAGCCAGCCTTTCATTCCAACTGAAATGTAGAAATATTATACTATAATGATTTCCTATAGTATTTAGTATTTATATTAACACCCAAATAAAACATGTATGTGCCATGGCATATTGTCATTGTTATGAGGTTGAGTAAAGGTTAGGTGAGGTGAGGAACTCTTGCCATCATGTGTACATAGAATCTATGTAGGTCTCTTGCCATTGCATTCTTGATTGTTTATAATCTTGCAATAATAATAACAATAACAACAACAACAACAATAATAATAATAATAATAATAATAATAATAATAACAATAATAATACAAGGTCAAGGTCACATGAGTCAGGACTACCCTTTCAGGGTAGTAAGATATTATCTTACTGCGGACGTTTCAGATCCAACTTTGTGTTTATTTTGGGGTGGTGTCAAATGACAAAGTCACAGGAGTCAGGACTACCTGCTCAGTTAATGCAGACATTTCAGATTTATCTAGTTGAATTCAGATTTTATCATTAAGCCAGACCTTGAAAGACCTTGACTCATGAAATTAGCCCAACAATGAAAACAAACCTGCGGAAAAGGATTTAAGGTCACAAAAAGTTTCATATTCAAATTGATGAGCAAATATGGCTTTGGCTTTTACACATGATCTTTCTGCTCTCATTAGGCTGGTCGAAGCTCTCGGCACCTACCAATGGTGTTGCCCGGGGGAGTGGAGTTCCCCTGCAAAATTCGAAATTTCAGTGTAAGTGTGTTGGTTACCTCTAACAATGTCTCCAGTCTGTGACAGGTCAAAACATGTACAAAATAGATGTCTTACAGCTTTATATAATGTTTGTAATTGAGACATGTTCATATGTCACTTGATACATAAAGGACTATATTTAGGATTTATTTGTTTTTTTGTGCAGGTGGCCCTAGACCTGGCAACCGACTTGTGTACAGAGATGGGCATAATGGACCCCTCTGAAGTAAAGGAATTTTCAATCAAAGCCACCCGTGGACAAGGTACTGATACAAAGAAAGTCATTAAACTGCAAGTGATCTTGTTTGTGTGTTGTCCAAAGTCATAGTTGTTTAAATATAATATAAAGTGGCATGCTGCACATTTAAACTGAGCAAAAATATTATGCAAAGTACAAAGATTTGTGTTAGTTTATTTATATGCATGTTAACTGATGACCTGACCTGATGTTAACTGAAGAACTGATGGTCTTAGCACTGCTTTGTCCATGCAAAAGCCTCCATACCCTACCAATAGTTTACCGTACATTGCTCACTAACTTATCACTTCCTGTTTGTGTCATAGTGGTGAGGCCCATCCACCCAAATGAGTACCTGTTTGATTTCCTTTTGGATGACGGATCCATCACACTTTCTTTCCATCGGGTGATTTGGCAGTCCCCATTGCGATTTGAGAATCACCTCTACATTGAGTTTCACTTCCAGCAGGTTAGTGTAACCAACTGAAAGACGGGTGCAGACAAACCATCATTATTTGCCTCTTCAACTATGTCTACCGGCTGGGGTCTTAAAACCCCCTTAAAGCAATGTCGTTCTTAAATTATACCTTAGGTCACTGTACTGTGATGTTTTGCTGTGTTTCGTAAAACATATTCAACTATGTTTAACTTGTGTCAGTAATATATTTGTGAGGTTGGTCTAGACCACTAAAGCTGTAGCTTAAGATGTTTTAGTGTCTACAAACTCTTTTTTTAATTGTCTGGCCAAATACTTTGTCTGCCATGTGACACAATATTATACGTTCAGTTAAGGTGCAGCATATTCAGTATACCAACACACTGGATATCCATGCTCACATGTATACATTCTAAAAACAAAAGACTTTGATGTACTCAAAAGACTATGTATTTTATTTCAATAAGGGAGTCTCAAAACATGGATGGAACCGGTCTAAGTTTTTTCAGCATGTTACCGCTGCAAGACTTACACTGAGCAGAATAGTATCTCCAAATTTGTCGGAAATGATTCATTTTAAGTCAGGCTACATGCCACATAACTTTGTGGACAAGCTACACAGAAGCCCAAGCTACACATCAGGTCTACTTTGCACGTGTAAGAAAGCTAGGTTAGTTGTAGATTTGAGTGCACATGTGAAGAGGGTTAGGGCAGGGCCGTTGCTAGCCATTTGGGTGCCCTAAGCACAAATGCTTTGTGGTGCCCCCCCCCCCCCCCCCCCCCCAAAAAAAAGAAAACTATACTTCAGAATTTATCAGTGCCATTCACTTTATTTTTGAAACAAACACACCAAACATTAAAGTTAAAATAATAAATTATTTAAAAATGTTAATAAATAAATAAATACCACCAACATTACTAAGATAGATAGATAGATAGCCTTTATTGTCCCCAGGGGGAAATTTGTTTTCACCGCCGTCACAAGACTTGTCATAGCCAACATAACATTGATGACAGCAGACAACATATAACACCATAAAAAACACAACATTTATAACAGACATCGTATGTGCTTCCAGGAGGGCCAATGCAGGGTTATTGTGGGAGGTTTTTCAATGCAGTAATGGCAGATGGGCAGGGCCGGCCCAAGGCATAAGCAAACTATGCGACGGCTTAGGGCCCCCAACCCACCTCTGGGGCCCCCTTACCACTCTACCATGATGTGTCATTGAACCGCACGCATTGCGCTTCCCGGCGATCTCACTCACGCAACGCAACGTAACACAACATGTTAGCAGCCTTTATATAGAGAGAAGTTTGCCCTATACTCCTCTATGACGGTGGGTGTTCTTTTTGCGCCACTTTTAATTCTAAAAATCCCTTCAATAGGCGGAGAACATGACTGTTTATAATATTTTGAAGTCAAACTTAATATAGGAGCACTTATAAGTGGATTCTGTTCGAGAAATGATGTTGCAAAAAGTGCAGTGCATGATGGGAACAGACAGTCCTCAGCGCCACCACCCCCCACCCCCTACCCCACCCTGTTGACTAGTCATTTTAACGAAATCGATATCAACAGTGTTGCATTTGGTCGTGCTGTATTATTATTCTTTTTTTAAAGAACAATAAAAATATACAGTCATAGCTTATTTAATTACACTTTGATAGCTTACGGAAATCTTCTAAAAAAAAAAAGAGTCCTTCCAATGAGATGCGTCATTGATTCGTGCTGATTCAGGCTGCCACCATTTGTCTTGGAGATGTCATACAGCAGCAGTGACTTTGTAGCACGAAGCCCCATTCCATTCAAATGGATGGTTGGTATTTTAATAAATATAGCGGTCATCACGTTACTTCCTACAGTTGTTGAAGTTTCAAATGTGTGTTAAATTGATCCACAACAGCCTATGATTGTACCAAGAGTAAAAGAATAACTTGTTACTGTTAGATTTTAACAAAATGAGCGTTGTTTTTGGGACACAGCATGCCACTACTTAGCTAAATGTGTTTGTTAGCGCGCTAATTTAGAACTGCTTTTCACAGTGGCTTTTCATTACGTTTGGGTGGATGTTTGGCTGCCACTTGCTAACACCCACTTATAATTTGTATTAGTTCAAGTGGACAACACGTGTTCATTTATTCGAATGTGATCTGTTTGTACACTTAAAGGTAGCTCCAATTTTGTTGTTGCCTAGCACAGTTGCTAGTGGTCATTTCTAGATATTTCCATCCAAATTGAGAAGCTGCAAGGTTGGGGATGCGGATAACTGCTTGTCTTGACATGTTTTAAACTATATTCACTTCTCAAAGTCTCCTTCTTGATCATTGTTGTGAGATCGCTAACAATGGTTGATTGATTTCAATTTGAATGTTAATAAATTTGACGACCTGATAATGTGCCTTTCCTGCCTGCAGCAGAGTAATGGTCATAGACAATACATGACTGTTCTCTGGTGGACAGATTTAGCAAAAGTAAACTTCAAATTTGAATGCTGAGCAGAAGTGATGAAAGCTCGTTTTGCAGTCAGATTCACAGAATAACGAAATAGATTAAGAATGACTGCCAATCTGGGTTTGCTTCAGTTAAAACAGTCATGACACTGGTGCATTTTAAACGCATTACATATTGCGACAATGATGGTGGATAAACTACACACATAGTATGTAGGCTATAGGAAAATTAACCATCTGTTGCTGAGGAGGTGGTGTGGGGGCCTCCTAAGGAATTTTTGCTTAGGGCCCCATTAAGGCTTGGGCCGGCCCTGCAGATGGGACAAAGCTTTTGTTAAAACGCGCCCGTCTCCATCTTAGTGTCTTGTACCTGCGTCCAGACGGAAGGAGTGTAAAGTGTGAGTGAAGTGGGTGGGTGTGATCTCTGGTGATTGAATGTGCAAGGCATGTGACTGCTTTGAGGTTGAGATCAGTGAGATTGGGTGTGGGATGATGAATGATTTTGGATGCGGTGTGTGTGAATTCCTCAACACTCTCTGGTTTAGCTAAATGTTGCAAACTTTGCCGCCGCCGAATAGGCTGTTCATATCTTCACAATGTTTCTTCAGTCTGATTAATTTCAAGACAAGGCAAGACAAGTTTATCTATATAGCACATTTCATACACTACTCATCACTATCATCAACACCGTTTACCGACAACGAGAGAATAGGCGTCCGTGTTGCTGTGTTTCACGTTTTGTGTGGGCGGTGCTGCCCCATGGAAACTGCTGTGGAAAGCTTGTGATGTAGGAAAGTGAGTGCGTTTTGATCGCTGGTCGAGAGTCATGGACCCTGTGCCCTGTTAGATTTGTGTTTTTACAGCCAGAATAAACTCAATAGTTGACCATTTTATATGAATCCTACCAACCCACCTGCCTATAAAAATGTGTTTAGCTATCTGGCTATAACTATCTATACTATGCTATCTAGCGGTCTCTATCGCCCTCCCTCTCTCTATATAAATATGTATCAGTCTATCTAGGCTATCTGTATATCTATCTACATATATATATATGGATTGTATGTATTGTATATGGATCGTATGTATCTATCTACTGCTGCTAAACACGCTGGCTTGTCTCTTGCTCTCGTCTGTCTTTATGGCTTTCGGTCTGTCATCTACAGGTCGTCTCCCCAACGTGACGTCACGGAATGTTTTGAGGGGCTGCGCATTGCAACACTTTTTCGTATTATATTCTGTTTTGTGATACCCATCAAAATCAAATACAATGGATAACAGTGTAAATGTGTATTATCAACGAGAAAGAGGTGTTAATTTGTTACTTATTGAACCCTGCAACATGCCCTTTAATCAGAAATAGCATAGCTAGCTAGCAACCTCAGGAATGGAAGCGCTAGTCTTACCCGAACGTTAACTGAAAACAGTCAAGTGACCATGATGAATTGCTTTCAATATTCCATAATTTTATGTTCATATCCACAACGTAAACTAGCTAGGTAGCATCAATCATTTACAACTTTAATCATTTGTTAACACAGTCTGAGCTGTTAACTGTGTTAACTGATTCACTTGTTATTAACACAGTCTAAACAAGGCTAGTAGCCTAGGAGCAAACATTACGTTTGTTGACGGTAAGTTTATTGCCTGGCAAGGGCTACAAAATAAACTTTTATTATTATTACTTATTTTAAACACTGTCTTACCTGAGCTTCATCTCGCTTTCTCTTCTTTTTTCTGCTCCCGACTCTTGATGCCTTTTCGAGGCCATGTCTAAACAGGTGTCTGCCAAAATTGAGACTGAGCCATAATCGAACAGACCACTGGGAGGTGGGGGGGCGAGGGGGGCACCAGGAGGAGAATGGAGACAGGGCCGCAAAGGAGATTCACCTTTTCTGCAGCAAATTGGCCTATGTTGCTTTTGTATTACTTATAAATATTAACATGTTTTACATATATTTTATATATATATATCGTACGTAGCTTATTGTGATGATTTATTCACATGCCTGGTTTTTTGGTGGTGCCCCCCCAAGCACTTGGTGCCCTACGCACTGTGCGTACTGTGCGTGTGCGGAGCTATGACACTGGGTTAGGGCATTCATATATACATGATACTTTGTTTATTATGCTCCTGATGAGTTCTCTGTATCAACACATAGGCCTATCCATGTTAAATGCTGAATGTCTTAAGTGTTTTCTGATAATCATCCTTGTCATATCAGGATTTTTACTGAATATTGAAGAACCATCTGACCAAAAATGGTTCTTTAGTATCTTATGGTTCTTTTTTGAGAAATGGTTCTTAACATCGAAGTATAGAACCCCAGGTTCTATATAGGACCCCAAAAGGCCCTTCATTTTTAGTGTACTGCCTGCATAGGATGCACGTCTGAGGCACAATGAAAGCATTGTTGCAGCCATGTGTCCTTCATGTCAACTGTGTTTTCATGGGTGAGATAAGCAGCAAGCTGAAGATAAAGTGATTCAGAGCTGGTACAGTAGTAGCAACGGTATTACTATTCCAGAATCAGCATTTTCATCCACATGCTTTCAGACCACAAACAGCTGAGACACAGTTGTGACACAATGCAGGGATACATTAGAAGCAGTTTTCTATTATCTGTTTCACAGATCCTGGCTGACTATCTGGATGGAAGACTAATGCTCCCTGGAAAAAACATACCAGTCATTGAGCAGGCTGTGGAGTTGGCTGCACTTCAGCACCTTGCACTGGGCAACACAAGCCTACCATCACAGTAAGAGTTCTAACTTCTAGACATAACCAGACACAGGGATATCTCTTGTCCATTTTTAAGGAAACATTTACATTTTGACCCTAATATTTTCAAAATATGCCTAATAACTACCTTATTTTATGCCTAGTGGGCTTTTGTTGTAGCCTTTTCCCAATTACTAGTTTGGACATTTCAACTCAGTACTAGACCAGTTTTGATCATTCATGTCCCCACTGAAAATTTGCACCTAAAAATGTTGGGAAAATGCCTAGGCTGAAAAAATGGCAGTTGTTTTGATAAAATGTGTGTGCACATGATGTAGGGCCAATATTGTCAACATAGACTAGGTTGGCACAGATTGAAGCTTATTTTTTGATTATTTTGATGACTAATTCACCACTGGCAATGTAAAACAACTAGGTATTAATCCTACTTAACGAAAATAAATATATTCCTCTATACTGTTTGTGGCTGTAATCACAGATTTCCTTGTGGATTTGTAACACCCCCTCTTCAGTGCTTAGCTTAAAAAGTAACAATATGGATTAAGTTTTGACATGATGCATTTTTTAAATGGTGTCAGACAGCTGTTGTGCAACCAAGAAGTTCAGTTATGGTTACCTGTTGGATTGAAATGGCATATGCAATTTATGCAGGAATAGATGTATAATCTCTTTGGACCTGTTATGGAAAGTAATACTTTATGTGTATAGTCTGCTCACAGAGACTTTACAGATGTTCCGTTGATTTTGGACGATTACCTGAATCATACCCAACACCTAACCCTATCCTTTATAAGACAGAGTTTTAACAGGCGTTTTGTTAGGGGTCTCAGCATCTGTAGATAGAACCATTTATAGCACAATCCAAATAAAGTAAGGATAAGATATGTATGTGATGTATGCACCCCTCCAGATCTGAGCTGAAAGACTACCTCCCCCGAATGGAAGGAGTCAATGCTAAGAATGAACGGGTGCTTTCTGCGTGCCACACACTTCTATCAAGTCTGGGGGCCTTGCACCCATTTGAGGCCAAAACACGCTTCCTTCGTGAGTTGCTTTTTAATAACCTGGAAGGGATGATTTTTATTATGCCACCTCACTGCTCAGGCTTTTATGTGTATTGATTTATGTTTTTTTTTTTTACCTTAACACATAATATTAATCCATCTTTCTGCGTAATATGATTTATTCTCTGTAATGTAGTATTGTGAAAGTCTGAGTTACAGGACTGGTGCTGCTAGCCATTTTGGTGCCCTAAGCACAACAGCTTTGTGGTGTACAGATTTTTTTTTTCTCAAATATGTTAGGTTTGCATTGTTGATATCTATTAAAACAGCACGTATTGTAATTTTGAATATGCCTCCAATATAATTGTTATGGTGTTTTTTCATTAGCCTGATTTTTTTTTGTTGCCCCACCTGGCACTTGTTGTCCTATGAGCAGTGTGTGATGCATGTTATGGTAGCTATTTTGAGTTAATAATGAGTTATTTTGCCAATGTATTGAATCTATGCATGAATCATCTCCTTAGAGCACCTGAGCTCCTTGCCTCTTTTTGGCGCAAACATCTTCCTGGCCCAGAAGGTCAGCCACCGGAGCTGTCCTTCTCCCTGTATAGTGGCAGTGAGAGCAGCAGATGTCACTTTCTGCCACCCTAAAACACAGGTGAACTAAATACTTTATGGTTTCCAGAATATTCGTATTCTTTCATTTAAGATACATTAGGCAGTTTTTGTGAAGAATTTGTAAACTTAATTGAACCTAAAGGTTCTAAATCTGTGAAAAAAAAATAGCGCAGATCCTGAGCCCAATCCCAACCTACCTACCAAGTTTGATCCAAATTGGATCAGAACTGTTGGAGTTATCGCTGTGACAGACAGACAGATGCCTGCGATTACAATACTGTACACCTGCATCTCTATGCGCATGTGGGTGTAATAATAAGTGGTGAATGAGCTATATACAGACTAGATACCCATACTATTATGTACAACATGCAACTCATGCAACATGCAACGGTTAAATGCAGTGTATTCTACTGTTGAAAAATTTGGAATTAGAGACCTATTTTTGACATTTCGATAAGATTAAAAAGAGTGTTACAGCGGGAAGATGATTTTGATTGTAATATTAAAGATTAGGGGAACATGTAAAAAATAAACTGACAACAGTTTAACAGCAGTGTAACAGACCATATTTACTGTATACTGTATGGTGATTTTGTGTTTCTTTCTCCATAATCTTGTAGGAGATAGTCATAGTGATACCACTGGTAGAAGTACAGTCACTTCGCTCCTATCAGCCAAAAAAGGGGAAAACACCAGCAGTTGAAATCAACTGTGTGGTTGATGGTCATCCCAAATCCATCTCAATTAATCTGAAGCAGGTACAAAAAGCCAAGTAGTCTACCTTTAAAGTTACACACTTTTATAAATATAATAATAATATGTTTGAATGGAACTAAAAACAGCTGCATGTGTGTCTCTGTTATTAGGCAAAGGAGCTGTGCCATATCATTGCTGTGATCATGGAGGAACGAGTCAACAGCCCTCATATGTGAGCTGCAGCTCTGATAGTTTAGGAGACGTCAGTCTAAAAAAATCCATAATCTGGAATGAAGGGTCTTCTGTGTTTGTCACAATAATTCATAATGAAGAACATTAAATTATTGCATACTACTGTTCATTTAAAATGCCCTATTTTTTTAAGAAATAGAAATGCAAATGTAATGTGCTGTCTGTTTAAGCCTTTAGTAGGGAACAACATAATATTTAAAAACACTTTCCATGAAGCAAGTATTAATTAAACATCATAGTTCATAGTATTCATATTTATACATAATCATGACTGCACTCGTAAGGCATTATATATATTATTTACAGCTGTACAACTGCCTTTACAAAGTGACACAGTGCATTATAAAGCTTTATTGACCTCTTGCTAATGGTCTAATAAGCTCAGATAAAGCTTTACAGCAGATTCTATAATTTCACCAGATGTTCTTTATGTATACTTAGATGTGGCTCCATGCAAGTTAATAGATGTGCCATTTATAATCTTTCTGCTTGGCATTTCATGCGGAATTGCTCATAACAATGAATAAAAAGTCATAAGTGCTCAATGCATACCCTTAAGTAAACTGAGATGCTCATAACTACCCATAAAAATTAGGAGCCATAAAAGACATAAGAGGAAGGCCTACGTTTTCCTGTGAAAACAAATAAATCAATGGATGAGTCACAAAGGTTCAACTTTTTAACACTTAATATTGCTAAATTGTGTTTGTTACAATGGTATATTGGGCAAGATGAGAACAAAACAAAAATAAAGGGGTAAAAAAATAAAGTAAAAAAAACACTAGCCTCCCTTGACTTGCTTCTTTGCTGTCCATCACCTCTGTGGCTGTAACTTCTCTAATTTCTTGGTGCTGGGTTTGAACAAGTAGTAGCCCTACAAAGAAATAACTGTGAAGATCGTGACATTTATGTATTTCTTATCTTAATCGTCTATCTCCATCTGTTCATAAGTCAGTATGCCAGAGAGATTAACAGTGCGATTAATTCTTTACCTCCAGAAAGTTGTAAGCTCAGGATGTTGATGTTTTGTTCAAGTTCAAATTCTTTTTTTTTCACATACATAATAATAGTGTACAATTTGCAGTGAAATGTGGGCCTGGTAGACTCCACAGACTGTGTAGATAAAAGTAAATAGTATGAAGTAAAAATAAATATACTATCAGCTAAATATTTACACACATGGGTTCTAGTGAAATTGTATGCAGAACATTAATAAATGCATTTCTATGTTGAGATTTCTGAAACAGCAGGCATATCCATATTATGGAGATTAATGGTCTGGTGGAAGAATCTCCTCTTAAGGCTTTCAGTTTTACACCAGCGACATGCTCAAATGTGTGTGACAAAATCAGTTTGATTACTCTGTTTTCTATTGGACTGTTCTAACTGAACATGACGCAAAGCAGTACGACACAACGCGATGCTACCCAACTTCTTTAAAGCCTTTTTGTCGCTTGGTCCATTTCTTTTTTAGTTGCGTTGCGTTGACATGAACTTGGGAACAAAAGTACACATCTAAAAAATACATTTATGTGGACATAAAACATTCAGCGTGACATGATATTCGGACAGTCACCTGCAGTTAGACTGCAGACACACTGTAAGACATTAGACTGCAGAATCTCCTGCCTGATTTTAGCAAGCTGAATAGGAAGTTACTGGAGTGGGTGGGATCTTTGATTATTTTCATGGCTCTGTTTCAACAACTCCTGGTGTAAATGTCATTCATACAGGGGAAAGCTGTCTTGAAGGCTTAGCTAAACCACTCTCTGCAGTGCTTTATGGTCCTGGACAGTACAACTACCATACCATACTGATATGCACTAAGTTAGAACACTTTCCATGGCACCAGTGTAAAAACTTCTTAGAAGTACTTACATTTCCTCAGTAATCTCTGATTTTTTTACTTGAACTTGGATGTGATTAGCCCAGGTCAAGTATTCAGAAAAATGTGTTCCAAGGTACTTAAAACTATTTACTCTCTCTACTTGGGTACCTCTTATTAGCAGAAGACTGTAAGTCCACAAACATTACATTACATTACACTTAGCTGACGCTCTTATCCAGAGCGACTTACAGATATTTACAGGGTTTTAGTTACAGGCCCTGGAGCAGTGGGGGGTTAGATGCCTTGCTCAAGGGTATCTCAACCATACTGTAGGTAGGGTGAGATTCGAACCGGCAACCTTTCGATCGGAAGACCAAGTCCCTAACCACTAGGCCACCATCTTCTCAACTTCATTCAAGTAAGCTGTCTCATCGTTTCTGGTAATGAGGCCCAGAACTACTGTATCATGAGCAAACTGGATGTCGAACTGTGGGTAGACACACGTGTGATGTGTGTAAAGAGAGCATAGAATGGAGCTCAGTACACAACCCTGTGGGGATGGAACTAGAGGTGTACTGGCCCATTCTAACTACCTGAGGTCTGCTAATAAGAAAGCTCAGCACACAGTCACAAAGATGTAGTGATGGGACATCTGAAGTAAAGCGTCGGAGCTTGCGTCGAGCAAAGAGGGCGTGCCAGATGAAGCCACGGTGTTGAGGCTTGTGTTGTTACGATAAAATCACGTGATGGATGACAAATGAAGCTTCATTTTTGAATATACCACGTGACTGCGCTGGAACCAGATTCAACTCCTCCAACCACTGCAGCGCTTTATGTGTTGTCTTTATGTCTTGCAAAACTTCTTGAAACGTGTGCTTTCTGACGGGATGTTTCTTCTAATAGCGACTTCTAATCAGTAAGCCACCATATTTGCATTTAGCATGATGTCACAAATGCACAATAATAAGAAATTAATAATAATAATAATAATAATAATAATAATACTCTGACTACAAAGCAAACTTGTAATTATTTCAACGAAGCATTTTCAAAACGGTGTGGCTAATGTCTTAAATAAGTCTACAGTTGGCAGTCTTAATAAAATGTTATTAAACCTACATTTATAAATCATTAAGCCTATAAAGTAATGTGGTTTAAGTGGCAACTTGATCAGGTGATCATCACAACTGCCCGTAGAATAGGTGCATAGGCTGGCTACTGACAATGTTCTAGCTAAGCAGCGACAGGTGTGGTTGATATGTGGATGGGAGACAAGGCTGCGCCAGAGCGACGTGTCTGAGAAGCCCCCTAGTGTGCAACCCTTACCTCTAATGTGCTTGCTTAAGTGACACAATACAGCGTGAGACCTATTTTAGGCATAATATAATGAACTAAGACACAAAAAATGTACATTTATCATATCACCTTTAATTCAAGAAATGACACGCAGCAATGATAACTTAATTGACACTTGAATAAAGAACGAAAAACCACAGATTTCGCTGTTTTTGGTCTCTTGCGGTTCGAGGCTACGAGCCATGATTCAGCACAATAAGGAAGTTGGTTTGGAGCTTCTTTTGGGGCTTCATTGCCCATCCCTACAAAGATGTACATTCAGACCAAGGTCCTTGAGTTTGGGGGTAAGCAGATGGGGCACTATGGTATTGAAGGGTGATCAACTAACAATTATCAATAAACAGCAATTTCACATAATTCTTATTAACTGTCTGTTTTCTAGAGTAGTGTGTAGAATATGAGATGGCATGCTCTGTAGATCTGTCAGTGGTGCTCAGGATGGAGAAGCAAATTACATTTTTAATCAGTGGCGGTTCTACATTGAATTACTCCCCGGGAGAGGCCGCCTCCGAGTACCGCCCCCCCCCCCAAATTAAAATTAACATCAAAATACTGTAGGCTACAAAAACTCTTACAACACATCCATAAATTGCAATTTTATATGCCCTTACATGCCAAATGTCTGTCATTAGACGCTATATTAATCTATCTTTTAGGGAGGAACAATTAACTCCTTGGTTAACTGCCTCGAATTCTACAGTATGCTTGTTACACATTCAGGTATGACTGGTTAGCTATGCTAAACTAGCATATAGTTAAACTATGCAAACTATGAGTGGCAGCACATTGCAAATATTGAAACTACCATAACAACATTCTGTTGGCTAATTACAGGGCTCAACGTTAACCCAAATTATGGACATCAATAATAACTGAACTTGTAACAGTTTTGTTGCAAAGCCTAATCTTATAGTGAAATTAGATCTTGTGTTTGTTGAGCTAAAACCAAATTATTGTTGATTATAGCAATCGTAGCATCATAGCAAGAAGACCGCGGTAAAGTTAGCTTGAAATTCGACATTCGCCTGACATTCAAACTGTTCACCTTCTTGAAAATGGACTGGCAACTTTTATTCAATTGTGAAATACTTGCATTTAGATGTGAAATCATAAATACTGTTCAAAATAGAAATCAATAAAATACAAAATACATTTTCTATCCTCTCATTGTATCCGCGATTTCTTCATAGACTGTAAACAAGGGAGTTCTCCGAGTTGAAGTAGGTGTGTCAAAATAAAAGTCGGGTATAGCGCTGATTACCAAGAGAAGATTGCGGACATGAATACAATCAACCGTGACAGTTGTCATATTTGTGAAAACAGAAACAACTTTAAAAATGTAAAGGATAGGTATTAAGTGTAAGGTCCTCAGGCCTTGTCCTAGTGATCAGACAAATGATTGGCACCTTTCATTGTAGCCCCTATGTTAAAATCACATTGGTAATAACAAAATCAAGTGATAGTGCCAGCTGTGAAAGCTGTCAGGAAAAAAAACATTCATATTAGGTCATGTGTCAAAAGAACCCTGGGGTTAACAAAACCAAGTCATAATACTGGCTGTGAAAGCTGTCAGACATTTGTGAAAACAGAAATTAGTTTAATAAGGTGATTGATGGGTTTTACCTGTATGGTCCTTTGGCCTAGTCCTAGTGACCAGCCAAAAGATGTGAAGCATTCATTTCAAGTCATATGTCAAGACAACAGTGGGATTAACAAAATCAAGTCAGAATGACAGCTGTGAAAGCTGTCAGAAATTTGTGAAAACAGAAATTAGTTTAATAAGGCGATTAATGGGTTTTACATGTAGGGTCCTATGTTAAATCATCTGAATGTTGTCAAGAAAGATAATTACGAGAAACGGTGCGCGGCTAAAATGGAAAATGATAACCCGTTGACAACGAAATACAGTATGGAGAGCATCCAGTAGGCTTCAATTAATAAAAGGGGGGAAATGATCTGAACATACCTTTGCAAAACCTTTGCACAGCAGTCCCTTAAGTCTTTTCCGCCGACTTTGCTCAACTGCGTTATCTGTAGAAGAAGTAAAAAGAGAGTTAACACCACATCTTATATATAGTTAGATATATAATTATAGTTATCCCATGCCCATCAGCTCATATCCATATTCTTTGAGCATGCCAGTTGTGGTTGAAGGGTATTTACAGTTTGCCTGGTTGTCACGACATTCCAATAGTCTGTATTGGGTCTGGCCAAGAATAGTAACAAATTTGATTCTCAGAGCGCGTGGTTCAAACTTTGCTTACCCACCTCCCGATGTTGATTGACGTTGAAGTTGAAGTTGAAGTGTGGATTTCTCGTTTTTTGGGGGAAACCAGAAAGCTGTTATAACCAGGCATATTGAGGGCTCATTCACACCAAACTCTCAGCGTATTCTGAGCGTATTCATTTAGAATACACGTTAGCAGATGAGACCATTCCCACCGCAACCGTGTTCTGAGCATATTGAGTATAATACGCTCAGAATACGGACTGCAGCTAGAGAATAGAAACCGAGTCTATTTTTCTGCGCGTATTCTGAGCGTATTCAGCCAAAATCCCATTGAAAGCTATAGGCACCGCTGTACAATGCATGCCAACTGTGCTATCAATGCATGTGTTGACACAGGGAATACCTCAAAAACCCCGCGACTGTCTGCAAAATATTACCATTCGCTTACAACTGCATGAAACAAACGCTGGAAAGGTATCAATAGTGGGGTTATCATATCAGATCTGCACTACAAGGGCAGTGTGCGAACCATGCCGAGATTTCCGGGGGATCCCTGCGGCGGCGGGGGGGGGGGGCTAGATGGGTGCTTACAAACGAGCTGCTTTACACACGCCGGGCGCTGATGCACAACCACAGAAGCATACGCATCGCGTCGCAGGGGACAGCATCACCCACACACGGACCACATAAAGTCCGAGATTAGGTGATGTTCAAAGTCAGTAGTTGCAATAACAAAAGCACACATGTCCAGACCAGCAACGGCCTGCAATATGAATCCTTTCTCGCGCGCAAGTAAGACAAACAGTATCTCTAACAACAACAACAACAAATACCTTGGCGGGTGCATTTAAAGATGCAGGTTACGTCTGACTGCAATGCCAATGTGAATGCATTGCAACCGATCTATTTCAAGCATCACCCAACTCTTCATCTTGAAAGTGCACTCACTGTCGTTTTGGCATATCTGCATTCAAATACCATTTTGCACACTCTTCATCGTGAAAAGTAAATGCAAAAGATGATATGCACAGGCACAACTTTTCAAGCGCACTATTTAATAATAATATAGTAAACCCGTGGGCTTAGCCTACCTTATTGCAGAATCGACCACAAAGGCCTAGGCTCTTCTTCTTTGGCTGTTCGTCCCGCGATCCATGACGTGGACAGGTGATGTCCTGATTTAATCCATGATGTGATGAAGGGTGCTGGGTCAAAACGCGCCAGTGGGGGTCCATTTAAGTCCACAAAGAGCAGTGATGACAGGCTTTTCTCTCGCAGCCTGTTGCGGGTTTTGCTGTCAGTGTTGTTGACAGCCGAAAATCCCCTCTCACACTCTGATGAAGTTGGGAGATATGTCCGGCTTGCTGTACAAAGCCTCCCCAGCGTTTTGGTTGGCACGACGTCTTGCAACTTCCAGTCACGAAACTCATCCACTGCCTCTGAAACTGATTCGCCTAGTGTTTTAGCTAGTTTGCGCACTTCATGGTCTCCATACAGTATTAGCGCGTTTCTGTCTTTTGGCCAGAAGTGCTTATCCAGGGGTTTTAACATCTGCACAAGGTCCGACTCCGGCATGCGCATTTTCAGTCCGTCAATCACCGACTGATAAAACTGACGCCGATTGATCTTCTCCCTGCCCTCTGAAAGCTCCACATCGTTAAACAGGCCCATGGATGCGCGTTGTTCTGCCTTCAATGTGGATTTCCCTCCACTCTCTTTCATGGCTGTCAGGACATCCATTGTCTGCTGTATGTGGCGAGTGGCATCTACTAGGGACAGGTCTCTCCGCTGGAGTTTTAATGAGAGGCCCTGCAGCTCACGCAATGCGTCTTTCATGCAAGCCAGGTCCATTACAAACCCAGTGTGAGTAAGATGTTTGTGCAGCCCCAGATATTTCTTCCTCTCTGCATCGTTTCGACCGGTGTACTGTCGAAATGGGCTGCTTCGTCGAAATGAGCTACCCGTAGCCTAAATCGACGGTGGCGTCTATCGATTTACGCTACCGCGTCGAAATAAGCTACCCACGGTTTTCGCTTACAGTTGTATAGATTCAAAGCTAACCTCCGCAGTTTTACAAGATATGTCTTTGGATTACAGATTTCTGGATTAGAGAGTTGTATGCTGTTTGCATACGGTAGGCTAATCATACTCTATACCTTAGTTATGTAGAATTTCAACTCATTTAGAGGTTAAATGCGAAGGCAGTTCATTTCGACAGTCGTATTACGCTATCAAATAAGGCTCCTACTAAAGGTAGCTCAGAGGTAGCCCATTCTGACAGCCCACTTGACCCATCAAGTAGTGCTACTATGTACAATCACAGCCATTCACGCATTTATATGAATATAGGTAAAAGTAGCTCATTTCGACAGGCTTATCTTCTATCAAATAAGGCTCCCACTAAAGGTAGCCCATTCTGACAGCCCACTTGACCCATCAAATAATGCTCCCACTGTACAATCACAACCATTCATATGAATACAGGTAAAGGTAGCTCATTTCGACAGGCTTATATTTTCTATCAAATAAGGCTCCCACTAAAGGTAGCCCATTCTGACAGCCCACTTGACCCATCAAATAAAGCTCCCACTGTAGAATAACCACCACTCACTCATTTATATGAATACAGGTAAAGGTAGGTCATTTCGACAGGCCTGTATCTTCTATCAAATAAGGCTCCCACTAAAGGTAGCCCATTCTGACAGCCCACTTGACCCATCAAATAAAGCTCCCACTGTAGAATAACCACCACTCACTCATTTATATGAATACAGGTAAAGGTAGCTCATTTCGACAGGCCTGTATCTTCTATCAAATAAGGCTCCCACTAAAGGTAGCCCATTCTGACAGCCCACTTGACCCATCAAATAAAGCTCCCACTGTAGAATAACCACCACTCACTCATTTATATGAATACAGGTAAAGGTAGCTCATTTCGACAGGCCTGTATCTTCTATCAAATAAGGCTCCCACTAAAGGTAGCCCATTCTGACAGCCCACTTGACCCATCAAATAAAGCTCCCACTGTAGAATAACCACCACTCACTCATTTATATGAATACAAGTAAAGGTAGCTCATTTCGACAGGCCTGTATCTTCTATCAAATAAGGCTCCCACTAAAGGTAGCCCATTCTGACAGCCCACTCGACCCATCAAATAATGCTCCCACTGTACAATCACAACCACTCACTCATTTATATGAATACAGGTAAAGGTAGCTCATTTCGACAGGCCTGTATCTTCTATCAAATAAGGCTCCCACTAAAGGAAAGGTAGCTCATTTCGACAGGCTTATATTTTCAATCAAATAAGGCTCCCACTAAAGGTAGCCCATTCTGACAGCCCACTCGACCCATCAAATAATGCTCCCACTGTACAATCACAACCATTCATATGAATACAGGTAAAGGTAGCTCATTTCGACAGGCTTATATTTTCTATCAAATAAGGCTCCCACTAAAGGAAAGGTAGCTCATTTCGACAGGCTTATATTTTCTATCAAATAAGGCTCCCACTAAAGGAAAGGTAGCTCATTTCGACAGGCCTGTATCTTCTATCAAATAAGGCTCCCACTAAAGGTAGCCCATTCTGACAGCCCACTTGACCCATCAAATAATGCTCCCACTGTAGAATCACCACCACTCACTCATTTATATGAATACAGGTAAAGGTAGCTCATTTCGACAGGCTTATATTTTCTATCAAATAAGGCTCCCACTGAAGGAAAGGTAGCTCATTTCAACAGGCCTGTATCTTCTATCAAATAAGGCTCCTACTAAAGGAAAGGTAGCTCATTTCGACAGGCTTATATTTTCTATCAAATAAGGCTCCCACTAAAGGAAAGGTAGCTCATTTCGACAGACTTATACTTTCTATCAAATAAGGCTCCCACTAAAGGAAAGGTGGCTCATTTCGACAGGCTTATATTTTTTATCAAATAAGGCTCCCACTAAAGGTAGCACATTCTGACAGCCCACTTGACCCATCACATAATGCTCCCACTGTACAATCACCACCGTTCACTCGTTTATATGAATATGTGTAGAGGTAGCCAATCTTGACAGACATATATCTTCATCCAAATAATGCATCCACTAAAAGTAGTATACCTCATCTTTGTGATACAGGGGACACTGAAGATGGGATAATTTAATGCAATTCAATTTATAACAATGGGCTTGTCTCTTATTCATGATGGATGAGGTCAGGAAAAGGTACAACAGAAGAAACATAACATATTTATTTACAAAAATATATACACTCCATCCAAGGAGGAAAATTTATCCCAACTGTGATGCCTCTAGGAGGGCACATGCGACCTCCAATCGAGCCTTCAAGACCTCCTCAGGGTGTGTCTTGATTGATATGATGTCGCCGTTTTTCAGAATCTCTTCTGCAAACTTCAAAATGCAATTTTAAGCATTCAGTTACACATCACTGGATAGATATAAGAGAAATAAATGACTGGAAACACTGAAATTTTTACTTTTAAAACCAAAATCCCACAGCTACTGCTGTCTTGCTGCTTGTCATGGGAAACAATCTGAACAGTCCATTTCTGTCTTGGGACTTCACGGCCTGCCATCCTCAAGAAGTTCCTATCACTGTGTGAAAAGCATAACAAGCATATGCCATACATGACACTCTTTATAACATGCAAAAGACCAAGGACTTCGAATTTTTCTGAAACTTTACCTCCAATTTCGTAGGGTTGGCGCACATGTTTATCTTCATTACCCTCTTCATTACAGTCTTTTCTGACATGTTGACAATCTATAAATGTTTACCACATTCATGTTTTCCATCACATTGACATATATATGTAGCAAACCCCTTAATAAAAATTGACCTCTATTGCATGAGGTCAGCAAAAATCCCCATATATTATACATGCCAGAAATAGGTGTAAAGAAAATATAAGAAAGGCACTTACCACTAAAATCCAGTGAGCACCTACATTTACTGGACAAATCCACATTTCTTCCGCTGGGAATTTCCATCTGAATAATGGCATTCATACCAAAATATTGTTAATTGAGGTTACTGGTGTAATAACAAAACAAATACAATTACTTTTCTAAGAGGCTGAAATCGTCCATTAAACAAACAACCAGCTATCACAGCACTGAGCTGATGAACGCGGTCCTGTTAGAAAACAATTGAGTGTGTAATGAAAAAAACTGTACTCCAGGGGACATTAAACTAATTAAGAAGTTATCACAGTACTTTACGAGTAGTTGAACAGGTCAGAATAGAGTAGAGGTGCCTGTGGCGCTGGCCTGGCCTGGAGACTAAGGGATGTGAATACAGTCTTCTGTTATTAACTAGGGAAAGTCAAAACTGGGTCTTGGAATAATACCTTGATTTTTAATCTTAAAATGCAGTCTCCTTCCATCACAGCATCTCTTACAGCTATTACTTGAAAACCTGAAGACTACACTTTGTATCTTTTAAGTTGGTAACCTTATCTGGGGAGGTGGCTGTGGTGTAATGGCCATCACAAGTAACAAAAAAAGTTGTCAAAGACCAAAAGGTTGCCAGGCTTGACTGTATTACAATCCTAGTACATTTACATGAGGACAAATGTCATTAAACATTATATGTGAATGGAGTTTAGTGAAGAAGCCTACTTTTATTCACCAATGCAAACAATGATTAATGCATCTTGTAAACAAGGGAATCTCAAGATTTATTTGCTTACACTACAATAGCACTCATTACATTTACCTTTATGCTTTGCAATGGCTGTGCAACAGCCAAAGATCTTCCAGTTCTCTGGCATCTGTCACACTCTTGAGACCTTTAAGAAAATTGTCATGATAAATTAATAACGTCCTAACCTAATTGGCTAAACAAAATGAGTCCATAACATAACACAGAAATAAGTCACATCCAATACATACCCATCTGTCAATATCCACTGACATGTCAACCCAGTAAAATCTGGAGCACATTGCTGCTCTCATTTTAATGACTCCTGTATGTCCCCTAATTGGTGATGAATGGAATTTAATGACCAGTGATCTGGCTTCATCCCTTGTTTGGATCACTCTTGTAGTATCTTCGTAGAAGAGCTGTCCATCTGCAGTGAACAATCACAAAGTGATAAACAACAATATTCTCAGAGACATGGATATATTTCAACACACCTTTGCCTACTTACCATTTACTGTAAACTTCTGAGAATACCTCCTTAAGCTCAACTTCTGAGACTTGGTAGCCTATACCCTTCTGGGTATTCCCCCCTGGTCAGGTATTCAAAAACCTCCTTGCATCTCTCTATATTTCCGTTCACAAATGTAACACACTGTAAAACACAAAACAAAACATTTTCACTATGTAGGTAGCCCATTTTACAGTAGCCTAAGGTAGCCTAGTTCTTAAGTCTTCCAAACCTATCCTACTCGTTTACAGAAGCATAACTTAATTCATGTGTAGACCTAGTAGATAGACTCATTATCATATCATAATCATAAACTAAATATAGGCTAATTATACAGCGCCTTTCTAAACAAAGTCAAAACGTTTTCGACGTTCAGATGGAAGCAAAATAACAAAATACGACGTAGGCCTAATGAAAACGATAACGATACAGTCAACTGTTAAATCCAAACTACTATAATCTGACGAAGATATTCTGCCGCAAATCTAACATGCACATATCGTTCCTTACATGCTTAAGTGGTTAAAACATACAATAAAACCAATACACTGTTAAAATGTTACTTACTTGCGTTGTCACAGCTGAAAACAACTCCACTTCTGCCTCGGGGAGCTCAAATCGACGGGCATTTAAACTGTAGCAGCACTTAGGGGTGGTGCGCATGCGTGCGCATGCGCAGTAGCGCTGGGTAGCTCAGATCGACGGGGAGCCCATATCGATAGGACACCGGCGTCTTCGCTTGCTGTTTGGAAGTGGCGCGCCAACGCGGGGTAGTTATTCCAGACAGCTTTTACTGTATTAAAACTACTTGCCACCCACCTAATGCTGAATACTTGGCCAATTCTCAAAACTTGCATATTGAGGTCTGCAGCCGCTTCCTCAAGCAATCGTGCATTTTTTGCAGACTGGTGGTACAAAGCATAAAGCTTTGAGATGAAAATCTCGAAGTGGCTACATCCTGCAACCGCCTTCAGTGCGTCGTGGACAGCCAATTCAAGGCGGTGGGCAAGGCAGTGTACAGACTGGATGTTGGGGAAATCACTTTTCAGCCTCGCAATCAACCCGGTGTTTTTGCCAGTGAGAACTGCAGCACCATCTGTGGCGATGCTGATGAGGTTCCGGCCCAAAAACACATCATCTAACCCCGCTTGGAGCAAACTCCGTTTCAAACTTTTGTAAACAGACTCTGCGTCTGTACCCTCCGTCAGTTCTGTAATGTCCAAAAACACATTGTCCACGTCTCCTTTCCCACTCACGTCACACCTCATATAAATAATGAGATATGCACGTCCGTGCACCGTGCTCTCATCAATGGTTAAGCTGATTTTTGAATCAATTTCTTTTATCTTGAAGACAAAGTTCTTTCGCATGTCCTGTGCGATATGCCCGATAATTTCTGCACATGACTTGTCGGATTTGTGCAGAATACCCACTTTTCCCCCATTCAGCTCTTGCAGTTTCATTAGAGCAGGTAGCTTTTTAAAAGCAATTCGCTCCTTTGCCACCATATATGCTGATCTAAAGGCCGTTGTTGTTTCCTCGGTAGCTTTAGCGTTGATGGCTAGGACTCTGTTAGTAAGAGTGTCCTTTTGCTTGATTCTGGTAAGTTCGACGGCCCTTCTGTGTGCTTTACTATCGCTATGTTTGTATATTTTTTTACGGAAACCGACCTGCGTCTGGCTACTCACATCCCCGTGTATCCACTCTTCGGACAGATGGCTTCCCATGGTTTCCGAAAGGAGAAGGGTTTTTGTGTCTCGGCAGATTGAGCACCCCAACTTGCCATTATTCGCAAATAGCCAGGGGTTGCGATCCTTCCAATCTGTCCACTGCTGGCTTGTCCAGATGCTCGGGTGAGAGGAGCTCGTGCACGTGGACTCCTCGGCAGTTAACTCCTCCGCTTGCTCACCCTCCTGCTGTTGCATGCTAATAGCGGGCCCGGAGATCCCAGTAGGTGCAGCAGTGGTTGCAGGTGGTTTTCCACTGTCTGCATCTTGCTGCTCCTCGGAATTTTTATTTTTCTTAAAAAATCCAAAACTCGAAAGAGTACCTTGTTTTCTTTTAGACATGCCTGCGGAACTTGCACTAACGTGGTCAAGATGCATCTGAATGATTTAAATTATAACAAGTACTTTCTCACCCTGTTGCCACACCCACAACAAACATTGTAGCAAAGCAACCGTGGGAAAGAGGGACAATCACAGAAATATTGATAGAACTCGTGGGAAAACGAATTTTTTAATTTACACGTGAAAAGTAGAAGAATTAACCTTAATGTAGCTGTGGTGGGGGAACACTCTCCACTTCATTTGTAGTTTACAACAACTCGGACATTGGTATTAAAAAGGGGACATTTTTTTACTTTTCACGTGGAAAGAATTGTGAGAGCAACTTGTATTGGTGACAGTGGAGTTCAAAGGCTTTCATGCAGCCGCGGAGGTAGATTCTAGCGGCTTCTCATAAAAGGGGGCGTGTTACGGCTATCATTTTCAAACGAACTCGTGTGGTTGCAGTGGCATTAGTCGTGTTCATATGGGTTAATTTCACATTTGATAAATGCAACACTTCGGATATGCAAATAAATAAATAATCCCCTGTTTCAAATGATTATGTCAATAAAAATGAACAATAAGCAACATTTAAGAGATCCCCCTATATTTTCCAAATCGTCTTTTCAGGGGATCTCCTTCCTGTTCCGGGGGATCTGGGATCCCCCGAGTACCCCCGTAATTCGCACTATGTACAAGGGCATTGACTATCCTACATAAACACACAAACTGAAATACCTTTGAAGTTGTCACGCTGTCCAGTCAAACATGTTGTAGGTAATAGTGGTGGAGCTTTTATGTTGTTAATAGGAAGAAGCATATCGCTTTAGATTTCTTCGTCAGAATCTTAATGCAAGAAGAGCCTCAATCGGTCTTCTGTCGACCACTTGAGCTATAAAAAAAATAGTAACCACGTTCTTGTCATTCAGTGTTTCCTACTTGGTTTGGTAAATCTAGTCAACAAGCCGATAGGCAAAACTGAGGTCCATAAGTCACTACATTTAATAATTTATTTACCCGATGTAGGCAAAGTGACTGCTGGCAAAGAGGTAGAGTTTATCATAACTTTATGGAAGGGGTTAAAACGCGTTCGTTTTTCTTGTACCGGGAGTGAATAAAGGCTTTGACAATGATCAGCCTACATGATTTAGAACGATGTCAAATATTCCACTGGCCTTATCAAAGTGTCAAGTTGCACTATAGGTGCAGTGCTGCTTTCTAAACAACGTTTAAAGTAAGGAAATAAAACCAGAGAAGCACATATTGTGTTTACTAAAGTGAGAGATAGGGAAACCTAAAGACATTGGCCAAGTGCATGTAAAGACGGGGCTTCCTGCTCCCGCGCTGAATACGCTGACATGTCCGGTGTGAATGGTCATACGCTCAGAATACGCCCACGCGCTGAATACGCTCAAGGCGGTGTGAATGAGCCCTTACAGTGGGAAAAGGAAGTATTTCTCATGTATCACAAATATAGCAAATTCTCCCACTTAAAAAGATGAGTTATGTGTATGTAATTTTCATCATAGGTATGCCTAAATTATGTGAGACAAGAAAAAAAACAGGACAATTCATGTCTGATGTTTGTAGGGATTAAAAGTACCTTAAATTCACATTATATTTTAGCCATTTATATTGTGTCAAATTATGTTATGCACACTGAAAAACTGCACTCTGAAATGTGAAGCAATAGGGCCACAGGGGAAGAAGTGATACGTGTATATGCATATATATATTTTACCAGAGCCTGTCTCTCCCCCTCTTCAAGATTTAATTTCTCCTCCAGCATGAGGACCTCCTCCACAGTGGCCAGGGGTTTAACATGTTGGGTGTGTCCCTTGTCCTGACAAGAACATTTCATGCTGTCCAATTTCGCATGAAGTTCTGCGAACCTCCGCAGAACCATTTTCTGAAACTCTGAAATATAAAAACATTTGAGAAGGGTGTCATCTTCTCATTTGTTCAAAGCAGCCTACAATTTCATGTCATTTAGATATGCATGTAAAAGAAATCTAGCCTGCACCAATATGGCAATGTGCATTGCATAACATTAAGCTGACACTTATCCAAAGCGAATCCCGTTTTACTGAATGCATACAAGCAATGCATTTCAAATGCCGAATCTAGCTTTGCACCAAAAGAGCAACCACGCATATTTACACTCAAAACATATTTAAAACATTTTTAAAACTTACTGCCCATTTCCATTGGGTAGAGGTTTCTCCCCCTCATGGACTGACCTGTAGCAAGAGTGCACAGTTTAGTACAGTGTGTCACAGGCACGATCTGATATCACCAAGTAATTAACACTCCAGGATCGATGTCAAAGTTCTTCGTCCAGGATCAATGTTTCAGCCAACCAATCAGGGGGGCACTTGTGGTTGATGATGTAATTTACAGGGCGTCGTGAAAAATTTATATCAGCAAACGTTACAAGTAGAGCTGAAACAATTAATCGATTAATTCGATTAGAAAAAATGATCGATTAATTTTCCCCGAATCGATGCGTTGTTTAATTCGCTGTATTTAATTACCATGTTCAATTAGCTTGAGTTTCACACGGACCGCGCGAAGCAGGCCATTTAAAACAATGGACAATTGTCTGCTAACTTTAGCCTGCTAAATGTCAGCTAACTTTAGCCTAGTACCAGCCTACAAATGTCTTTCCATTGCTACACACAGGCCAATATTGCTAGAAACTCACAAGAAGTACAAGCACCGACCAAAAACATTTAGAATTTTCTTTTGTTTTATCCACAAGCCAACATAGGTGCAAGCCTGCAGTTCCCATCCCATCATTACTCATGACATCTTACACATCTGGAAACACAATAAATATACACGCTACCCCGAACCTTTTAAGATTTATCCAGTTGAATTCCCAAATCAAGATGTAAACCTGCATTTCAGTTATGTTTCACTCCTCTGACATGCAAGGTTTGCCGAACTGTGGCATTTACTACCTAACTTAGCTAAACATGTCTTCTCCACAAACGCCTAATATTGCTGGAAGCTCACGAGAAATACAAACATTGACCAAAAACCTTTAGGATTTTGTTGAGTTTTATCAACAAACCAAGGTGCAAGCCTGCAATTCGTTTATTAAGCTAACTTATTTTGCCTCGTCTCCTCGTCCTATCATAATTCATAACGTCCACAGCAGAAAACACTGTAAATATACACACCGACTCAAACCTTTTCGGATTTATCCAGTTTAATTCCCAAATCGAGATGTAAACCTGTTATTCAGTCATGTTTCACTCCTTTGACATGCAAGTGTTTCCAAACTGTTAAATTGTGGCATTTAACACCTCTGACGAGAAGACTGGTGTGTGCATAGAGCTGACGTACTATGTACCAAGTGCACACCAGATTTTGCCATGACTATGGAAAATAAAGGTTAGAACATAATTTTTTCCTCACAAATTTAAATGAGAAGTATGCAAGATAGGTGATTATCATTACATTACACTTAGCTGACGCTCTTATCCAGAGCAACTTACAGATATTTACAGGGTTTCAGTTACAGTCCCTGGAGCAGTGTGGGGTTCGATGCCTTGCTCAAGGACATTTCAACTAAGCGTAGGGGGGGATTCGAACCGACAACCTTTCGATTGCAAGACCAAGTCCCTAACCGCTAGGCCACAGCTGCCTATAATCAATATGTATAATACATCAATAATCTAATTGTAGGCTTAGAGTAGCTCTGGGTGGAAAGTAGCTTGGAGAGAGCCCAGATCTAAAATAAGGTTATTTTGCTTTGCTTACAAACCTCTGTATCTGTATCACAGTGCTGCAGTAACCCATCCTCATGAAAAACATCCATGTAACAATTTCAAATTAACTTAAAACAAGGGTTTTTTTGTGTTTACCCTTTATGCATAACATTCACATTAACTATAAAATGCATATCCTAACTGTTTAGCATTGTTACTGGGTGGCAATCGTTTATTAAAATACAATTAAAGACAAATGCATTTTCAGCTAGCTCTGTAGAGCTACCTTCGGAGGTTAATGTGTGTGAGTGTGCTAAGGTGGTGGTCTCAATTCAAAGCAACACAATACATTTTCTATGCACTTTATTTACCACAAGGCCTGAGCCATCAACCAATTTCAGACTAAGAGAAAGAATGTGTGCAAGTGTGTGTTCATGTGGTCATTCTCCCCATCAGGTCTCGCAGTCGATGGTTGCACTGTGGTTAACTTCATACCTTGGGTGGTGGGGGTCTGTAAAAAAAAAAAAGTTAGGACAGTGAACAACAACAACAACCATATCTCAGCAGCTTCACAATACAGGGAAATGTTGAAATCAACGAATATAAATAAATGACTATAAATAGACAAATCGGTGACATGAAAGGGAATCAGGGCTGACTAACATTAGTAAGACAAAACACGTTACTAAGAAATCATGAAGATACACATGGGATAAACGGTGGGCAAAGACCAGCTTTTGGGGTGTAGCACATTAGTAAGACAAGACAGAGACTGTTGGTAAAACACACATGGAGGGTAGAGGGTGGGTAATGCCATGCCTCTGCTGCAGGAATGACAACAGCCCAAATGTCAGTTGTTTGCGGCGTCCTGAGAAGGCTGATTCCCTGACCGAAACATAAATTAGATACAATAGTCATTGCACTGGGTGCAATGTTATTTCATAACATGTCATGCATTAAGGCAAAGGAAGTGTTCAGTGTAGGAAAAATCCAAATTTAGCTTCAAACCCAACATCAGAGGATGCCATTTTGGACACAAGACAATATACAGTACATTACATAGTTTATCATAAACTTACAAAGAGAGTCCAGTGGTTCCCATCCTCCAAGAAGGCCACCACCACCTTTCCTTTGAAAATGGTTTTCTAACAATATAGAGAATATAAAAAATTAGTGTCACATTAAAAAGCTCAGACTCACTGTGAATTTACAAAAAAATAAATTACACAAAAAAAACAAAAAAAAAACCTATATACGCTAGCATCTATACTGACATAAGACACTGTTAATCAAAAGAAAATGAGTTGGAACATCATCAGGAATGTAAGAATCTTCAAATATGTACTTCAGTATGGACACAAATACTGTGGATGCCACACACTCCAACGAGGTAATCTAAGAAAAAGGGAGGAGGCTATGGGTATTATGAGAAACACACTTGATATTATAGTTTGTGAAACACTGAAACTTTTCAATACACACACTGTCACACTCACCTGGCATCTTCTATAGTTGAGCAACTCTGAAAAGACAAATGCATCCAAGTGACCAAAATTGGAGCAAACATCATCACAACTGTTTGGATAATATACTTAGTAACTTAGTAACAGTACAGGAACAACTAAATTTCAGGAAGATCCTTGACCAAGACCACACGACAATTCAGGAGTTCAGGATACATAATATTCTCTGATGATCCTAGTAAAACACCCAGTAAAGTAAATCATAACTGTAAGGCTGATTGTACTAGGTTAATGATAAACAACAGTCCAGGACAAATGTAATGCTACGATGGTCCTGGATTGCTGCGCATCATGACTGTCCTGGACTAAAGATAAGCAACAACGGTGCAGGATGAATGAGATGCTGCAGTAGTCCTGAAATGATACTATGGTGCTCCCGGAGTAAAATGTCGATAGCACAGAGAAAGTGTGGGGCTAGTGCTCGAATATCCTGCTGCCATCGTCGTCAGTCAAAAAAGAGTTGAATTAGCCAAGTTATTGAGGAGTTAGCTTGTAATGTCAATTATTACATTAACCCTTTAGGCGCCAGAGGTTTTTTCCTAAAACATTCGATTTTGACATCTTAATTTCAAAAGGTTATAACTTAAAAATTATAAGAGATAGAGACTTACTGTAAATTAGAGAAATATTAAGGATGATCCAAAGTTTATGTAGGGATTAAATATACCCATCTAATTTGCATATTATGACGTCACATGGCGGCGGCCATCTTGGATTATAGAATTTTTATAAATTGTCACGTTTGAAAGATAAAATGCAGTACTCCCTCCCCAAAAAAAATGTGTATGTACCTTGTGTATGCTATATTGCACAATACTGAATGCTCAGATAAATAGTAAATAGCAACCAAACAGTGTAAATCTTTACTAATAAATGGCAGAACCAAACCGAATGCATGTAGCAGTAGGCTGACCTTTTGCTGTAGAGATTTTCCATTTATTACAGAGGCACTCAGATTCCATATATGGGGCATTTATATGTTATTCTATATATACATATATCATAAGACTTGTTTAGTTTAAAATCTCATGAGTGAGATGACAAGATGAGACAAGAGACAACGTTAGTAGTTTTTTTTTTTTAGGTTTGTTTGTTTTTTTGGTTGGGCTTTTTTTGAGCTGACAAAGGCTAAAAACTGATGGGCAAAGCGATTTGTCTCATTTGTAACATTTGAAAGATTTGTAAGAACATTCCAGAAATCATCAGAGAAAGAGTGACAGAAAATCTAGGGGCGAATTGGCATTGGAGATATCCAATTGGCTGATCAAAGGGCGTGAGACAATTTTGATACCCCTCCTCATTGATCAACTCAAAGCAGGTGTGACAATACACCGGCATTCCCATCATCTTGCCTAGATAAACTAACGAGCATATTAGCTCCTCTGCCCCGTGCCAAACCGCCTCTGTTCCTGCTGCGAGCAGCACGCGCAGATCTGCTGCGCACTTGTGCCGAGTGGAGAGTGGAGAGGAGAGGAGAGGAATTTTCATGGGTAGGACTCTCACTGCGTCTCCTCACCCTGCTTCTACGTTGTCCCCTAGCTCTCCTAGAAACACTTTGACCTCGTCTAACATACCCAGTGGCATTAGACAACGTCTCCACCACGTTACTGTCTCCGCGATTAGGGAAAGGTACAGTCGGAAAACAAATTAGCTACATGGCTAGCGCAGTAAAAACACTGGACCCCGACTTCACTTCTAGCCTCGTTCCCCACACTACTAACACGCCTGCTTACTCCCTGATAAACATTCCCACCCCATGAAACACTGTTCCCATCGCTGACATTGAGCAAATGAGTATCTACTTTGGCCAAATGATCCAAAGATTGTGCTTGGTGTAGGGCTAAATAATCACTTTGTCCAGCTGCATCACTGCAAGGCAGGGACGCATCTGAAGCGTCGTCGCTAAACGCATCACCGTCATCTTCTGGAGGCAGATATTCGCCTTCAGAATAAGGGTCTGCGAATAGAAGACCCAACACTTCATTGCAGATAAACTTCTTTGATGAAATTAGACGAAAAACGAAGGCAAACACTCGCTGACGTTGACAATATCGCTCTAATTATATAGCTCGCATGCAAACTAGCTTCGCTTTTGCTCACACTGATTCAACATGCTGTAGCTCGACTATTTTGTATAGAAACATAACGTAATTCTGAGTCAGGGACGTAGTATGACATGTCTACCACCTAGTGGAAGGGAGTTCAAACCAAATTTGACACCCTATTTGACAAAATCGACCGTTTTATTCAGTGCGGCATCTTGTCGACTTAAGTCGACAATGGCGCCTAGAGGGTTAACCAATTTTCCTACTAACCGTTAACATAATTAGGTACATTGACTCCTCTTCGGAAATATGACTAAACACCGTTTCGACACATTTTTTTGTAATACAGTATACATTGTAACTGGTGGTTAGCGATTACACCCAGTGCTAACGCCTACACGTAGCAGGCTAGTTCTTAAAAACCTGTTTGAAATGTTTACTCGCAGACCTTTCATTTCATACACAAGGGCATCATAAGCATAGCATCATGAGCAAATACTAACGTTATCCTATGTGCCGTGGCACCGCTGACTGATCCTAATAAAAATTCTCCCTCACCCCAAAAGTATCTAGCACCAAACACAATTAAAACAGAACAGTTCGGTTGGAAAACTGCAACAGAATGCCACCCAATATGGTACTGCAACATTTCTTAAATAGTGTTACCTGTTTCTTTGGAAAAGAAGGGCAAAGTCCCAACGGTCGTCGACCTCCTCTGGCAGCTTGCGCACTTTTCGGCGGGCAGCTTGACCTTGTAACGTTTGCTGATATGAATTTTTCACGTCGCCCTCTAAATGACATCATCAACCACAAGTGCCACCTGATTGGTTGGCTGAAACATTGATCCTGGACGAAGAACTTTGACATCGATCATCACATTTCTGCATATTTGGAAGTATATCTTTACATTGGACAATTCATTCCTTTCACTTTTTAACACATTGAAAAGTACCCAGCGTACAACGTATGTAACCACTTAAATTTGATGTTTACTCTAAGTAACTCAAAATACACCCATTAATGTCTCAAAAGTACCTTCCAAAAGTGAGTATATCCTATGTTAAAATCCCACAGAGAGGATCATAAGCTGCTACAGTAGTCACAGTACATGTTGACATGCATGTTTCTTTTGGTGAAAATGGTTACAACCAAACATGCTTGACACCATCTAAAGCTGATGGCTAATATGGTGTCAAGCATGTGTTGTGGTAACAAATTGAGTTTTACAAATAAAGTGTCTGATTTGTAAAGTTAAGCACAGCAATGAGACTGGCACGGTTTGGGGTTGAATGCATTCAACATCGGAAAGCTAAATTTTACCTACATGTCCTGTATTAAGAGATTCACATAGTATTGTTTTCGTTATTTGATGTAGATCGACTTACTGCGTGAGGATTTCTGTTGGGCACCATGAGAGGAACCCCCTCTCTGTCCCCTGAGCGGGGTAATTGGCCTCATGGACTGACCTGTGACGACAGTGAGAGACAGTCGAATATTTGAGTCATATTCTAGGGGTCTGTGAAGTCCAAGCGGGATTCTGCAGCTTTGCAGTGCTTTCACTGCCCGCAGTCTGTTCCGACAGTTATAGACATTCAAATTGTATTGTTTTCTTTATTTGATGTAAATTTTCTTACTGTGTGAGGATCTCTCTCGCTCCTCATGTCGGGTGTTTCCTCTCTGTCCCCTGGGCAGAGTGCTTGGGCCCATGGACTGACCTGTGGCGACAGTGAGAGACAGTCGAATGTTTGTGTCGTATTCTACATATAGGGTCGTCTGTGAAGTTCAAGCGGGATTCTGCTTTCACCGCCCAAAGTCTGTTCCTACAGTCATACATAGAGACATTCATATTGTATTGTTTTCTTTATTTGATGTAGATCAACTTACTGCTTGAGGATCTCGGTTTAACCCTATGACTAAAATCTCCTCTCTCGCCCCTGGCCGGAGAGGTAGGGCTCATGGATTGACCTGTGATGAGAGTGAGAGACAGTCAAATGTTTGTGTCGTATTCTACATAGTATAGGGGTCAATGACGTGGCGCCAATCTTTTTGTGTTCCTTTCATTTTCTATAGAACAATAAACCTCTTACAACTTACTTGGATACATTGTGTTCTTGATGACGAAGTTTAAGTTATTGTACTTTTATGATTTTTTACATCTGACAGTATAATGCTAAAAATGTCAATGCAGCAAGCAATATCCCAAAAAAAATCCATTCTTAAGTAATACTGATATAATCTCTTTTGAAATTATGGAATGATATTAAGAAACTGTTTTGGGCAAGCACACTTTCACTGTTCAGTTGAAAGTTAATACCTAACATTCTGTATGTGATGTAAATCTTCTTACCGTGTGAGGATCTCTTGCTCTCCTCATGTCGGGAGTTTCCTCTGTGTACCCTGGCGGGAGAGATTGGGCTCATCGACCGACCTGCGACAATAGTGAGAGACAGTCAAATGTTTGTGTCGTATTCTACACAGAATAAGAATTTTTAATGAGAAAGGATGTCATCAGTGGAATTGAGTATAAATGGGGCTAATCAAGGCGTAAACTGTAATAAGAGTGTGTGAGGGGAACATGTTGCTGCTACACCGAGGCTTATAAATGGTTATTTGCTTCATTTTACGGAGGTAAACTTACTCCTAAAGGATTGAGAAGGTTGTGGAGGGGGATCTGGCAGCAGTCTTGCCTTTTTGGCTGTGTAGAAATTCAATGTATTCATGTAAATCATCCACATCCAAACTTTTTTTAAAAGAATAAAATCCAGACATAGTATAACAGAAACTACACAATAGGGGTGAAAAGTATTTTGAAATTCTTAAGGATCCACAACAACCCCTGAGAGAAAAGTAACAGACCTCAAATCTTACATATCAACACATTGAATGCAGGTTAACTCAACCTTTGGTCCCCACATGTTAAGGAAGGGCATGCACTCACCTTTTTTGTGTGCATTTTCCTCTTCCGATAGTACTGGTTCTAATAAATTACAACATAAATTAACATTTCACAAATGCAATGTGGCAATGTTTTCAATGGGGTGAATTGTTAGCCTCTTTAAATAAACTTGTGTTCCAAAAAGTCTGCATAAGTTTTTCTTTTAATTTTCCTTTTGGTAGGAAGTGGAACATCTTCAGTGTCGGTTGGTGCAGAGGATGTGTACCTGTACTCCAAACACTCTTTTTTACTGTCTGTGATAGAAGTTGTACATTCATGAAGCCTACACATAGAATACAAATATAACAATATAGAGGAAAATACATTTTTGTCGTCGTCACATACCTGAAGTGATTTTGACCTTTACCAGGGGAAATTCGAACCATTCCGGCCCTGGGCACTCTTGGTTCTGCATTGCCTTCTTGGTAGCCCTATTGTCTCCTTTTGGCCACCTCACTGTTTTTCTTCCTTCATCAACCCATCCCCTTGGAATAATATCTTCATAATTTTTGTCCCCTTCCCACCAAACAGCCCTTGCAAAAGCCATGATCTGAAATAGAAAAACAAATTTTATGGTGTAGCACTGAAATATTTTGTTGCAATATTTGTTATCATGGTGACATGATTCAAATACCATAATTTATGTACCTTGTTTAAAAAAAAAAAAAAAAAAAAAAAAAAAAAAAAGGAGGCCATTTTTAGTGCAGGTGTAGAAAGGGTATGACTGCATGCCCCCCTTTATGTGGGAGGCATACCGCTTTCCTTTTTAGGTCTCCAAGATGAAGAGTTCGCCTTCGTGCATTGTTGCGTGCTGCATTGCCAACAAAACAAATGTTAAGCAACGTTGACTGACATGGTGTTGTGTACAGGTCGGATGTGCATTGTTCAGGACTAATCCTACAGCTGAAATATCCATTTTCGGCAGGCTCTTCAAGGAAAGCGACACTGTTATCGCGTAGGATAAAACATGCATCCTTAGACCTCACTGAGGCCATAGATCTTCCTTCGTTTTTTTTCGTCAGCAGCAGATCCGACCTCTCTGCCAGTCGTTTCGCAACCTGCGTCAGTGGGTCGTGGCTTGTTCTGACCATTTTTTTTAGGCTGTGCATGAAGCTTTCAAATGGAAATGAAGAGAGCTAATTTAGAGAGCACCCAAAGTGTGCGACATCCTCATGTATGTGCTTCAATGCATGTACATTATATACGGTGAAGTTGTCTCCATATACAGCTTGACATCCGTTGACAAAATAAGTCAGCAGCTCTGCAGCGTATTGTAGGTGGGAGCTCCTCCTGTCTGCATCATCACTTAGTAGGATGGACATTCCCACGGACAGGCAAAGGAAATGATTGTACACATCTTGGCTCACTAGCCCACGGAGGATGACAGGTCCTGTGTACAGCAGGAATTGACGGAACTCTGTCGCCTTTCATCTGTCCAGCTCATCAATTCCCCTGGGCTTCCTTGCCACCTCAGTTGGCATGTGATTCCTCAATGCCACAAGTGCTGCAGACAGTTCAGATCGTTGCCTGACAGAGAGTTTCTGGGGGTTGGTGACACGGCAGAGATAAATGAGGACTCGTCTTACAACACCAAGACACACAAGGGGCATGTAGTCCAGCAGAAATGGTGTGACACACTTTACTCCTGCCCTTAACAGCGGTGTCTCTCCAATTTGGTGCCCCTCATTCCCCATGGTAGAACTTTTCATCGGTCCACCACTCTGCCATTCCACTCACCCACCTCCTCACACCTCTCGCAGCTGTTGTAGCCTGTATGGTAGATGATGCTTTTCAGGAAAGCCCTAGCTGGTGCATCACAGACAAAGGCTTTCACTGAAATCTTCACTGATACCCCATTGTGTTCCATGCCAATTGTAGAAAGCCTATTCATCTCCTCCACAAAGTCTTCAAGATAGTCTTGAAGAGGCAGAGGCTTCGATTTTCCACTGTAAAGTGCCACAATGAATGGATCACACCCTTCTGCCTTTGCCAGGATGGGCCAGAACTGAGCCCCACTTGACTTAAAAATTGGCAGACCATCCACATTGACGCTCAATGAAACGTTTGCAGGAGCAGGGGAGTGTATTAATGTCCTTCGGACACCATTTTCCATACCATAATATATGTATTGGCCGCCACAAAGCTCCTTCAGGCTCACTTCCTTTGGAGTGGACAGAAGGGTCCTTGAGTCTTTTGGCAAGTCCTTATGTCCGTGACATCGCAGAATCTGCAAGAGCTCATTCACTGCTTTCTGCTTCAATCTGTTGCCCAATGCCCACTCTCTCAGGTCACACCCTAGATCTACTTCACTCCCTGATTCTGGTGTTGTCTCTGGGAGCAAACCAGTATTTGGTGTTGTTTCTGGTTCACTCTCGGATTCAGGCCACACAGCTTCCTCATCATCACTACTACCATCTTCACCATGGTCATGGTCACCACTACCATCATCACCACCATCACCATGGTCATAGTCACCACTACCATCACCCCAATCATCACCACTACCATCATCACCAGTGTTGCTGATGTCCTCCTCATCATACATAGACTCTGACGCATCAGCATCCTCAACATCCTCAACATCCTCAGCAGCCCACCGATTTGCAATCGCCTCTGTCCTTCTCCACTTTCTACGGTATTCTGCCATGTTGAAAGCCTCGCTCTCAAGATCTGTACAAATACGACAAAGTGATTGTTTAATTTTCGGCAGTGCATGTAAATGAATTTCTATGCGTTCTCCGTCGGCATGGTTACATTGTTACAACGAAGATTCTGAGCGCGGCTAAGTTACACGCTTGACATAGATGCGTGGCCTCATAGGTGTGCGTATTTATGAATTTGTTGGCTGTAGAATTGTTTTATAAAAGCAATATATCCGTTACCAACCCCACTCCCACTCGTGGTATATTGCTTAAATATATTGTCCACGCGTGACTATCAAAAAAAAAAAATTTCTGACGGGGCGAACAGCACCCCGACGCCGAAGGCGAATGGCCCCATTGGCAATTCACAACTGTCAGTGATAGATGGGAGAAGATGTTAGCTGAATGTACTTACTGAAGCAAAGAGGTCTCAAAGAACTTCAGGTGTCTGAATGAGGAAATCCTGAAACAATAGAAAAAAGCAGGAATTAATAGGATAAATGCTAAGCTTTTACAGGTGTGTGTGTGTGTGTGTATGATGTACATATACAAACCGAATTCCGAAAAAGTTGAAACACTTTGTATTTTGTGAATAAAAACAAAATTGACATTTTCAAAACATTTAATCATACATAAGATGGAGAATAGCACAAAGCCAACATATCAACTGTTAAAGGCAAGAATAAATATGGTTTTGAGGGAAATACAGTATCTGCTCATCCTCAATTCAAAACAATGTGATTAATAAATCTTTGTTTTTCATTTTATGTCACATGCCGGAGGCCACAAATAGTCCAGTCATTCTACTGATTGACCCACCACAAATTGCAATAGAAATAGTTCTGGTCCCAAAGTAATTGTCATGATCCAGAGACTCTTCCATCAAGTTTCTCCTAAATTCCTCACATTGGAACATGGTCTAATTTGCATAAATCCAAGATGGCAGACCAGAATCACTTTTTCTTAAATAACTTAAAAACTATTAATGTTAGAGTACATAAATGTATTGACGTTGAATATAAACTTGCTTGTTGTGAACATTTTGGTACCAAATTTATCTCTCTATCTGCAGTACTTTCTGAGATGTCACATACCTTGAACAATGCGTCCACAGCCCAAACGTCATGCTAGCCAGCAGCAATATTGAAAATCCCAAAATTCTATTAAAATTGTTAACTGTCCTGCTTAACTGTTAAAAAGGTTGCAAATTAACTATACATGTAAGGGACCAGTTTGCATAATCAAACTATCACCCTAACCCTAGGCTACTTCCATTTACAGCCTGAGCTAGCTCGTAAGACGGCTGCGGAAAGTTTACCTCTGCTAGCTGCCTTACACATTACACGTAAAAAGTAAAGTTGTAACATTTACATCCACATGGAAATGGTGACACAAAGGTAAAAACAAACAATAATGATCATTTTTTTTTACTGGTGAAATTTATACTGGGGCACTACAGACCAATACGTGTCACAGTGAAATCTGTCTGGCGACGCCCTTGGTACTGTATTCGATGCCCACATTTCAAATGTAGTGGAGTAAAAAGTACAATATTTGTACTGCTGTGATAAAAAAAATCGATACCGAGATATATATATATCGATATTTGTAAAAACTATATACTGTAATATCGATATTCTGGCTATTAATATCAATTCACTCCCCAGTAGCTACTGCACAGAAGAATGCACTAGTGATTCTAAACAAAAATGTAGTAAATGTACTTTGTTGAGTACAAATGTACATTAGCCATATTGTATTCTTTTGCACAAATGGTTTTATAAGTTGACTGCAGGTACCTAGTGAGACTGGGCACCTTTTCTGTGACATATTCAGTAAAAAGCATTGACTTTCCTGTTCAATAAATTGAACATAACAATATTTGTCTGGTTTTATTGGGTGAATTACATTGAGTAATAATTATAAAGTAATATGTATCGGTATTGGAATCAAATCGAATTAAATTGCACTGTATCGAAAATTGTATCGTATAATGAGCCCTGTATCGAAAATCGTATCGAATCGCCATGTCCTAAATGATACCCAGCCCTAAATATTTGTCTTGGAAATGTAGTGAAGTGAAAGTCACAAGTTGCCAAAATGTTTAATACTCAATTAAAGTTCAGATGCTCAAAAATTGTACTTTAGTACAGTACTTGAGTAGATTTACTAAGTTACTGTCAACCTCTGGTACGTTTTAAGAAACCCTTATGTCCTTAAGCCTGAAAGACTGAAAGAATCTGAATAATGGATGAAATGTGTGTTCTGTGTAGAGAACCAATACTTTACAACCAATTAAGTTCTAAACTGACCCAGATGTGATGCCATAACAAAAGCTAATGCAGAAAGAGGTGGTGAGTGTTCTGTGAAACCTGGAGAACATGTTCATAATTCCTGCAGAAGTAAATTCTGTAACCCACGCGAAATTGAGGCATTCAAGAGAAAAGCAGCTGGTTCTGATTCTTTTAATTTCTTGGGCCTTGTTCATACTCTGCGTTCATTAGAGGAGCCATTTATCTTCAGCAAACACTGTTTGTTCTGTGGAAAGGACCCCTGATCCCTATGCTGGAAAAGTCAAAGACACACTACTTACCCAAGTCAGGACGTATGACTTTCAGAAGAAAATAATATTGTATACATGACATTTGTATACAGAGAAATGATGAGTGGGCAACAAAAGTCAGAGCCAGAATTGACTGTGTGAACGACCTCCATGCTGCAGATTCAGTGTACCACAATGTTTGTTCAGTAAACTTTCGGACTGGAAGGCAGCTTCCTGGGAGGTTCCAATCAGCAACGAGTGGCAACATTTCTAAGCGAGTCAATGGGTTCGAAAGACTATAGATTACTGACTACATTATTAGAACGGTTTGTATTTTTCTGAACTTTGGGAAGAGTTAAATTAAGCTGAATGTAAAATAGCACAACAAGACAACCAAAAATTTGAAGCAATCTTGGAAACAATGTAATCTTTTTCGTATTTTACTCAACATTGAATCTAGACTCATTATTTCAACCCTGTCATATCTCAGAAAGTACTGCTGATAGAAAAATACAATTAGTACCAAAATGTCCACAATGCACAAGTTTATATTCAACTTCAATACAACTATGTAATCCAAAGTTAATAGTTTTTGAGTTATTTCAGTAAAAGTGATATTTATGGTCCGCCATCTTGGATTATGCAAATTAGGAGATGTTCCAATGCTTAAAATTTAGGAGAAACTTCATGGTAGATTCTCTGGTGTATAAGGATTAATTTGGCAGTACAATCATTACTATTGCAATTTGTGGTAGGTTGACCCCCTTATTCCTGTAGAATGACTGGACTAAAAGATCTCCACCACCACTGAACAAACCACAAGCAATTAAACGGGTCCAAAAACACATCCAAGCTCTGTCGTTGGCTGGCATATCCTGGCAAAACAGAACATGGTAATGAATAAGAGCTGACCATACTCAGTTGAGTGTGACACACACTTTTCTGAACAGACTGAATGTGCAACAATTATTACCAGAGATTTAAACAGCATAAATAAATAAATCAATCAATCAATAAATAAATAGATCGATTTAAATGAGAGATCCCTGTATGAAATTATTATGACCGCCGCTAGCGAAGCTAGCGATAGCGGTCATTATAGTGTTGCCGCGACTTTTTTTTTTTCCCGTCAACGATTCCCGGGGCACTGGAAGTCTGGAGGACCTGAATCTTAGTAGGCATGTAGCTCTAGGACTTTTTGAGCGACTAGAAGCTTTTGGTGCCCAAGGGCCACCCCCCCGCTGTGCCAGTGTCCGTCAAAGAGGGGGAGACCGGCAAAAGTTTTTGCTGAATAACTCAATGAACGTTTCACCCAATGACATGACATTTTTGTGATATGTCGGTGTTACAGAGACGTATCGACTCAGCCCATAAACACTCATTTGAAGCATAGCGCTACCTAGTGATATGGGTAAATGCAAAAATTGGTATTTTGAGTTGCCAATATCTTGGACAGAGAAGGTGGGAACTGCACAAAATACGTCATGCATGATCACCACAAAGACCTCTAACATCACAGCACCTGCCATAAAATTTGGTCCATAGGGGGCGCTGTAATTGTAGACAATGTCATTTTGCCTATTATCTAGAGAATGCTAATGTTTACAACAACTTTTTTTTTTATCGTGAAATCTACTGACCCTCACACATTGAAAGCACAGGTCGACGCCCACTTCCAACGAAAACAATTTCCGTGAAATTTTAACATTACAAAAATAAATTTTAACGAACTCGTCATAGGCCGTTCATGGGAATCTCACCAAATTTGGTATATGTCATCTACAGACAATGCTGACAAAAAGTTATCAAAGGATTTATCTTGAGATAAACCGTTTCGAAGTTACACGTCAATGAACATTTAACACGTAGCTTAAAATTCTTCATCAAAAAACAGCTTTTGTTAAATAATTCGTCAACAATTTTGCCCAAGACAACGATTTTGTGTTAGTATGTCGGTGTTACAGAGGCGTATCGGCCCAGCCCATAAACACTCACCTGACGCATAGTGCCACCTAGTGATAAGGGTAAATGCAAAAATTGTTATTTTGAGTTGCTAATATCTTGGACCGAGAAGATGGGAACTGCACAACATACGTCATGCATGATCACCACAAAGACCTCTAACATCACAGCATACGCCATACAATTTGGTCCATAGGGGGCGCTGTAATTGTAAAAAATGTAATTTTGCCTATTATCTAGAGAATGCTAATGTTTACAACAACTTTTTTTTAATCGTGAAATCTATTGACCCTCACGCATTGAAAGCACTGGTCGATGCCCACTTCCAACGAAAACAATTTCCGTGAAATTTTAACATTGCGAAAACAAATCTGAATGAACTCGTCATAGGCCGTTCATGTGAATCTCACCAAATTTGATATATTTCATCTACAGACAATGCTGACAAAAAGTTATCAAAGGATTTATCTTGAGATAAACCGTTTCGAAGTTACACGTCAATGAACATTTAACACGTAGCTTAAAATTCTTCAAAAGTCCATATCTTGGCTTTTAATTGCTCAAATTTGGTCAAAGTTGACATGCCATCTCAAAACAGCTTTCTTTTCATGTGCACTAAATTTTGTGACATGTCCCCATAGGGGGCGATGTTTATTGGCGAAGCTAGGTGTCAAAAAACAGTTTTTGTTAAATAATTCGTCAACAATTTTGCCCAAGACAATGATTTTTTGTTAGTATGTCGGTGTTACAGAGGCGTATCGTTCCAGCCCATAAACACTCACTTGAAGCATAGCGCCACCTAGTGATAAGGGTAAATGCAAAAATTGGTATTTTGAGTTGCTAATATCTTGGACCGAGAAGGTGGGAACTGCACAAAATACGTCATGCATGATCACCACAAAGACCTCTAACATCACAGCACATGCCATACAATTTGGTCCATAGGGGGCGCTGTAATTGTAGAAAATGTAATTTTGCCTATTATCTAGAGCAGGGGTGCTCACTACGTCGATCGCGATCTACCAGTCGATCGTGAAGGCAGTGCTGGTAGATCGCCTGTCGTCTAAATTTTTTGTTAGGTTTGAACGGCTACTGGAAATCTGCAGCAAAGAAGGAGTCCTAGCTAGTTCGCTAACTTGTATGTAGCCCATACTGTTCATAAAAACTATGACAGTGACTTCTCCGTGAAATAAAAATGCCGTTTATAGGGCAGCAGTCACTTCATTATGCGGAAAATGCACGAAAGAGATCGTTGATGTCACAACCAAAATAGCCTGTTGTATTCGAGCGAGGTCTCTTCAAAGACGTCTCTTGTGCACAGTTGGAAGAGGCTTACTAACACCGACACCGACGTGAGATGGCTTAGTAGGGGGAAATTCTTGCAGAGATTTCGACAGCTCTGTCCGTTGATTAAGGAGTCTCTTCCTGTCACTAAACATGCGGAACACAAGCAACTTAATGACAATCGGTGGCTGCTAGACTTGGCGTTTGTAACTGATCTTACTAACATGTTGAACGAACTTAATTTGGAGCTGCAAGGAAAAGACAAAAGCGTGGTCAACATGAGACATGATCAGCTCAGCTAATGCAATTACACGAAAAATAAAATTGCTGTCCTCAAAGTTTCAGCGCTATGATTTGGGAAACTTCCGAAACCTCCCATCGGAGCTGGAGAAAGCAGGGAGGGCGTGTTCGCAAATTGTCAGTGTGCGCGCTACACACAGCAGCTCCGGACTATGCAACCCTGTCTGACTCCCTCCAGTGCATGTCATCATCAGATTAATTAAGTCCTAGCAATAGATAATTACAAATGTATTAGAGTTGTGCTCTAAAGGTTCATTCGAAAGTAATACAAATGTATTATTATAATTGTGCTGTAAACGTCCATTATATCATAATACAATTGCATTAAAGTTGTGCTGTGAAGGTTTATGCATGGATGCATATATTTTAACTATGTTGCATGTGTAATGCAGGAGTAAGAGCAGCAGGAGAGCATTGATATACATGTGTAATGCAACATGTATATCAATAAACAAACTGCATGAAGGTACATATGAAACGCATACTGAGTGATTTATCATCACCATCTTCATCATCACCATTGTCGTCTTCATCATCATCATCCTCAGTTGATCGCGGCGACATGGCCGTTTTAAAAGTAGCTCGCGAGCCAAAAATTAGTGAGCACCCCTGATCTAGAGAATGCTAATGTTTACAACAACTTCTTTTTTATCATGAAATCTATTGACCCTCACGCATTGAAAGCACTGGTCGACGCCCACTTCCAATGAAAACAATTTCCGTGAAATTTTAACATTGCGAAAACTAATTTGAACGAACTCGTCATAGGCCGTTCATGTGAATCTCACCAAATTTGGTATATGTCATCTACAGACAATGCTGACAAAAAGTTATCAAAAGATTTATCTTGAGATAAACCGTTTCGAAGTTACACGTCAATGAACATTTAACATGTAGCTTAAAATTCTTCAAAAGCCCATATCTTGGCTTTTAATTGCTCAAATTTGGACAACGTTGACCTGCCATCTCTAAACAGCTTTCTTTTCATGTGTACTAAATTTTGTGACATTTCGTCATAGGGGGCGATGTTTATTGGCAAAGCTAGGTGTCAAAAAACAGTTTTTGTTAAATAATTCGTCAACAATTTTGCCCAAGACAACGATTTTGTGTTAGTATGTCGGTGTTAAAGAGGCATATCAACCCAGCCCATAAACACTCACTTGAAGCATAGCGCCACCTAGTGATATGGGTAAATGCAAAAATTGGGATTTTGAATTGCCAATATTTTGGACTAAGAAGGTAGGAACTACATAAAATATCTCATGCACGATCAACACAAAGACCTCTAAAAGCACAGCACATGCCATAAAATTGGGCCTATAGCAGCTGCTGTAATTGTACAAAATCTCATTTTGCCTATTCCTTTCAGAAATCACTCCTACACACTATACAAACACACACAATGTCATTCATTCAAAACCCACATTCATGCCCACTTCCAGGAAATAATTTCCACAGAAATTCTCACCTCACAACACTGCTCTTCCACACGCTCATCATACCAACAGTTCCCACATTTCAATACACTGCGGCGGTCATACCATGTACCGCTATGCAGTACATCTAGTTTTTTGCATGAATGATGGCAGACTAACGCTCAAAATACATGCAAGCGGGCGAAGCGGAATGTTCCATTCTTTTCAGTTTGGAGGCGGCAGGTGGTGACATAGATCAGCGAGGCGGGCGAAAAAGTTGAGCTCTGCTGAACTTTATGCAAATGAAGAGCGGCGTTTGCCAAGCGGTAACCAATGACATCGTTTCAAATGACTTGGCGGCAGGTGGAGAGATAAACATTTAAACATGGACGTACATAAAATTTGAAACAGTGCCGTGGTTAACATAATATTGACATGTCAGAAGCAAAAAAATCATTACCATTCAGAATTCTTTAGCCTTTTAAACTTCATATCTCTTCAACTGACGTTCGGTACACGCCCACTCAAAGCGGAGCAAGCGGAGAGAAAGCGGTACATTTCGCTTGCATGTATTTTGGGCGTAAGGTTTGACATTTTTGAAACTGCACTACCAAGAAAGGCCATTAGGTGGCAATAGTAGTCCACCTCACTACCACATGCTACATGTAGCATTTAGGATTTCTATTGATATCAAGTTTTGCTGCTAATCTTTGTCCCTGACAGGTTACAAAATGACCTACAATCCAGTGGCGGCTGGTAGTCTTTCAAACAGGGGAGGCTGGTCAGTTAGGCACATAGAAAAATGTCAATCATGGCCCACACCCTTGCCTCTGAGTCGCCCCACTTTTGGCTGGGTCTCCAGTTCAGAAAGGGCCCCACACACATCTGAGTGTCACCTGTGTTCCTGGCCCACCTACTGTGAAATTACACATTGGTTCTTTTGGCCCAGTACTAAGTATTGGCCAACACACTGAAATTACTTATTGGTTCTATTGGCCCAGGACTGGCCCAGCAAGCCCACAAATTGTGAAGTGACTTATTATTTCTTTTGGCCCAGTAGCCTACTGGCCAATATACTATGACAAAATTATTTAGTCTATTTCTGTTAATATTTTGTATGTAGGATATATTTTAAACTGTTAATAATAAGGCCTATGTTGCTTTATACAGAAGAACCACCACCACAGCAATATTATGTATAAGAAAATATTGCCCTCCTTTCTTTTTTTCTAAAAAATTGTCTGTTACCCTGTCATACCATACCATCATGGACATCCTTTCTAGGGACTCTCGACGGCAAGTAGACCAGGTTGCTAAGTTAGCTTTAGCCCATTGTGCTACAGCTGCACCTGCAGTTAGCCAGTTGACCTTGTCAAACTAGGAGAGCTGAAAACAACGATGATTTCGCCCTACCTTTTTAACTAAATCAATGTTAAGCGTTGGTCTGTCCTGCTGTTTAATTCAGATTTTCTCTTTGTAAGGAAGACTATCAAATTTGTTCGCTTAAATCAAATAGAAAATGCTAGCCGCCATAATGCACAGCTTTCTTGCTAGCTGGCTAGTTTCCCCTCTCTACAGGCTATAATAAACGAACTTTTCAAACTGAAATGAAAACAGGTATCAAACTTAATAACACCATATTTACACTTTATTTACTAAATTATGTACAAAGACACTAGTGAATGGTAGGCAAAACGAATGGAGATTTCTCACCACTTCCCTATTTATGGTACTGACTGACTGAGCAGCATGAAATCCACCGCTATACCTGTCGATATTTTTTAAGAAGCTGTCAATGAATAAAAATCCTCCCGGTTTAACAGTTCCTCCAATCACCACACAGAGCCTCAGCCTCCTCTAGGAAGCAGTTTAGCCCGCCCTCTCCATTCACTCCCAGTGAGGCTGAGCCTCCCTGGAAGTGACGATTTTTCAGCGTTTGTCCAATAAACGTCTAGGTTTTCACACTGAAAGAGAGCATACTGCAAGTGCCATTGAAGTCCAGTGAGGCTGGACTGGATCACGTTGTCACAAAAAAACAAAAAAACAAAAACAGACGAACTGTGGAAACTAATTGCTGAACGATTTTGTCTTGAACACATTATACAATGCTGGAGATGAAATACCAATGTAAATACAGTATAGTAAATATAGTACAACATAGTAGTAGTACACTACTTTCTCCATGATTTTTAGAGGAGGCTGAGCCTCCCTTGTTGTCTTAGAGCAATCGCCTCTGCTACAATCATAAGGTGACATGTTATAAGGGTATGTGAAATTCGGTCAGGCATTGAAAGAATAAGATTTGTTTTGCAATCATTTAATTTACGGTCTATAAAAAAGGATGGTTGACTTAGCATGTACTGAGACATGCATGTACCTGAATTTCCTTGATGAGATGGTCGACAGATTCCCCAAAGTAGATGACCAAGCATTTCAGAATGCATTCCCTCCTTCTGTTGATGTCCACAACCTGAGCAAAATGCATTAATTAAAATTACATACTCTTATTTTCTCAACTTTCTGTCCCACAGAAATGACTACCTCTGCAGTATGCAAATTGCACACAACTGCTGCTATTATTAATATTACTGCTACTATTATTGATGGCCTTTGCACTACAAACCCTTACAAACACATACAACCTTGGTTGCTACTTTCACAGTACACTACTATTTTTAAAAAATACACTGTTGAAACGCCTTATTGTTACATTTATATCTTTGTCATTTTTAGTAGCAGTAAAAGTATGTCTTAAGCTACTTACACTTGATTGTTACTTTAGTGGCTAGGATATGGTTTTGTTGTGCCTGTGCACTTAACGAAACGTAATTTCGATTCCTTTGTACATCTAGTACATGTGAAGGATTGACAATAAAGCAGACTTTGACTTTAGAACGAGATTCAGCAGGCCAAATCTCACTCATTGGATCGTAATGAGCACAAAGATTGAGACTCAATCATATTTGTAACATATCTCATCCAAAGTCTGCATTATCCTGGTAATGATTATTTTTCTTGTGGCATGGCAATATAATGTTAATCAACGGCACTGCTTCACATTTTATGCACGTCCATGTTTAAATGTTTATCTCTCCACCTGCCGCCTTCCAACTGAAAACTCGTAAGCCAGAAAGCCAGCTAACACGGATAAGGTGCCGCGACGTCGCGATCACGTGAATTCGTAAAACACACTTACGGTGGTTTCACACTGTAGCGTCAAAGACGCGCTGCAAAACTCCCTGCCTGTGTTGAATGGGACGCTTTCGGTGGGCGTATTCAATTATCGATGTAAACAGAGAGCCAACGGAGGTTTCTCCCGCTGCGCCCCCATGCCCGTATTTGATTGGTTGACCACCTTGGCGTCGCGTCAAGAAGTTCAGCTCAGCTCAGCTCAACTTCTTGACGCGACGCCACTGATGAACGCGACGCTCACGCGATCCCAAGATGCTTTGAGAGGCGTCCCAAGATGCTTTGAGAGGCGTTGAAAATGAATGGTCGAACGTTGTGAAGCGTGGCGTTGACGCTACAGTGTGAAAGGGGGGTTACGTTCCCCTGACGTCGCCGTTGACTATGCCGCAACGTGGCATGTGATAGTTGGTAATACGTTACTCCGACCTAACTTTCCGACGGCCCCGGTCCGTAAAAGCGGCGACCTGGCGACGTTGTAGCAACGTCCTTTTACAAGTTGCCAAAAAGTGGCCATGACGTGACTTTTCGACATTACCAGGTTGTAACCGCAAGGTCTTAGCGACTTTGTAGCAACCAAAATACCCACTGGCAACTTTCTAGCAACCCCCTTTTACAGGTTGCCGAAAAGTGACCAGTGTGTGATTTTTCGACGTTGCTAGTTCTTAACCGCAAGGTCTTAGTGACTTTGTAGCAACCAAAATACCAACTGGCGACTTTGTAGCAGCCTTACAGTTTGCATACAATTTGGGTGGACTAGTCCTCATTTGCCCTTTGTGACCAGGCCTGGTTACAAATTTACGCAGAGAGGCATTTCCACAACAAGATGCTTTATTTTATTTTAACACAAGTACAGTGACATATAATGCACATAATATAGTCTACAACATACAAATTGGGCTCATGGGAAATGACTGCCTACAGAAGTTATATAAACCAGGATGAATGAGTGCAACTGCCTCCCGCAGCTATGTAAACCATGACTGAAAGTGAATGAATGAATTGCTACGGAATATAACAGATGCTTCATCTTTAAGCCCTGCGCCACGGTGTCTGCCTACACCTAGACTGACTATGGCGCGAGCTCTTGAACTGTACGTTGTAATGATACGTAACTGTTACACCACCTAAGCAGCAAATTACTAGAAACAATGTGCTCCCCAAATAAAGCAGTACATGGAGAATGAGTAAGTGGCAATACTATACAAATATGAACGGTACAAACATCTAGCACAGTGGATAAAACAATAGACAAACACTCGCACTATGAAGCTACAATAACACTGAACATGTAAGGGCATGATAACAGCAAAACTCACTCTCTCATGGACGCACGGAAAGTTCATAGATGGCAAAAGAGATTAACGTTGGGATCCGGGCACGTCCAAGAAACAAATACATAAGTCCGAGAAGAGAAGTGTATCCGCGGGTGCCTGGAACAACTGGTTTTATTAAAGTTTCGCCAATTGTATGGCTTTTTTGTCTGCGCAATTAAATATGCCATATGAAGCCTTCCGCGCCTTTGCATAGATAGTTGTTTGCTTGTGTTGAATGGTATTTTTACGACTCTTTCAAAATGTTGCCAAGATTTGCTTAGTGAGGGCTTTCTTCTGCTCTCTCTCTCTTTTCTGCGGAAAAAAGTCGGTTTGGTGGACTCCTCTTTTACCAAATGTGATGGGCTTTCTTGACGGCTCTCCTCTGGCTCCTCTGTCCCGCTGTCTTTAAAAGTTTAAAGGTTAAAAGGAATTCCCTAGTCCTCATGCGTCTGGGTTTGGGGAAAAAATCGGAAAGTCTGTTTTGAGACATTATACAGTGCAGATAATATGGTCCGTGAAGAAAACAGAAGTGGATCCGCGGGTGATGCCTGGGCCTGGAAAAGATTTCTCCTCCCGTGTACTGCTTTGCTAATCGGGCAGGACAATAGGACAATTAACAGGTCACACATTTGAATCTCGCGCAGAGGTTGTCGGGTCGGCAGAATGATTGGCTCCAACCAAGGGCCTGATCAGCAGGAGGTCGCGGCATTTCTAACAATGAAATGTCCTGATTGCAGTTGGTAGGGGCCTAGTGTATTTTGTTCAGAGAATTTGCCCTAGTGTCATGAGTTGCCACTGTGGGAAATCCCATCATTCCAGGTGTTCAAGTCCGTTTCTGTCAATGCAAGAGTAAATCATGCATTCATATTTTAACCACCTGTATTGGTGTGCATTTTAATGTGTTTGTGTGTGTGGTTCTTCTGCCTGTGGCTTGCTTCCTGTCAGTAACTGCGGTGCATGTAGTCTTGCACTGCGGCGATTGGTGAGGTAGCTGAGGGGCGGTTTAAAAAGTTACATTGTTTTTTCCCGTTGCAGCATTTTTTCATTGTCTCGACTGTGTTCAACAACCCTTTACTGAATAAACAGCATGTTCAGTTAGTTGACATTGATGCCTATCTGCCAACGTTACAAAATGACGTCTGACAAAGCGCAGACTGTTACGATTTACACACTTTTCCTGTACACAGACCAAAGTTGTCATTCAAGTTGTTGAATCTCGCGGCATCGTACTCCTGGTACCAAATGGCAACGTTATGAGGTGACCGAAAAAGGACGTTGCGGCATCGAGTTTTCTGATATCAAATGGCAACGTTTTCAGATTACCATGTCGCGACGTGACAGAAAGGTCACCGAGGCAACCAAATGGCAACATCAAACGGTGACCACATAGCAACGTTGCAGTGATGGGTTTTGTTTACGTTATGGCAACATCCTACCAGCAACATTGCTGCGACCTCGCGTATAAGTGGCCATTAGGTAATGTCGCCATGACCAATTGTCAACTTTAAAGCGACGTTGCGGGTACGTCTTGTGTTAGCTGTGTTAGCTGAGCCACTCGCGTTCTCCTCTGAATGCCAGCGCGATAAGAGAAGAAAAAACTTCGACTTCAAGTGAATTCGATGTGTACGTTTGAGGCAGTAGAACAAAAATCACGTAAGATTTTGAAATTCCACCCAGACATAGTTTAGGACATGTCCGGGCAAAAAAGGACGTCTGGTCACCCTATCTTTATCTGTGGGCCCGTATCATTCGCCATTCTCTTGATATAGCTATCTAGCTAGCTTGCTGCCAGTACACCTACAGCCATGCTAACTGGATACAACAGGCGAAAACTTGCACTGCCTACTCTCAGACATCCCAACCTCCACAAACAGTTCCGGGAGATGTCTAGGCGATGTACAACAGCACACCACGGAGCGCAACCCCCCCCCCCCCCCCAGAGGCGACGTAGAACAGCACACAACGCTATATAATATACACATTGATGTCTCGCGTGCAAGCTCTTGCTCTTGTCTGGGTTCCGGGATATTTTATTCCAATTCCGGGCATCCGGGAGCCACTATCGATATGTGGGATGTCTGTACTCTTGAATGCACAGCTACAACAACCTACTGTAACTCATGATTTGTTAATATAGCGTAAATGCAATAAGATTGGTCTTACTATACAATTTCACAAACTACCACTGACAATCGGGAACGGAGAACACAAAAGAGAAAAAAAACATACCACATAATTACGTCTTCACACAATAGCTTCCAGAGCAAGGAGCAACTGCAACAGCAAAACTTAGAGGAGGGTCCCGACCGTGGGAACGACCTATGCCACAAACAAACCACAACCCTTATTTTAACCCTTAACATACAAACATGTAACCAAAGGTGCCGTTTTACAGGGAACACGAACCTGACATAAAATAAGAAATGCACGTACCGTTTCATAGATCAAGAAATCTAAATTTCGCAGAGCAAGTGAAGGCAACATCTTCCTAGCTACCTATATATGGCTTGCGTGACTTCCACTCACGTTACTGCATGCATAGCTGGACTACGAAGCCACTCGTTGAAAAAAGGAAGAAGAAAAACAGTTTTACCTGATATCTCGCCCGTCGCTGGAAAATGCTGGATTTTAATGTTCTGCCGCCCCGTTTGGTTGAAGGAAAAAAAGCGTCTGCTAAATACTACAACAGTAACAGTTTTGTGTACAACAGTCGAACAGTTTTACCAATGCTCCTGTTTGAAAGCTAATCGTTTTACACATCATCTCGCTACTTTCACAGAGGGGTTAAATGTAATCTTCACTCATCCGTGATTTTTTGTCATGTCAAAGCTTTCGTAATGTGCTTGTTCAGGGTGTGGGGCGTACCATATTAATAGTTGCCTTTAAGAAATGTGATGAATGTTTACTTGCAGACTAGTATGCATATGCTAGCCTATGTCAAATTAGTGGTGTTTGTGCTGAAGACTGTTTAGACATCTTGGATGAGATTCCAGCAAATGGCAACTATAAACAAAATTGCTCACAAGACTTAATCTTTTTTTTTTTGGACAGCCGCCTGAACAAACCTGCGGGGGGATTGGCTAGAGGAGGTTGTGGTAGAAGACAGCATCGGTCCTCTTGTCTCTAGTCAAAGTAACCAGAAGTGAAGATAGACGCGACGTAACTCCAACACGATATCATGCCCATGCTTTGTGTTTTCAATGTACTTGTAACAGGATTCACAGAAACATTTTTCAGCTTGCCCTTGAAATTCAGATTAAAGTGAAATCTCTCCCAACTCAGTATGTTTAAAGTGTTTACCGTTTTCAAGTTTGTATAACATGAAAAAGGAACTGTGGATTTTATTCCTAAGTATTTAAAATCCATTTAGCCATTAACTGTTAATAACTATTAATAAACATTTAACCATTAAAAACAGTGATGTGACACCAAAATGTAAATTAAAATATTACGGGCGGGGGCAGTGTAGGAGATGAGATGGGGGAGGAGGAGGAGGAGGAGGAGGAGATGAGGCCCAGACAGGCCCTTGGGGTGAGCGAAGCCCAGACAGGCTCCCTCTCCCCCCTTCTCCTTCCCCTCCTCTTTCCCTAATTTTTTTTTTTTTTTTTAATGCGTTGGTGCAAATGGTTGGTAATGAGCAGGAAGTAGTAAATTTTGGAAGTAAACGGTGGTTGTAAGTGAATTGTGGAAGTACATTTGGGAAATTTGGGTAGCAGGTAGCTAAACTGTGGACACGCGCTAAAGGATTGATCACCTTTAGTGGGGCCGCCTCAGGGGAGGGTGTACAGTGAATAAAGGCCCGAAACACCCGTGGATCCTGAGGTACACTGCTGAGGATGTGTCCCACATAGTGTATGGATAATTGTAATGGCTGTAGTTAGGAAAGCCTGAAGTGTGGTACAATGGGTGCTCTCCCCACATGTGCAAGTGTCTTGTATTTTTATGCATTTATCTAGTTATTTTAATTGTTAAGGAAATGTTGGAGGAAACTGCAAAGGCTTGCCAGTGGTCCTGGATGAGATGCATGTTGTTGGCATGGTGAAAGCCATGGGGGAAAGCGATAGGTAGGTGCTGCTGAGTGGATCATGTAAACGGCCCCAGCAGCCCCAGTCACTGTAACGGTAGCCAGCTGGTTCAGGTTAACCCTTGTTGAGCATCTGTCTGTACGGCTCCAGTTGGCCATCCCCTCAGCTGCTCTGTCCTGTACAGCTCACATGAGGTTGCGTGAATAGCTGTAGTCAGCGGCCAGTTGTGCGTGTTACACCTGGGAGTAGGGACTAACAGCCTGAACTATTTACGTGATTATAGATAGTGTAGGGGTAGGTGTAATAGCTATAGTTTCTCCCTAAGGTGCTCTTCCTACATGCACAAGTACTTTGTGTTCTTTGTAAAAAAATTAACTACTGTTTAATTTTATCATAATCATGTTAACATGCCTACATTCTAACACCCAGCTGTGTTGTATCAGTTGAGCATGCGCTTTCCTTTTTAAGATGTTATGCTTGTAACACTTTTCAATTATACATATAATACAGTGTGCATTTAATTTTTAAACTAAAAAAAACATGGGCTTTGCAGGCCTTTCATTCTTTTCTGTTTATTAAGTTTCTGTTTCATAACATCATCATTGGCTTTATGTGAAAACAATGGTTGGTGGCACGTGATGATGCAGGCTGGAGTGTTGTGCCTCAGCTGTGAAGTTGGTGGCGGATGCAGCAGTGGTGCAATCTGGAGTGTAGATCTTCAGCTGTGAAGTTGTAAGTAATGGTACATGAAAAGGAATTGAGAACAGGACCACATTTCAGGCACCACCACCTAAATATAAAACCAGTAATTCAGATACTTAAAGTAATATTTACATAATTCATATATTTGGAATTTAGAAGGGCTCTCTTAAACCACCCTTGCAGGTTTGTGATGAAAATGTCATGTCTGTTACATTGGGCCCAATCATTTAACAATAAACCAGGCCAACTATGCTTGATTCAGCAGCACTGAATATCCTTTCCTACAAATGTGGACATGCCATTGTTAAGACATACATGGTTAAAAACTACACAATCTGTGTGCGCAGCCCTTTAAAAAGCCCAGTTGCTGATGTGCTGTGCTGAGAATATGAGAATACCAAATTAACAATGGAATAGGTCTCAGGTATTTTCAACTGATACTTTTTATCTGTCATGCGAATCAGGAAGAGTATCAAAGTATTTGAAAATCTTTATTTAAAATCACATGTATTTAATAGGAGCATCATGACTAAGGTACAGTACCTGCTGGTCTAGCTCGGCGCTCCATGGTGAAATGCTTGAATCTACAACAGAGTAAAAAACAAAATGTCACCACTCGCATACAGACAGATGTACATATTGTTCACACCTGCAGCAATGTAAATGATCAGTGTTATGCCAATAACAATCTGAATCTAATGTAATCAATGTTAATTGCCATTCAAATATCACGACCTACTCGAAGCATACTGAAAAATCAACGAACGAGGTGAGAATGCCCACCTGTTAAGGCAGTTAAAGCAAATGATGCGTTAATAATCTATTAATCTGTGCTTGAGTTTTTACGCCTCTATCTGAACTCAGATCTACGTGCTGACAAAAAAAGATTGTAAGAAACTGGGTGCTGAAAAACTGCATGCTTAGCAAATCCTTAATGGTAAATTAACAACACATCAAGGCCCAATCCCATTTCTCTAAGATACCCCTTCCCCTACCCCTAATCCCTTGAAACAAAGTGTTGAGGGGTAAGGGGGTAAACATTCCCCTAGGAAATGGGATACCCCTACTTCTCAATGAGACGTCATCATAAACGTTGTGCGTCGCCGCACGTTGTCGCTACGTCAGACGAACTAATGACAACAAATACAAGATGCCGTCAACAGCTGTTCTCCTGTCAGTTGCCTGTGCTTTAATTTTATTTCGGCGTTTGTCCGAAACAAGACTGAGAAACGCAAGGAGACGAAGAAGGCTTCAGCGACTTGCTGTTCTTTTAGTGGAACATGGACTTACGGTATGTACAGTTATGTGAAAGCTACATTTTGTTGTTACGTTGGGATAATGGTTACTTCTATCTTTCGTGGGTTTCTACTATTAAGGTACAGACATTTGTATATAGACCCGCATTTCTAGACCTACTTTTCTACATAGACCCGCGGTTGAGATCGACTTTTTCACATTAAATGATAACGTTACTTGTTTACAACCATTGACTGTATAAACTAGCTCCGGGTGACCAAGAAACTGATGCCAGACCCACTAGAAGGAGAGGTGAAAATTCGGGTTAAAGCCTGGTAAATAATTTACACTTCTTTAAAAGAAACGGATTATATGTAACCTTCTTAAAATCAGAGTGAGTGGAAATTGTAATAGAAACTTTGTTGAACTGGCAGGAATCCAGCAACATGTTGCGCATGTTAACAGTATCATGAGTCCATGAAGTGTCGCGTTCGAGGTTTCACATAGTATAATGTTGGTGGAAGAGCGGACTTTAATGTAAAAGCAATGCGTTTTGTGAGTGTATAAAAGTGAAGTAGGCTACCCATGTAAACCCTGTCATTCAAACAATACAGATTGGAGAATTTACACATTTTCCTATTGGTCTCTGTTACTTAAAAGTTGGTTACTCATGTCCATGTGAACTGGTCTTATTTTACAGACTGACCATCCATTGACCTTGTCACGGTTTCGCTCTGGGCTTGGGTTTTTTCATGTGTGTTTTTTCATTGTTACCCACCTATTAGTCGTTTAGGTTCACTCTACCGTGTCTCACTGCACCTGCACTTCCTGGTTTAGACCCTCATTAGATTATCCCTCTCACTCGCTCCCCTCGTTTCACGATTACGGTAATCATCCTTCTCACCTGCACTTCCTGGTTTGTGATCATCACGAGTTATTCAATCATTCTACTCACCTGCCCTCCTCGTTCACGCTCGTTTAGTTTCCCGGGGTTTCCACTACTTATACTCGCCTCTCTCACTCCCTCCTTGTCAGTCCGTCTGCGAACCACGGTGTATTCCCTCGGCAAGCCTTTTGACTCCTGACTTCTCTGCGTCTGTTTTGGCTGTGTACTTCCCGGTGTTGCTCGTTTTCCGCCTGTGTTTTCCCCTGTCTGTCTGTCAGTATCTCCAGTCCTCCGGTGCCGACTCCTGCCTGCCTGACTCCGCCTGACTCTCCAGCCCTTGGTTTCGACCCCGGTCCGTCCCTGGCTCTCCCTGGCTCTTCTGCTCCCCGGCATCGATCTCCGCCTGTTCCTGACTCTGCTCTACTCTCCTGCCCCTGGTCTCGACCTCCGCCTGCCCTCGACTCTGCTCTGCTCTACTGCCCTGGTAACGACTCCTGTCCGGCTGACTCACCTGCTCCTGGTTTCGACCTCCGCCTGCCCTCGACTCCGCTCTGCTCTTCTGCCCCTGGTTTCGACCATCGCCTGCCCACGACTCTTCGCCCGCTTCCGGGAGTGGGTTTTGACCGCCCGTCTGCCTGGGTGTTTCACCGCGCCTTGGTGGATACCTACCGGCTCTCCGGAGCTATTGACTTTGTCCCTATTCCCCCAACCCTTAATAAACTATTGTTGAAGTTACGCTATTGGGTTCATCTGTCTGTCTGTCCGCGTCCCGTGACAGACCTACTGCAGAATTAACCACAACATGCCCATCCTGCGTTTGTGGTTCAATGTGGAGGCTGAGCTGAGGCAGGATTTCCGCCTAAGCAGATGGGCAATAAACGGTCTGCAGAGGCTTTTGAAGAGGAAGCAGGACCATGGCTGGGGTAGTGAGCTGGAAATACTAATTTACCTGTACTGGCTGGCACACGGTCTTTCATACTGGGTGGTGTCCAGTGTGTTTGGGGTACCAAAGGCAACGGTACACCGGATCATTCATAGAGTGGCCCAAAACATCTGCCGCAACCTCAACAGAGCAATCCATTTCCCTCAAGATGAGGACCTAGAAGATGTAGGGCAAAGATTTGCCCAGATGTCTGGGACCCCAGCCTTCCAAACTGTTGTTAGTGCAATAGACGGGAGTCACATTAGAATTAAACCCCCACAGCAGCATCGCATCAACTACCTTAATTATAAAGGTTTTTTTTCAATTAACATGCTGGCAATATGTGATGCAAATGGCAGATTTCTCCATGTTTATGTAGCTTACCCAGGGTCTGTTCATGACACACGTGTTATGAAAGGCAGTTCATTTTATAAGGCGAAAAGATACCCCCCACCAGGCTACATCCTTTTAGGTGATGGCAGCTATCCTTGTTTAGACACGCCCATCTGTTTAATTACACCTTACAAGGAGCCAGTTAATGGTGAAGTGCAGGGACGTTTTAATATCATTCAAGAGGGCGCAGCATAGTCGAGAGAGCGTTTGGCATCATGAAAACTAGATGGCGGTCAACCCTTTTCCGGGCATTGGAGGTAAAACCCACATTCGCACCACTGGTCATTGCTTCATGTGCTTTTTTGCACAATGTGTGTTTGGATAATGGGGATACTCTGGAGCCAGATGAGGACATTTCAAGAGACGACCTTGACCCCCAACCCCCCCGTGAACCCATGGCACTGAATGAAACCCCTGGAAATGTTACAAGAGACAGACTAGCTGCTATGATTTCAGGCAATAGGCCATAAACAATGAAAAAATGTATTGTTTTCAGACATTTCATATTAAATTGTTATTAATAAATATGTACATATAAATATATTGTAATAGAAATGTAAACATGTAAATATAATTTGTAATAATAGATTAATTTGTAATAATAGATATAGTTATAAGAATAAAAATTGTAAAAAGAACTTGTAATAAATATAAATAAATAATAATAAATGTAAATAAATATTGTAAACTCTTAAAAATGTAAACTTATAACACTGTAAATTTAAATATATAAATCAAAAAGTGAACTTGTGCAATTGTATTATTCTGTAATCATTTTGTAACTTTCCAACCATTGCCTCGAAGAGGCTCAAAAAACGGCCCGTCTTTGCCTCACTCTCCTCATGGCGTCGCTGTTCCTGCTTGGCCTCTTCCAATAAGAACTCCACCACACTGGTTCTCTTCTTGGACACCTGAGAGTGGGTTGCGGTGGGAGAGGTTGGCAGACTGGCTTGGGTTGTGCTGGAGCATGGTGTGGGCTCAACTATCTCCTGAAGAAAAAATTCCATACAAAAAAAAAAATTGTAGGCCTATATTACTTTCCAAAACTAGATAGTGTTAGAATTTCTGTCGGCTGCGTGGACATCTAGAGGTTAGAAAGTGAATTGCAGTTTTAAAAAAATGGGCACATGACTAAAAAATGGATGGCTGTCAGCCTTTCTTGTGAGCTGTTGCTTATTTAAAAAGTAATGTAAGATATTATGTTTGTATTATAACTATGTCAATGAACAACATTATTTTTAAAACAGAAAAATAATCACATGGTAAAATGTTTGATATTCTAGAAGTTAAAGAATTATGATTGATTCTATTTCTGACTTCAAAAATCTGCTATGATGCACGATAAGCTTTATATTTACCATTAGGATTGTTGTAGGATCCTCCTCCTCAACAAAGGAAGCCACCACTACAGGAGGGTCGATGGAAGGCCTGGCACCCAACACCTCATTCATAGCTTCAAAGTACTGCCATGTAGCAGCTGTGGTCTCCCCCGCATCTGTCCCTGAAAGAAGACGCACACATGCAATATTGGAAACGTATTGATACCATTAGTTTGCTCTGGCATTGAGTCTTCCATAGTATTTCACCCAACACCACAGATGTTGAAATATTTTAAATAAACTAAAAAGATAAATAAAATTTGCACAAGTTCATATTTCTTTAAGCTGAACTTAATATAGCTGCCATGGTACAATTAAGAAGAGTGAATGTTCAATTTGTACGCAATCATCATTCACCTCTTACACTACTTTGGCATTGTGTTGGCATTATGGACATGACAGTTTCGTATGAAACTGACCAGGATTACTACAGTTGAGATGAATATAGCACAATATGTAATAATATTCACAACACATGAGGTGGTGGTAATAGGCTAACATTACTGATGAATGAGGGGATTGTTTGAAAACGTGTTTTTGCTTACTTACCCTGTATTTCCTCTTCAAATTCTCCCATTTTTTGGACGCCTGCTGACCCGTCACCTTCCCCTCAAGACCCACCTCAGCAACGAATGTCCTGCACTAGAATGAACTAATGAATGAATAGTAACGAAATGAATGTCACAGAGGCTAGAATATAAAACAAGTTCAAGAACAAAACAGTTTAGCTTAACAAAAAAATTACTCACTCCCAAAGTTGTTTTGCAGCGTACTTTGATTTCAGAAACCGCTGCTCATTCGCTGCCCTGAAAGCTATGAGACGGTTGGTCTCCTGGTTTCCCTGAAGGACATACAATACAACTTACAGTCACATAATATCAGAATAAAGTCCGCTTATCAGATAAGACAGTAGAAAATTTAGTAACCTTAAATCAGTCATCAGTGACTAACGTTAACTGCACTTCTGAGGTGAGTAACGTTAATATTAACGACGTTATCAAACTAACGTAACGAACGTTATTGATTAGGAGTAGGCGATAACTTGAAGAATAGGCTCACAATTAAATGGTCACAACATTACACACAATAATGTTTTTATAATGTCTACATCCTTAACAACGTAACATACTAACCTAGTGGCACTTCTGAGGAAACGTTAACAACATTAGCAAGCTAGCTAACGTTATGTTAACGAGCTTTCACATTACCAACTTGCTAACGTAACGAATGTTATTGATAAGCAGTAGGCGAAAACATGAACAACGGGGTCATAAATAAATGGTCATAACATCAGACGCATTGTTTTTTTATAATTTCCACATCCTTACCAACGTAAAGGTCCTGGGTTGGCTTCGTTTGGAGGGTTGTGCAGCCCTCCGCCTTACCCTTGCCCTTACTCCAAAAAAGAATTGGGATACCCCTTCGCCTCGCGTGAACGCGCAAAAAAACGAGGGGAAGGGCTAAACAGAGGGCGAAGGGGTAGAAATGGGATGCAGCCCAAATGTCCTGCCGATCCGTCTCGTTCACGACCCAACAGCTACAGCAAAAACCCTAGCTGACATCCCTAAAGCCTGGCATACACTTTACGGTTTTTAAAACACTTTACCCAGCAACGGCTAAAACTGATTTTCCTTCCCTTAAGTATTCATGTGGACACTGGACAGCACTAAAATTCACGTAGTGTTTATCGTCAACCCATCTCTGGATCTTTGTAAAATGCTAACGCAGCACCGACTGTTAGAGACTTGTTAGATATCGCTAGCTAACTATATGCCTCATAGTAACAGTTAACATTTCTATGGTTGAACTTCTGTCGTTTCAAGTCTTTTTTAAATAAAATGTCTTACTAGCTGTATTACTTATCGTCTCCATAAATATCTAACATATTATGACAATCTTTGTGGTGATATCGGGAAGGCTCAAGTAGATGATAAATGAGGTGAACTAAGTTAACGGTTAGCTAACGCTAGCTACCTTATATGAACGTTATACTTTTTTACTTACCAGCAAAATTCCACAGAATCTTCCCACTGAAGGTCGTCTGGTAGTACATCCAACGGCAAAATTGCATATAATTGTGAGTATGGATTTGTTCATAACAGTATGTTACGAAAACAAGTTAGACAAGCTGCCTGCCTGAAGAACTTCACTGTAGCTGTCAACGTAAGACCAAAGATCTTAGATTTCCTCAACACTCTCTGGTAAGACTAATGACAGCTAACGTGATAGGTTGTCACCGCTGTCAGCCTCTCTCTAGCAGCTGTCAATCAGAGGTGTCAATCAAGCCCAATCTCGTTGGCCATTGGCCAATGAAACATTGGAATAACATTCTAAAAATGAGGTGCTGGGCGAAAAAAAAATATATATATTTGAAGGACTAGAAAAACTACTTCTGAAATAATATGGGTTAGACTCAAGGACATTTGTATGGGAGAAAAGTGACGGAAAATGTGGCACTTTCCCATAGAGATACATGGGAATGGGAGGGCTGAAAAGTTGTACTGCAGCCGTCCACCAGGGGGCGAGCACGCTCCCGGTTGCTTCATTTATGACGGTTGACGGTTCGTCCATTCCTGTATACAGTCAGTGGTTCTCAACCGGGGGGGCGCGGACACTCTGCCGGGGGGGGGCGCGAGCATAAGACGGGAGAAGGAAAAAAAATCACGGACACACTTGCTATTGGTACAAAGCAGATCGCTCTGGTACAAAGGAGATGCAGCATGACGAAATACAAGCGGTTGGACACACAAACAAATCAACATCTCACTTTTATTTCAAATGTACCAATTAAAACAGAGGGTAGTGTTTTGAATCCGTGACATCAGTGCTACTATATAAGCGTGTGCACAGCAGCGCGGCACCACCCACTAGTAGTTCCCTTGCCAAGTTCACTTGTGCCGTCTGTTGTTACCCATCTCGATATACTTTACCTTAAAACCTAAAACAGTCTTTTTAAAGACTATCCCCATCTGGTGATATTTTTTACCTGCTCGGTGTGCACTTAGCCCACTATCTGCCTTGTTCACCGTGTTGCAACACCACTTTACTACACACGCGACTAACTAACACACACACACACACACACACTGACAAAGAATTACAAACGACATTTAAAAATAAAATCTGCATTGCCTGAAAAATTGTACCGAATTATTATAAGATCGTTTCTAAGTCCCTACTCTAATTAGCCTTATTACCCCCATTACTAGGTTACATAGCTATACTAGCAACACACACGAACACTTACGTCAAAAACTTTATTGACAATACATAAAAAAACACAAAAATGGAGAAATTTCTGGTCAGGACTACCACCAAGGCAGCCGATGCACCACCAGCTGCAAAAAAACCCAAGCTTCGCAAATATGACGAAGCATACCTGCAGTTTGGGTTTACAGTCACGGCTAACCAGAGACCCCAGTGTGTGGTGTGTGCCGAGGTGCTAGCTAATGACAGCATGAAACCCTGTAAACTTAAGAGGCACCTCGAAACGAAGCATGCTGACCTTACAAATAAACCTGTTGACTATTTCAAAAGAAAGCTTGATGGCCTTAATCAGCAACAGTCAACGATTACAATGCACAGCACAGTATCTAAACAGTGTCTGGAGGCATCTTATGCAGTGGCCAAAAGAATCGCTAAACTGGGTAAACCGCATACAATCGCAGAGACTCTCATTTTGCCGGCAGCCCACGACCTGTGTAAAATAATGATAGGAGAGAGTGCAGCAGCCAAACTCGGTACGGTACCAATGTCCAATGACACAGTGGCTAGGCGAATTGCAGAAATGTCCCATGATGTCAGAGAGCAACTGATAGAGTTAATAAAAAACAGCCCCTACTATGCGCTGCAGCTGGACGAATCCACTGACATTGCTGTGCAGGCCCAGCTTCTCACCTATGTCAGGTATCTTCGGGACAAAGTTATCGACGAGGATATCCTGTTTTGCCGGCCTCTTCAGTCGCGCACTACAGGAGAAGCCATCTTTAATGTCCTGGATACATTTATCCACGATAATGGTTTGGCTTGGGACTGATGCGTTGGCTTATGCACCGATGGTGCGCAGGCAATGACGGGCCGTGAGCGTGGCCTTGCTGCTCGCGTTCAGCAAGTAGCTCCACTTGTAAAATGGACCCATTGCATGGTCCATCGCGAAGCACTAGCTGCTAAAAAAATGCCGGTTCTGCTTGACTCCGACCTTACCCAAGCCGTGCAAATTATAAACCACATCAAATCACGGCCGCTAAACTCTCGCTTGTTTGCTGTCCTCTGCCAGGAGATGGGGTCAGGGCACGAGCAGTTGCTTCTCCACACTGAAGTTTGCTGGCTCTCCAGGGGGCGGGTGTTGCAGAGCTTGTATGAGCTGCGGGGGGAGGTCAAGTTATTTCTGACAGAAATGAAATCAGATCTGGCGAAGCATCTGGATGACGCGATGTGGCTTGCGTCGCTGTCCTATTTAGTTGATGTATTTGATCGCTTGAATGGCCTCAACCTGTCTTTGCAAGGCCGCGAAACTCACGTTTTGCTCCTTGCAGACAGAGTGGACACCTTCGCTCAAAAACTTGACCTCTGGCGTGGCCGCATCAGTCGAGGGAACTGCGACATGTTCCCCAGCCTTGCAGACTTCATCAGTGATAGTGGCACGTCACACGACTTTTCCTCTCTATTTCAGACAGCGTCCAAGCACCTGTCAGAGCTGAAGAAACAGCTTGCGCTGTACTTCACAGAGGACTATCGGTCTTTTGCTTGGGTTCGGGATCCATTTGTGTGTGCAGCGAATGACCTGTCAATTGATATGCAGGAGCAGCTTATTGAGCTGAAAAGTGACCGTCGGTTGCAGCAACTCTTTAGCTCCTGCCCTCTTTCGTCATTCTGGGTAGCACTGATGCAGGAGTATCCTCAACTGTGTGATGTCGCATTGAAGATTCTCCTCCCTTTCGCCTCTACATATCTGTGTGAGGCAGGATTCTCCAAAATGACGGCACTCAAGACTAAATACCGCGCACGTGCACAAATTGAGGATGATCTGAGGCTGTGTTTGTCTAACATTGAGCCAAGAATTGAGAATCTTTGCAAGGCAAAGCAGGCTCAGGTCTCACATTAACATATAACGGCAAGCTTCTGTAAAAAATGCCCAGTATACTAGTAATAATAACAATAATAAAGTATAGCCTAGTCATGATATTAGGCCTACCACTAATAATAACAATAGTAGCAGTAGTAATAATATAATGATATTAATAATAATAATAATAATAATAATAATAATAATAATAATAGTAATAATAAAGAATGTAACCTCATATAATTAGCAATAACCTAGTAATGATAACATAATATAAAATTAATAATATATAATATAATAATATAATATATTATATAATAATAGAATATAAAATTAAATAATAATACTAATAATACAAATTTCTGCAAGCTCACATTAGAACTCTGGTGCTACTGCCGATTATAACAATAGCCTAGCCTAGCCGTAGTAATAATAATAATAATAATAATAATAATAATAATAATGTGGGCTTAACAATAATAGCCTAGCTTAGGGCTATCTATCTATCTATCTATCTATCTATCTATCTATCTATCTATCTATCTATCTATCTATGACGGTTGAGTCGGGGGGGTCAGGAGGAGTAGGGGGGGCCCCAAATGGATCAAGCCAGCTTTGGGGGGGCCCAGCTTGCAAAAGGTTGAGAACCCCTGCTCCCCATTATACTATGCTAGGTCAGGCTAGCCCACACACATGGCCACAGGATTAGCTAACCTGTAAAACCGTGCCAAGGAGGTCTCATCTGTTCACCTTATAAAAATTATGGTATGAGTGCTGAAATAAACGGCAAGAATAACTTCATTTTGGTCAATTTTACCTGAGGAACGTGTGGCACTCAGCCGAGTCGTCCGCTTCGACCACCTTCAGCTCACTCCTTCAGCTTCCAGAACCTTCTCTCCAGTAGTCATGTGTGCGCATGCGCGAATCAGGCTCAATGTAATAAAAGTATTTCAATCTAATGTACAATTTCAATTTTATTCTTCTGTTATAATTTGATATTGTATCAATCTAAGAAATTAGATTGAAGGACACATACAAATTACAAAATCTAATTTTACTTAACAATCGAATACTTTTAGGCTGATGGAATGAAAAAAAAAACATATCAAATGAAAAACAGCAATGTTTTACTTTTTACAGTGCAGAGCCATTCGCTGCTGGTCTGTAACTGATATGCACCGAACGTCAAGGCGCATAGCCCGAAACAATATAAAAATCGGCAGACTGTTTTTTCGTTTTTTTCCCGTACAACGTATTCAACTTTGAATATTTTCATTTCAAGGATTTCAAACCTCTACAGACGTCTCGGACTGTCTCAAATGTGGGCATTTCCCATCGTAAACGTTATGACCATTGCAGCGGGTGCAAGCAGTGTTGGGCAAGCTACTTGTAAAATGTAGTGAGCTAAGCTATCAGCTACTCAACCATAAATTAAGCTTCACTACACTAAAGCTACCACCATTACAAATGTAGTGAGCTAAGCTACAAAAATGTGGGGAAAAGTAGTTTACTACATGAGAAGCTACATTGTACCGACATAATGTCCCAGGGATAGCTTATAAGACTAGGAACATTTGTATGGAATAAAATGGTTATAGTTTCTTTAGGAGCCTAGATGCTTATGTCCAAAGTCACTTACAGCACAGGACAGAAACAAAAAAAGATAGGCCTACTTTGTTGTCTGTGTTGTGCATGTGCGTATGTGCCATAGACTGTGCACTGTGTAAGTGTAGGCCCAGCTGTTTTTTTTTTATTATTATTTATTTATTTTCAAACCTCACTTTCAACATTTCTTGATATGGCAGTATTTGCTTATGCTGTATTATTTTCATATCCACCTTAGTTTTTTACCATCCCAAAGAAAATATGTAGGTAGGCTAAAAGACAAGCAAAACTGACCACCAGCAAATACTAAATGACTTGCCATATTATTTTCTGTGTATTATTGTAGGCTACATAAATATGCAATAATGCCACTTGGAAAGTGAAAGCAAAGAGGCGGATATCCCTGGCTTCAGAAAATACTGCCATGAATTCAGACAAATATGAATGATTGGGTTGTGTTAGAATCAGCTGGCTGATAGAAATAGCCTAAGTGGTGAAGGTGAACAATCTTCTGCAGTAGCCTACTTGTCACCTTCACACACACTGCATTTGAGCAACAAACTACTAAAAAAACAGTCACTTTGTGTGTCCAGTGTAAATTCCAACCCAGATCCAACAAAAATAGGACAAATAAGCTTACCGATCAATTAATTCAACATGTTATAACCTACGTGCAATATGAACTACGAGCCTCTGCTGAGTGGCACGGTGCCATCTGAACTCGCCCGTTTCCAAAGACAGCTTACATAATGATGCACTTTGAGAAGATGTTTGTCATCTCATTTATTGTTTTCCTTTTCCTATAACATTTATGCAAGTATCAACTGCATTAGTCTCCTCTTGGAAGCTTTAAAATCCTCGCGTTGTTGTAGCCATTTCCATATCGAAGTGTTGGTCGTTGGTATTATCCGATGTCAGTGATCACGTCGCAGGTGTCCTATCGATATGGGCTCGCAGGTGTCCCCGTCGATCTGAGCTACCCAGCGCTACTGCGCATGCGCACCACCCCTAAGTGCTGCTACAGTTTAAATGCCCGTCGATTTGAGCTCCCCGAGGCAGAAGTGGAGTTGTTTTCAGCTGTGACAACGCAAGTAAGTAACATTTTAACAGTGTATTGGTTTTATTGTATGTTTTAACCACTTAAGCATGTAAGGAACGATATGTGCATGTTAGATTTGCGACAGAATATCTTCGTCAGATTATAGTAGTTTGGATTTAACAGTTGACTGTATCGTTATCGTTTTCATTACGTCGTATTTTGTTATTTTGCTTCCATCTGAACGTCGAAAACGTTTTGACTTTGTTTAGAAAGGCGCTGTATAATTAGCCTATATTTAGTTTATGATTATGATATGATAATGAGTCTATCTACTAGGTCTACACATGAATTAAGTTATGCTTCTGTAAACGAGTAGGATAGGTTTGGAAGACTTAAGAACTAGGCTACCTTAGGCTACTGTAAAATGGGCTACCTACATAGTGAAAATGTTTTGTTTTGTGTTTTACAGTGTGTTACATTTGTGAACGGAAATATAGAGAGATGCAAGGAGGTTTTTGAATACCTGACCAGGGGGGAATACCCAGAAGGGTATAGGCTACCAAGTCTCAGAAGTTGAGCTTAAGGAGGTATTCTCAGAAGTTTACAGTAAAGGGTAAGTAGGCAAAGGTGTGTTGAAATATATCCATGTCTCTGAGAATATTGTTGTTTATCACTTTGTGATTGTTCACTGCAGATGGACAGCTCTTCTACGAAGATACTACAAGAGTGATCCAAACAAGGGATGAAGCCAGATCACTGGTCATTAAATTCCATTCATCACCAATTAGGGGACATACAGGAGTCATTAAAATGAGAGCAGCAATATGCTCCAGATTATCCTGGGTTGACATGTCAGTGGATATTGACAGATGGGTATGTATTGGATGTGACTTATTTCTGTGTTATGTTATGGACTCATTTTGTTTAGCCAATTAGGTTAGGACGTTATTAATTTATCATGACAATTTTCTTAAAGGTCTCAAGAGTGTGACAGATGCTAGAGAACTGGAAGATCTTTGGCTGTTGCACAGCCATTGCAAAGCATAAAGGTAAATGTAATGAGTGCTATTGTAGTGTAAGCAAATAAATCTTGAGATTTCCTTGTTTACAAGATGCATTAATCATTGTTTGCATTGGTGAATAAAAGTAGGCTTCTTCACTAAACTCCATTCACATATAATGTTTAATGACATTTGTCCTCATGTAAATGTACTAGGGTTGTAAGGCAGTCAAGCCTGGCAACCTTTTGGTCTTTGACAACTTTTTTTGTTACTTGTGATGGCCATTACACCGCAGCCACCTCCCCAGATAAGGTTACCAACTTAAAAGATACAAAGTGTAGTCTTCAGGTTCTCAAGTAATAGCTGTAAGAGATGCTGTGATGGAAGGAGACTGCATTTTAAGATTAAAAATCAAGGTATTATTCCAAGACCCAGTTTTGACTTTCCCTAGTTAATAACAGAAGACTGTATTCACATCCCTTAGTCTCCAGGCCAGGCCAGCGCCACAGGCACCTCTACTCTATTCTGACCTGTTCAAGTACTCGTAAAGTACTGTGATAACTTCTTAATTAGTTTAATGTCCCCTGGAGTACAGTTTTTTTCATTACACACTCAATTGTTTTCTAACAGGACCGCGTTCATCAGCTCAGTGCTGTGATAGCTGGTTGTTTGTTTAATGGACGATTTCAGCCTCTTACAAAAGTAATTGTATTTGTTTTGTTATTACACCAGTAACCTCAATTAACAATAATTTGGTATGAATGCCATTATTCAGATGGAAATTCCCAGCGGAAGAAATGTGGATTTGTCCAGTAAATGTAGGTGCTCACTGGATTTTAGTGGTAAGTGCCTTTCTTATATTTTCTTTAGACCTATTTCTGGCATGTATAATATATGGGGATTTTTGCTGACCTCATGCAATAGAGGTCAATTTTTATTAAGGGGTTTGCTACATATATATGTCAATGTGATGGAAAACATGAATGTGGTAAACATTTATAGATTGTCAACATGTCAGAAAAGACTCTGCTTCTGGTTGCTTCGCTGGGTAATGAAGAGAAGTATGTGCGCCAACCCTACGAAATTGGAGGTAAAGTTTCAGAAAAATTCGAAGTCCTTGGTCTTTTGCATATTATAAAGAGTGTCATGTATGGCATATGCTTGTTATGCTTTTCACACAATGATAGGAACTTCTTGAGGATGGCAGGCCGTGAAGTCCCAAGACAGAAATGGACTGTTCAGATTGTTTCCCATGACAAGCAGCAAGACAGCAGTAGCTGTGGGATTTTGGTTTTAAAGGTAAAAATTTCAGTGTTTCCAGTAATTTCTTTCTCTTATATCTATCCAGTGATGTGTAACTGAATGCTTAAAATTGCATTTTGAAGTTTGCAGAAGAGATTCTGAAAAACGGCGACATCATATCAATCAAGACACACCCTGAGGAGGTCTTGAAGGCTCGATTGGAGGTCGCATGTGCCCTCCTAGAGGCATCACAGTTGGGATAAATTTCCCTCCTTGGATGGAGTGTATATATTTTTGTAAATAAATATGTTATGTTTCTTCTGTTGTACCTTTTCCTGACCTCATCCATCATGAATAAGAGACAAGCCCATTGTTATAAATTGAATTGCATTAAATTATCCCATCTTCAGTGTCCCCTGTATCACAAAGATGAGGTATACTACTTTTAGTGGATGCATTATTTGGATGAAGATATATGTCTGTCAAGATTGGCTACCTCTACACATATTCATATAAATGAGTGAACGGTGGTGATTGTACAGTGGGAGCATTATGTGATGGGTCAAGTGGGCTGTCAGAATGTGCTACCTTTAGTGGGAGCCTTATTTGATAGAAGATACAGGCCTGTCGAAATGAGCTACCTTTACCTGTATTCATATAAATGAGTGAGTGGTGGTTATTCTACAGTGGGAGCTTTATTTGATGGGTCAAGTGGGCTGTCAGAATGGGCTACCTTTAGTGGGAGCCTTATTTGATAGAAGATACAGGCCTGTCGAAATGAGCTACCTTTACCTGTATTCATATAAATGAGTGAGTGGTGGTGATTATACAGTGGGAGCTTTATTTGATGGGTCAAGTGGGCTGTCAGAATGGGCTACCTTTAGTGGGAGCCTTATTTGATAGAAGATAAGCCTGTCGAAATGAGCTACTTTTACCTATATTCATATAAATGCGTGATTGTACATAGTAGCACTACTTGATGGGTCAAGTGGGCTGTCAGAATGGGCTACCTCTGAGCTACCTTTAGTAGGAGCCTTATTTGATAGCGTAATACGACTGTCGAAATGAACTGCCTTCGCATTTAACCTCTAAATGAGTTGAAATTCTACATAACTAAGGTATAGAGTATGATTAGCCTACCGTATGCAAACAGCATACAACTCTCTAATCCAGAAATCTGTAATCCAAAGACATATCTTGTAAAACTGCGGAGGTTAGCTTTGAATCTATACAACTGTAAGCGAAAACCGTGGGTAGCTTATTTCGACGCGGTAGCGTAAATCGATAGACGCCACCGTCGATTTAGGCTACGGGTAGCTCATTTCGACGAAGCAGCCCATTTCGACAGTACACCGGCCAGCTTACCGTGGCAGCCTGGCTCCCACACGAGTGGGAGCAGCTTGCCCATGATGTTTAACAGACATTCACTTTATTGTCCTCAAAACCATATTGTGATGCAGGTAACTGCTGTTTTCCTCAGGCATGCCCTGAAATGTGTAGCTTTTGTGGACGCTACGTCGCTACTTGACAAAAAAATAGCTTAACTACAGGAACGTTACTCCATAAATAAAGTAGTGACGCTACGGCCAAGCTACTGGGAAATGTAGTTAAACTAGTAGCTTCGCTACAAGTAGCGGCGCTACTGCCCATCACTGGGTGCAAGATACTCAATTTTTGACGAACGTTCCCAAGGGAAGCAATACCTGGGACTAGCTAATGCTAGGTTGTCCCCAAACTAGTAGAACATTTATGTACCGGTAATGTTATGTTTATGAATTCATAAATTAATTGAATCGTCAATGTCAAATTAGATTTTGCCCTGATAACAGACCAGTTAAGATGTGTGTTTCCCAACGCGCCTGTTACTAACACTAGAGTGCGCGTGCTGAGAAAGATGCATTGTATTCTAATTCAGTTGGTTACAGTTGGCTATTACGGTTACAGGAGCTACGGCTAACTGTGAAAAGTATTATACACGGAATCCTGAGCCCGATTATTCATATCATTTATCAACCTTTATCAATTTTCCTCTGGGATCAATAAAGTTACTCAACTCAACATGACATGACATGACAACATGACAACATCCACCATAGAGGAAAGTTCCTCTGGAAATTTTACCTCAGGTTACACCGATAGTCATGTATCAATAATGAAGCGAACTCGGAAAAATATAGCCAAACTGAATTTCTAACTTAATGAAACACACACAGTCTTGCCACTTTTAGTCACCTAAGCACAGTTTTTTTATGAACCTCCAAAATATGCTTTTCTCGGTTGTTGTCCCTCAGTGGTGGAACAACCTACCAGTTGCTACAAGAGCAGCAATATCCCTCTCGACCTTCAAAAAGCTTGGGAAGACCCTTTGCTTCCGAGACTGCTTTCCTTTCTAACAAAACTCATTTTTACTAACCATCTCTATAGGTACACTGTAACAAGAACACTGTAAAATGTACAGTAACATGCTGGCAGCAATTAGCTAGTAAGTTGCTGTAAAATTTCTACAGTAAACTTACTGTATATTGAATCACAGTACATAATAATACTGTAAACATAACTGCAGTAATGGATAACTACTGTATATGCAACTGCAGTAATGGATAACTACTGTATATATAACTGCAGTAATGGATAACTACTGTATAAAGAACTGCAGTAATAGACAGCTACTGTATTACTGGTTACTGTACTATAATACTGTTGTATTTGGTGTTACAGTATGAATTTCATATTACAGTTAAGTAATTACATACTGTGGTCAGTTTTTAATAACAGATTCATGGAAACTGGGACATAGCTGAAAAAAAAAACTGATTTATTTAATTTTCAAATTTACATCAGTAAAAAAGTTAGAACTACTTATCACATAGCCCACTTCCTCCCAAACATAAGTAAACAAACACATGCACGTATACATGCTCACACACACACGCAAACATGGAAATGTCAGCTTTTGTATTTCTTTCAACAATGTGGTGAATTTTTCTTTTGTTTTTCTTTTCTTGTGGTAAAATATATAAATAAAAAAATATATAATGTGTAATATGTAAAAATAACAAACAGCAACAGCTACAGTACCTTTGACTGGGCAGAAAGAGAGTCCCTTTAGGTATATTGAACATAGATCAGAGTCAGCAGTCATAGAAAAAAAACATGTGGATGCATGAACTTACGTATAATATTCGATCGAGAAAAGTCCTTTAAGGTATAAAAAAATGTGAAATGTCCCTTTAGGTATATTAAAAATAGCTCAGAGTCAGCAGTCATGTTAAAACCAGGCCACTGAACCCATCAAGCAGTGCCTTAACATCTGTATGAATATGGTGTAATGTACATGTAAAAATAACAAATGAAACAAAAATAATAAACAGCAACAGTCTTCTGAAAAAGAGTCCCTTTAGGTATCAGCAAAAGTCCCTTATATTGAAGGTAATCACAAAAAGCACACAAATGTCCCTTTAGGTATTGTGCACGTTTCCTGTGGAGAAAGAAACTCTTTTCAGCCAGGCTATTATATAGTCTTATATACTTTTTGACAATTAAAAAGTGGTATTCACCATTTTCATTTGCAAAGACCATTATGGAAAAAAGATAGAATATGCATAATAAAATTCGGAACACAGTGTAATGTCTAGTTACTGGATAAAAATCCTTACCCAACTCAGTTATTCTGCCAGTCGTACTCAATGAAGTCCCTGATGAAGGAGGCAACGTGAGGGTTCAGCGACTGAGTCTTCCTCTGCACCATTTTGCCCGTGGTTTTGCTTTTGTGGAACTTTGCGGCGCATTTGCTTTGTTCTGGATTTATCCGAACAAAAAATCTGTAAAAATAAATGAATTCATAAAAAACTTTATCCATTTTTTTTTTATTTCTTAACATGCAATCCAGTTCAATGTGTGTGCAAGTGTGAAGGCATATGAGTGCTTGCACAGATGTAGATGTACAGTACAACTGTGTAAATCAACAAACCGAAACAAATCGAATGCATGACGGCTGGCCTTTTGCTGTATAGATTTTCCATTTACTACAAGGGCTCTTAGATCTCATGTATGTGGCACATATATCATTATTACTACTATTATTATTAGTATGACACACAAACACAAGTAGACAAGACCTGTTTAGTTTTATAGCTCACTCGCCACGGCAAGGCACAGATCATGAGTGAGATGACGAAACAAGACGAGAGACGATTTTTTTTTTTCCTTTTTGTTGCTTATGTTGTTTTTTTTTTTGTTTGTTTTTTTTTAGCTGACAGACATGCACATCACAAGGACATGGACACACAAAACAAATATCACTGAGCCATACAAAATGGCCAGGGAAATAGTAAATCAACAGTGTAAATCATTACTAATGAATGGAGCGTCAGTGGTTTTTGGGGAAATTATCAGATTTGGGCAGCAAGACTAAAGATATATGCTTGGTGTATATGAGAAAAATGTTCAGCATGACCTGAAGTTTATATAGGGTGTAATCAAAGATCATTGAATTACTGACCAAGATAGAGCAACAGAATACGTTACAATGGGAGCAAACTGTGAAAGGGGCGTGTAGCGTTGCGTCATAGAGGTAAAGTAATGAAGGTTCGAACACCACTAACTCGCAGCAGAAGTTGAGTGATTGCGGCAACCCAGTGCTTAATCAAAGTTATTTCTTTCAAAAACAATCCGTTACACCAATACTTATAAGATCTTATCTTGATCGTGAATGTCCGAAGATTACAATTCAATCATAAAAATAGCCATTAACCTCACCAGGCGGACATCATCCGCGATTATATGGTGATAAGCATGGTTTTCCTCATTGACTTTCATTGTCTGCCGAGACGTTCTGGTCTGCATAAAGGGGAATTTCGCCCCCCTCCCCCTTGCGAAAATAGAACACGGAACTAATAAACGTTGGCGGCTTTCGCTCCTTCAACCCTCTATGGTTTAATTCTCTGCTAATTTGCATATCGTGATGTCATAGGCAGTGACTCACAGACAGGTTCTGAATGTGATGTTCGATGAATGGATGGTGTGAATGTACTTCCTAGATGTGTTGGGACAAGTATGTGTTCACATCCATAAAAGCTCTTACCTCTGGATAAATTCCAGGGATGTAGCTGCTTCCTCGGGGTACTCCAGGTTGAAAACATAGAAAGATGCAAAGAGGACAGCTAGTGCAGTTTCAGGTGCAGCTGTTGCAGAATCCGAACGTAGAATGACCCTTCCATCAATAGACAACATCCACTGTTTTGCTGTCAAAATGGAATCTCCTGAAGGAGTTGACAAGTTTTAAGTTAAGTTAGATTGAAGCAGCATAGCAACTTTACAGTCTTATAATTACTATAATAATATGCTCACAAAAAACATTATATGTATGGCAATATTAACATTAGTGGCGTGAGGGAGTAAATATTAGTTGTGTTACCAAGCATGATGAGCCTGGGTGTGCCCGGTAAGGAAATCTGGGCCTCGACATCTGTCTGGGTGGAAGTTTCCTGCAACAGAAAATAAACACTAACACAAACAATACAATCAGAAATCACATAACAATAAGACATACAGACAAAATTAAATTGGCAATATTATATTTACATCAGCCAAGAGGAAAATGGCTTCTTCCTTCTCTTTGAAGTACGACATCAGTACTAGTATTGCTGCAACTCCAGGGTTTAAAGCTTCCATCTCTTTTTCAAGGGAAGAAAGTACTGTCTTCACTTCTTTTTTCCATTTTAAAAGTTGACTTTTAAAAAAACTGTAGAATTCTTCTGCCTTTTCCGGGGAGGGATTCTTGCAACCTTATTTCCAATTCAATGCCAGTTAATTTGTTGAAATGCTGCAAAAGAAATTTTGGTATGAAGAGGAAAGGCCACTCTTTCTGCAACTCTGACACACTTAGGGAAGGAGTCCCATTTATTTCCCTCCGCTGTTGTGCATACGTTAGCTCCATAAGCTCACCGACTCTTCTTTGTTCCGCAGCTCTTTGTCCTTGTTGAGAGTAAGTGCTCATGAGCTCCATTTTTTTTGCCAGAAGAGAATTCTGGTTTTCCCCTTCAGGAAGTTCTTGCGGCTGCCAGTTTATACAGCCATAACTGTCAATCTTTGCGCATTTAGGGGTTGGTGTGGAATTCTCCACTTCATCGGAAGAACTTGATTGCTTGGGTTTTCGCAAACGTGTGAAGGTGTTATCTCGGTTTAAAAATTCAATTCTTGTTCGTAGCTGCCTGCTCAGGGTGTAATACCCACTGCCCAACCGTTCTTCCTCTTCAGTACGATCTTCGAAAGACTCAGGGTACATTTCCACAATAGTCTTTGCCAGTTCAGCACATTGCTTGAACGGAGGATTAAGACAGACTTGTCTAACTGAATCAGCAATCACTCGCACCATGTGTCTCCGATCAGCAAGTCGTGGTCGTTTCTTTTGCAAAAGACTTCTTCTTAAAGTTTCATGCATTTTCTCCCATGGCACTTGCAATGTTGGCACCCAATTTTGCAAAGACACAGGAATCGCTACCAGCTCTGACTGCGGTACAGGTGTTAAGGTGAGTACAACATCAGGTTCAGATGAAATCTCATGGCTACTTTCAGTGTTGTTCGGTTTGTCTAAAACAAACAAACAGAAAATGGCTGTTACAACATAACTCGGGTCTATGTCATTAAATTACATGGCACATCACTCAAATAATTGGCTGTACAACTTAATTCACATGACATATATGATTCAGTGTTAAAGGAACCGTATGTAAGAAATAAATGCAAATTAATCATAACATGACCCTGATATATCACAAGACATTAAGGAATCATGATAATTTCAAATACTTTTATCACTGACAACAGTAATCCAGTCTGAATATTGCTGAATATTTGCAGCCCTCAACTTGTGCTTACGTTGTCGTTATGTGTTTTTAACTATGTGTATATTATGTATTTTGGCCTGTTGCACCACCCCTCCACCTATCTGATTTTGGCAGCCTAGCTGGCAAAATCTTGACTGGGAGGAGGAGAGCATACTATGCTCTGTAGTATTTTGAATGTGATTGCAGTACCAGTTTTTGGCCACAAACTTACAGTACATACGGTTCCTTGAAGAAACTGACGTGTGATTCATGACAAATGTACTTCTGGGATAACTGATAGAACTTTCTTTTTATTACTAGAAAAAAATCAATCGTTGAAAACATTACAAACTTAAAAAATGTTTTTTTTTTTGTTTTTTTTTTAAACAATTTATTCCTAAATTGTAACTCCTTAAAATGTAACTTAGATAACTAGCTGAACTATTTATTATATGCATTTATTTATTTATTTATTTATTGAATACCATTTACAAAAAGTTTACAATCTCACAATTACCTATCATTAACTGGAAAACGACTCACTCTTTGGATGCCTCATACAGTTCACATGTCAGTTCACACGATTCCCTAGAATCTCACCAGGTCCACCTCTTCGATTTGCCTAATTTCTCTTGCACAAGTACCTTTTGATGGCAACTGAAAGAATCCCAAGATTTAGCATCCTAACTCGGTTTTGGAGAGAAGGCCCTTCAAAGTTTGGGTGCCACGCCCACTTTTCCAGTCCGTGAATTGCACACATAATATGCAAGCATATTTGAACAACCATTTGAAGATGGATAGAGGCCTTAAAATTGCCATGCCCCTCAGTCTGACCCTGTCTATCAGATTCTTAAGTTATAAATAGCACAACCTGACTATTTCTGGAGATATTAACTCTTTAAAAATGGATTTGTGAAAAACATGATGAAGATTTTTGACATTTTGGGGCTCCAGATCTTGGAAAGGGTTTATATTATTGGAGTTACAATTCAGTTTGCATCATATTGGGAAACAGTGCAGTGTATTTAAAAAGTTTAGGGGCACTTGGACCTTAAACGACCAAATAGAGAGATGTGTTTTTAGGAATAGGGCTGCATGAAATAACTGCTGCAATATCAGGGACTGTGCGCAATGTCATTTGCCGCTTTAACTGTGTGTTAGGGGGGATGGGGGTGGGGTGAAGGTGTGTGTGTGTGTTTGTGTGTGCGCGCGCGCGCGCGCGTGTTGACTATATGAGCGTTTGAATGGATATGTATGGGTCTACTCTATATATGTTATATGTTTATTGTCTTGTGAACTATTGTGTATATTCTGTGTAATAATAATCTCTCATTTCAAAAATTTCTCTTTGAAAGAGCCAATAAAGGCTCATCTCAAAAATGGCTTCTGGAGAAATTGGCGCTTCAGTACCCCAAACATCAGGCCATCGGTTGACTATGTGGGCACTGGATGACTGGAAAGAGCTTTTAATCCCATTGTACAGTCACACTTTATCAAACATTTAAGCTTAGAAACACTTTGATTTTCCAACTCCAATTCCTTATTTGACCATATTTTATTTACAGTAGGTCAACTATTATTTTAATTGCCCAATAATTGTCATATATTGTAGACACACACCAGTATCATCAAAATAGTTTATGGGTAGATTAAAATATTATGTTCATTACCTTTCTGCCATGTTTACCCTCAATGAGTTTGAACCTTTTTTTCTAATTTACGTTGTTGTTACTTTGGCTGACCAGTAGATGGCAGTGATAAAATATGGGCAAACAGTCTCATATTCAAAGGCCTACATTATTAGGACTTTTTCTAGATTTAAATGTTTGATTAAGTGTGACTGTACATATGCTTAAAAGCTTATTCGAGTCATCAAGTGCCCACATGGTTAATTAAGGGCCTGAAGGCACTTTTGAGACGCTCCTATTCCGTTTTTTGTATGAGTGAGTTAAACTTTTTCAATACACTGTGCAATTTCCAAATATGATGGAAAATCATTTGTTACTCCAATAAAGAGCTGGTTCCCCAAAATCTCAAAAAACTTCATCATGCTTTTCAAAAATCCAGTTTTAAATGGTTAATATCATAATATCAAAAACAATGAAGCTATGCTATTTCTAAATTCAGAATATGACAGACAGGGTCAGACTGAGGGGGCATGGCAGTTTAACGGCCTTTATCTGTCTTCAAACTAAAGATATGGGTGTCCAAATATGCTAGCAAATTATGTGTTCAATTCATGGACCTGAAAAGTGGGTGTGGCATCCAATATTTGAAGGGCCACATCTCTAAAACCGTAAGAGTTAGGATGCTAAAACTTGGGATTCTTTCTGTTGGCATCAAAAGTTACCTGTACAAGAAAAATTAGGGAAATCAAAGAGGTGCACCTGGGGAGGGTGTGTGACTTGACACGAAATGACCCAATGAGGCTTTTGACATTCCTTTATGAACTCTTGTACACATTACCCTATTTGAACTCTTGAACTGTTGTACACATTACCTTTTTTGAATGCACGGAGGAGTCTTATGCTGTCCACAAGTGGAAGTACGGGGCATAAGTTTTCTGGGTTGAGCAATTCTAAGTCTTCACTCTTCCTCACTCCCAGGACTGCAAGATGCTGTGCAATTTCCTTAAAGGTATCTTCTCCAAGGTAGGGGAGGGCAGATCTTATGGTTTCCTCCATTATACTTCATCTGAAAAAACAGAGTGATGAAGAGCAACAACATTAAGGCCACACAGATTGTAAATGGGCAAGGGATAATAGTCCAGAAGACTATCTACACAAACACAAGCATAATGGGTCAGTGTGCTCTGTTGCAAAACGAGTATGCCAAGGTCCAAAGCTAGAACTGACCAAACCTTTTCACACACCAAGTAGATCCGTTCCTGTTTGATCAGCACTAAAACAATTTTCCCAAGGTAATACCCATTTTCAGTACCACCAAGTACTACAGCCATTCCTTTCCGGTACGTAGTGCCCCTATACGTGACCGAGACTGTTTCTGCTGTGTACTGCGTTGCAATACCTTGCACAGCATTCTGAATGGCCATGTTGTACATTCCAACATCAAATTCGGAAGTCTGACTTACCTGCACAACTGGTGGAAACAAGTCCCCTGCATGTAAATAAGCCTGAAGTAATTGATGCCTCTCGGCAAGTGTGGCACAGAGGTTTTTAAAATTGCGCAACTTCCGGGCACACTGCTTGAAATATGTGTGCTTACTTTCGAAGCGGAGAGTCCAGAGTCGGATAAGTGGACCCAATTTGAGAATCAGGTCAGGGTAGTGAAGGAGGAAGTGATGCTTGGGTTTCAATGGGGATTGTGGAAAGACAATTGCTCTAGCCTCCAAATATTCCTCAATTAACAACTTCAGATAGGCCACCTGGTTTGTATGGATTTTTGGAGCACACACAATTTCCACAATCTCTCTCAATTGAAGACAGCTGCCAAACCTGGTCTTCAAGTGGGTTTTTAATTCGAGTTCCAATTAGGATAGGAAGAAGATGCAGCAAGCACCAATTCTGTGCTGCACTTCCACCCAACTTCTCTCCATCACTTTTAACGATGCAAGGTCTGTTATTGGCATCACTGCCTTTCAGCTGTATCTGACAAATTCTCCTATTCAACTGCACAAATGTAAAGTGCCCAATAGAGACAAGAGATTGCAAGCACATTTGTATGTCAACAGCCACAACTCCCTCAAAAAGGTCGTGGCCTAAACATGGAGGAAGTCCTGGCTGGCACACATGAAAATGCTGCAAGGAATTGAACAGTGAGTCAAATTTTACTCCGTCAACCATCTTTTCAGGAACAACAGACAACTTCTCCACACTGCTCCTGTAGCTATCTGGTGTCCTTGGGGGACCGAGCTTTGTAGGTTCATCCTGAAACATTGCCCTGTTGATGACACAGTACCGACAGAAGTTTTTGCTCACACTAAAGTTTTCTGTAAATCCTCCCAGGGAGTGTGAGCCCAAGTTGTCACCAGCAATTGCAATCATTACACCTTTAACAGTCTCACTTTCAGCAACAGCAATACCAGATTCCTCAAGGTCTTTTAAGTCTCTTAAAAGGCAGGAGAACACTTTCTCTTGCCCAAAGAAAACATAATCAGACTCCCTGCAAAGCATGACTAACTGCATAGGATCAATGCATGACCGATTATAAGGTAATATGTCACCCAGTGTCATGTACATAGCTAAAAGCTTGTGTTTTTTTTTGCCAGATCCAAGTGGGTTGACCACTTCAAAGGCGTCTTGATACAGGATAATTGAGACTGAAGAGGGACACTCCTGTAAGAGGAGGTTTTCTTTAGTAGTCTTTCCATCCCTAACATCCTGAAGCACATCTGCATTGGTTGGCTGCATTTTTGACAACTTACATTGTTGCCTCACCGATGGCAAGCTCAACAGAGCCTTTAGACTATCTTTCACTGGAACATAGTGACAAAATCGCTCTTTACCAGAAGCATCAAAACCAAGGTTAACCTGTACAGGCTCAACAAAGTTGAAGTTTTTCTTGAAATATGTCTTCCTGGTTGCATCTGATCTAAACAGGCCTTCGTTATACATCCTAAGTAAGTTTTCTCTTGACAACCCATCAATGATATTGTCAATACTTTCAAGAGGAATTTCTAGATCTGACAATTCTTTACGAAGTTGGACAAACACATGAGACATTGCATTTGTGCATACTTCTTGGAACTCTTCTATCAGGATCGAAATAGTAGAAGCTGGTAAAAGCATTTTTGCTTGCATCCGCAAGTAAAAGAGGGCCAAGTTTGTGAGAAAAATTCTCTTGTCGTTCAGCATCTCCTCAGCATACCCTAGAGAATCATTGAGCTGCACAAAATCTGCCATGTCAATCATGTTCTCATTTACTGTGTCATTACAATGTGCACCTGCATCAGACACACCTGCACCACCTTCGTAGGCTGCAGTGTCCTTTGAATGTTTCCTGCTAATATGTGAGGAGAATGAGGATTTGACACTGAACACTTTTGTGCAACCAGTGAAAGGGCAACCAATCGTATCCCCCCCACTGATATGGGATTTCAAATGCTCACATAGATCAGAAAAACGTGAAGCTCTAATGGTGCACCTCTCGACCTGACAGCTCAAATTCACACCTGTATAAGATCTTTCTGGTTTGGAGGATGCATGTTTTTTGTACATGTGTGTCTGTAGTGCACAAGCCGTCTTCAAACTACAGGGGCAACTTTCAAAACCACAAGGAAATTTGAAGTTGGCACGATTCCTGTGCACTTTTACATGCTTGACATATAAGGCAACTGTATCTGCACAGGAACTGCAGTACTTGCACTTAAAACCCATATTTGTTAACAGTTAACGAACGGTTGACATTTACCGGTGAACTTGCCTGTTCAGTACAGCTGCCTCCAGGCTCCAACGGTAACGTTATCGTCAAGGTCTGTGGGTTCCACCAACATGTGCCTAAAAACGATTGGCAAAAAGATTAGCAAAATTGCTGCTAACAAAACGAGGGGCTGAAAGCACACGCGCTCGCGCACACACACACACGGGTTAAACTCGACACATTTAGCCAAAAAAGCAGTATTACTTATTAAAATATTAAACGTTTTGCAAGACGCCAGCCTAGTGAGCTTCCCGGAGGGGTGGCAGCTAGCTAGCAATAGCTTCCTACACGCTCCAACGATAACGTTGAGATGGAAGGGCAAGTACAAACGATTAGCGTTAGCAAAACGGCTGCTAGCAAAACGATAAGCAAAACGATTAAATTAGGCTAGAAATACTATACCAATACATGCACACACACATACACACGTTAAACTGGAAATTGAGTGGCTAACTGGCTTCCCGGAAAGGGAGGGGGAGCTAGCTAGCTAATAAGCTAGCGACAACTAGGGATAAAATCATACAGATATATTACATGAATATAGTTATCAACTGCCTCTTACATTATAACAAACCTATACTTATGATCTGCAATGTGTTGTCCTACAATGAGGGACGTGTTAAGAGCGTGCTTTCTTCAACAGGCTTCAGAGCAACTGTGCATGTAGCTTACCTTGCGCTGACTGTGGCTTTGACCTTCCGTCAAACGTAGAGGCATTGATTCGATGATGATCCCGCTAAAAATTACCAGATTTTCAGTAGCAGTACATGTTTGTTTACTGTAGAATACCGGAAGTTTGGGCGGTCTGACCATAGATATATCTATGGGTCTGACCATAGGTCTGACCATGTTCTATAAGATATTTGGCTGAAGTATCCCTCTTCTCCCACGTCACGAATCACAATGACTTTTTGCTGCGTGACGGTAGGCTAATTGTGGAGGGAGAGGGAGAGAGACTTGTTCCCGCGGGCAAACACACGCTGACTTGCACACACGGTGACTTGCACACACGCATTCACAAACAGACACGGCGTTTCTCCTTCCCAATCACCCTTATGGACATTGTCTGCAGCATTTATGAACTTTGGGGGATTATGAGTGTTGTGCACGGTGTTTGGGGTTACCTGTTAAAGCTGATCGCCGACTCGCCGGCGTTTATGCGCGACCCCGACCAATTGTTTGGTCGGTCGCGATTTGTTAAACTTGCTGCTTTTTATTCATGCCTTTTTGCATTTTTGATGCAGTATACAATCCCTCTAAACAGAGCCTATGTTGTTTATATTCTTTTATTAGGCCTATCCATAATAATATTGTTCATATGCCTGGTAAGTTGCAACAGTCGCAGTGTTTTTTAACGGCGGGGAACAAATGGTCTCATACGAGGATTGACTGAAAATCTCAATCTCTGTTCGTCTTTTTTACTTCATGACATACAAAAATAATGCACGCCTGTTAATTGAATTAGTTTTTAAAATGAAAATGAGCCAATAAAAACACAATTTATTAAAAAATATACCATTATAGTATAAGTCAAAATGAAATGACGGATAGGCACCTGAGAAGGCAGCGAAATATCCCGTTCCGAACGCAGCCACAGTAAGCATTTTGGTCATTCCACAGCATAATGCTGTGAAAACTACAGAATCATGTAACTCACAAAATTACTGTACCCTGATTCACAGTAAGATATTGTTTTACTGTAGAATGCAGTCTTTACAGCATCCAGACTATGATGCTTTAAATTTTACAGCAACATACTCTATACATAAATACAGTACAGATTTTGTCCATTATACAGTAATACTACTGTGAAAACTACAGAATCTTCTTAGAGTGTACCTTCGATGTTCTCTATACATCTGTTAGCTATTATGTCCTCCTTTTTTAAGTAGCTTTGGATAAAAGCGTCTGCTAAGTGTAATGTCATGTAATGTAATTTAAGTTACTTTTTGCTACGTTTTGATGAAGTGCTGTGAAAGGAAAGATCTGCACGTTTGTAGGATCTTTTGATATTCCAATAGGTTTTGTATTTTATCTGTAACAATCCTGTTGTCTGTAGGATTCTAAACTGTATGGTTTTTGTCCGTTAGGATTATGAAATTTTAGTTATGATCAAAATTCTTATAGGACTTTCTCATGGGATTTTGTACATTTCCAGTAGTACAGTCCTTGAGCAAGGCATCTAACCCCACACTGCTCCAGGGACTCTAACTGAAACCCTGTAAATATCTGTAAGTCGCTCTGGATAGGAGCGTCAGCTAAGTGTGATGTAATAACTAGATGTACCGCATAGCGGTACATGGTATGACCGCCGCAGTGTATTGAAATGTGGGAAGTGTTGGTATGATGAGTGTGTGGTAGAGCAGTGTTGTGAGGTGAGAATTTGTGTGGAAATGATTTTCTGGAAGTGGGCATGAATGTGGGTTTTGAATGAATGACATTGTGTGTGTTTGTATAGTGTGTAGGAGTGATTTGTGAAAGGAATAGGCAAAATGAGATTTTGTACAATTACAACACCCCCTATGGACCAAATTGTATGGCACGTGCTGTGGTGTTAGAGGTCTTTGTGGTGATCGTGCATGATGTATTTTGTGCAGTTCCCACCTTCTCGGTCCAAGATATTAGCAACTCAAAATCCCAATTTTTGCATTTACCCTTATCACTAGGTGGCGCTATGCTTCAAGTGAGTGTTTATGGGCTGGGCCAATACGCCTCTGTAACACTGACATACTAACACAAAATCGTTGTCTTGGGCAAAATTGTTCACAAATTATTTAAGAAAAACAGTTTTTTGATACCTAGCTTCGCCAATAAACATCGCCCCCTATGACGAAATGTCACAAAATTGAGTACACATGAAAAGAAAGCTGTTTAGAGATGGCATGTCAACTTTGACCAAATTTGAGCAATTAAAAGCCAAGATATGGACTTTTGAAGAATTTTAAGCTACGTGTTAAATGTTCATTGACGTGTAACTTCGAAACGGTTTATCTCAAGATAAATCCTTTGATAACTTTTTGTCAGCATTGTCTGTAGATGAAATGTACCAAATTTGGTGAGATTCACATGAACGGCCTATGACGAGTTCATTCAGATTTGTTTTCGCAATGTTAAAATTTCACGGAAATTGTTTTCGTTGGAAGTGGGCGTCGACCAGTGCTTTCAATGCATGAGGGTCAATAGATTTCACGATAAAAAAAACGTTTTAAACGTTAGCATTCTCCAGATAATAGGCAAAATGACATTTTCTACAATTACAGCGCCCTCTATGGACCAAATTGTATGGCATGTGCTGTGATGTTAGAGGTCTTTGTGGTGATCGTGCATGACGTATTTTGTGCAGTTCCCACCTTCTCGGTCCAAGATATTAGCAACTCAAAATCCCAATTTTTGCATTTACCCTTATCACTAGGTGGCGCTATGCTTCAAGTGAGTGTTTATGGCCTGGGTCGATACGTTTCTGTAACACCGACATATCACAAAAATGTCATGTTGTTGGGTGAAACGTTCATTGAGTTATTCAGCAGAAACTTTTGCCGGTCTCCCCCTCTTTGACGGACACTGGCACAGCGGGGGGGTGGCCCTTGGGGACCAAAAGCTTCTATTCGCTGAAGAAGTTCTAGGGCTACATGCCTACAAACATTCATGTCCCCCTAACTTCCAGTGTCCCGGAAAAAAAAAGAAAAGAAAAAAAAAAAGGGAAAAAAGTCGCGGCAACACTATAATGACCACTTTCGCTAGCTTCGCTAGCGGCGGTCATAGTAATACACTGTAAAAAATTGCTGTAAATTTACGGTAAAATCTTACAGGAAATTACTGTATATTCGATTTTACAGTAAAATTTTGTAATATGCATTGCATTGTGTGATATCATACAGAGTACAGTTCACAATTGTAAATTTACAATAAGACCATGGAGATTCTACCAAATGTTCCTGTAAATTTTGATTATGATTTTTCAGGGTTTGTACTACATGGTCCCTCGCTAATCACCGGAGTTACGTTCTAAAAATAACCTGCAATAGGCGAAATCCGCGAAGTCAGCTTTATTTATTTACAATTATTATAGATGTTTTAAGGCTGTAAAAACATCTCACTACACACTTTATACACTTTTCTCAGACAAGCATTGACATTTTCTCACATTTCTACTCTCAAAGTTCAAACTTGCAAACATACAGCACTTCAGACTCCTACAGCTAGTGCTGGAAGATTTATGTAAATTGTTTACACGCTGAACGCATTCTGTACTGTACAGGAGACACGGCACGGAGGAGACTGATTGACAATGTTCTACAGTCCCTTAGCCAATCAGGGTGCAGAACACAATGCGCTGTTTTAAAAAAAAAAAAAAAAAGCATGCACTAAAAGAAAATCCGTGAAACAGCGAGGCAGCGAAAGGTGAACCGCGTTATAGCGAGGGATCACTGTATTGAAAACAAATTGTATGCATAGCCACATATGTAAATTATTTCTTTATTAGATAATCCACTATCTTGCCTGTTAATTTACACCATGCATTTTCTGTTGTTGTATTTGTGGTTAGTGTAATTTATGCATAAAGTTTATGATGTGGCATAGCTTAAATAGCAGGACAAGGCTGTATGTAGAAATAGATCAGCCTGACACATAAGCATAAGCACTTAATGCAAACTGCATACAGGAAGTTCCACGCATTATGACGATGTTATTAATTGTATTGTAATGATCTCAGGCTTCTTAGGCATAGACTCATTTATTACAGTTTTTCAATACAACTAACAGCAACATAGCAAGTGGTGTACCCTGGGCAACACACTTCACGGTAAGGGTGGCCGTTTCACACACACACTACATCGAGACAAACAAGAGGCATACACATTGTAGTATACACATAGCAGAGATGGGGACTCGAGTGTAGCGACTTGGGCTCGAGTCGCACTAAAGTCGCACAAAGAAAGACTTCGGACTTGACTTAGACTTGCCCTCAATGACTTCAGACTTGACTCATTTAACTGAAATATTTACAAGGTGTGAAAATCGGAGACAGACTGAATATTTCCCTCCCTTCATACGCGCAACGCATGCGTGCAGGGGAGGCAAAGATTTGAAATACAGACAGACAGACCATGGCGGCAGCGGGTTCAGCTGGGGCTGTCCCATTTGTTATTTCATTTGGTTTTAAAGACTTCGTACAGGCAGGCAACAAACGGACAGCCTCATGTAAAGTGTGTGGGATCACCATCCATGATACTGGCTCAACTACATCAAATTTCATCATGCACCCTTAAAACCCACAAGGATAGGTCAGTCTAACACTTTATCACATAGGGAAAACTTTGCACGTATGGACAGATCGCTAGCAACCGAACCACAATTTTAGGTCACGCATGCTGAATGACAGCTTTATTGTTCCACACCCGACGTTACAATTTCATTTGATTAATTATGAGTCATTTATTTGTTGTTTATCTAGATCCATTGGTAGCAGACTATGAAGCAGTCGACGTTTTGAGCTAACCGAGTTAGTTAACAAATAGGTAACTAACTAGCTACCTAACGTATACGGGCACAAGTACACTTCTTGCATTTGGGGAATTTGACTGCAAATGTGGTCTAAAAATATTGCAACAATGTAGTTAACATAAATATCAATGAAGAAATACACACCTCGATGTCAGTTATGTGTTTTAATTACATAGATGAAGAAGCCCTGTGGCAATACAAACAGGATCAATATATGCAGAAACTCGTAATTCATACTGACACAACATGTAAAGGCAGGGCCTTAACTAGCTTAACAATAATAATAGTAATAATAATCATAATAAACCAGCAGACATTAATAATGGGCACAAGAATTAAGACTGCAGCTTAAAATCCAACTGTCACGAACGTAGTTCTCAAGTGGCTGGTCGCTATAGCAACTGAGCCACCCATAGTGGTGTAGAATCTTTGTTAAGAAGTGAACTTAAAGGGAAGGTGGCCACCTAGTGGCCATCGGTAAACTCTTCAATCAACAGGGGGTTTTTTTGTCAAGTTACTCACACATATAATATTTTGTTTATAAATGACAATATTAGCTTTGTCATTAATTTTTCTGAAATGCAACTATTCTGTTTTCTAAACCTTTTTCCAGGATAAACATCATGCTCATGTTTGTTGCCACAGATGTTGTGGTGTAGATGTGGTTCTCTATTTTGTTATTTTCTTTATTCTATGTAGTTAACATACATCTGCTGTAGTTAACGTCTTTATTTGCTGCTGTTAGTTCAAGTAACTCACCGTCATCTTGGTGGATTTGGCACCATGGTTGGTCAAATACAAAAAATACATTCATTAAATAAAGCTTTCAGGATGTTTCTTCACATTGAAATAGCCCTTATTATGCATGCCTCCTATTTTAAGGTTCTATTCGGAATTGCACAGTACCTCTTTAAAAGGCTCCTGTTTACACATACTTTGGCCTGGCATATGTATGTGGGTAAGGGAGAGATGGTGGTGCATAGTTTTTTCGTACACAGTGCTAAGTGACCATGCTCTGATCTATTTTGATACTGCAGTGTATAATAATAATAATAATAATAATAATAGTAATAATAATAATAATAACTCATGGTACAGTATGCTTTTAATCTGATGACAGAATGTTCATTTCAGTCATTTGAGACTTGAGACTTGACTTGGACTTGGGACAAAAGACTCGAGACTTGACTTGGCTTTGCCCTCAAAGACTTGAGACTTGACTTGGACTTGACTACAAAGACTCGAGACTTGACTTGGACTTGGAAAAAATGACTTGTGAACATCTCTGACACATAGTAGTAATAATAACTAAAACTTATACTAATGGCACACAACTAAAAGATAACACCATAAACAACTGAACGCAATGCACCATGGTAGATGAGAAACTAAAACGAGTCTGTTGCTATGCACTCGTTGCTAGGGGGGTCAGCCATTACACTGCCCCCGCCTAAGGAGTCAGCTGTCCCAGGTGACTCCCACAATCCACACACAAAGTCCTGAAGGGCCGCTGGTAGCCTGCGTTGGCGCACTGGACGCATTGATGAGTGTTGGGGGGATGCAGCAGGCGACGGTGAAGGCTGCACAGGGAAAACAGAAGAGTCCTCTTCATTTTGTGGTGTCAGTTGAGGCTGGGACGGGTTCGGGCTGGACTGAGAAGTGGTAGGGGTCACGTCGCCCTGGGCGGCAGATGGGCCACCATGACCTCGGTAGGGGGCCAAACGATCACGGTGTAGAACCACTGCCCGACGTCGTTGGCCACACATGCGCACCTTGTACACCACATCTGTTACCTTATAGAGAACCTCACATGGTCCCTGCCAGTGGCTGCTGAGTTTGGGGGATATTCCTTTTTTCCTGATTGGGCAATAAACCCATACTTGATCTCCAGCAACAAAGTCAGTCTGATTACTACGGGTGTCATATGCTCGTTTCTGTTTTGCTGATGCTTCTCCTTGTGCTGCTCGTGCCAGCTCATGAACAGTCTTCAGACGGTCTCGTAGCAGGCGCAGGTATTCCATGCTGTTGCCTCCCTGGATCTCCAACTCTGGGGGGGCACCAAATACCAGATCCACAGGTGTCCGTAGCTCCCTTCCGAACATGAGGGCAGCAGGGGTACAGCCTGTTGACTCTTGAACGGCTGTCCTATAGGACCAGAGAACAAATGGGAGGTGCTGGTCCCAGTCGTGCTGGTTTGTGCTGGTCAGAATAGCAAGCTGAGTGACAAGGGTGCGATTAAACCTCTCTACAAGGCCGTCGCTTTGCGGATGCAGTGGGGTAGTGCGGGTCTTTCTCACCCCTAACCGGCAGCAGACCTCTGCAAAGACCTCTGCCTCAAAATTGCGCCCCTGGTCACTGTGCAGTTCTTCTGGCGCACCAAAGCGGCAAAACATCTCCTCCACTAGTTTTGTCGCTGTAGTGGTGGCACTCTGGTCAGGGACCGCAAATGCCTCAGGCCATTTCGTAAAGTAGTCCATGGCAAATAAGATGTAGCGGTTCCCATCATCAGTGGCTGGAAATGGACCCAGAAAGTCCACACCCACACGCTCCATTGGGGCGCCCACCAAGTACTGTTGCAGTGGGGCATGTGGTCGCTGAGTTGGACCCTTTTTTGCAGTGCAGGCATCGCAACAGTGGACATGTAGTTCTACATCCTGTCGACAACCAGCCCAGTAGAACCTCGCCGCAATGTTTTCCCAACTCCATAGTGCCCTGCCCCCACTGAGCCATGGACCATCTGCAGAACTTGTGGGCGAAGAGACTGGGGCACCAGAAGTTGCAGACGTGTGGTACCCTGGTTCGGTGCCTCCCAGCGTCTGTAGAGAAGCCCATCTTGTAGGACAAGGGCAGCCCACTGTGAGTAATAGGCCTTCACCTCCGGATTAAGAGGGGATACTTCTTGCCAGGTTGGTCACTGTCCTGCTACCACCCACTCACGCACTCGAGCCAGGATAGAGTCTTCTTCCTGTTGTTGTTGCAGCTGTTGAGGGTCAAGTGTTGGTTGCCCATCCAGCCCCCCATCACCTTGCAGTACCGCAACACATGGGGTAATCTGTCCACGCTCCTCTTGACGGCGACAGTAACGACACTCAGTGATTTCACAGGGTCGGCGTGACAGAGCATCGGCATTACCGTGCTGGCGGCCGGCTCGGTGCTGAATGTCGAAGTTGTAATCTTGCAGTGCTTCCAGCCACCTTGCCACCTGACCTTCCGGATCCTTAAAACTAAGTAGCCAAGTGAGGGAGGCATGATCAGTGCGAAGGAGAAATCTCTTTCCATAAAGATAGGGGCGGAAGTGACGAAGGGCCTGCACCACCGCCAATAGCTCACGGCGGGTGACACAATAGTTCCTCTCCTGGCGGCTTAGGGACCGACTAAAGTAAGCAACCACCCGCTCCCCGTCCCCTCTTGACTGTGACAGTACAGCACCAATACCCACATTACTTGCATCAGTATCCACAATGAATGCTTGGCTGTGGTCGGGGTATGCTAGCACTGGAGCCCTAGTGAGCAACTCCCTGAGCTGGGTGAATGACTGGGTGCAATCATCAGTCCACTGGAAAGTTTGTCCCTTGTCTGTTAACCGATAAAGGGGACTGGCAATGGTAGCAAAGTCTTTGACAAATCGCCTATAATAAGAGGCCAGCCCCAGGAAACTACGCAATGCAGCTACATCCTGAGGGACAGGCCAGTTGCGGACTGCCGACACTTTTACCGGGTCAGTGGCTACCCCCTCCCCACTTACCACGTGGCCTAGGAATGTGGTCTCCAACTGGAGTAAGTGGCATTTCTTGGGGTTAAGACGAAGGCCAGCCTGGCGTATGGCAGTAAGGACCTCATGTAGGTTGTGCAGTGCCTTCTCAAAGCTATCAGCGTGGACCAGGAGGTCGTCCAGGTACACCACACAGCGACTACGCGAGATATCTGCCAGCACTCTCTCCATTAACCTTTCAAAAGTAGCCGGCGCATTGCAAAGGCCAAAGGGCATTACCCTAAACTGCCACAACCCCTGGCCAATGGTAAATGCTGTCTTGGGCTTTGCATCCGGTGCCAGCTCCACCTGCCAGTACCCACTGCGGAGGTCCAGTGAGCTGAACCAACTGGAGCCAGCAATGTAGTCTAGTGCATCATCAATGCGTGGCAGAGGGTAGGAGTCCTTTTTGGTGATAGCATTTAGGCGCCGGTAGTCTACACAGAACCTCCATGATGAATCCTTTTTCTATACAAGGACTGCCGGTGCTGCCCAAGGACTACTTGAGGGCTCAATGATCCCTGCCTCCACCATCTCCTTGATTTTCTGTTCTGCTACTTGCTGCTTGGCTACTGCCATGCGGTGAGGCCGTAGGCGGATGGGCTGTGCAGTGCCAGTATCAATAGCATGCTGCACCAAACTTGTCCGGCCACATTCCTCATCCAGTGCTGCAAAGACATCAAGGTGTTGGTTGAGGAGCTCTTGAAGCAGCTGTTGCTGTCTACTGTTAAGCCCATTGCTGCTGCGCTGGTAGAGATCCTTGATGGCTTGAACTGTTTCAGGCGAGGGTGCTTTGGTTAGCATTGGCGTGGCAACTGCTGGGGCAGCTGGTGCTTGGCCATGGGAGTTGGTCAGACCATTTGACAGGTGAGCTAGACGTGCTTTCTTCTTTCCACGTCCCATACGTAGAGGCAGAACGTCCATGCCAACACAGAGGGCAGGACTTGACACGTCCACACGTGCTCGCCACTGGGTCAACAAGTCCAACCCCACAATGCACATGTCCTGGATATCTGCCAGCCAGAAGTCATGAATCACATTGGAAGTCCCTATGGTGACCCGCAGGGCTTTCCTTCCTTTAATGGCTGCCTCTTCCCCAGTCACTGTCCTCATCTGGACTGTGGTAGGTGTCCAGCCAGTTGGCGACATGCACATGGTGCCAGGTAAAACCCCAGGCCGGACAAGACAGATGATGGAACCCGTATCCACTAAAGCACGGCAAGGGTGGCCATTAAGACACAAATCCACATACAGTCCCTGGGTGTGTCCAACTCGGCCAACCAGGGAGCACCTACCTTGACGGGGTGTTGGGCAATGGAGTGGCAGTTCCCCTGCTCTGCCACTCACTGCTCGTTTCCCGACGGTTGGGGTTGGTGTTTTGGAGCTGGTGCTGGGCAGACACGTGCTACATGGCCCATCTCTCCACATCTGTAGCACTCCACCTGCCCCCCTGGCCTTTGCTGTCGTCTCCTTGAGGAGCGTGGCTGTGCAGATCTGGTTGTGGTGGGGTTGACCTGGCACACTTGTTCGTTATGGTAGCCATCCTGGTCATCATGCTCCACCTGCCGTGCTACGGGTTGTGTCAAACGAGGTGACATCACAATGTTCTGTGGAAAGAGCACAGCCTCCGCCCTCTCTGCCTCAGCGAGCGCCTAACTGGGACCTGGGGGCAGAAAGTCGCACATGCTGTCGCAGCTTCTCTGGAGTGAGGGCCTGCAAAAAGGCATGCAAGGCCAATTCTTCTTGAGCTGCTGCATCCAGCTGTGGGTAGCCCTGCCTGGCATAATACCGCACATCAGCTGCTAATGAACCCAGGCTCTCGCTACTGGCTCTCTGTCGACTGGTTAGTTGGTCACGTCGCTGTTCCACTGTTCTCCTCTCCCCAAAGCGGCGCTCTAACGCAGTGGTGAGTGCCATATAATCTCGCTGCTCAGTGGGAGAGAGGTCCAGCAAGACTTGCAGAGCAGGACCTTCCAGGGCCAGCGCCACATGAACAGCAGTATCCTCTGGTCCCCACCCAGCTCGCCATGCAGCCAGTCTCACCTGTGCAAAGTAAGGCTCCGGGGGTGATGAACCATTGTAACGGGGAAGTTTCACACCCCTAGCTGCAGTGGCCTGGGCGTACTCAAGAGTGGTATTCACACTTGCTGTAGGCCCAGTGCGTGGCATACATGGCACGTTGGAGGCAGGCAGTGAAGTGTACCGGGTGTTTCCTACCTCAACATCCCCTGCCACTCGTTGCACACCTTCCCGGTGGCTCCTTTCACTGCAGTCGGCCACTATCCTTGGGCTGGTTATGGCGCCCTCTTTTGGGGGAGGGTCATTTCTGCCTAAGGCATTCGCCTTTGCCTTGAGAAAGGCGGCAAAAGGAGACCACTCCACGTTGTGCTCGTCTGCTTCACCCTCCTCGTCTTCAGCAGGGTTTCTTCCTTTTGCCTTTAAAAAGGCAGAGTCAAGTTGTTCACCCTGCCGCTGTCCTTGACGATGATCCACTAGAACAGCTTTCCCCTCCTCTAAGGCTTGCCAGGCCTTCGCTTCTACAGAGGCGGAGGGGGGAGAGCTCAGCTGGGTCTTCTTCAGCTCTTCCATCACAATTGTCAGGTCACGCAGAATTCTATTGAGCTCCATACTGGATCCCACTTCTGACACCAGTGTGATGATCTCAGGCTTCTTAGGCATAGACTCATTTATTACAGTTTTTCAATACAACTAACAGCAACATAGCAAGTGGTGTACCCTGGGCAACACACTTCACGGTAACTGTACGTTCACACCAAAAGCGACCAAAGCGACCAGAGCGACGGAAGTCATTGTTTCTCTATGGAGGGTCGGCGAATTGGGCGAACAAAGCGAATTCGCCGGCAGCGAAGCGAACTGGGCGACCAGAGCGAAAAAGAGAAGTTAAAAGTTAGTTAACTTTATGGTAATGAGCTATGACGCGGTTCGGCGAATACCTCGAATACCAATCGGAATACATTGATTTACCAACGTCCGACAATCAGGTGGGTTCGAGGAAACAAACGGTGTAACTTTAGTACCTAGTTCCTACTTTGTATTAAAAATGGCAACGGAGAAGCTCATCACAGCAGTGGCAGGCTCTTCGGTTCACTACGACCCAGCCCTGTTTTTCTACAGGGATGCAAACAATTCTAACTAAAAAGTAAATTGATGTACTCAGTCAGCGGCTTAAATAATTCATGAATTACTGTATGAATATGAATATTTTTCAGCTGTCAGTGCATGTAGACATTTTATACTCTTTTATTCCTTAATTAACCAAACATGTCAAAGTTCAAGTACATCGATGTTTTGCCCTACGCACATGTATTGCCGCTTTTACAACTGTTGGTTGGGGAGCTTTTTTTTGCTGCGGCCCTTTAAATTACTAACATTCCAAATGAAACGTCATGAGCGAACAAAGCGAACTCAACGGCGAAGCTTCTTCAGCGACCTCGGCGACCTGGTCGCTTTTGGTGTGAACGTACAGTAAGGGTGGCCGTTCCACACACACACTACATCGAGACACAAACAAGAGGCATAATAATAACTAAATAATAACTAAAACTTACACTAATGGCACACAACTAAAAGATAACACCATAAACAACTGAACGCAATGCACCATGGTAGATGAGAAACTAAAACGAGTCTGTTGCTATGCACTCGTTGCTAGGGGGGCCAGCCATTACAGTATTAAAAAACATTTGAAATGCAATTTTGCATTTTTGCTGAAACCGTGAGTGAACGGGTGCACCAGGCTTTCTGCAATCAAGTGCATTTGGCGTTGGAACGCTGCTCATACATCGTTGCAAATTGAGCAGGCACCAACGGCTTTCCCATGAGAAGGCAGAAGCAGAAGACTCAGAGAGAGAAGCAGAAGCAGAAGTTCATGTGCGCGATCGGTTTATGAAAGATTTTTCAGTAGGTACATATAAAAAGCTTTTCAAACGTTTGCTTTGGATGAAGTTGTAGGTTATTTCATAGGAAACACAAAATCTGGCATTGCAGATAGCCAGTCTAGGTCAGTGAAGTAGCACTACGCTAGCTAGCTATAATCGTCTTGGCTGCTAGCGTGGGCACTCACTCCTAGTAGTTTTTTATAGCTTCTTTTTAATTTTATTTTTTTATCTTTTTTTATAGCTTTTTACGATAAACATTTCTACATTGCAGTAGTTCAAAGTTTTGGTGATGCTTTTATGTTCTTAGCCAAGGTTATTGAAATGGTAGGCTAGGAGCCGTCTTGTATATCAGTTTTATCTGGTGCATTTTATACTCGTCTTTGCTGCTGGCATGGGCACTCACGCGTGGTAGATCTTTTTTATAGCTTTTTACGACGAACATTTCCACATTGCGGTACTTAAAAGTTTTGTTGATGCCTTTATGTTCTTAGCCAATTCTACTGAAATGATAGGCTAGGACTCGTCTTGTTTATTAGTTTTATCTGGTGCATTTTTAACGCAGCCGTCTGTTTTATTTTGTAGATTGAATCATCTACAAAGCCTTGGTCAGAAGACTAACACGAGCAGGTTCTGTTCGTTCTGAAACAAGGTATGTTTCTTTGTAAAGTTTGTCAGCATGAATGTAACAGCATATTGGCATTCTGTACACATGCAAAGCAACATAAAAATACACCAAACCAATCATTTACATGTGGAATTCCTGATTGCACACGATCTTTCAGGAAATTCAGCGCGTGTAAGTCTCATATATACAGAGATCACAAGGACTATCGCAGGACAAGAGCTTTGAGATTTGATTTACCAGACACTATCTCTTGCCACATTGAAGGTTGTCAGTCAGAATTTAATGGCCTAAAATGTCTCATTTCACATCTGAAGGGGCATATACTAGAGGGCAGAACAATTGGTTGTCCTTTCAGAGAATGTAGCAAAACATTCAATGTCAAATCCACATTTGCTTCTCATATATCTAGAACACATAAGAACACTTCGGCAGATCAGCTTGTAAGTGCATTAGGGCCAGCCTTAGCCAGTGACTACTTGAGTGAGGCTGGTAGTCAGTCGTTTGACATTTACAATGACAGGGACGAAAGTGAGTCAAGTGACATGCAACAGCAGGATACATTTGATGTTGATGAAACTCTTCCTTAAAAATCTGGCACTGTTTTACTTGAAGCTTCAGGCTAAGCTGTTACTACCAGCTTCTGTAATTCAAACTATTTTTGAGGAATTCCAGGATGTTTATGATGTTGAACAATGCTACATGTTTGGAAAATTAACTGAGAAGTTGACCTTGCTAGGTATGTCAGACAACACAACTAAAACTGTAATCGAAGAACTTAAAACAGAAGGCCTGTTTACACGCTTTAACTGTCTTTTTAGAACAGAACAGCGGCGTAAGACCATCTTCAAGAAAACTTTCAATTATGTTGAACCATTGAGAGTTTATCTAGGTTTAACTGATTCAGGAAAAGAATCTTATGCCCAATATATTCCAATACAAGAAACACTGCTTGCCCTACTGGGGAATGTGTCTGTGAAGCAACAGTACGATGAAGTGTGTAGTCGTATGACTAGTAGTGGTGTTATGCAAGACATTTGGGATGGAGAGGTTATGTCCAAGCACATTTTATTCCAGTCCGACCGGTCATCTTTAGCATTGATTTTATATCAAGATGCATTTGAGGTGGTGAATCCCCTGGGATCAGGGAAAAAAAGCACAAGGTGCTAGCTGTGTACCTAACCCTGGGTAATATTTCACCATGGTGCAGGTCAAATGTTGATCATATGCAGCTTGTTCTTTTGTGCAGAGAACAGGACTTCAAGACATTTGGGCAGGAGTTAGTCTTCAGTCCTTTGATAAAGGACTTGAAAAGCTTGGAAGATAATGGCATTGTGAAAGATGGCCGTGTTTTTAGAGGCAGTCTGTGTGCCATTGCTGGAGACAATCTGGGCTCTCATAACATTGGAGGCTTTATTGAAAATTTTAGTCGAAGTGAACATTTTTGTCGGTTCTGTGATATTAGAAGAGGTGAATTTGAATCAAACCCCCTGTCCACTGCTACCTCCAGAACTGTTGAAAATTATCAAGAAACTCTGAGAAGCTTAGAAAGAACTGACAAGAGCAATGAAAAGGGTATCAAATATGATTCAGTTTTTAATCAGCTTCAGCACTTTCATGTGTGTGCACCTGGATTGCCACCTTGCTTTGGACATGATCTCTTTGAGGGTGTTGTTTCTTTTGACTTGCAGTTGTTTATTAATCATTTGGTGTTTGAGGAGAAACATTTTACTCATTTGGAGTTAAACAGGGCAATTAATCACTTCCAGTTTCTTGGTAATGGCGCTAATGACAAGCCACCAGAAATAAATTTGGGCAGTGAAAAGCTATCTGGACATGCTGTGCAGAACTGGTGCCTTTTAAGAGTGCTACCTCTGCTAGTGGGGAACAAAATACACACCCTGGCCCAGAGTAAAATATGACAACTGGTGCTGCTCCTTCGAAAAATTGTTGTGTACATATGTGCTCCTGCTATAACTGCAGACCAGGTGGCATATTTGCAAGTTCTAATTGAAGAGTACATTTCTGACAGAGCTGATTACTTTCCTCAGAAGCCCTTGAGACCAAAACACCACTATCTGTGCCATTATCCCGAGCTGATTTTGAAGTTTGGGCCATTAATACGTCTTTGGACCTTACGATTCGAAAGCAAACACACTTACATTAAACAGTGTGCTCGAAAACTACACAATTTCAAGAATTTGTTTTCCACCTTAGCAGAAAGGCACCAGCTTCTTCAAGCCTATTTCAGTGCAGGCAACATTCTTCCTCCTTTGACAAAGGGGATGAATTCCATTGCAGTGATTATAACTCAGAAATTCTAAATGCAGTTTCTCAGTTCCATTTTTCTCCCAATAACACTTTGGCTACCAATGATGTAATGATCAAAGGCACAAAGTACAGAAAGGGACTCTATGTTGTCATTGGCAAGGAAGATGATTCATTACTTGTTGGTGAAATCAGACTTGTACTGATTCACACTCAGTCTGAAGTTTACTTTGTTGTGAATAGATGTCGGGCAATTCTCGAAGTTCATTTGGGTATCTATTCTGTGCATGAGTTAGAACAGGGCTCCCGCTTTGACTGTCTCAGGCATGCATGAAGATCTACTTTACTATTATCCCCTGCCACTGTATAAAGTTAATGATTTGTCAGTGCTCATCCTTCACCACTCTTTTCCTTCTTTGTAGGACCATCACTGAAGAAATAAAGAGGGCAATCCTCAATGCATTACCTGCATTATCAGAGGAAACCCTATCTTTGCTTCTGACAAGACTAAACAGCATTGGCGTAGGGTGCAAGTCAGATTTGCAATATGTGAAGGAGGAGGATCTGTCAGACCATCTCCGACCTATAGAATCTCGGAAGCTGCTGAACTCTTGGAGCATTGAAGATATTGATCTTTGTTTTGATTTTATTTTATCTTGTTTTATATTGTAAAAAGTTTTCTTTTGTTACAGTGATTTGATCGTCTTTGGTGTGAGACATAGGTTCAGTTCTACACTTTTCAGCTGTACATTGAGTTTTGTAGGTTCTATATTGTACATACGAATGTGAAAGTTGATTTATGTGTGTGCTTATAAAATGTATATGTGAACATTTTCAGGGCAGCTGAGGTGTGCAGAAAATTCACAATCACAATTCAGTCACAGTTCACAATCAGACTCCATGACTAGTCCATGCAGACTGGATTCATCCTCCTCAATTAGCCCAATCAGCACAAACAGCAGCTCCAGTACAGTGGACATAGACTCTTGGCCAGAATGTTTTCAAGTTCCATGGGGCAAAATGCCTCATGCCATATCAATGGCTGTGCATTCACAAAAGCGCCCAGCTCCAAGAGACCGCAGAGAGATGGTCCGTATCATAGTTGATGAAATGAGGGTAATTGAAGCCAATCCCTCAAGGTCTGATTGCTTTTCTGTTGCTAAAAAGATAGTTAGACAGTATCCCAAGAGCTTTGCAGATATCTTAAAAGATGGCACTAAAATAGGAAGTGGTTATGCTTCCCTTGTCAATCAGCTTAAATCCAGAATTGAACACCTGAATAGAGACAATATGACAGCACGACGCCGGAGAGGAAAAATACTGCCAAGCTCATCCACCCCCAAGAGAACAACAGGACCATCAGATCAATATGGGTGTGTCAGCTGGCAGCCTGAGTGCCCTGCTGAGGAAACTGAAGACAAAGACTTAAGGAAAAACAAAAACAAATGCAGGAGATTTTTTCAAGAGAAGGTCCAGTGGGTGGGGAGAGAGCATGTGTTGACCAGCTTATGCATGTTACATACTTCCTGCAACGCAAATCAATTAATGTAACTCCGCCTCCCACATTTGCTCGCCTTACAGAAGATTGGCCTTATCTCTTCACTCAGAAAGGCATCTACAGTCACTTTCAGCATCTTACAGACATATCCATCCTGGAGAAAATGGAGGGCGCTATTGCAGAAAAGGGGAAGATGATCCTGCAATTCTTCCGCCAGAAACCAACAAACCCGGAGGTGAAGCAGGTCCTGTCCATGTTTGAGGCCAGTGGGTCGACCATACTTGGACCTTGTGTCATACTGTGCTTAATGGCACACTTTAAGGAGAGCCCAGATGGACTACTGCTACAAGTTGACGTAAGTGTTTATTTTTATTTGTATCTGTCTTTGTCTATGAATGTAGTTTGCCTATAATCAGTTGTGTAATGTTTTGTGTTGCTCTTCTGTTTCAGGAAACGGCCACTCCTGCAGATGTGAAGAGATTGCCTTTACCAGATGCTCCGAGATTAGTTATTCAAGGTAAGTGCCCCAATTTAGGCCCACCTTTTGTACTTTGTATGATTTTTGCAATTTGATGTGTGTCACAGATGTCAATTTTGACTGGTTGCATGTGTTTTGTGTGTGTTTGTGTGTAGTGGTGATGACCCCACATTCATCGTTTTCAGCAGGCCTGGCCGCTTTGTTTGCTTCATTCTACAACTTCAATTTGGAGTACCAACAGGAGGCTTCATGTGTTCTCGAATTCATCCAACGGTATGTTTAATATGGAAATATGATGGGAGAACTTCGGGATTGATAGCCTAGTGTTTCTATTTATACCTTTTGTTAGAATTGTCATTAGGCTGCAAGCTTTACAGTCAGGGTTCCCGCGGGGTTTTAAAAAGTCTTAAAAAGACTAAAATTCATAAAGTAAAATTTAAGGCCTCAAAAAGTCTAAAAAACCCAAACATAGGTCTTAAATTACTTTACTCAAGTCTTAAAATTATTGCCGCCGTTCATTTAAGCGTTTTCCGCAGAAAACAAAATAGTAAAGCGCTGTAGAACTGACGATACGTCTGTGTTTTTTCTTTGTGGTGATATGAACTACAAATCCCATTGGGTGATCACTGCAGCACCTTATGCGCGTTATAACAATGTGTCCCCCACTTCCGTTTTCCCTTTTCCGTTAGCCTTTGTAGCGACGAAGTCAGGGCTGTCGAGCGCAGAGTTTTCAAAGATCATGGGCAAGTGCGTGTTTAACAAGACTTGGCTCGATAACAGGGAGTTTTGCAGCAGGTTACAAGACGTCCCCAACAATAAACACGAAGCTCGCTGCAAAGTATGCAAGAAGACTTTACAGTTAGGGACATTGGGTGTGAAGGCGCTTGAGTCCCATGCCAAAGCTGATAAACACCGGCTTGCCATGAAAAGCCTTCAGCAGAATCGAGCTATATCGCAATTCTGTTCTCCACCCCACCCGTCTCGGCCTAACGTTACACCGTCATCGATGCCAGGACCTGGTCCGTCCGACCTCCAGGGAAACGTTAGCGCTTCACCGAGTCGACCTGACCTTCGGGCAACTTTCGGATCCACCGAGACCTCAAAGTCGGAGGTACTTTGGATTCTGCACACAGTCATGAAACATATGTCATACAATAGTAACGACAACATTAGTGACCTTTTCCAGGCAATGTTCCCCGACTCCAACATTGCAAAAACGTTTACGTGCGGACCAAACAAGACGGCTTATATTGCTAGATTTGGTATAGTGGACTACATCAAGAGAGATCTAATCAAGAACATTAGTGGACAGTATGTCCTAATGTTCGATGAGAGTTTCAATGCGTCAACCAAATCTAAGCAGCTGGATGTTCATGTGCGTTTTTGGAGCAATGGAGAGGAGGTGCAGGTGCGGTCGAGATACCTGGGATCCCAATTCATGGGGCATGGAACAGCGCAGGACCTCCTCAAACATATCGAAGTAAGTGATAGTCTACTTTACTGATTGGCCACGTACATTTACTTAATTTGTAGGTCATGCAATACTAATAGGCATGTATTTGTTGATCATGCAGTACTAATAGACATGTATTTGTTGATCATATCATACCCCATCTAGGGGAATATGCCAAAATGTAGTGTGCTGTACATGGGGTGAAAAAGAGTGTTTAACATTCATATTCAGCCTGCCAGTTTTATTATATTTCTTATTCAACATTCAGGATTCAGCTTTGATTTGATAATGTAGAGTGAGGTTCAAATACTCAGCCTACTTAAAATTATTTTAATAGCTTTGTTAAGGACAAAATCCATACTAGAAGAGAGGTTGCAGTTTATCCTGTAGCTGAATTTATACATTTATATAATTTTTATTTCTTCTTGTTTTCCAAAAGGAGGCATTGTATCAATTGGACCGCAGCAGGCTGGTTTCAGTCTCTATGGATGGGCCCAATGTTAATTTTAAGTTATTGGACCTACTGCAACAGGACCATGCAGAGAAGTATGGGGGTGCACAGCTGGTGTCCATCAGCAGCTGTGGACTCCATACACTCCATAACGCCTTCAAGTTAGGATTTTCGATGTGGAATGTGGATAAAATTTTAAAGGCCATGCACAGACTTTTCCACAACGTCCCTGCAAGGAGGGAAGACTATGAGAAAGTCACGAAATCCACACTCTTTCCAAAGCCATTTTGTGGCCACAGGTGGCCTGGAAAGTCTGCCGGTTGCTGAACGGGCCCTGGAAGTGTGGCCATCGCTCATCCTTTATGTGGATGCTGTGCACAAAAAAGAGCTGCCAAACCCCAAGACGACATCTTTTGACATTATCGAGGCAGCCATCAAGGACCCACTTACCACTGCGAAGATGCACTTTTTCACGACTTCAGGACCTTCCACCCGTTCTTGAAGAAATACCAGACTGATGAACCGGTGATGCCTTTCCTTGGCAAAGATTTATCTGAGTTAATCAAGGTAATTATTTACTCTATATGGGCAATGTGATTAGTTGGCATTGGCATCTTATATTTATTTATACATCGGGGATGCTTTTATCCAAAAGAATATAAATTTGTCACATTTTGGGTATTGCATGTAAAATGCTGTAGGGCCATTCTCCTATTGTAAATCTACTGTAGGTTAATTGCCATCTTAAATGAATTAAATCCTAATGAGAACTGTGATGTCATTGTGTGCAATGTAAAAGGAAGTTAAAGGGCTAATGGTACTTTTGCCTAGCCTGGGTGTGCCCATACTGCCTATGACGCTGCATTTTCATTTCGCGAGCAAGTCAGTCTGGCCAAGCTGCCTATCTACACCGTTTCTGCTCCGGCAGGAATGTGGGGCCAATGAAAATCGAGCATTTCAAAATGGTAATGACGCGGTAGTTGGGCGACCGGAAATCTATCTCAGTCCCTGTCAACATGGCAAACGTGGAGCAAACGCAAGATTTCAATGCAGCTGTAGCTGCTGTTTTGGACGAATTCAAAGGGAAGTTCTCTCTGAAAAAACAGCAATCATTTGTTGCGGGAAAAGACGTTTTCGCAATGCTACCGACCGGCTTCGGTAAAAGTTTAATTTAGCAGTTAGCCCCGCTGGTAGCCAAGTCGATTGGGCTTTGCGAGAACGCTGTTGTTGTGGTTATTTCGCCTTTGATCGCACTGATTCGTTTTTCGAATATTATCAATATTAAATGGCCAACACCAGCCACTCTCATGTTCACCTCACAAGTCCGACAAAAAACATTTAACGCCATTTCTATATGACTACAGGCTACTACAGTACTACTTTTTGTTTGGATCAAGCAGTTTCGCTGGGTATACGTCAGAGGGCAGAGGGGTGTGATTGATTGAAGCTTCGTCCAGTAGCAAACAGAGGCATTTGAAAGAGGCGGGTTAAGCCCGCCTTCTGAGAAATGGGTTTACAACACAGCTTGGCCAGACCAATGCTCGCAGAGCATTGACAAGTCGCGATAGCCAGGCTAACTTTTGCCTACTGACAGAGTCTACTAAGGCGCTGTATAAAGAGAGGTCCTCCAGGACATCACTCCCCTTCAGCTCACCAAGCTTGATACGTCTGACAAGACCTTACTCCTCCTCCCCCAGAAGATTGATATTGGCTTGGGTGCTGAGGCAGCAGTCAAGGTATCATGATTTCTAGTTTTGGATATGAATTATGATCAGTATGTATGCTGAAAGTATAATTTTGTGAAGCATACTAAACATATGTATGAGATTTGGTGATTCACCATAGTGAAGTGTTGGTTCACATGTAAAGCCAGTATAATTCTGCTGAGGCATCCCAAACACAGCCAAAAAGAAATTGTATACACCCTATTGCATGAAGTCACATAATTGGCCGATGTTATGACTCCATGCCATGTGGTGCTTAAACTCCGTTTGGATATTAATGATATGTATTTTTTATTGTTCAGGACAGTAAAAGTTCAGAGCTCAGGGTCCTTGAATTTAGGATGGATTGTACACAGGGCCTCTCAAACATTGTAAGGAAAGCACAGGAGAAGAGTCCCTTGAAATATGCAACGGTTAGGCAGATGGAGTGTCTGGACCCGTGTCTCATGTTCAGGGACCCAGACAGATGCAAAAGTCAGATGAAGGCTCTTGTCCAGACATTCCTGAAGAACAAGCAGCTCACATGAGGTGTACCTGCTGGTAGGAATGGTTTGGAAGGGGTTAACAAAAGATTGAAACCATGCTCAACTATCCTTTGCTTGTTTTCATTTGACTTTATTCAGACCATTAGTATTATAGTTGGAGACATTTGCTATGATTCCTTCCAATGTCCTATCATGGTATTGGTTTAGCATGGATGTTTCACTTTTGTCAATCCCTCTTCAGATGGCCCTGTACCTGTTCTGTGTGCAGTGGCTCAGATGCACTGAATAAGTTCCATACATTTATACAGGTTTTTGTTGTTATTGCAGATATTTAGATTGTCTTTACTTTACACAGGCATGCAGGTTTTGGTATACAAGTTTCCTTTATGTGCATTGGAACAATACAAAAATGCAGAGAAAACAAGACAGGAGTGCCAATGTTGACTGCATATTTCACTGACTTCTTATTTTCTCTCACTTTGTTGTAGGAGATGCCATTGTCCAACAGTTTGAATCTTTCCTGTCTGTTGAGGCAAGGAATGAAGAATTTCTTGCCTTTCAACCATTTGAGAGACGCTTAGACACCTTCTTGCATGAGAGATTAAGCCGTCCATACCCTGCTGCTTGGGAGTTTTGCCAGAAGTTGCTACTTCTTTCACATGGCCAGGCTACTGTTGAAAGGGGATTTTTCTATCAACAAGGAGGTGGAGACCGAAAACATGCAAGAGGACACAATTGTTGCGCAAAGGCTGATATGTGACTTTGTTAGCATGCATGGGGATGTCACTCAGGTTCCCCTCACCAAGGAACTTATGGCATCTGTGGGTGCAGCCCGGTCCAAATACAGACTCTTTCTCGATCAGGAGCGCATCAAAAAAGAAAAGGAATCTCAAAGCCAGAAAAGAAAGCTGGCTGAGCAGTGTCTGGTGGACCTTAAGAAACGGAAGACAAGCTTAGAAGATGTGTCTGCCTGTCTTGCCAGGGAGGCAGATGTACTAGCAGAAGAGGCTGAAAGCAAGGCTGGCTCCAAGATGGCTCAGCTTCTCTCCAAGTCCAATGCCCTGAGAAGGGCACACAAAGAAAAACTCGCAGAACTGAAAGCCCTGGAAACTGAAATTGATGCTAATGAGCTTGGGAATGAACTCAGACATATGTAGGCTTAGGTTGTGTAGTACATACTGCTACTGTTGGTACTGTTGCGGCATTGATTTACTTCCGTGTTTTGCCGGATTGGTGTAGCACTGTTGGTGTGCACTGGTGTTGGTATTGAATATTCATTATAGGAACATGACTGTCCATGACATGGATGGAGATGTGACATTTGTCTTTGCATGTTTAATCACACCTAGAGAACATCTTATGGCCTCAATTTAATCACATCTATAGGACATACACAATGGATCTTCATTATTTATCAATCAAACCACTCAAACCATAGGTTTTCTGAAAGCTGATGTTGTCTATATGTGATTAAACATATAAAGACAGATGCCACACCTTTCCCAATGTCATGGGCAGTCATGGCCCTATAATATATTTTCACATTGATTTTCAGTGTAAATCCATTCACTTTGAGAAAACTGATAATGCAACCCAAATTGTTTAATGTTAACCTTCAGATCCAAGTTTGTACAGTCAGACCTTAAAAAAACATTTTATTTGTATTATTTGGAGGTAGGGGAAGGAAGGTGCACTGTAGAGCCCATAAGCTTGTGGCCTACATGTACAACCCCAATTCCGATGAAGTTGGGAGGTTGTGTTAAATGTAAATAAAAAAGAAATGCTAAAATTCTCAAATCATACAAGCAATACTCCAAGGACAACGTATCAGTTATTGAGACTGGATTTTTCAGAGGACACTTCACAGTTAATTATGTTAACTGACAAGATGATTTTGTATAAAAAAATTCTTTCTTTCTTGTCCTTGACATGATTTCAGCAGCCCAACTGGTAGGTGTCTTCATCATATGAAGATGAATAAGCACACCATAACCAAAGCACTACTGCATCCCCATACCATCATAAATGCTGTCTTTTGAACTTAACAGTAAAACCAGAAGGATGATTTGTCTTCTCTGTAGCTTAGAAGATGCAAAACTCCATTATTTTAAAATGAATCTTGGAGTCTTGCATCTTCCAAGCTACAGAGGTAAGTTCAAAAGACAGCATTTATGATGGTATGGGGATGCAGTAGTGCTTTGGTTATGGTGTGCTTATTCATCTGGAGAATTAAAAGTTAATGCTGTAATATATATATATATATATATATATATATATATATATATATATATATATATATATATATATATATATATGTTTTGAACAGCACAAGATGGCCTTAAACATTGCCAGATAATGAGATCAAACTACATTCTATACAAAATTCCAACAGTGTGGCTCCATCATAAGGGCAACCAGATGCTAAAATGGCCAGCGTGCTGTCCAGATCTGTCACATTTTAGGCATAATAAAAAGGAAAACATGATGAAGACAACACCTACCAGTTGGGCTGCTGAAATATTGTGAAGGACAATAAAGCAAGCCCTTTTTTATACAAATTCATCTTGTCAGTTAACACAATGAAATGGCGTTTCCTAAAAAACGGAAGTTCAGGAGGAGCGTGACGAAAATTTGTCACGCCCTTCTCGTTAACCTTTTCCGGTAACTTATTCACCACTCACCCATCAGTGTTTCTGCTCGCTTCCTCCTGCTCGCAGCTGCTAGCGCCCTTCTGCTCGCAAACGCCGCAACAAGATGGAATTGGACATCCACGCTTCCGCCAGCGAATTCGACGAGATTATCCCCCCTTCTCAAACCGATCCTCCGGTTCGTCCTTGCCATCGACGCCCGGACTCGGATCCTGATTCTCCACCGCCTTCTCTCCCCGGGCCTTCAAGCCAGGTGCCTCTACGCCGCAGTCGTTCCGACCAGGGCCTCGCCAGGCATCCCACCTCCAGGCTTCTTTACGCCGCGGGCGTTCTCGCCAGGCGCCCCACCCTCCGACTTGTCCTCGCCGCCGGTCTCCTCGCCATGTACCGGAACCTCCAGCTTCCCAACGCCGGGGATGCCCGAGTCGTACAGCCGACCCTCCTGCTCCCCGACGCAGCGGACGCTCCAGCGGAGCAATCCCTGCTCAGCCGCCCGCACACCGCCGTTTGAGCCAGGTTTCCGTTCTCCCGCCATCTTCCAGCCATGGGCGCCCCAGCGTGGTTTCCCGTACTGCCGAGCAACCTTCCCGCTCCCGCCGGGCTTCTTCCCTGGCCCCCTCTCGCGGATCCGAGGGCTCTTCGGCTTCTCAGCGCAATTCACCTGGGCAGGGAAATATCCCCAGGATGATGGCTCAAATCCGGTGCGAACTGAGCAGGAGGGGAATCCGTTTTAGACGCTCAGCACGAAAGGACATCCTGCTCCGTCTCCTTTGGCTTTCGGACAGCCGACTCATGCATTCCCCACCAACCCCAAACCAGCAGCAGCAAGCTGACGGCCTCTCTCCTGAGCTCCTCCGTTCCCCAGGAGGCATCGACCAGCCAGATCCGCCACTTCCTGGTTTTCGTTCCCCTTCTCCCGTTCAGTCGAGCCCTGGCGCTGCTACGCTGAGCCTCGCCTCCCCAGTTCCTCCTCCGCTGCCCGTCGTCCCACCTGCCAGGCCGGCGAATATTCACAGGCTGCCCGGTGCACTGCCCCCTGCACCCACGGTCTCGTTCAACGTCCCTTCTGCTGATGTGTCTCTCCGGGCGTCGTTACCGAACCGGGGTGCTGAGCCGCCTCCCCTCCTAGCGACCGCGTCGCTACTCCCCCCACTACCCCCCCCCCCTCTCCCGCCGACTCGAACCGCGTTCGAGCGCGCACCCCATCCCCCGCCAGGGCCTGCCCCCCTGGCGTGTCCCTTCCCCCCTTTTCCCAGAGCCGTGCCACCACCACCCAACCCGGTTCCGGCTTCGTTCCACGCCTTCCCTCCGCCTTCTGCTGAAGCGCTTGCTATAAGCCCCGGCTTTCCTCTCCAACCCGCCGCTCCCAGTGCTTTCCGCCTGCCAGCCTACACGCTGGCCTCAGCCGCTCCTCTGCCGCCTCCTCCTCACGCCCCCGTATACGAGCCTCCACCAGTGTCTCCTTCGCTCAGGCAACAGATCCTTTCAGGTACGGACGTCGATCTCTCTTCCCTGTTATCCGTTTTCTCCGAACCAAGCATTTCTCGCGACGTAGACTGTGGACCATTAACCCTCACACTCAAATCATCCGGACCAGCTTCCCGCGTTCTGTAATTTCCTGAGTTCGCATTGGCTTTTTCTCGTTACACTGAGGTCGTCTGTTCTATTTTCCCGCACAGGAGACGCGAATTGAACGACTATTTTAACATCATCGCAGGGCTGGCCGTCTCCTATGGAGGGACGTATTTTTACACTTACCACCGCCTGTTCTCAGCTAAGTGCGCCGCCAGAGTCGGCCTCTGGAACCAGTGCCCCTACTGGGGAGCGCTGGACCTGGAACTCCATAACCGTGTTTTCTTGGGTTGTTGCCCCGTCGTCTGCGCCATCTGCTGTTGCCCCGACCACAGTTCCTCTCACTGCCTGTTTGTGGAAGGGAATTCCAGTAACCGTAAGACTGCAGCTGCCAAATCCTCGTCCTCCGTCCCCAGACTCCCCCAGTCGGCCGGATCCGTCGATCAGAGCGCCTTCCCCAGACAGCAGGTCTGCTTCCACTTTAACAATTCTAAATGTGACTTGTCTAAATGCAGATTCCTGCATGTTTGCAGTTATTGTGCTGGCGCCCATGCGCGTATCGTCTGCCCTGTTTTTCCTGTTTCAAATAAAAGCTGTAAAAAGTATTTGTCTACTCCAATTAATGTGTCCGCTTTGAAAGCCGAACTGGTTTCCCACCCCAATGATGAATTTACTGATTACCTCATTTCTGGTCTGGTCATTTACTGCGATTGCAAATAGGCCTATGGATATTCTTTGCCAATTGTTTCATAACGGTGTCTAAGTAGTTTTATTTGTCATGCACAACTTTGCATGCATGCATTCCTCAACTTCATTGTAATACATGTTATGGGTTGAGTTTCTTTTCAGATTCCGCCAACATCAACACACTGGTGTGTGCTGTTCTTTGTGATGCTGTTGGCCTTCTTGACTGTTGAAATCAAGAGTGTTGTGTGATATCTGGGTTGGTTTTGTTCACCTGCTAGTAAATGTGGGTTTATGTGTTTGTAAAATGTATGGTCTGCTTTGGCTGTAGGTGCGAGTGCGTAAAAAAAAGCACTGCCTGTAGGTCATGATGTTTTAACCTAAAAGTATTACATATAACTCCTGGATTGTTACTGTTTTTTGTTGTTTTTTTTACACCGATCAAATTATCCAGCTGGCACCATCAACCTCATCTCCCTGAACATCAACATTATCAGCCCCATCACTTACATACTTACTTGGATTGTTTACATTATTCTCTTTCTGTATTCTGGTAGTTTTTAGGTTCAAATAAACGGTGAAGATTACATCCACTCAGTATGCACATCAAGTGGAATGACTCAAGAAAGCCCACCAAGGATCAGATGATCCTTGATACTACTCCTACACTGGGAAGTTATCCAATGCCTTTTCAGGAAGACAGCCCAAGCCCCAACTCAATCCGGACGTCTGACATAATTAGTATGAGTATCTTGTTTGTGTTCCTACAGTTTCCAGTACAATGCAGTGCTCATACAAACCATTTAAATCCGTATAAGGCCTCTTTCAGTCAGCAATCAGCGCATAGCAGTTAATGTTACATTACACTTAGGTTACACTCTTATCCAGAGCGACTTACAGTTATACAGGGTTTCAGTTAGTCCCTGGAGTAATGCGGGGTTAGATGCCATGCTCAAGGGCACTTCACCCATGGATTAAGGTTCAGGAGAGCACTAATTGTTCACTCCTCCACCCCCATTGTTCCTGCTAGAACAGGATTCAAACTTGCGACCCTTTGATCCCAAGACCAACTTTCTAACCACTAGGCCACAGCTGCCCCATGTACGTGCATGGTGTGTGAGTGTGTGTCTTTGTATTCAGAAACATTTACCTGCACAAACCAGCTGCTGAAAAAGGTATTTTTGTGCAAGTGGAAACCAGCTATATAGACTACATCCAGGATAGCCTGATGTCTGTTCTGGCCAGAGTATCACTGCTCCCTGTTGTTCTGCTCTGTATGTATTTTCAGACTAAATCACTAAATAAATTGGGATGGACCCCAGACTCATTAAGCAGGCCATGTCCCCAAAATCTGCTCATGAAGCAAAAATGGCCAGAAGACACACCCAGTGAAGGGCGCACTCACAAACACACACATTTTATTATTTATAATAAACATTATTTACATATGACCATTTCATTTGTACTGTGCTTTGCTTTTTGCATATGTCTATGGGAACCATACACATAAAATTCATTAGGGAAATAGAAGTAAAACTCCAATAGGAACAAGTCTGATAGGAATAAGTCGTATAGTAATAGAAATTCTATAGGAGTAAAAATCCAATAGGATGTACAGTGGTACCTCGCTATATCGCACTTTACCTTTGTGGCCTCGCTGTTTCGCTGATTTTTTTTTGTGCGTGCAATCTCCTGTACAGTACAGACTGCGGTTAGCTTGTAAAACTTACATAAATATTCCACCGCTAGCTGTGTGACTCTGAAGTGCTGTATGTTTGCAAGTGTGAACTTTGCCTGTCTGAGAAAAGTGTATATCTGTAGTGAGGGGTTTTACAGCCTTAAAACATCTATAATAATTGTAAAAAATAAAGCTGACTACTTCGCGGATTTTGCCTATCGCGGGTTATTTTTAGAACGTAACTCCCGCGAATAACAAGGGACCACTGTATTGAGTTTCATTGCTTCTTAAAAATCCAATAGGATTGTTTAGTTCCAAAATATAATAGAAATCCTATAGGATTATTCCTAATCCAATGGGATTTTAAGTGACTGGTTATTTAAACTTACTTTTATGTTGATGTTCTCTTCCCCCAGTCTCTTTTGTGACATTTCTGCTGTAGAGGACTAAATCCTTTTTTGAGATGTGACTCTACTGCAGTCAACTTGATTTTTTGCCCGCTGACAAGTCAAGTCAGTTGGGTTTGCATTTCCTCTTGGCCTTAAAAGAAGGCAATAAAATTGGCAGTTTAACAAAAAAAAAAAAAAAGGCCAACTTTGAGGACTCATAGCTTGTAAATCCCTTGTTTAGTAGGACAGCAATTTCAGTGTTGTCCACCTTATTTCCACAGTCCTTTGTTGATCTCAATATATAGTTAAAACATTAAATTTATATAATGCATAGACTTTAATAACTTAGGACAGGACTCAAACATGCTTAGAAGATCATTTTGTGTTACGCTGACTGAAGACAGCATCAACTTGTGCTAAAATATCAGGAACACCACAACTTCACTGTCCTTATTTTTCTGTTCTACTGTCAAATATTACAAAGGCTCAAGCAGTGCTGAAATTAGTGCTTCAATTATTTGGTGTGGTACTGGCTCCCAACTGTAAGAACTGCAACTCTTCAGTTTGCTGTTAAGTTTGGGTGCTTCAGTGAAGACCTAAACTATGTCCTGACAAAGTTCATGTGACATGACAGTTGCAGTCTGTGTTACATATTAATGGTAGCTCAACACCTTACGTAATCATAATAAAAGCTGCATAGTTCTGCTTTAATCTTTGACAGTATGCTTTGCATGTAGATCTGAGATTCATTCTTAAGCTGTTCAGTCTCAGCCAATTCAAGTGGGCCAATGTGAAATCGCTGACCAATATCCCCCGACAATAAATGTTATGAATTTGCACATCATGATTTTAAAGTTTGTACAGTACATGTACGCCATGTGTGTGCATGCATATGGAGGGCCAAAAATGACATAATTAATAAATACGTATGTAAAAATACGTAGCATAAATAAATAACATGACAAAAAATGGGAAAGAAGTCATTTCCATTTACTGCTGCATTTATTTACATTTACATTAATTCCATCATTAATTTATTTTCCATTTTCTTTTTCTATTTATTTACAGATATTTTTCCCTGTAATATTTTCTACTTACTGTTTTATATGCCCTGCATTTCTTTCCGGCTTATTTATTTATTGTCACTCCTTTTTACATTTCTTTGTCCTACATTTACATTGATGCCTACATTGATGCCTACATTTCTGCCTCGGTATGCAAATGAATTGGGCGTCACCCTCTCGCCCATTGGTTTTTAAGCAGGCTAACGCAGGTTGGTAGATATTGGCCAGAGACGATTTTGATACTGCCAGCCTGGCTAGCCAACAGAAGCTATCCAGCAAGATAGCCTACGTCTAACGGCAGTCTTGCACAGAACTGCTTCAGGATTGCGAACTGCAGGGTCTACATGGGCTTATTACTATTGCTGGGTTGCCTAGATAACATTTAAGTGTTGCAATATCGTTCTACAAATGCAAGAAGTGTACTAGTACAAGCTTGTGACCGTATATGGTAGCCAGCTTGCTAGTAGTTAGCTAGTCGTAAGCTAACTTAAAACTTCGAGTGATTAAATGGCAATGGCCTGGTTGTCTTAAATCAGTTCGTGTTACATCTAAACAACAATCCGTGATGGAACCATCACATTTTGTCACCCAGAGACTTTAAATCATATAAACACTTTCACGTTTCACTTCCACGAGAGTCTTCCCTGTTGGTCTGAGTTTTTTTGTAACTCCTGCCTCTTCAGCCAGCGTCATGCACGAAACACATCACACGCTGATATATGGTTATCACATCATTCTTAGTTAAATAAAGTTCAGATTTCGCCAACTGTATTTCGCCTCCCTCGGCGAATTCGCCCTGCCTTCGCCCTATCAGGCGAAATTTCGCCTCCATTCAAAGTCGATGAGAGCAAGGCGAAATTCGCTGTAATGGAAACGCACTGTAACTACCATAGTACCCGCGTTATCTCGACCAACCAATGGGCAAGAGGGTGACGCCTTGCGAGACAGCCTACTTCATTTGCATACCGAGACATAAATGTAGGCATAAATGTAGGTATAAATGTAAATGTAGGACAAAGAAATGTAAAAAGGAGTGACAATAAATATGTCAGAAAGAAATTTAGGTATATAAAATAGTATGTAGAAAATATTACAGGGAAAAATATTTGTAAATAAATAGAAAGAGAAAATGGAAAATAAATACATTATGGAATTAATGTAAATGTAAATAAATACAGCAGTAAATAAAAATGACTTCTTTCCCATTTATGTCCAGTTTTATGTGTGATATATTTTTCAAATGCTTTCCTAAGCACATTTTTGGTGCATTTTTTAGTTATTTTATTTATTTGTGCTACATATTTTTTACATACGTATTTATTATTATGTCATTTTTGGCCCTCCATACGTGCATGCATGCACATGTGTTATATCAAGTAGGCTAACAGATTACACATCTTTATGTGTACGCATTGTCCAAGAATTCAGTACAACCATTTAAATTTAACCCAGTTTAGACAAGACCAGGACAGTTTAACTGGTTTAAACTGTGTTCTAGTTTTGACCAGTCAATAACCATTTTTTGACTAGTTAATTCCAGTTGACTTAGACAAGTGTAGACCAGTTACTTGTTTAGACCAGTGAACATGTTGTGATATGGCTGCTCAGGCAAAGGAATAACATTTAGTTTCATCAAGCCCATAGATCTCTAGATGTCACGACTCATTTTGTTAATGCTCATATGTACTCAGCAGCAAGCACAAAGCTCCCATACCTGAGGGACTAAGAGTTTCTGTTTGCCAGTGCTAGAGGAAACAAAATCTCACCAAGATAACTTGTGCAGAGGTCACTCATGCCAGCAGAGTTTTAGTTTTGGTTGCATGAATGAAAAGTAGTTCTGACATTTTTGGGGTGGGGTTTGAAACCAAGGAAGCACGATTCAATGGACAGGAAATAATAAACATACACCAGCACTCTCCAAACACCCACGTAGTGATCCATTTTTTCCCAATTGTTTGCTAGGGGGAGCTGATTAAAATACATAGTCTTATTTTAGATAAAATGCTTAAGCATGAATATATCCAATTAAGTGAAACAGGTTGATGCACTCGCAGTAAAGTCAGCAGGTGACAGGCTACATGTGTGGTCTTCTGGGCAGCCCTATACATCTGACATCATGGCATTTTATAGCTACACAAATAAGACTCATTAACTACGCAGATTTTAAGGGAACAAAAATGTACTGCTTGTTAGCAGTTGCATGACAAAAAAACTTTGCCCTCGATCAAATAAAGACATTGCACACTTTTAAAAAAAGAGGTCAAAACAAAAAAACAAAAAAACACAAAAAAAAAAAACTTTCTACATCAACTGATGGACAACTACAAAATGAAATAAAAAAGTTTATTTTCATGACAAACGCTAACTGATACACAAATAATTTGGGGAAAAAATATTACAGAAGTAAAAAATATACAAAATATACACCGATCATTAACATTCATAAAACCCGTGAACATTTGTAAAGCCAAGTACTACTTTACAGTATGTCATGTCAACCAAAGCATTTAGAGCTGAGTGCACATTTGCCCTTATCCCAGTCCAATGTGGGTTAGGTGAGATTGTCGATGATGGGGAAAGGTGCACTTGTAACACATGCTTAATTGATCTTCCATAGTTCTGTCTACACAAAACTGATTAAATTATCCAATTAATTAATTACATATAACTGCAAAGACAGCATCCCTCAAGTCCTCATGCATAATATTTGAAGCATTGATAAAAAATATACCAGACATAAAAATAGAGATCCTAATTTCATTGTTGTTCCACATCTAGCACATTTAAAATAAAAAAATAAAATAAAAGTATGTCTTTTTCACACTTGACTTCACAATCATTTGTAATATATTTCAAAGTCCCTCTTAGAGACCACAGCACCAATATCAGCTCTGCTAAGCAGTTAAACAGGGCTTTGCCAGCTAGGGTTACTGGCCAGCCCTAGACTGTCATGCAATGACATGTTACTGTCTGTGTAAGACGTGTGTAAGAAATCTCTTTTGAATATGAGTGGCTAGAATTTTGGACAACTAATTAAAGTTCCCATGTTTCCACGTCCAAATATCACATCACAAATGTTAGGCAGCATGATTTAAAAAGACATGCTGGAGTGTGACAACATTTCTGAGAAAGGCTTGTGTATGTGTGTGTTTGTGTGTAATTATATAAGTGGGTGGTGGGTGCTCGTGGGACCAGTGAACAAATGTATTTGGCTAATGGTGGCACTGAGACTGGAAAAAAGGGTAATGGAGTGTGTAAATCAAGACAAATATTCTTCTATAAGTCTTTCACCAATTAATATTCATCTCCTAACCCACTGCACACAAAATGGTAGTACCTGTGCTTTTCAATTATATGTAAATCTCCTCATTACATGAGTTTTTAAGTTGGTACTACACAAGTTAATAATCAGACATCCTGCACACGAAAATGGAAAAATAAGAGGTAGACTGGCAACACAAACTTTACAAAACCTATAATTTTAGTTAGGCTATGAGATAAGCCAATTCGACACAGCAAATAAAGCTTTCAGAACACATGACCATGAGGAATGCTCGCGCATGAGGCCCTGTTGTACACACACACACACACACACACACACTCCAAAAGCCCATGTTGCTGGAGCCAAGAATATTCAGCACATCAGTATTCTATCACAAGGTCATGGATTTCAGGTAGCTCGTGTGCAGACAGGTGTACGGTCATCAATAAATTAACCGATTTGAGGAGTGAGAGCCAACTCAGAAGATGGATTTGAACCAGAAGTGAAGCATCTCATGGAGGATAGCTTTCATGTTTAAAGGAGAGATTTCATTTTGTTGTACTTCTGATCATGCGTCTGAAGGAAAACTACTGCAAATTAACTAAAAACAGGAAACAAAAATAATGTGCATGTTCTGGCCTAGGACAGTCAGAAAACATACTCCCTACATAGTACAGCATGGTTTCTCAATCGTCTTTGCTATTATAATTAAGTTGTACATCCATATAAACTTCTTCCAGATTTCTAGACCTCTCCCAATTTCAGTAAAAGAGGACCCTTTTTTAATTTTGTACTTTAGAAAGGAATGCAAACAAAGAAAATCAAAATTAAGTTATGGTTATGTCGTCAGAGGACATTGACCAGGCTGGATCTTAGGTTCAGACATCAGCATCTGAGAAAACTTGGGGGATATTTCAATGTACAGATCTTAATCTTTGTCAATATTAGAAACTCAAAAAGGAGAATTCATGCCCAGTTTAGTCTCAAACTGTAGTTTCTGCCTCTTCTGGTAACGCACTCTGACCCTGTGGAGCAGCACAGTCTGTATTAGTAAAGTATTTTCCTTGTTAAACATGCCAAACACTGCTAGTATAAGTATAGTGGATTCAGGGGAAGATTCTTTACCTAATCTCATGTAGTTTGACAACTTCATTGACCATGACCACCAGTACAGTAGACAGGAATCCCACTAACCACACCACAAAGGGGATGTCGCCAAGAGAGAAGCTCAAGTTTGCACTTCGGTCCTGCCACAACTGGAAATCCACAGTGGCTTGTAGCACCTGCCCCAACAACCTGGAACGAGATGATTTTTTTGTCTTATCTACTTATTTTTGAGTCTCTATAGAAGGCAACTGATTAAAGATTTTTCTGTCATAGAAAAATCATATTATTTATAAATACTGCAGTTACATTAGAAAACCTACTTTATAAAATTAAACTTAACTTGCACATAGAAAAAATGTGTTTTACATTTGAGATCTATACTCTGAGTTGAATTTGAAATGCTTTTTCTTTAAAATTGTCACCTAAACTACTAACCACGGACTACGGGCACATGGTAGGATCGGATTGGATTGGGAGTTGCTACCCAACGGGTGGTCTGTCCCAAATCCCTGTGCACATGAGAGTTCGTGTTAGCGGATAATGGTCAGAGATCTGGCCGTTTCCGCTACGCTAGATGGCTCTATATTCCTTTCAACAAGTGGTGTTAGAACTACTTCAGGTTGACGGCTGCTAAAAAGAAAATAAACAAACTATCTGGCGGCATACAAAACAAAGATAGCGCTCGAGGAGGTTGACAGAGCAGCATTTGCATGCATGTTGTGCATTCTCCTTTGTTTGGAAGTCCGTATGAAAGAAAAAACAGCGTTTTTGGTTTCCTTGATACGACATGAACTGTGCCGTTGGCGTTTGATATTACAAGCAATTAAGGACAACAAGACTTGTTGAGAGCAGGCGTTAGAAAGCCTCGACGTTCAGTATGGATGAAAATCAGGGACAGAAGCTTCTGGGATCGAGTGGTTTTACATGCGCAGTACGCGAATCCAAACCAATAACCGTGCACAAGGCGGCACCAAGGGGATTAACATCGGCTTAAGCCAGGGGTTGCAGTCGGATTCGCGAAACCAATCCCTATACGATCTTTAGCCTGTGCACATGAATTCGATACGATCCCAAACCATTTCCAATCGGATTCAACTCGTCCATGTGCACGCAGTGACTGAAACTACTACGTAAAACTACCCAAGACTACCTCAAACTTCCTAAGACTACCTCAAATAACTGCTCATGTTGTGGTAGGTAGGTGAATCAGATTTTACAACATTCTGGTCTGTAATTTTTTTATATTCTTAAAATTACACTAATTAGGCTTACTAATAACTGCAGTCTGCAAATTTTCAGAGACGATAGATGATGTAATCTCAAACCGCACATTGACAACCTCAACCTTCATGACATTGAAACACAGAGTTCCCACTCTTTTTCACTCACAAAATTTAAAAACCTTTCCATGACTTTCATGACCTAAAGTGAAATTTCCATGACTTCACTGCACCTTAAGTGTGTAGAATTTAGCATACTTTTAGGGCTACATATAAAATGTTTAACATTTAAAATACTGTCAATGCATTTACTGTCGACTCTAAAGGCCTAATGATAACTTAACAGAATGCTGTAGCTGCGTTAGGGAGAAACTAAAATTCCATGACTTTTCCAGGCCTGGAAAATTACATTTTCAATTTCCATGACTTTTCCAGGATTTCCATGACCACGGGAACCCTAGAAACAACTCAAGGCACAACTAACTACGTACAACTTGGCATTACAGATATATTACATAGCCCACCTGAAATAATGTATTGTATATATAATATATATATGCATTATCAATGCAGTCTGGTGCAGTAGCCTTCTTCAAATTTTACTGACAGTGGAGTGCTTTCCTTTATGGTATTTCACTCCCTCCAGATTTAGAGCTAGCCTACAGATTCTAAAATGTTTTTGTTTGAACTGCCTGAAGGACAGGACAAACCAGGAGAGAGAGAGAGAGAGAGCAGAGGAGAAAACAACAAATAAAATATGCTCATGTGTCATACAGATGCACAAAGAAACACTTACACTACGGGCACAGTGAGACACCACCATGTGTTACTGAAAGGGTTTTTCTTCCACAAAGGCTGTGAGCGGTGGACATAGCTCAAGGAGATGACCACTAAGGAACAAACATGTCATTATTACACACAACCTCTTCTGTGAAGTTAAGAAATTAGGCACTTGTAAAACCACAGCGAAACATAAGCTTTACAGTTACCTGTGTGCAATGCCAGAAAGCCAGACATGACCTTCTGCACCAGCAGCAGGCCATTAGAAAACTCATAAAACCACCTCGGAGCATCAGCAGATGAACTAGTGGCAGCAAAATTGATTAACTTTTATGTGTGAAAATTTTGAAATTTAAAATAAACAGAATGATCAGTATACTAATACTCAACATACTGAATTACAGGATCCTAATTCTGATACTACCAAAGTAATTTTAGACAATACCAAACACTGACAAAAAAAAAACTGTTCAGGAACCCTGGTAGTCAGTGAAAAAGTGAGTACCTGGCAGTGAATATGCAGCAGCTGATGTTGATGTTGGTTTGGGTGAAGTTAGCAGCTATGGAACACACCTCTTGCAAGGAGAACCCCAAACCCAGAAGGTATGTAATCATTGTCACACCAAATTTTAAGAGGAAGCACCCCAAGAAGTACTGCTGTGTCTGGGGAGTTGGCAGTGGGAGAAAATAGCACAGTTGACTTTGTGAAGTACACTAATTGCTGCCATACAGACGTCAACCAAATCTAGTAATGACATACCTTTCTTGGAATGGCGTCCAAGTTCTTACCAGTAGCAACGGTCATCACCGAGCTGTCTGGTGGCTTACCAAGGAAAGACACACTGCAAAATGAACAGTATATCAACACTTGCCTTTGCCATAGCTTAAAAAGCTGAAAATAATTTCCTACACACTGATGTCATCTTTCACACATTGACTTTCAGTTCCTTAATGTTTTAAATTCTCTCTCAACAATGCAAACACAGTGGCAAAAGAATGTGAGCAGTTCTAACGTTACCCAGGAAGCCTCCTTAGGATCTGACAACTACACAACATTCTTTCACTGTTGCCTAGACAAAGTGTCATCCCACAGTCTGATGCTCCATCTTACCTGAGCAGTGGGTAGCAGAAGCAAGACAGCCAGAGGATGTCAGTGATGTTCATGGGAGGAGGCAACTGAGTCAGACAGGCCAGGAACTACATATTAAGCAATACAACAATATAGTGCATCACATACAAAGCTAAAAACTAGTTACATATTTAATTTTATAATGTTTCACAGCTTTGATGCAGGATGACCACCATCACAGTCAAACATCTAACTGATTGTAGCATTTTTAATTAGCCCAATATTTGTAGATACCAGAAAATTATTCAGAAAAATATTTGAGTCACTACTCACTCAAACAGAGGTCCAACATAGTGCTTTTAGACCGTACACTGCTTTTTATTAACTGGGTAAATCTTATTGAAACAAATTGCACTGGTATTGATCATTCATGAAAAAAATGGCCACTCATTTTAAAGGTTGGGGACTACATCCTTGACTGGTTTTATTCCATTATGATATATTCACACACACTCTCTCTCACACACACCTGTATTATGACAAGAGTCAGCTGGCACTGCAACAAGAACAGGAAGCATTTTCTTATCCCATACGTAGTGTGTCTTGCCTAGAGAAAAATCACAATTCAATTGTTCAGTGGTTAGGACAGTGCTTACAAGACATTGTACTTTTTTCTCAGTTGTACTCTTAATATCAACAGAAGCACTAGAGTCTGCAAAACATTCATAAAGTAGACCAAAGCCTCTTTAATATTTTAGAAGAAAACAGTGTGTCATTTAAGGATTTCCAAACATGACTGCAGCAATATTTACGAACTACAATCCATGTGTGGTAATCACAATGAAAACAATCAGATTAGAAGCATACAAGTTTCCCCTCAAACATGTTGCTATCTATGAAACTAGCAGGTTCGTAGTCCATTAGTCCAAAATACACATGATGGCTATGATGAATGTGCATCAAACTTGAAACACATATATCCACCTGCCATAACTTGGTATACTGTTAGTATGTGCCCTTTGCTGCACTTTTATACTATTTCACTGCTGGTGTGATGTGTGTTCATTTGTACGTTTTCTTTCGATTTTCATTTATGTCTCATCATTAATTAGTATTTTATTTTTTAAATGTTTTATTATTAATGTTAATATTACTAATGCAATATTATTGTTTATAATATCAATTGTAGGATAATGTATGTCATGAATACATCCATTAGCAAGCTGGCTCAATTTTACCAGTGCAGTCTGTAATATTGTCAGTGTTTACAAGGCAAATCAGCTAGTCCAATGCACTGTAATACCTATTCTATGTAACTATATACTGCACCTGTTCAATTAGCTTCACCATGCTGACACTCTCCCCCTGGTGAAAGGTGACCGAGCAGCCCAGTGAGTTCAGCTGGCCGGACAGACTGAGAGGACTTAGCTCTTCACTGCTGCCTGTCACACTGCAGCCAGTGGCATAGCCGAACGTCTCCCAGGAGCAGCGAGAAGGGTACAGTGGGTCCAAAGCAATGCTGAAACACAAAGTCCACTTACCATCCATGTTGGCCTATTGAAGGTAGCAAATGGATCCCCATGTGCATTTCATGCTTAAATTTACTTTCACATGCAATACTGTTTTTTTTTTTTCATTATTAGTTAAAACAATTCACAACTACCTTCAATTTGTTTGGATCAGTAGCTTAATTAGCTTAACATTAGAATACATCAGAATAGACTGATTCTTACCTGAGGTCACTCTGAAGAAACAAGCAGCTATTGCGGAAATTGGCTGAACTGCCAAGACAGCATGTGACTTCCCTGTTCTCCTGCATAATCTTGATCATCTCACACATTGCTGCATCACAAATACATTGCAACATTAGTCAGTTTTACATCCAACTGTATTTCTACTGCTTAAATCAAAAGAAAAAAGGTATTTCAACAGAGAGAGGGGCCTGACTTTCAGGGGTGCAGTCTGTAAACAGTGGAACGAGCAGAGGCACATTGTCGATGTTCTTCAGATGAGGTCGCACTTGGTGAATCCCGCGAGGCAGTTTGGCCTTAATAAAAAATATATATACAAAGGTGAGAGAGGAAAAACACAAACAGAACATAAACTTGCAACATCATGTATTAGAAACAACATTCAGAATAATGTGACATAAACATTACTTATTCAAAGTAAGATTAACTATTTGTTTTTCATCTTAGTGTATATAAAGGTGTGTACAACATACTCTGTTGCAATCTTCCAAAAAACTGGGCACATCACTATCTGTTGGCTGGAAGCTGGTGAGATCAGAATGACCCTCGTCTTCTGGCAATAATGGTCCCTCAGCCTCATCCCGGGAGTCTTTCAGTAAAACATTGTTAAACTGTAGTTACCATAAAGTACGTTAACCAACCATGCCTCAGAATTGTTACAGTGGCAAATATTAACAGAGGTAAAATACTGTCCCACACCAACAAAAAAAAAAAAAAAAAAAAAAAAAAAAAAAAAAAAAAAAGTGCTAAAAAAACAAAACAAAAAAAAACAAAAAAAACAAAAACACCAATTAAATTTTCAATTCAATTTTATTTATGTGGATTCTAGTTAATGTGCCCTCCTAGTTTTTCTGGATTGATGTGTATCATTTGACAGCACTGATCACAGCAAACTTTTTAAAAGACTGGATGATGAAGTTGGTCTGCAGCGCCTAGTGTTTATGTCATGAGTGACAGAACTGAGTGATAGAAGTTTTTGCAGTCAGAACTGGATGCTGTTATTTCCTCCTATGGTCCTATTGTCCCTCAAAGTCCAACTTTAGGTCCTCTTTAATTTCCATTACTCTTGAAACTCTATCTTTAAAGGTGTACTTGCATCGTGTTTTCATTAATTTGGTTGTGGTCTGTAGTATTGATGAATGCCCTGCGAGCTGGTTTTGGTGAAAAAAATGCTTTATTGCTTCTGTTTCAGGCTGTTGTAATTTGGTGGAGGAGATGGAGCGGGGTGAATGACAGGTTGTCGGCTATGCTAGTCACAGGTTACAATCATTCAAAGCCCATTCGGTCATAGTGAACCAAATAGAAGATTTAAACGTTCTAAACAAACACACATACTTACCTATACTTCGCTAAGTGAATGTGTGCTGCAACAAGACCTCTCCGGTAATCACTATGGCATGGATTTTTCTAATTAACAAACTTACGTCACTTTGTTGGCCTTTTTCTTATTCACTCGTTTTTCCGCCTATTTTTTTATTGACTAATGCAGGCAATTGGGGTATAAGAACATTTTCACATGCAGCATACATATACAACTCAGGGTGACCTATCGTATTTTAAAAGAGCAAGTACTAAAGGGTTTCTCATGGAAGTGCTTCTTTAAGAAATTAGGGGCAGGCATTGAAAACACTTCATTTATTTTGGTTTGATCCACCTCATTGTAGCAAGATAAGAACAGGTTCAAAATGCAGTTACAAGATTGCTAATTGGAATTGGAATTCTCAAGTTCACTGGTTACCAATGACACAGAGGACTGACTTGAAAGTACTGCTGTTTGTCTTTAAAACCCTGAATAGATTAGCAACACGAAATATCTGTGGTCCTAACTCCTACTGTCCCCTTGGACAGTTACTCCTCACAATTCCACTCTTGATGCTTATGACTATCGCCTTAAAACCAAAGACCACCATGCTCTGTCTGTTCTTGATCCCCAGCTTTTGAATAGTCTCTAGTCCCACTATAAGTCTATTAAGTACCACAGAGAATTTTACTTTAAAATTTAGCTAACTTTTAATACACTTGGACACTTCCTCATTCCCTTGTCAATTTTGTCCATTTCATTTTCTTGATTTTATTTCCACTTAATTTGATTTCAGTGTTATTTTTGTCCTGGTGGCATTATTATTGTTGTTGTTTACTATTATTATTTTGTTATTATTGATTCTTATTATTTTACTATCTTTAAAGCTTTTGAGGGCTGCCCTGTTGCATTAAATGTGCTGTAAATAAACTGGCTTGATTTGACTCACTAACAAAATGAAAAATGAGAAGAGTAGCCAATCCGTAATGTCAGACATGTGGGCTATTGATAATGATGTTGTTTACCTTGCAGATGGTCATCATGCAGGGAACCAGCCTGACTGGGACTAGAGGGGGCACCGTCACACTGCCCATCTCCGTTGGGTGTCAGAGAAATATGGCAGTTCCATCCTGTCTCCAGGCCCATCTTCTCAGCAAACACCTACACACAAAAAGCATAGTGTTTTCATTAATATTGCGGTGGTCTCTAATATTAATGAATGCCCTGTGAGCCGGTTTTGGTGAAAAATATGCTTTAGTGCTTCTTTTTCAGGCTGTTCTAGTTTGGTGGAGGAGATGGAGCAGGGAGAATGACAGGTTCTCAGCTATGCTAGTCACATGCTACAATCATTCAAAGCTCATTCGGCTATAGCGAACCACATAGAAGAAGAACGTTTTAAACAAACACACATACTTACGTACACTTTGCTAAGTGAATGTGTGCTGCAACGAGACCTCTCTGGTAATCACAACTGTGGTAGGGCTAATGTTTTCATGCGGAAAGACGTTATAATGTGATGCTAGACCAGTACAATCACTGGGCAAAAATGTGCCTAAAATACACCTTTCAAAACTGTGCAACTTATGCATTAATAAGTGAATTCATTAGGAAGTAATTGTATGCCATAGAGCAGAAAGTCAAATATTTTGTCTTTAAAAAGGCCAAAACAAGGTTTGCTGCATCTAGGTTGCCTATTGTTGTGTGCCTAGCTACACATTGTTGCATAAGACAAAAAATGTGTGCACAGCCTCACAACAAACCTGTAAAATATGGAGCACCCCATCACAACATCAAAATAACATCGACCACCAAATGCTAAATGATAATCCTTATCATAATGTAATTTAATTGTTGACACTGCAGGTTTGAAGACCTCACAGTCGCTTATTGCAATTGTTTGATCACTAAATTTTTAATCTGTGTTTACAGGGTCTGGCCAAAAGGCCATTCTCACAACAGTTAGAGCCATGAGAAGGATTTTCTTAGTCTAAGTAGAGGGAGCGCTGAGTATTTTGTCAATTTCAGTGACCCATTAAACATGTTAGCACTTTGTTTAGTAGTGCACTTTGCAAAGTTGCTACAGGTTTGTTACTCTACTTTCTGTCTGAACATTTAGAAAGAGTGATCCTCCTTTACCTCGATGATGTATAGTGTCCTCTACTATACATCACTATTTCTATTTGTTATAGCTATACCTTGCTACGCAGTTCATCTTCCATGGAGAAGTAGACAAAACGGATGCAGGCCGTGACCAATGCGTCAATAAGCCTCACAGTGTCCAAGCGTGCCTGAAACTGTGACGACACCATGCCCATGAAGATCTGACCACTCAATGCCTGCACACAATCTTCCCGCTCCAAGCCTTCACAGATGCCCTCTAAGACAGTGACAAAAGACAGAGAACATATTAGAGAATAAAAAGGACCAAACTGTGGAGTCCTGCAAGGTAGTGTTCCAAAAGAGAATTCCTCTCATCACAGATGTCAGACAAAGGATATCATGTGTACAACACAAATCTTCAATGCTTGTAAACTCACCATCTGAACTCCAGCTATTGCGACGGCTTCCCCCATGTTTGATAGGTGTGGTGCCAGGTAACTCCAACCCAGAAAACAGAGTTGGACCTGGAGCAAGTTCTACACACTTCCCATTCAACTGAGTCGAGAGTATCACATGCATGGGCTTATAGGCAAATGCTGAACAATACCCAGACAGGCAAGCACGTTGATAAAAATCTAGCACCTTCTTCCTACAAAGGAAAACAAAGCAGTAAACAAGATTTTAGATTCACTGTGTAGTAGATGCAACAGTATACACCCTAGTGATGGGCCAATGAAGTGGCTCCAAAGCTCATCACATCACTTAGAACCTACAAATCTTGCCTTATTGCAGCTATCTGCAAAGAGACCAATGACGTTTTGGTTTATTTTTATATGCTTTACTTAAAATATGAAGGATGGAGATAGTGGCATCTGAACTGTGTTTTCTCTGAGGGCAACTTAAAATTATTAATTCATTGAGGTTTCTGAGAAATTAACTGGATACACTGAAAGTGGACTGGTTTCAGACCTGTCAGAGCCAGAGAGGGGGTATATATCAGAGCCATCCCAAAAGTCTGTGCAGGCCTCCAATATAAGGTCTGCTGATCCATGAGAAAGCATCTGCACATTATCTAAATGGAGAGAGAAATAAGTTTGATCTGTTGTGAAGGCTGTTTTTTGCAATTTAGCTATGGAACAAGAAAATATGAAGACACAAAGATTTTGCTTACTAGTGGTGCTGTCGCGCACAAGAAGGCTGATTAGGTGACTGATGGGAGGCTGGCGTTTGTTAAAGTGGTGTGAGCGTCGTGATGCTGACTCCTGATTCTTTTCTCCATATGGCAGCTGGTATAGAGCCAGGTGATTCTCCTGCTTGAACAGTTCTCTTGCCCCAGGGGTGAAACCTGTGAACAAACAACATGGCACACACTGTAAAAAGTGAATTATAGTACTGACTTTAAAAGATCTGCGCAGTCTATTTATTTATTTATTTATTTTTTATGTTGGTTTAACTTAATAATGTGAATATGGCATTGTTCAATAAAGCTAATGTAAAAAGACCCATGAAGCCTCTTGCCTTACACCAAGGGTTGGCCAAACTTTTCTGCTTGTGGGCCACATACAGAAATTTACCAGCCACCAAGTGCCAATACAAAATCAAAGGTAGGGCTGTCAGTTTAACGTGTTAATTAAGATTAATTAATTACACTGCAAATTAACGTGTTATAAAAAATAACGCAATTAATTATGAGTGACAATTCAATGTGCGAGCGTTTTAAATTTAGCCCACTGAATGACCTGTAGGCCAATTGGCAGTGGCATGTCACTTGCCACCTGCGTCGCTAGTAATAAAGCATGGTGACAACTGACATGGACGTGACTCAGGGGTGCAAGGCGAGCAAATCGTTGCTAGGGCATTTTAACAGTAAGTTTATTTATTAAAAGAACAAAGAGGGGACTATCAACAAGAACGCGGTGATTTGTAGCTTTTGTAAAAAAAGAATTTTCCTTTTACATTACATTACATTACATTTAGCAGACGCTTTTATACAAAAGGAGGACACAATAGCTAACAGATGTGTAGAGAACATTGAAGGTACCTATGTAAAGAGATGGCTAGTAGAATTTAGTTTTGTTAAGAAGGAAAGCAGTCTCGGAAAAGAAGGGTCGTCACGAGCTTTTTGAAGGTCGAGAGGGATATTGCTGCTCTTGTAGGGACTGGTAGGTTGTTCCACCACTGAGGGACAACAACTGAGAAAAGCCTGGAGTGACCTCGCTTTGTCTTGGGAGAGGGGACGGCCAGGCGGTTCATATTAGAGGATTAGCCGGGATGTAAGCATTTAGTATGACGTTGAGATAGGTGGGGGCAGATCCGGAAGTGACTTTGTAGGCTAGAGTCAAAGCTTTGTGTTGAATTCTGGCAGCCACCGGGAGCCAGTGAAGGTTGAAGAAAAGAGGGGTAACACGCGTCCTTTTGGGTTGATTGAAAACTAGTCGTACTGCTGCATTCTGGACCATTTGCAATGGTTTGATTGCACAAGCATGAAGGCCAACCAGGAGGGCGTTGCAATAGTCGAGGCGGGAGATGAGCATAGCCTGTAAAGTGCCATGGTGTCATCGGAACGACAGGTACAGCTGTGTATCATCAGCATAGCAGTGATAGGAGAAGCCGTGTGAGCGGATGACACGGCCCAACAAGGTGGTGTAGATGGCGAAAAGAAGGGGGCCCAGCACCGACCCTTGGGGAACACCTGTGGAGAGAGTGTGAGTTGATTACCGTTGTCCTTGCCATGACACTTCAAAGGAGCGTCCAGTGAGGTAGGATGTAAACCAGGAGTGTGCTATGCCTGTGATGCCTATGTGTGAGAGTGTAGTTAGCAGTATGCTGTGGTTGTGGTTGTATCGAAGGCCGCCGATAAGTCGAGTAGGATAAGTACTGAAGATTGTCCTTCAGTTCTGGATACTCTGAGGGCTTCTGTGACGGAAAGCAGTGCTGTTTCAGTGGAGTGGCCGCTTCTAAAGCCAGACTGCTTCGGGTCAAGTAGGTCGTTCTGGGTGAGAAAATAAACAACCTGTTTAGAGACCGCCCTCTCGATGGCTTTCGAAAGGAAGGGAAGCAGTGAGACCGGTCGATAGTTCTCCACGTGGGCGGGGTTGAGTGTGGTCTTTTTGAGCAGTGGTGTGACCCTAGCCTGTTTGAAGGCGGCTGGAACTATACCTGATGATAGCGAAGCATTCATCACGGACGTGATCGATGGGACTACTGTTGGGACAATGGCTTGCAGCAGATTCGAGGGGACAGGGTCTAGCGGGCAAGTGGTAGGACGGCTGCCGGTGATGAGTTTGAAGACATTGCTTTCGGAGAGAGGGGTAAATGAGGAGTGTTGCATTGTAGACCGGGGGAGGTAGCAGGTTGAGGCAGGGTGGATCACAGAATTGATTGCTGATAGCCGCTACTTTTTCTGTAAAGAAAGAGGCAAAAGTGATTTTCCCATCACTGAAGCTGCTCCAGCCTCACTTATCATTTGAACACGTCCGGAGAAGTTCCATTGTTACCGGCAATAGTGCTACCGTGAGCTCACTTTGCCAAACCACGCTTGCAGAATGTGGGAAAAGAATGAGCAAAGCCAGCACAGACAAACTGACAAACTCAATCAAAAAGTAGGTTGACAAGGAGGAGCTGAGGCCTCTACCCACTACAAATACATGAGTGTCCACTGGAGTGGTGGGCAGCTCACGCAGGAGCATGGACAGCTGTCCTGTCTTGCTCGCAAATACCTGCTACTCCCCCGTGACATCTGTGCCATGTGAGAGAGACTTTTCACTTGCAGGTAACATCATACAAAAGAAGAGGGCAGCCTTACACTCAATTTTAAGATGCTTGTCTGTCTGATCAACTGGCTCAAGGAAACAAAGTTGTCTGTTGTCAGATGCTGTAACTTTAGCTTAGAGTGAGTTTTTGATTTTAGAAGTTGTAACGCCAGATCCTCTTTTGGTTTTTAGTTGTTATGCCCCAGATACTGTAGCTTTTGATTTTTGGTCTGCTTAAGCACCTATTTGGGACTCAGCCTTACCCATTTCTGAATTTTATTTATTTAGCTGTATTTGTATTGCATTGTTGAACAATGCACCTGGCCTAATTGGTTTGCTCGGATGTGCCTGACCTTTTTCTTTTGAATTTCATTTATGAAACACACTTCACCAATTTAGTGTATTCAAATTAGTGTAGTCAAGCGCTACAATTTTGTAATGTCCTAGAATTTATAATCTTTATTTGGGGACTGTTAGCAGATATGAGATTAAAATGCGATTAATTAGATAAATTAATTACAAGTCCTGTAATCAATTACATTAATTTTTTAATCGCCTGACAGCACTAATCAAAGGCCGCATTTTTTGACCAGTGGCAAAATAACTTTAACAGTTACCGTTTTTTGTCGATCATTTGGAGGTGAAATCTAAATTTGAGTAATTGAGCAGCCCCTCAGCAGAAGTATGTCTATTGTATCCCCACCGGTTCTTACCTATGAGGCGTGATAGTTCACACAAGCCCCAGGGCACATGCAGAGGCAGCACAGCACCATGACTCTCTTGCAGTGCCAAGTTGGACAGGTGATCTGAGAAGCTACACAGCTGCTGGGTCACATTGGCATTGCAGAGGTTCAGCAAGATGTTCAGGCCCAGTGGCTTGAGTGAAGGAAGATGACCCTGCCAACCAGAATCATCAAACTGGATGCTGACTGGGTTCTGTTGGTCCTGGGACAGACTGAGCATCTCAAGGTGGTAGTCACACACAAAGTCTTCAGCTTCACAGCACCCCACAGTATCCACTGCACATGGCTGTTGCATGAGGAAAAGAAAACAAATATATGGCAGAGACTTTCTATCTAGCTAATAAGATATGAACACACAAAAACAGAAAACTTTGGTAGATTGTGCACGATTCTTTTGTTTAAGAAGCTGTTAATGTACAGAAGAATTTTAATGACTAGTAGGTAATACACATGGATTTCAGTAGAAGTAGGGCCTGAGAGAAAGCATGAGAGGGATAGCACAACAGTGATTTACCTGAGACGGTTCGTCTTCACCACCTTCCGTGTCATGGCTAAAGCTGACATTAGAGCCTGAAGGATGTTTTGTGCGTGAGGTCTGTGGGGCTCGGCGGGGCCTGTGTGTGTCAGAGGAGCGAGCAGTGTCATGGGACGTCTCGCTGGGCTCCTGTTCTCCCGACATAAGCAGTGCCGAGCAGTCACCAATTGGAAGGCTTAGAAGAGCTTCCCCCTCCTGCACCTGCTTTAGAAACCCATCATTGTCTTCACAATTTTTGTCTATGTATAGTAATAATACAAACACACACACAAAAAAAACAATCCAATTCAGTTTGCTGTCAGGGTTTGGCAGCTCATTAGTTGATGTGAAAAATCATAACCATCACTACTGTAGTTCACTGGAAATCCAAAGTTTGCCCATACAGCTGATTGAAAAAAGGCAGGCGAGTCCTCTAGTTCCTCAAGATCGTTATTACAGGGTAGGCCAAAATACGGGACACATTTTAAATGCTTATACCTTGGAGTAACAAATATATTCTTTGGAAAGCTGACATTCAGGAGTTTTTCATACATAGGTTAAGTTCGCTGGACTCCACTCTGGAAGCAAAGTAAAGATGTCTAAAATATGAGGGTAGGTTTAACAATAACACAGCCAAGAATATTTCAAAATAGAAAAGCACCCGGAGAGCGCAGACCTCCACCAAGGCAGCTGAAATCTCCACCTTATATCATCCCCACCTGAAGACTTTTTGTTTGATGGGTAAATTAGAAAAATCCTGGATCCAGATGGTGATCCTGATCACCACCAAAAACAAATCAGTTCTAAGTTAGCCAACTTCTGATCTATCCTGAAAATTTCGTCGAAATGCGTCCAGAACTTTGAGTTATGTTATTAACAAACAAACGGACAAACAAACCAACACTTGGTGGAAGTAACTAGACCTGGAATAAAAATTATGAGGAGGTCATTAAACACTGTCAGTAGAAACATTTCCCAGTCAGAATAAGTGAAATTCTTGGGCTGTTCCTGTAAAAAAGATGGTTTTCTAAACCCACCCTTACGTATTAGATGTCTTCAATTCCCTTCCAGAGTGGTGTCCAGAGAAATTAACCTATGTATGAAAACCTGTCCCATATTTTTGGCCCACCCTGTACTTGTTGTGCAGATGTCACAGACTAACTGACAGAATGACTCGGATGCCTATCTCTATCTTGTCCAGCTTGCGCATGTTAACTTTGGTTCTGCACTGGATCCATCAAACCAAAGTTTTATACATTGTTATAAAGCATATTCTGCATATGACTGCATTCACCAAACAATCACACTTATATTGTGACGGATCAGTACGAATACATGCATCTTTTCCATCTCTACTCTTCACCTCATCTCGTTCTTCCTCTCCATCCATTCGGCAGTAAGAATTGATTGACAAGTCATCTCTAAGGTCATCCTGACTATCATGAGGCATCTCTACACGTCCACTGAAGAACAGCACAGTTTCTGGGCTTGGGTTTGGCCATGACAGGATTCCTTGCTTGTCCACACAGCACAACACCTGTATTACATGCATAAACACACACACACACACACACACACACACACACACACACACACACACAATATCTAGGGTTCTGAGTCTGTTATTCACTTTATGCTAATGAACATTTTATCAGGTTACTGTTGGTAGATTACCAGAGAATATCATTTTTCATGGCATGTGACCTGCCGATACTGATTTTGGCCGTTGCCAATTTTTTCATTTCTTCAAATTACTTTACAGCACATGCAAAGACTTTTTACCTTATAATAGCACATTCCAGTCATGGCTTTGCTCTTTTCATTGCTGAAAAAAGGTTGCTGGCTTGGAATGAAGACTCTTCTGACCATCATGTACAAAACCCCTATTTTCATTATTTGTTTCAGGAGGGGAATTTTCTAAGTGACCACTTTAGGCATGATCCTCTAGCTCAGGGGTGCCAACTATTTTTTGGCTCGTGAGCTACTTTTAAAACAACCATGTCACAGCGATCTACTGAGGATGATGATGATGAAGATGATGACGAAGAAGATGATGATAAATCACTCAGTATGCGTTTCATATGTACCTTTATGCAGTTTGTTTATTGATATACATGTTGCATGACATATGCAGCATAGTAAAAGATATGCATCCATGCATAAACCTTCAAAGCACAACTTTAATATAACTGTATTATGATATAATTAACATTTACAGCACAATTATAATACATTTGTATTACTTTTGAATGAACCTTTAGAGCACAACTCTAATACATTTGTAATTATCTATTGCCAGAACTAAAGCAGTAGTAAAGCAAAGTCCTGAAATCGTTTGTCAAAGCCCGATTGAACATTTTGTATCTGCTCAGTGAGTGCACAATGTCAGTTTGCGCACACACCCTCCCTTGTTTCTCCAGCTCTGATGCGAGGTTTCGGAAGTTTCCCAAATCATGCCGTTGCAACTTTGAGGACAGCGATGTCATTTTCAGTTTGAATCTGTTAACTGAGTTGATCATGTCGACCACGTTTTTGTCTTTTCCTTGCAGCTCCAAATTAAGTTCGTTCAGCATGTTAGTGACAGTTCAGTTAAACTCCTGAATCTCCGGACAGAGCTATCAAAATCTCTGCAAGAATTTCCCCCTACTAAGCCATCTCACCTCGGTGTGTAGCAAGAGATCAGAATAGTTAGTAAGCCTCTTCCAACTGTGCACGAAACAGACGTCTTTGAAGAGTCCTCGCTCAAATAGAAGGCATAATGAAGTGACTCCTGCCCGCTTAACTGTATTTTTAATTCCGTCACATTTCTCAGTTCGCTTGTCAGGGGAAAGTCTCTGTTTTTATGAACAGTATGGGCTAGATACAAGTTAGAGAATTAGCTAGGACTGCTTTTTTGCTGTGTTTCCAGTACATGTTCTAGTTGTTATGGTAACCTAACAAAACATTTTAGACAACACGCAATCTACCGGCACTGCCTTCGCGATGATCGACGTAGTGGGCACCCCTGCTCTAGCTAATTAACAGGCTAAATATCGCGAACTAGTGAGCATGCTAATTAATGTTGAAGGAAAACATTGGTAAAATATTTCCTTTCACTGACATTGGAATTCTTCATGTCAGCAGTTTTACAGGACTGAAGTAATTAAAAGTAATGCAAACAAAAGAGATTGGCTGAAACGTCTGTATTCATTGGTATGGTGTAAACATTTTTTTCACATTCCATATTTAGACTACAGTGGGGCAATGTATGGGAAACACTGCTGTGTGCGTTCTAGGCTACATGTGCGTGCTGGTGGTGCACTTGGTATTTATCATGTAGTGCACAAGTTTGGACCGGCATAAAATCGGCATATTTTAATGTTAACCGGCCGGTCGCCGGTCATGGCCAATTACGTGAAAACCGGCCGATTCTGAACACCAGCTGGTCAATCGGTACATCCCTACAGCTAACATACCGCTAAGTAGCTAATTGAAGTTGTGGCAACCAAAGCTTCACTTGACATTAAAACAGAACACTGAACTTGACACTGCTTGCACTGCGCTATTTGAAACTAGATGTTGCCGCCGCAAAAAAAAAAATGCTGCGGTGGTACTCACTGTGACTGATCCAAGAGCATGCAACAGACTGGAGGTGTAGCAAAGCGTACGGGACTCTCCCTTCAGTACACCCAACAAGTGCCTCCACACAGATCGCAACATTTCCTACCAACACACACACACACACACAAGACAAGAGAAAGAAAGAAAGAAAGAAAGAAAGAAAGAAAGAAAGAAAGAAAGAAAGAAAGAAAGAAAGAAAGAAAGAAAGAAAGAAAGAAAGAAAGAAAGAAAGAAAGAAAGGCACAAACAGACCAATTAGCAACAACCCCTCACAGGACCCGATCATTTATAAAACAATTTATCTTTTATGAGTCACAATCACTGCTTCTGGAAATCTAAAACTGGTTGTCAGAAAAAAGTATAGACGTAAAGCTTTATTTCTCTCTTCAGAAACTCAGATTTGTGGTAAGACTATACTGGTTAACTGTAAAATGTACTTCTCTCATCCAAAACCACCCAAGGTGAAAGGGACTTTAGGCCAGTAATACAACTTGTGCATTATTGGCCTGTGCATATCATTTCAACACTTTTTAGATCATGGTCATGAACATGTGCCCACTTCCAAATAAACAGACTTCACACCTTCTCCATCCAAGATTACAAATTCATATTTTAACATTTACAATTTCCAGTGGTTGATGCTAGACTAGAAGTAAGCATTTATGGGCTGGATTGCATAACAATGTATTTGGCTAGTCTACTCACAGAGATATTGCAAATAGTTTGTTGAAATTCAGTTTCATTTTGTGTATTAATACTGACTTATTAGCTTAGTCAAATACAGTCCCTAACCCCAGCCTTACCAAGACACAGAATTTTAACAGATGATTTATTATTAGTCTCAGCAACTATAATAAGTCTATATGACCATCTGTAGGACAATACAAATGAAATGTGTTAAAGGTCTGATTGCATTGTCTTTTCATTAATTTTGTGGTTGTCTCTAGTATTAATGAATGCCCTCTGAGCTGGTTTTGGTGGAAAAAAAGAGTGGGGAGAATGACAGGTTCTCGGCTATGCTAGTCACAGGCTACAATAATTTAAAGCCCATTCAGTCAAAGCACACCAAATGAAGATTTAAACAAACACACATATTTACTTATTTTTCACTAAGTGAATGTGTGCTGCAATGACAGACTCCTCTGGTAATCACATCTGTGGCGTGGCATTTTTTAATTAACAAACTTACCTTATTTTCTTTGCCTTTTTGTAATTCGCTCATTTCCCGCCTATTTTCTTTCATTGACTAATTGAGGCAATCAGGGTAGAAGAACATTTTCACGTGCAGCATGCATCTGCAAGTCAGACTGACCTATCGTGGAAGGAGACCTGTTGGCGACTTATAAACTGATTGCGTCAATGGTTGGCTGAGAAGTCTGAAGCATGCCAACATTGTATGAACTGCTGTTTACCGTTTCAATCGAGGAAAACAGCTGCTATGGTAGTTGGCTAAGAAACGGGTAGCCAATTCACTTTCAGATGCATTTACAGATGCAAGTTGCAATTCTAGTTAAGATTCTATACGATGCACTTCTCACTAACTTCAGAGACTGAACAACTTAAATTTATTAACAAAATGAGGGGTTCCAATCCATTGAGATTGAGATCTCCATCAGTACACGCATATCAAAATCTGTTTGGGTGATGTGTGGACTGCCGTCACAGGCCTGGCATTGCTCATTTATAGGCACAGACAATTGAAAGTCATTGTTTGAACAGGTTGGACAAAAATGACAGCTACTACACTACTACTCACATTTTGATTCCGAGGGAAATTACATCCTTTAGTAATGGGGCAAACACTCAATTGCATTTGGCATGAGGGAGAACAGAAGATCTGGCTTCTCTGTTCACATATGTGGTGAAGCCACACAAAGTCACCATCTAACATGACATTACATACACACCACATATATACATCTAACATGACATTACATAAACACCAATCATATGCAGCTAAAATGACATTAGATGAACACCAATCATATACAGCCTGACAACCTGAAAAAGCTCAAAGAAAAATGGTTCTGCTTATGGTTCTGCTACAATGTATCCACCACCAGATTCCCCAAAAAGAGGACATAGGCTGTCAATGTAGCTAATTTAGTATGCTAATGGAATGTTAAAGGTTTTAGACTATCTTTTAGGTAGTTAGCTCACAAGAGAAATACTCGATCATATACTCGATCATATACTCGAGAAATACCCTGTCAACAATGACAAATTTGAAAGTGCAAAACAAGATGATTTTGACTGCTCATAGCAATGAAACCTAAAGACCCAGTAAAGTGTAAACCTTACTTGGTTTGGTAACGGTATGTGAAACTGTGAACTGTCTGAGCAGATGTGCAAAACCCCTGAAGCCAGTGTTACTGCATTGTGGACTGATGCAGTCTAACAGCTCTTCACCACCTGCAAGTGGTGTAAGTAGGGTGGGACTACGACACATCCTGCTTGCATCACGAGAATAGGTTTAGGACAGTATATTGTAGCATTGCATAGGTGATGCCTCAGTGCTTTCAGCTGGCACCCCTACAGCATCTGAGAACAGAAAGTACTGCTTATATTTTCACCACTTTGAGACCTAATTTAACCCCTGCAGAAGTATTTACATTTTCTCAAAATTGAAAAGTCCTTAATAACACTTTTTTCTTTTGTATGAAGAATTCGGAGATGATGATATTTTGTCTTCACTGGGTCTTTACATTTCTAGCATTAACATCTGAAGCAAAAATAAGCAATAAAGGTGAGGAAAAGGAATGGAAGAGGGAGGGTATGCATGCACAAGTGCCAAGAAAAAACAGAAACAAGTAGGTTACTGTGAAATATAACAATGATGGATCGCAATGACATTTTTTAAAGAAAAAGACAAAAGGTGTCTCAACCAAGCAGGGCACTAACACTCATTTCACAAGTAGTAAGATTTAAAGGCTTTTATGCTTAGCAGCAATATTCAAAGACAATAGCAGCAAATAGCAGCAACATTTAAAGGCAAATGTGAAACAGGGACCTGGCCAATAATGTCTGCCTAAAAAGTGTTTTAAAGCATGCATTTAATGAGGTCATGACAAGTCAGGGTGGAGAACTAGTATAAATGCTGAGAATGAATGAGGAGATACGGCTGGGAATCCAAAAGGAGAGGAACAGCGAGGATATACCTGGGAGGACACCACTTCCGTGTAGCTGCTTAGAGTGTCCTCAGAGAACTTAGCAAGCTGGAGCGAGAGAAGAGGCTTGTTAAAAAGGTAGGCCCCTTTGTTAGCTTGATACAACAGCTTTAAGTTCAGGTGTTAAGAGTTATGTTTCAGCGTTGGAAGCATTGATTAGAAGTTGCTGAGAAGTTACATACACAACAATATTGGCACGGTCAGACTACATGATTTTAGTTGTGATCTTAGAACCCCACATCATTTTTGCTGTGTCTTGGTCGGTAGACTGGCAACACCAAGACAACAGGTTGGTAATGTATGGGTTCCTTTCACAACTGGTGACAAAGACTGAACATGTTGTACGATTCCCCATAAAATTCTGAAAAGCTAGTCTTTTCGTCATGTTATAGAACATTGCAGACAAAATAAATTGCATTATATGGTGAAAATGTATCTGCTAAAACAAGTTTGTTGCAAAATTGAGTCGATATCGTGTAATCTGACCAGGCCATAAGAGAATGTCATTTAGTGATCTATAAGGACTTAGTTTCCAAGAACCAACCTCATGCAAAAGCATTGAATACTGGGGCAACGCTATTTGACTAAACATCTGTTAAATAGGGTTAAACAGATTTTTTTAGTTTGTCAAGCAGCCTGTGCCAACTTCCATGACAAGAGACACAACTACGATTAAAAGTAAAAACCAAAATCCCAAACATATTAAAAATACAGTGTTGCTTTCAAGTTTGTGACCCTAAGAATCTAAGGTAATAATTTGTTAGACAAACTGTGGATGGGTAAACCTTGACATATTTTCATCATTTATTTAGAAAATAATGTCATAATAATAAACATAACAAAAATTCTACTGCAGTCAGTAGCTTGCAAGACCTCCTTCAGTACAAACTGTTTACCTTGTTGACATTTCATTGTGCCTTACGTCAGTTTTCAGGCATCTTTCTTTTTTTTCCCTCTTTCATCTTTTATCAGTCCCAAATGCGGGGGAAGCACCTTCTCGTTATACAGAGTCAATAGCGGTTTACATTGCCGGGCGTACCGGTGCTAAGTGGCTTCACACGTTCAGGGCCAGGTACTAACACGGGCCTACAGGGGCTGTCCTGGGGCTACTAGCCCACGATTTCTGGCCCAACCTAAACAATGGTCCTACTGGGGCTACAGCGGGTCTAGAGGCGGTGTTAAGGTCGGGGCGGCGTCAACATTTGGAAGCAAAATAAAGCGAAGATGGCAGAGTATTATCTGCACCTGTATTACTGTCGTTACTGAAGAATATGAAAAAGATGGATCGCCAGTTCTGGTCAGCTGAAGATATTGGTGCTCTCCCCGTGGTCTGGGCAGAAGACGACGTGAATCAAAAAAAAAAAAAAAAAAAAAAACTACGAGGTTTGCAGAAACAAGAAAGTCATGAAGCGGCACAGCAAGTTGGACATTCAGCGAACAACAACCCGGCAAATTCGCAAGAAGCATAATAAACTACGGCTTAAAAGACATGGTATAACAAACCAATCCCCCTTCCCCACATAAAATAAATCTGAATTGCTTTTACGCAAGCGAGCTTAATTCTACATTCTCTGTAATTCTCGTATTTGGCTGGTAACATTCAATTGCCCACCGTGATGCTGTGGATTAAATGACTCCTTGTCAAATTAATTGGAACAAACAAATGACTAGGCCTATGACATTGCCTTGTGTCATTTTAGTTTCGCAGTGCTGAAGTGTGCAGCTGCTGACATAAAATTACAACTTTCCAGTGTCTCTCCTTTACATGCCTTGTGCATGGTAACGTGGTTCTCCGCGGTGACTTCGCAGTTAACTGTTCTAAACGTGTGTGTCAAGCCAATAGGTCAAAATCACTTGGTTTTCTATTAAATTAATATATATTTGCTATTTCCGACCATTTGGGCTGAAGGTAGTGGTACCGTTGGTTTAAAACAAGACTTTTCTTCCTTTAGCAACCATTGCCATTGGTAAACAAAAGTAATGCAATATAGATGACCTAGCTCATATTTGGCTGATAAAAAATGCAATTTGTTGATCTAATTAGTATTAAAATGATCTGTTTCTGTCATTCTGTTATACCTTAAAGTAGCAGTAAATTGTGTCATTTGGCTACGTTTTGTTGGCAGCACTGTGTGGAAATATCAGAACGTGAGATGCATTCCCTAACAAGCATTTGACGCTCCGTCGGTCTTGTTCCAATAAAACATAAGGACGGTGTATTCTTAATTTATAGCCTATAGTAATATATAGAAATATATTGCAACATGAACAACATGGAGGACGATCTGCGCCAGCAGAGGTTCCATGGCGTCTATTATCCTCCAAAGAAGGAGGCAGTAGTTGCTGGTCTGATACTTGGTCATATAATCGTCTTCTACTTTCTTGTACTACTGCTACTGAATTGCCCGCCATTCCTGCTTGAAAATGGGCTGTATCAGTGATGTTTTTGCAAACGAGGGCGTAACCCAGAGGGGCTAGTAGCTGGGCAGTGGACACAACAGCTCTCAGGGCATGGGGCTAGTGCCCTGGGGCTACAAGCACCGAGGGTGCCCCCTAAAGGCCCAGCCCGGCCCGGTTCCGCAATATAAATGCGGCTAATGGGGACCAAGTGGGTGATGCCCCGCCCCCAGAGTTGGCGTGATCTACATAAGTTCTGTGTGTCTATACCTTACTGTAAGCTAAACACTTTATTCTGTGTCTATTCAACTCTGTGGTGTGTTTCAGTAAGCGGAATGACTCACCAGCCCAGTGGGAGAGTTGCGACTGGACTCGGCTAACACACGAGCCTCTCCATATGCATTCACCAGCACCCACATGATGGGAAACAGCAGAGGAAGGATAGGCAAAACTCCCATCATCTACAAACACACCAGATGGAAAACCAAACATTGTGAATAAGAAGCAAATATGTGTTATATTAATGGTTAGGGAACTCAAAAAAACGCAAGCATTTACATAAAGATCTATGGCTAGGTTAAAGCTAGGGCCCTTGACTGATGCTTTTGTCTAATATGACTCGATCTCCAAAATGTCTGAAGAATAGATGAAAGCTTTGACTGCTTAAGCAGCACAATGCTGTCAAATGTATTTTTATAAATAGATTTGTTGGTACTTTATTGATGTTGACAGTTTGCAGGTCAGGTCTATCATGTCTGACCTCTTACAAAGAAAGTCTGCTTACACTGTCTGAAATAAACCAATCTGGAATGCATAAGCAAGAGATATATGATATATACATACATTTCAGCAGACATACCTGCAGCTGTACAAAATTGAATGCTGGAGGAGTAAGACTGGGAGTATCGCAAAAATAGCGCACAGCGTTAACAGTGAAGAAAGCCACCTGTAGAACACAAACACTTTGCATCAATAATGTAGGAGGCACCAAATCAGAAAACTGTATATGCCCCTTGGAAATCACAATGTGTTACCTTACCAACACTGCAGGACATGCATATTTCGCCATGATGGTCTGAACAGTGAAACGTTCATTGTCCAAGGCTGTGATTGGTCGTGACAGAGCCTGGTCTAAACTATTTCTGTTGAACGTGTAAATATATCACATTAACTGTGTGTTACAGGATGATACATGAATTAAAGAGATATTAATTTCCATTAATCCAGCATTTCGGTGACCTGATATTATTGAGCACTGGTGTGCAGACCACTCTGAATAGACGGTGCTGTTGAGGGCTGTGGGGCCCCCTCTTCTCTGTCCCGTGCGGTGATGGGGGTGGGGAGAAGGGAGGGAAGAGATCTCCTGGCTCCAGAACAATGTGCTCATCATCCTAAAGGATCAACGCACACACACAAAAAAAAAAAAACACTGTACAATACATACCTCTGAAAATATTCAACACAGACAGGGCTACTGTAAAGTTAGGATTGTTTTGCAAAGTACCTGACCTAGTGGCTAAATTGTAAAACTTCTGGTACAGAGCCTCTGTACATTCACCTTGACTGTTTATTTTATTGTATCATCTAACTGTTAACATTGTACTTTGTATATTGTACTATTTTTTTCCTTTAACTAAGTGCACTTTACACTATTGTTAATTTTACTGCCCGACCTTCCCCTTTTCTGTATAATGCATCATATGAGCTGTGTAGGACAGTTTACAAATAAAAATTTCATTTAAAAAATAAAACACATAGGGCCCTATTTTGCCGCGGCGCATTGTGCATTCGCGACATGCGCATGCTGTCATTGCTATTCTGTGCCAGCGCATCGTTCATTTTTTCAGGCAAAAAAATCACGTTGTTGACATTGCGCCGTGACGGGCGTGTCAGCGAAAAGAAGAGGTGTGGGCTGGCGCAAAGCGCACCAGATGCTATTATGAGGACGCAAAAAACATTTTCCTATAGACCAGCGCAAACCATGTTTTTTGTCAGTTGTCAGTTGCGCAAGGCTGAAAAGCTATTTTCGGGGCGCACAACGCTTTGAACCCCGATGCATCTGCTCTTGCGCCAGAGAGGCAAGCTGAACTGGCAGAAAAGTTGCAACATGTATGCCTGTATAGCCATGTATTTTTATGTTAATAAGCAAACAGGCACAAATAATGAGAGTATAGCAATGTTTTGCAGTTTATAGAAATGTTCTGCAGTTTATTTACGTTTTGTTTTGTCGTTTTAAATAAACAGCGATTGCAATGTTCTGCAGTTTATTTACGATTTCTTTTGTCGTTTTAAATAAACAGCGTGGCAAGTTGTAAGAAATGAAATGGACAAATCATCAAAAAAAAATCTCGATGGACCTCCACCTTCCGTTTATTTTTTATGTTTCCTTTGAGTTTAAAGCTTTTGTTTCCCTGTCTTCTAACGTCGTTGTACCGCTTTCGGCACTGTTCGAAAGTTCTCTTCTTGCCAAATTACTGAAGATATTTCCTCCCATACTTCTTTGACCCACGGAGGTTTGGGGGGATTCTTTCCATCCCCGAATATTAACTGCTCACACGCTTTTACTTCATGCACGAGCAGATCGGTCTCCTCCACCGAAAAGCTCCTCCCGTCCGGGTAAATCCTCCATCGTAATAGCGACAGACCATGGACAATGCGCCCGCTAGCTCTTAAAGGGAATGAGAGTATAAATTCTCATTGGTTAATTGTATATTACGCCGAAAACACACCACCTTTATAACACAATAAACGGTATATAATAGTGGACTATTGTGTTTGAACCACTGGTTTACACCACTCTAAAAATGATTCACTTAAAACATGAGCTTTTTCAGATGGAAAAACACAATTTTTTACATGTCTAATATTTTATTAAGTTGATAACATATTTCAAGAAGTTGATCAAAATTAAAATTAAAGAAAGCTGTCAACTCAGAAATACATTTATTTTGGATAAACATTTCTGCTTTCACTTCTGCTTTAACTTCATAATATTTCCTTAGTGCAGCTTCCTAACACACATGCATGCAGAGGAAGTAATCAACGGCCATTTTATGTATGCTGCCAGACTGCAAGTTGCAAAAGCGAGAGAGAGACGGCTTGACTTGGTGAGTAAATATTTTTTTTTTTAATTTCTTAATTTTATGTCCAGTCAGCCAGCGTTTAGTCAATTGCGAACTTCTGGGAGACTTGGGATGTCTGTATTTTTACCTCCGCCAAGGACGTTATGTTTTCGGGAGTTTGTGGGTAAGGGAGTGGGTTGGTTGAATGGTTTGCAAAATAACTAGCCAACGCGAGAAGACTCGCACTCACACACTCACATACAGTACACAACACGCACACATTAGTGAAGACTGCACGGTGAAAATGGACAGGTAAATATCAGACTGGAATGTTTGCTGTCGGGCCAACGGCATTTGCCCTTATGCCCTTGCCCTTATGCCCGTGAGAGCGGGATAGAGAGAGAACAGGAGTGACGTCCTTTTGGGTTGATTAAATACCAGACGCGCAGCCGTGCTCTGGACCATTTGTAATGGTTTCATTGGGCAAGCAAGTAGGCCAGTCAGAAGAGAGTTGCCTGGGTTTATATCCAGTTCGCTTGTCTCACGTCAGTTTCCCTTTAGAATTTAAAACTGACTGTACTCTACTGCTACGGTTCTTTGCCCATTTCAAAACGATTCAAGAGCGATGCAATGTTGACAGTGTTGAGAATTAACAACTTGTAAGTAAACCAAATTACTTAATGGTGCTGCGCGCATTTTAAGCGCCAGTACCGTCTGTCCGCCTGCTAATGGCAGATAATATGCTATGTACAGGCAAGGCAATAACAAGTAAATAACAAAAACGCAGACTTGATTATGTATCAAATTCAAATGGAACAGCAAATGCTGTGTAAGAACTAATGATTTTGTGTATGTGTGTGTGTGTGTGTGTGTGTGTGTGTGGGGGGGGGCGGGGTTGTAACTTTATGCTGAGCTCCAACGCATCAGAAGTGTCAACTTTCTGTCCTGTCTTACATTATGGACAAACAGATTAAACCAGGTCTGTCTGACAATAAGTATAAATAGCCTTACAGTTGCACCCTTTATGTATATTTCAGATGGAGGAATCAGATGCGCCACTCATCCTTGATATTCTTGTTGCCCTTGTCACAGCCGTTACTGCAGATCCAGTTCATTTTGTTATTTTGCATTCCTTGTTTCTCTCCACGGAGCATCAGATATGCAGACATACTGTACTGCCCTTTTCTTATTTGAGCCCCTCCCCCTCTGTAATCAACGTCCCTGTATTAGCATGCTATAAAACTATTATCTTTCAGGGGCTACTCAGTATATGGGAGTGAAGTGTAGGAATTTCAATTGAGCCTGTCGCACGATTGGAAAAAGTGTGATTACGCCAACAATGACATTGCGATAGACTGCCAAATTTCGATTTGTTCTTTATTGTACAGTTTACCTATAGGCTTTTACACGTTGATTGCTGTCTTACAATTCTTTGTCTTTTCTGCTGCCTGCTGTGTTTGTATTCATTTCACCTGTTGTCTGATAAACACAATAAAGCAAATAAAGCACTCAGACTGAAATGCTGTTTTTACTGGGACACTCACATGCAGTCGGAAATAGAAATAAAAATAGCAGTATGTACGTTAAGTATACGCAGCCTGTGTGCAAAGTCAGCTTTTGCTGTTGTGGACAATCCAGGTCTCCCGTCCTCAGGGCTGAGGTGAGGGCTGGGATCAGAGACAATCAGGCGGCTATGCGTAAACATGGAAGTCATTTGACGCCTGAAAGACCAGTCCCCAGATATACAGCAACAATTGCACCACCTGCATCGTCATTCACCTTGGAAATGTCGCCATTGGCCCTCTCTGCAACACTCAACAACAGCATCCAAATTCCTAACCAGCACGCAGACGTGACCTTGCGTGACGTTGGGCCAGACCACGCCAGAATACACCAACGGAGCCACGGCCAAATTGGTAGGTACTGATGTCTGCTCTTCCGTTCCATAATCTCTGAGGAGCACTACAGAGCCTGGAGCAAAACTACAAACTGGGATGAATCGAGGGCCAAGCGAGCCCTACCACAGAATGTAAAGAACTTTGTGGTCTCGACACTGCAGCGCAAGTTTCCTGCTTTAGGAAGAAATGACTTGAAGGACTGCATTGAGAAAATCAATGAATACCTCCGGACAACACGCAAAAATCAACAGCACACATCACATTTAGATGTTTGAAAAAAGTTTTACTCGTAACATTACTTTGTTTACTTCCCTCATATTATGTAACAAAAACTGTTCCCTTCTGACGAACTACAGGCTGTTTTTTTGTATATCGCCAGTTCAGCCCAACAAAGAGTTCCTTATGTTATACTTATTAAATAAAAGGTCAATTGGCACTGCATCTGACCCATCTAGATTTTCTTTTAAAACTGCAGACCATCGCCAATGCAAGACCTTAAATTAAAGACTCCACACTTTTATATGTGCCGTTTGGTAGAGGTTCATAAAACAGAAATGATAGGTCCTTTGAAAACATTTTTTTTTCCTTTGCCATATTTCAGCCTAATGGGGCAAGATGAAACAAAATATATATATACAAAAAAGGTTTTAAACTAAAATGCAGCAAGACAATGTCAAAGTCAAAAAAAGTATTTTTTTACCATAAATTGACTTCGTTACCATTTGGTAGAGGTTCATAAAATAGAAATGATAGGTCGTTTAAAAACGTATTTTTTTCTTTGTCATATTTTTGCCAAATGGAGCAAGATGAAACAAAAACATACATTTTTAAAAGTGTTTTTCAAGGTGTGCCAGTTAAAGGGTTAATAGTTATTTAAATGAAACATATTAATGCCGAACATAAGGCAAAAATGAAACTGGCATTGATCTGGTGATCAGCACTGTTTGTGTGAGTGTGTGTGTGTGTGTGTGTGTGTGTGTGTGTGTGTGTGAAGGGGGATGGGCTGGTGGCGACAATAGCCGTTTTCACACTGCAGGACACGGGGTGGCGACACGTTACCACACGCTAATTCACCCCGGGGGGGCAGTGGGAATGCACGGCGTGTTTTTGAACCCTCTTCTGAAAAGGTGGGTTGAGAAGGCGTAGCCCAGCGGCACTGTAACATTACACCACGCATAATGCTGGGCGTGTACAATGACCTGAATGACCAGTGCATCGTAGTAAATACACCTGTCTGCAAAGTTTTCATTCAGTTTTTTAAAACAACCATGGCGAGACACACAGAGTTGTTGCTGGCTCTTTGCACAACCATTCAAGGGCAAATGACATGGTACTTTACTGCACCTAGATGCTTATATGGGATTGCAAATATTTGCAAAGAATACATTTGATGCCGATTTACTGTAGCTATTTGTACGGCACCATCAGGTGAACTATTGCGCTATCATTAAATAATTTACTCTATCCACACATTTTCGCCCACTTCGAAAAAGCCCACAACACTTAGGGTGATGATGCACTGGGCATATTTGCAGTCACATATTTCAGGATATTCACAATATATGGAGATATATTGATGGATGCGCTCTGGACATATTACAAAACAGTAGCGCTATCATCAAACATCACTCTACAGTTTTCAAACATTTTACTCTCCTGGTTAAAAGGCACACAACACAATGATTTATCTCTCAAAATATGCTGTTTATTTAACATAAAATGTTCGGCATAGCATTTACCCTACCGTTTCCATTGTCATGTCATTGTTTTGTGTTTCTAAAAAAAAAGTTTCCCGCGACCACTGAGTTTAAAATGACGCTACGACTACCGGGGTAACAGGAAGTGAACTCGCAATGTTTTTTTTACTCAAAATCATGTACTTTCAAACAACACCGAAATTGGGGATATTATTCCTTGTGCATTTAGGCTACATGATAAAGCTGTTGGCCAACAGACATGTACAGCATCTAAATTAAAAACAAATTACGTTGGTTGGTACGTTGGTATCAGGTTGGGTGAGTTATATGATTTAGGCCAAATAAACAGCATATTTCGGAAGACAGTTTGCAGTTTGTCTCTGAACTTCTTGTTGGTGTTTTTGTAGCTCTGCTCAGCTGTTTTAAAAGTCCCGACGGTGGGTAGTGGCAGTTGTGAAACGTCACCATACCACACCCTGTGCCCCGTCTCGCCTCGGCTCGTGTTCACGCTCGCCCCATGTCGCAAAAAAGTGTAGGGTCCGAGGTGGGTCGAATTGGTGTGTTGTTTGGACACGCCACCCCATGTCGGCAGTGGAAACGCAACAGGCGACCCACTAATTTCGGCTGAAATTACCGGTAATTCTGCCAGTGTGAAAACGGCTAATGACTGTCGCAGACAAAGAAGACGGAGGTTTTTCTGTACGGAGGTGTGTGTGTGTGTTGGGGAGTGGACGGATGGGGGTGGGGGTGTGTGTTATGAAGCCACCAGCTGATGAGGACATCAGTAGTTTCTAGTGGTGTAACAATACTCCGTTTCGGATCGGTTATCGGTCTGTGACCAATGCGGTCCGACTGAACCGGTCAGTCGAGCCCAGCACGGTTCAAATGCACTACGAACGGTCCGATGGCCTGGTCCGACGGCCCCAAATCGGTTTCCAGCACATACATTCAAGCACATTGTTGTATTACCCATACATATATAAATGTATGCACAAAACGGCATGTCGCGTTGCAATCATGTTTTGTACGGTGTTTTCAGGGTTAATATAAGCCGCGTTTCCATTAGGGGAGGTTCCGATGGTAATTCAGGGAGATTAGCAAGATTTCAGCGAATGCTGTTTGACATCCTGTTGGTCAGATGTCATGTAAACAAAGGAAAACTTGGTGTCTCAGAGCAGCGAACGTGACTGATTGCAGGCTTGCTTATGTGTTGATTTATGAATTAAACTGGATAAATCCTAAACGTTTGTGGTTAGTATTCCTATTTATTGAGAGTTTCCAGCAGTATTAGCCCATTTATGTCTAATATGTTTCACAATATAAGATGTTATGAGTGACGTTAGGACATAATTGTGCACCACATAGCAAGTATCGTGGAAACGGCCAAAACAAGCTCTCCTACATCTCTGAGTTTGACAGACTAAGTTTTCCTCTAGCAGGCATATGAAAATACTCCACCATGGAAGTGTATTAGTCTCCTAGCATGCTAAATGAGTTTGCTAATCTGAAGATAACACGAGTCTCTCTTCAAACTAACCTCTAAGTTTAGAGAAAATATAGTTACATGGGCAAATGTGTTTGTAATGAACATTGTCAGTTGATTCATTGATACCTTAACTCCTAATATTTTTCCCTTCAGAGGGGGGAGAGGGGAAAAAATAGGAGTGAAGATATCAATGCGTCGTCATAGTGCTCCCAAGGTGTTACTACCACTACACCTTACATTGTAGTGCCATTTTCTATCGCCATACAAAAAAAAGTTTCATTTTCAGTAACTACACTTGGGTGGTGTAACAAGTCAGGTAAGCATATTTAAATGGGGAAATCAGGAAAGAGCATGTCCACTTCTAACTTCAGCCCTGTTTTTTACTCAATGCCATTCTACACTAACAAATTATCGCAGCGTGTCTGACTACCTGGCGGCATGCATAAAGGCCTGAGAGGTACATATAAACTCGTCTCAGAACAGAGAAGAACACAGTTCATTATAGAAACATGGTGGACTCTTCCTTTAAGTTATATGTTGTACTTGTTTTTCAGTTGGTAACACTCCCATGAAAACCTAATAATTTAGATGTTTGCCAATGAACGGCACTTACTTGTTTAATAATGTCCTTTTTTTTTTTCATTTTTTATATCTGGTGGTAACCTTATTGGTTTTTGTTTTGTGTTGTATTTCAAGTACATGATTACAGATTGTACAGTAGTACAGATTGTGAACTTAAGGCAGGCATCTGGTTACCAGTTTTTGTGTTTTTATTCTCTGGGATACAAAATAAACAAAAGAATGCCATTTGAAATGTCTTTTTTTTCAGCTTTTCTTAGTAACAAAGAGGTTTGCAGTTATCAATATGTATCGAATTGAATCGAACCGAACCAGACTGAATCGTACCGAATCGGTGACTATTTTTTATTAATCGTCCCTGAATTGGATCGTAGCCTGTAAATCGAGATCGAATCGGACCGTTTTGTGGGTAAAAGATTCACACCCCTAGTAGTTTCACACACACACGACAATTAAGTCTGGCTCAAACGCAGTGGTTTTGATGCGCAAGATGTCACGCAACTGAGAGTCACTTAGTCTTGTCCTCACACGGTTCTTGTTAAAGTTCAAAAGTGAGAATGTCTTCTCGCACAGGTACAATATGTCGAGCGAAATAAGCTCAGGATTTTCCTAGGCAAATGTCCGAATCTCCTGGAACCTGTCTTTATCCAGCTGGTGGTAAAAGTTTACAAGAGGGAGACTCCGACAGTCTGTGTCACACTGCAGTTCAAACAGCATTGCGATTCATGTCGATGTTTTGAAGTGTTCTTGTGAATGTTGTGATTACATATTATTATGACCGCCGCTAGCGAAGCTAGCGAAAGCGGTCATTATAGTGTTGCCGCGACTTTTTTCCCTTTTTTTTTTTTTCTTTTTTCTTTTTTTTCCCCGATTTTCCGTCAACGATTTCCGGGACACTGGAAGTACGGGGGACATGAATCTTTGTAGGCATGTAGCCCTAGAAGTTTTTGAGCGACTAGAAACTTTTGGTCCCCAAGGGCCACCCCCCCGCTTTGCCAGGGTCCGTCAAAGAAGGGGAGACCGGCAAAAGTTTTTGCTGAATAACTCAATGAACGTTTCACCCAATGACATGAAATTTTTGTGATATGTCGGTGTTACAGAGACGTATCGACTCACCCCATAAACACTCATTTGAAGTATAGCGCCACCTAGTGATATGGGTAAATGCAAAAATTGGGATTTTGAGTTGCCAATATCTTGGACCGAGAAGGTGGGAACTGCACAAAATACGTCATGCATGATCACCACAAAGACCTCTAACATCACAGCACATGCCATAAAATTTGGTCCATAGGGGGCGCTGTAATTGTAAAAAATGTCATTTTGACTATTATCTAGAGAATGCTAACGTTTACAACAACTTTTTTTTATCGTAAAATCTATTGACCCTCACGCATTGAAAGCACTGGTCGACGCCCACTTCCAACGAAAACAATTTCGTGAAATTTTAACATTGCGAAAACGAATTTGAACAAACTCGTCATAGGCCATTCATGTGAATCTCACCAAATTTGGTATATGTCATCTACAGACAATGCTGACAAAAAGTTATCAAAGGATTTATCTTGAGATAAACCGTTTCGAAGTTACACATCAATGAACATTTAACACGTAGCTTAAAATTCTTCAAAAGTCCATATCTTGGCTTTTAATTGCTCAAATTTGGTCAAAGTTGACATGCCATCTCTAAACAGCTTTCTTTTCATGTGTACTAAATTTTGTGACATTTCGTCATAGGGGGCAATGTTTATTGGCGAAGCTAGGTGTCGACTGTAAATTGTTAAGTAACTCGTCAACAATTTTGCCCAAGACAACGATTTTCTGTTAGTACGCTGGTGTTACAGAGGCGTATCGACCCAGCCCATAAACACTTACTTGAAGCATAGCGCCACCTAGTGATAAGGGTAAATGCAAAAATTGGGATTTTGAACTGCCAATATCTTGGACCGAGAAAGTGGGAACTGCACAAAATACGTCATGCACGATCAGCACAAAAACCTTCTATAGGGGGTCCATAGGGGGAGCTGTAATTGTACAAAATCTCATTTTGCCTATTCCTTGCCTTGACAAATCACTCCTACACACTACACAAACACACACAATGTCATTCATTCAAAACCCACATCCATGCCCACTTCCAGGAAATCATTTCCACAGAAATTCTCACCTTACGACACTGCTCTACCACACACTCATCATACCAACAGTTCCCACATTTCAATATACTGCGGCGGTCATACCATGTACCGCTATGCGGTACATCTAGTTTTACCCATTTTTACAGTGTATTAATTGGTCAAATAAACGCCCGTATTAAAGAGAGCTACATCACACGACATAATAGCAAGATGTATGATTTTTCTTTGTGAAATAAAACCGTGAATAATGCCTACCACAGGGCAAATTAGTTAAGTGTGCTGTGGTCAAAAAACAAGAATGCTGTTACAATGTCAATATACTTTGGGTTGGTACTGCCATAAGCCGCTGAATACAAGGAAGTGCAATAAACGAGTAAAAATAGGATTAGATAGGATTCGAGCCTTCTACTCCCCGAACTAAAGACCAACTCCATAGCCACTAGACCACAGCTGAATAGGCGCTCACATACCGATATCAGTACCTCTTGTGTGTGTCACAAACCAAACATTCCCGGTGTTACTGTGGTAAATGTTCTACTTACAGTAGTGCTGTCCAAACTCAGCGAAACTCAATCGGTTTGTGGAAATTACTATGCTGCTCTCTCAACAAGGAAAACGAGATGACGTGACTTTGCTTTTTAAACGTTTTGACAGCTGTATTGTCACTATTTCTGCACATCGATTTAATTTCACTCCAATTGAACCAGGATTACGAGATAATGGCACGTTTACAGTCAACTAAATACTACAAGTTTTGCCGTGGGTGGGTCAACCTTGGAAGTAAGATTTTTACTTCAGCGTAAACCTCTGTGTTCCTATGCTGCTCCTAGCGGCTGCAATGGTACTGACATTTCACGGACTGCGTGAATCACAGATTGCGTGAGTGAAATGAGCATTCTGAACGGGCAACAACTGTATAAGGATACAAGGATATTTATTTGTCACATGCATAGACATACTGAGTAGTAGGACATGCAGTGAAACTGTTGATTGTGAGTCTAGACTATGCATGGGGAGTGGGGAGTAAAGTGCGTAGAATGCAGTTGGGGGGATGACTACTATATGAAAGGCAGAGGTAGAAAGGGTGATGGGAGGGTGGGATAAAGTGCATAAAGTGCAAGTATGGTTGGGAGGGTGGACTGGCTGTGGTGGCAGATGACGGGCTGTGTGTGGGGTGGGGGTGGCACTGCATGTGCAGCTGACAGCGCTGAGGTGGGTTTGGACAAACACAAACATGTCTGGAGAGGGCTGGTGCATGTGTCATGCAGTGAGATTTGCACAGCTTAAAGTGTTTTAAAAATATCAAAACAAATGCATCTTTCGAAAAACCCTGGGGGGTATTCCATCAAAGTCGCTAAAGATAGTGGCACTTAACTGGTTCAGTAAGCATCAACTTCAACTTGAGGCTGATGCTGTTCTTTTAACACATTTTAGCCGCACCCCATCAAAGTTAACTGTAGCCCGCCATATTTAGCCTTGCCTTAAGCGCGCACACAAGGTATACAAAAAGCCAAGAGCATGCGATTGTCGAAAATGGGATCATATCGAAGAATGACACCCACGCAGTCCCACGCAGACCTTTCCACCAGCATTAATCAAACGCACCTAATGAAGCCCTACGAAGTGCACAAACAACTCCGACAAGAAAAGGGAATACTGCTGGCAACTAAAACGTATTGAGTTCATGCAATTATCAATGTTTAATGTATTAAACAGACATTCAGAGTTTCTTTGAAGATTGAGTTGTGATGAGGCTTTACTGTTTGACTGACAGTGCAGTGGATTCATGGCAGTCTATGCGGTAGACCCGCGTTCGGGATTCAGCTGATGCATAACTCATTCCAATGCAATGATATTACAATGTAGGTTGACTTTGGGACAACGTATTTGCCTAATTGTGGTGGAGTATGTGTCCATAATGTGAAAGAACATGGTAGGCTATAGGTCTAGGCATGTCATTTACATATAAATCCTTGTCATACCTTCAGTTCTGGCCTTCCAGCACAAAATGTGATCATAGGGTCATCACTTTTTTATCCACACTCATGTAAATAGCCCAAATAAATAGGATCTCATTCAAAATGTCTCAAACACATTTATTTAATCAGCGAAATTATACAGCGAGTCAAGGGGTGTGGGCACAAGGCTATTTGCTATTTGAAGTGAAAGTTTACATTTAACCTTTTTGTCACTAGATGGAGATGTCATCAGTAGGCAACCAGTAATGACATTTGTTAGGCCAGCTCAACTTCAGACAGTAAGTTACCCTAGTGTCAGAAATAGGAGGTGGGTGTTATTGTAATAGGCGTAATATCCCTTGCTTTAGAATACGTTTTGCTTGTGTGGACAGGCATTCGTGTAAGTTTTACCTGGAGGTGTTACAGGTTCTCTAGCAAGTTATCCATAGGACTATGGATAAATTAAGGCTAAATGGCCTGATATTTCAAGTGTAATGTGTGACTAGATATGTTATAAGCTAGGGTTGTTTGGAGAATTCTAATGAAAACTGCTGCTGCAACAGTACATTATTACACCCTTAAAGGGAAAAAAAACTCCAGATGCCTGAATGACATGTAGGAAGGTTAATCATTCTGCCAAGCCATCATCAAATATTAAATGCAGTGTCCATGTTTTAAAGCATTAAGATGAAAATGTGTTTTTCCTCTAAGTTTTTTAGGGATAGATATGAGTTCCTCACAACTAAGTAAGCGTATGATGCAAATTCATTTTTACCAACGTCAACTTTGTCTCTATACATAGATAATCAAGCGTGAAAAATTTGGAGGGAACTGGAACTGACTGTTGGACACCCTGTGATGGAACAGATCTTGCTAAAATTAATGAGGTTTACTGAAATTAGCCAGGCTTTGCAGTTTGCGACTTTGATGGAATATCCCTGAGCATGCTCGCTGAAAGCGATTTGGCTGTAAAAACACAGAGACAATCAAACTGAAAACCCAACTATTAACGAGAGACAAAAAAAGAAAGAAAAAGACAAGGAGGGAGAGAGAGGGGGAGAGAGAGAGAGAGACACAGAGAGAGAGAGAGAGAGAGAGAGAGAGAAAGAGAGAGAGAGAGAGAGAGAGAGAGAGAGAGAGATCACCTTGATTCCTCTGAGTGATGCAAAAGTCTCTTGACCAGGCCTCAGAGCAATGACGTCACCTTCAACCAGTAGACTGACAGGCAGATTGACCAGCTGTTCATCTCGATAGGTCCAGTGTAAAGACCAGGAAGGGGAGGAGGGGGTGTACAGATCAGGGTAGAGTGGAGGGCCCCATCTGAAAGGCTGCCCCCCACAGGCTTCTAGGTGATCTATGAGGGGATAAGAGGAGCTGGGTTGGTGCTCAGAGTTAACACACAGCAGTATGGAAAACAACATGAGCACACATCATCCGGTAGAATTATACAACGAAAAGAGATAAGTAGTCACAAAAAATGATACAATATCCAAGTCCTGTGCTTAAGATTCACACATTAACAACGGGTGTGAAAGGCAAATTTGGGGGTCAAAGCCCAAAAACATGGCAATTATTAACCAATTATTAACATGGCAATTATTAACCAAACACTTTTTTTCTGGCACCCACACTTATCTTGTATGAGTAATTTAGATACAATACTACACTGATGTCTATCAAAAACAGAATGGCAAAAAAATGGAGAAAAAAAAAACAAAAAAGACACACTAGTAAAGGAACAAAACATAACTAGACTGCATTCCCACACAAAATGCTAAAAGGCTGCTTGCATGTGCCAGGGTTTGTGATCATTGGACCAAATCTGTGCAAAAATTGACATTATACAGTTATTTGAACCTGACCAAGGATTTCAGTGATACCAAGTTTTTGAAATATGCACGTACAGTTAAAGTTACATTCATAAATGTACCTCCCAACGTTGACCACTTGACCAGACCTTCTTAGCACTGTTAGCACAATTAGCATACCTACTAACAAACATTAGCTAAGTCAGTGAATTGGCACTGTTAACATAATTAGCTTAAGCTAAGTTAGCTAAGTAAAACTATTACCAAAGTTTATTATTTAACATTTTAGCATAGTTAGCATTGTTGTGCCCTGATATCTCCTTTTATAACATGTTTTCCATTCAGTGAAAAATAGCTTTTCTCTACAGCTCTCACTCTATTAGCCTGAGTGTTCTACCATTGATTTCAATGGGACCTAACACCACAGAAAAACGACAACAATGAATGAACAACAAGGGGTAAGGTAATAATTTGCACAATTGGTGTTTAAATCGGGCTGAATGTTCTATAGTTGGAATTGTGTCTCTATCTCGACAACCCTAGGACTACTAGCGGAAACAAAAAATGGGTGAACAAAAGAAAGAGAAGAACAATAATAATTAGACTCCATTCCTGCAGAAAAGGCCAAAGGTGTGGTTGCTAGGGGTGGCACGGTTCACAAAAGTCGCGGTTCGGTACATATTGCGGTTTGATGTCTGCGGTTCGGTACGTATTGCGTTTTTTTTTTTGTATTTAATCTTAAGTACTATATATTTGGGCATATACTATTTACCTTAAATAACCATAGTTTTTAGGCATTTAAGAGAGGTTAAAATTATAGTTAGAATGAAATAATCATGCACAAACTGAGTTTGAGTTGACATAAGCGTATTTTATGAACAATCTCTGATAAAAAGCCAGGTAGTATTTTGAAACAGCAAGAGGGAAGACATGGATGATTTCAACAGCTTTTTTATTTACTACAGTATTTATACAAAGTGTCAGGAGCGTTTGCTGCCATCTTGTGGCATCTAGAGGAACCAGGTGTCTGTTGTCACACACAGGGCTCTATTTTCACGATCATATGCGCATTGTCTAAAGTCTGTCGCGCAAGTTGCTTTGGGGGCGTTGCCGAGACAATATGCTATTTTGACGACGGGAAAAGTGAACATTGCGCCTGGCGCATGGTTCAAAAGGGTTGGTCCTAAGTTACCTAATTAATCATAGGTGTGTTCAGGGCGTAACATGCAATAAACCAATCAGAGTTTATACTCTCATTCCCTTTAAAAGGCAGCCGCGCTTTGTCCATGGCTTGTTGCTATTACGATGGCGTGTTTCCCATCAGGAGCGTTTTACTTTGAAGACCGATCTGCTTGTGCATGAGCAGTTAATCTTCCGGGATGGATATTTAAGTCTGTTTTTTACACTTACTGTTTCCCTTTGGTTATGAACAATGTGTGTTTCCTTTGGTTATGAACAATGTGTGTATGTTTATTAAAAACTGATTGCTCAATGAATGTGCATTAGTGCAAAATATGTATCAGTGTTTATGTCGTTGCACTTAGTAAATAATTAGATTCGTAGTCGTATGCAATTGGACATCTTTTTGGAGCTTGAAGATGTTTTAAGCCCTGTCGTTGGCATGATGTATGTGTTAATAACCATGCCTTTAGTGGATAGCTATCGTCCCCTAACGACTCATCAAGAGGGGGATCCCTCTCGATCTCCCAAAGCGTTGTGCGCCCATAAAATAGCTTTTCAGCAATGCGCAACTGACGACAGACCAGGGTTTTGTTGGTCACTGGCGGATTTAATTTTTGCGTCCCTATAATAGCATCTGGCACGCTTTGCGCCAGACCACACCTCTTCTTTTCGCTCACACACCCGTGATGGCGCAGTGTCATCTGCTATCTATAGACAACGTGATTTTTTGCCTGAAAAAATGAACGGTGCGCTGGCACAGAATAGTAATGACACCATGCGCACGTCGCGAATGCACTGTGCGCCGCGGCATGATAGGGCCCACAGAGTTTTCATAATTGGAAGAAAGAAAAATGAGTTCTTAAAGCTTACTTTTGAACAGATGTGTGCGTTAAAACTTAAACTTTTATGTGGCGACCAACCAACCACCTATATACAAAAACAGAATCAGAAACTCTTCTAATTCCTGACAGTGAGGATGTATTTTTTATATTTTTTTTTAAATTAAAGTGCACTGTTTTAAAACGTATGGCTGGATTTGTTATCTAATCTGCACTGCCACTGTATTCTTATAACGATTTATAACAAAATACACACACAGCCAATATAAAATATTGCAATAAAACCAATCACTGCACTGTTTAAAACAAACATCCCCTGTTCACTTAATTTTCATATTCTTCTGCAAGAAAATCAGTTTGACAAAGTTTTCTGGCAAGAGGCGAGACCTACTTGCAGTTAGAAAATAGAAAGTCTATTTTTCTGCGCGTGTTCTGTGCGTATTTAGCCAAAATCCCATTGAAAGCTATAGGCACAGCTATACAATTCATGTCAACTGTGCTATCAATGCATGTATTGACACAGGGAATACCTCAAAAACCTCGCGACTGTCTGCAAAATATTACCATTCGCTTACAACTGCATGAAACAACAGCAGTTGTCACGCTGTCCAGTCAAACATGTTGTAGGTATAATTGTTTAGCTTTTATGGTCTTAATAAGAAGAAGCAAGATTTTGCTGAAGATTTCTTCTTCGGTGTATTCTCAATACAAGAAAAGCATCAATCGCTAGTCTGCTGTCGGCCACTCGAGCAATAAAAAATAGCCATCTCGTTCTTGTCATTCAGTGTTTCCTACTTGGTTTGATAAATCTAGTCAGTAAGGCACTAGGCAAAACTGAGGTCCATAAGTCACTACATTTAATAATTTATTTACCCGATGTAGGCAAAGTGACTGTTGGCAAAGAGGTAGAGTTTATCATAACTTTATGGAAGGGGTTAAAACGCGTTCGCTTTTCTTGTACCGGGAGTGAATAAAGGCTTTGACAATTATCAGCCTACATGAGTTCTAAATCAATTTTTTGCTGGCGTCATCGTATGTAATGGGGAAACCAAAATGTTCCCACACACCTGATTTGAATGATGCGGGGTCATCCTCAATGTACGACATGCCTTCTCCACTGTCACTTGCCATATTTTCACTTGTCATCCACACTCCGCTGTCACTTCAATTCTTTCGTGCGAAAGAGAACCACGTGGTTTCATACGGGCATTCGGCTTTTTTTTTCTTTTTTTTTTTGGCGAACCGCGGTCTACACGCGTATTGCACCGCAACAGGCATATTGTTCGGTTCGGTTTTTTTCCCAGGACCGTGCCACCCCTAGTGGTTGCACATAAAACTAAAATACCAACATTGTCGGTTGTAATGCTAATAATGTTAATTAGCTAAGTTAATGATGCCAGCTAGCTAACTGTGCAAACAGTGTTACTGCACTAACTTATGCAATGTTAACTATACTAACAATGCTAATGAATTAACTGTGGTAACACTGTTATTTAGCTAACTTAGCTGACATTTGCTAGCCATTATGTAAACTATGCTAAGTAAACAAAGCTAACTATGATGAAGAAGCTAAAGAAGCTATGTTAAAAGTTGCCAACTACGCTAACAATGCTGTGAGAGTAAGCCAATCAGCACTGATAGCAAATTTAGATAATTAACTAACTTGGACTGACCCAAGGATTCCAGCAATACCACGTTTTGGAGAGGTTGAGGTTCCGACATGACACTTTAAGAATAATTGGACTGTCCTGATTCAGTGTGCCAAATCTACAACCCACACAAACACAAAACACACCCCCACTCACTGTGGAGGTGGAGGATGTCAGACGAGTGCTCCGTGCCGTCAACCCCAGGAAGGCCACAGGACCGGATGGAGTACCGGGCAAAGTACTCAAGGCATGCGCTGATCAGCTAGCTCCAGTTTTCACCGACATTTTCAACCTGTCACTGGAGCAAGCCAACATCCCAGCCTGCCTAAAGTCGGCCACCATCATCCCAGTCCCCAAAAAGTCACCCACAACCAACTTGAATGACTTCCGCCCAGTAGCACTCACCCCAGTCATCACAAAGTGCTTTGAAAAACTGGTACTGAGACACATCAAAGCCTGTCTCCCCCCCACCCTCGACCCACATCAGTTTGCATACCGGCCAAACAGATCCACCGAAGACGCAATAACCACTGCCCTCCACTCTGCACTGAGCCACCTCGAGAAAAAGGGGAGCTATGTCAGGATGCCCTTCATTGACTATAGCTCAGCCTTTAACACAATAATACCAGACATCCTCATCCCCAAGTTGGCCAACCTGGGGCTCCCACCCTCCACCTGCTCATGGATCAAAGACTTCTTGATCAACCGACCCCAGCACGTGAAGCTGGGCCCCCACCTCTCATCCGCCCGCACGCTCAGCACCGGCTCGCCCCAAGGCTGCGTCCTCAGCCCTCTTCTCTACTCACTATACACACACGACTGCAGACCCACCCACCCTGAGAACATCATTGTGAAATTTGCAGATGACACAACGGTGGTGGGGATGATCACAGAGGGGAATGAGGCGGCCTACAGAGATGAGGTCCTTAGACTCAGCGAGTGGTGTGCAGTCAACAACCTGGCACTGAACATCGCTAAGACTAAGGAACTCATCCTGGACTTCAGACGGAACAAGGTCGCCCCTGCCCCCCTGTACATCAACGGCGAGAGTGTGGACAGAGTGGAGACCTTCAAATTCCTAGGGGTCCATATCTCTGCCGACCTGTCCTGGTCAGCTAACACCACTGCACTGGTCAAAAAGGCACAGAAGCGACTTCACTTCCTGAGAGTGCTCAGGAAGGAGCAACTCAACACCAACCTGCTGGTGACCTTTTACCGAACAGCGATCGAGAGCCTGCTGACTTACGCTGTGTCAGTGTGGCACTCAAACTGCACAGAAGCTGACAGGAAAAGACTGCAGAGGGTAACCAACACTGCGCAAAAGATCATCGGTTGCCCCCTACCCCCCCTGACCACCATTTACAACTCCCGGTGCCTTGGCAGAGCCAGAAGCATCATCAAGGACTACACACATCCTGGCTACCACCTCTTCAACCTGCTGCCCTCTGGCAGACGCTACAGGGCCATACCAGCCAAAACAAACAGACTTAGAGACAGCTTCTTCCCAAGGGCAGTCACCATACTCAACTCCAACCTACACTGAGGAACTGACTTGCTTGAATATAACACTGTAACACTGCACTACGTTCTAAGACAGCCAACCTGACAGGCACAACTCTGCGTACTGTAATTATCATTTATTTATTTATATTATCACTGTAATCATTTGCACCATTATGTTACTGCTATCTGCACTCTATCTGTTTTTACTGTTATCTGTTAATTATCAATTGCACTATAATATCAAGACAGTCCATCTGTTTCTTTTAGCTGCCTACTGCACATATTGGAATAGGTGGGTGAAAATGCCTTGATACCTCCATCTATTTATGCTGTCAGTCACACCAGTCACTTTATTGCCATACCTGCTGCTGATATGTGCCTGTTTATCTCCAGGCTTTGCACAAGTCTATGCACAGTCTATGCAACTTTTTACAGACAGTAGATCATATTAGTTATTGTACAGTCTATGTTAATTCTTGTACTTAATTCTTGTACTTAGTAGTTTTTATAGTAGTTTTTATTGTACATATCTCTCCTTGTTATTTATGTGTGCACATTATGGGGAAGACATTTGAAAAATGACAGTCCACCTGTAACTGCCACAGAATTCTCTCTCTGTCTCTCACTGTCTGTCTGTCTGTCCCTCTCTCTCGTGCATTGGTGCGCACTTTCTTACTCTCTTTCTCTCTCACTCTGGGTGGAATGTCTAACATGGTTAACAGGAAAGATTTGAGGGCACAGAGCCTTTCCTTTTTTTACATGGTTTTCAACTTAATTCAGTGAAAAATTGATTTTTGCACCAAAACATGCTCCTTAAGGCCTGGATATACTCGCCGCGCGCAGTAGTGCGTGCGCAAAAGTGACGTCAAAATGATGTCAGTGCACATCTGCTGTGTCTGCACCTCCGATTTTTTGTAACTTGCGCGCAGCAGCCCCATTGAAAACAATAGGCAATGGCTAGTCTGGTTTCAGCTAATTTTAACCTAGTAACTACCAGCCTAAACATGTATTTTCCATTGCTACAAATCAGCTAATATTACTGGAAACTCACAAGAAATACAAAAACTGACTAAAAACTTTTAGGATTTTGTTCAGTTTTATCCTGTGACGTCACTTTTGCGCACACACTTCTGCGTGCGGCGAGTATATCTCTAGCTTTATGGGGCGCCACCCAAACTGAGCAGAGTAGCATTTTGAATTTGATTGTCACAACATGTCTTAAAGAAGTTGGGACAGGGTCAACATGAAATACTTGGCAGGGTATTTTGTGAAGCTGGAACTGACAACTCTGACATACAATATAAAACCTTACAATCACACAGACATTAGCGCCATTGCTCCCAGTGACTGAGCCCTTACCGCTGAGCCGTGTGACGATGGCCTTGAGCCGCCGCACCATCTCGCTCTTCCTCAGGCGCTGCTGCCGGCTGATCAGGAGCAGGTTGAGCAGCAGCAGCAGGAAGAGGGCCCCAGCATTCACCAGCTCGATCCCACCACTGAAAACACACATGAGGGACAAACAGCACTCTCACTTACAGTGCTACACCTGGCAAAGCATCCTAGATAAACATCACACAAAATGTGTGTTGACAGACAATGACTGTGACTGACTGACTGACTGTGACTGACGATTTATTTATGTCATTCAGAACATGTTGACACACAGAGAAATACATTTGTTATTGATGTCTAGCTATGACTGGAACAACAGTATTAATATATGTAGACTTAAAAACTCGATCTGTAACAGCTTGATACATTTTTAAAATAGCACATTTGCTACTTCTCTATCTTACTCCCCTTATTTTGAAGTATCTCTTTTCACAAACTGTCCTGCCACCATGTTTTCCATTTGTGCACCTCTGCAGCTTGTGGATTTACAACACTATACAAGCAAAGCATCCTCAAAGTGAAAGTGAAAATGTGCTGAAATGACCCAACCTCGCGTGTGGCTGGCTGCCATGGCAACAGACGAGCCCAAACACCACCACCAGAGTGAGTGCAGCTCCAGGCCAGTGGAAGCAGGAGTGGCGATTACTGTGATGGAGAAAGCTCTGCCTCCAGAGGTCCTGTCATTGTGAGAAGTGAAAAGTGTGAGCAGAGTTTCTGAGATGCTGAAAGGTTCTGTCCATGCCCAAAAAAGTACACATGCAGTGGATTTCTTTGTAAAAGATAACACACAGCTACTTGCCATTAATATTAGCTATTGTATATTGCACACTTTGTTTAAAAATATACTCTTCAATTTGCCAGCCTTGTATATTCTTTCCCTGATCAGACATTTGCAATTTTAGCAATTTCCAGCAAATTCTGCACCATCTCTTTCAAAAAGACTGTTCTCATGTATAAAATTGCTTCTATACTCAGCAGGGCTGTTTGTCTGCACTTACATATATTACATGACAACAAATTTGTCAAATTCACTGTGACCATTTTATTTTCAGTACCCTCTAAAACCATAATTTAATGTTTATTGTAATAAATTGTTAATGTTAATGTAATATTTTGTTTCCTAAAAAAGTAATATTAATTCCTAAATAACACTAATCAAGTGAATAATTAGGTGAATCTCTTCACCTAGTCTTGGTCAACGGTCTTAGTCAATTGGAGGTCTTCCAGCTGATGGTTAAAATGTGAAATATACAGTAATGTACAAAGGTTTTAGGCAGGTGTGAAAAAATGCTGTCAACTAGGAATGCCTTCAAAAATGGAAGTTAATCATTTATGTTCATCAATTGACAAAATGCAGTAACTGAACAAAAGAGAAACCTAAATCAAATCAGTATTTGGTGTGACCACCCTTTGCCTTCGACAGAGCATCAATTCTTCTAGGTATACTTATTATTACATTATTATTATTATTATTACTACATTAGACTTAGCTGACGCTCTTATCCAGAGCGACTTACAGATATTTACAGGGTTTCAGTTACAGCCCCTGGAGCAGTGTGGGGTTAGATGCCTTGCTCAAGGGCATTTCAACCATGGGTAGGGCAGGATTTGAACCAGCAACCTTCCGATTGCAAGACCAACTCCCTAACCACTAGGCCACAGCTGCACACTTGCATACAGTTTTTGAAGGAACTTGGCTGGTAGCTTGCGCCAAACATCTTGAAGACCTAACCACAGATCCTCTGTGGATGTAGGCTTCCTGACATATACAACCAATTTGGTGTAATTGGTTGATCATACACATGACTATAATCATGCAAAATCCCTACTTTTGTGTACCCCTTTGTGTGAATTCATGCTGGCTTGAAGGCACCTGCCTAAATCTTTGCACAGTACTGTATCTTTTTAGCCATCCACATGTTTACTGTTAAAACACCCATGATGCTGAAAGGACTTGATGAGCATAAGTTGTTTTTCACGTTTTTGGCAGGTGCACACAAAGTGTACACACAAAGGGGTACACACAAAGTCAGGGATTTTGCAAGATTACAGTCAGGTGTATGATCAACCAATTACACCAAATTGGTTGTATATGTCAGGAAGCCTACATCCACAGAGGATCTGTAGTTAGTTCTTCAAGATGTTTGGCGCAAGCTACCAGCCAAGTTCCTTCAAAAACTGTATGCAAGTATACGTAGAAGGATTAATGCTCTGTTGAAGACAAAGGGTGGTCACACCGATTATTGATTTGATTTAGGCTCCTCTTTTGTTCATTCCCTGCATTTTGTTGACTGATGAACATAAATGATTAACACTTCCATTTTGAAGGCATTTCTATTCTATATTGGTTGAGTTGGCATGAAATGACCCAATAACTATTTGACTTTCTAATGGGTGCTCTGACAATATGCATTACAGACACATTTTAGCAGACACATGTCCTTTAACGGACACGTGTCCTTCAACTCGTCAACAATTTCACAAAGTGTGCAGCAGTATAAGGTGAGCTGAATGAGTTGGCCGTGCAGTATTTAGCAGTGGAGGTGTAAGGCACCTGTAGAGTCTGTCTCCTTCTGCTGGAGCTCTGGTGCTGCTCCAGGAGACTGGACAACTGGTTATGCAAAGTCCACAGAGCTTGAGTGGTGGACAGCCCGAGAGGTGTCACCTGCTCCTCCTACAGGAGATAATAAATTCAGATGTGTTCCTGCTTAGAAAATACTCTATGAATTGACATATTAAAGTAAAAATACAACACTTTACAACTGAATGAACTATGACAGTGTTTAAAATATGTTTTTCTTTCACACGCTATCACACACCACAAGCCCTTTCTTACTAAGCTTACTAAGAGTTGAGCTGATGACCAACATTATCTACGAGTTTTGCATGTATCATTTACAGGCTACAAATGCGCCACAACTTACAATGTTACCACAAAACTCACAACATATCATTCTCAGATACAACACACAATCATTCAGATTCACACCTCTTAGGGATTTTTTTAACCAACAAAAATCTGTATGACTGAACTAATACGTGAGCACACGAACAGAGACTTAAAAGTAAGAGAGGGGTAAATCAGTGAGAGCTGGGCACAAAGGCAGAGAAACAGACAGATGGGTGAAAAAGAACTACCACCATCTTACCACCTGTCTGAGGATGCTTTACAAACACACATTGCAAAAATTTTGACAAAGGCAGAACTGTGAAAAAGAGGATATGTTTATAAACTGAGCATATGGACAATGTCTCTATGCATACAATGGTGGGAAATGTTAAACACTTCTTGCCAGATCATAACCTCAGCTAAATAGCAAATAACACCAACAGACATATTTAAAATGATCGTTTATAAATTTAACAGGCAGAAAAAAAAGCTGGCAAGAACTTCATTCGGCGAGACAGAAGTGGGTAGTTAGAGAGAATGAAAAGAACAGAATTAGCTAGAAGAGCCAGATAACATGTCCAGTAAGTTTACAGTGTGAGGATTTCAATTAAAATCAATTTGAGCATAGTGGTACATGGTGCGAGCACTGCAAGGTACAGTCATTCCTGATCAAGGAAAGTTAAAATGTACAGTAAAGCACAGGCTATTCCCTGATTGGTTTTAAATGTACTGTTTCACATCTACATGGGGTTTACTGAGGTTAAAGCAACACTTTGTAGATTCAACCGTTGAAATAATGTTTCTGGTCATTTCTGTGGTTCATCAACTCATAACAGGTCGAACAGCACATCTGAATTCGCTTTGCGTCCCTCCATGGGCTATAACCGAACTATGCAAGTCTAGAAAACCGGGTCACTCTGATCTCTAGTTCGAATTAGACATTAGAAAGACATATCCGGCTGACCGAAGAGGAAAAGTGCTTTAGTGTTGCTTTAAAATGCCAAAATTTGTCTTAATTTTGAAATAACACTACTATAGAATTAATCATTGTATCTGAACAAAAACAAACATTAAAAAGCCAAATACTGAGGAGTCTTGCATATGGCAAGAACAGAAAGAGACAGGCAGCCAGCCATTGTTTCCTGATTATTGCACCTTGTATTCTCTGTGTTAAATTGCTTACCCATCAAGCTGAAATTGTATTTTAACTCTGAGTTTTGGCTTGAGGTGTCTGTAAATCCTAATGAGCAGTAGTGGTTACTCTCTTGGTGCACATCACTGTAAAGTCATGGGGTAGATCTCCATGTGAAACGTTTGCCCAATCTGAAGTTCACCACTTTAACAAAAACTATTAAAATTACTGTCACCTGTTTTTTAGTTTTTACTTCTTCTTGTGTAAGTTATTTTAATGCATGTCTACTCACTGGAATCAATTTGTCATACAGTACATTTATCATGGCAATCACCAAAAACAACCCTGGTAATAAGAACTGACATCAGCCAAAGCAAGATGGGCTTCACTTGTCTTAGGAGTTAGTCCTAAAAGTTAGTCAGCCAATGTGCAAATAGGTTTTAAAAGGAAACATTGCAGTAAAGGATTTCCATGCATCTTTGGAGTTCTGTTGAAAGGTTCAAATGCTTTGTGAATGCAAAATGACATATACAACTACAAAGTAAAAAATTGTACCATGACCCAAAAAATGAAAGGGATTTAAATCACACACTCAAGCTATTCAGATTTCCACCTAGTATTTCCACGTAACACCAACTTTGAGATGAGCAGCTTCTGACACGTCAAATCCATATTACGATCAAAAACAAATACTTTACAAATTACTTCTCAATCTCTAAAATTCCTATTGTCCATGCTTAGTTAGGGGCTTGTGGTCCTGTTTGGTCAGACCTGTTTTATTATTATTACAAAAAAAGGAAGAAAAAAAAACACACACATACAGGAGAAACTAGTTTGAAGCATAAACAAATAATAATAGCTGAAATGACTGCAAGACCACTGAATAACAACCTCGGTTTGACTCAGTAAATGTTGTCTGTTATGACACCAAAAGAACATTTCATGAGCAGGGTGCAAGATGTGAAACAACTGTAAACTTTGAATTTGCGATACGAGGAGTCTATTGTAGCGGCTCTTATTTAACATAACATAAGGCATCATCTTGAAGGCATTAAATGTAAAATTTTTTAGAAACACACCAAATCCCTACCCTCACTTGTGAAGCCTTGTAGCAGCTACTTACCTGTTTCTTATCCTTTAGCTCCATGACAACAGCTCAGTCCCAGCATGCTCTGTCAGAGGATGGTACGCTGGTTATCAGGGATGACAGTGATCCTTACCCTGATTTTGCCGGTCCCAAGATGAGGCTCTGCCTTCTTGTCTAACAATCCTGTGGGATAGCAGAAACCTGTGGTCATTTAACATATAAAGCCCCACCTTGGAGAAAATAAAGGATTTTCACACATTACTACAAATTTAATTGAAGGTACTTTTATCCCAAGTATAGCTTTATTTTGCATTTAATTGTCTTAAGGGTAAAACAGAAAGCATGTCTCCTACATACTTCATATTTGCTGTATTTGCCTGTTAACAACGAAATTAATAGAGATACACAATACTTTTGGTGGCAACAAACTTGCTTTGCATGGCTAGCTGAGGTGGAAAACCCCAACAGCAGGCACACAGAACACTAGTTTAACAATAACTGAAAAAATAACAACGAGTTGACCCATCACACTCGACATCACCCATGCGACACCCACAAGAACCATCTTCAGTGGAGAGCGTGATTTTTATTAACCCAAGTATCATTTTGAAATTTTAGTATGACTGTTGATCAACAAACAAGCTACCCTCACAATATATGGCTAACAATACAAGTTGTGCTTTATGAATGTCACACCCATATGTGATACATTTACCCTGTCAAATGAATAAGCGAGACCACTTGACTTTTACCATATCACCCTGCGCTTCTAATCTGCAAGCTCCCTCCTTGTTGGTGTCACTTTAAACTGTACAATCTGGACGGGACAGTGGGTAAATTGGGATTTAGTACTGTGGTATGGCGTTACGTATTTTAAGATGTCGAAGTTAACGTCGAATCAACCCTTTCGCTGTGGCTATCCTGATGTAAACGCTAGCTAGCTACACCGTGGTTAGCATGAACTCATGACGATACCAATAACAAAAAAGGACAACCTCGAAGCAAATAATGATGTACACTAAAGTGCATTGCTGAATAAACAAGTACTTTTACAGATTGCCTCGATAGGACTAAAGCTTCATGACTTGCAAATTTCATACAAGTCTTGAAACATCGGAGTGGCTGTTATGCTGAGGTCGCTAGTATCAGCAAGCAGGCTACGCATACAACGCTTGTCAGTATCAGTGTATCAAACGGATACTACGACATTCACTGAAAATATATGTATTACCGGATTAAGAATCGCACCTTGTTTTATGCATAGACCTTTTCGGGTTTTCACTGTGTATTTACTACCGGTAATGCGACCATCTCTGAGTCAAGTCGTCCCGTCAATTCGCTTACGAATGCCAGCCATATTCCAGTAGGAAGTGGCGACAGTGCACGTAAAAACTCATTGGGTGGCGCCGAGCAGAGGGTTGGCTCTCCTATACCGAACACTCCCCATTCCCACCCATATTCCACCCCATCACGGAGTGAACTCCTTGAAGTCTGCTGTTTTTCTTCCTTATCTTCCTCCCTTTCTGCCAGTTGGTAGATACTGCATTACCGCCACTCAGATGCCTGATACAATTTTATTGAAATGATCACATTTTCACAATACTAAACCATATTTGCCTACTAAAACATAATTTATAAATGTTGTAGACAGTTTTTTGTAAATTTCTAAAAACCTGTCTTCTTGTTCTCTTATATACAGTCTATGCTAAAAACATATTCATCTAAAACATATTTTTGAATTGATGTAACCACAAAGTGAGAATCATTAAACATAAAAAGCATAGATGTATTAAGTTGACCATTATCAAAATGAACAGACAATGAGCAGAAACTCTCCGAGAAGCAAAGAACAATGGTCTGTTCCGAAGTCCATACTTCCATGGGTACACTTAACCACAGTGCACTGTCTGCACTTACTAAGTACACAGATTTCAGCAGGTAAGTGTTGTTCCATATTCCATACTCCGTGATGCACTTACCGGAATTTCCGATGGTGACTGCCGCCGCGTCATTACCCGCCAACTTTGAACGGAGAACGAGACATATTTAAGTCATTGCAAAATGAATACACTACTGCAAGCTTCCTGGAAAATGCGCCAACGTCGTCAGCAACGTAATCTCCTCGTTTCTTCTTCAGTTTGGTCTGTTTGGATTCGTCACTTCCGCAACTACGTAGGTAAGATGGCGCCCGTTCATTGCGGAAAGTGTACATTGTTCATTGTACATTTTTCCACACTCCGTACATTGCTCCACACAACCGTTTTGACCGTTATGAGGGCAGCATCCGGGTCCTTTCAGTACACTTATTTTCGCCACAATCGTAATCAGAACGTTCTACGTACCCGAACTATGTACAGTAAGTGCAGGAAGTATGGACTTCGGAACAGACCACAAGTCTGCCCCATGGGCAGTAGGGATGGGAGCAAAAACTGCCGCGGCAGCCTGCCACTGTCTCATGCCAGCTTGCCACCGTCTCATGCCAGCCTGCCACTGTCACATGCCAGCTTGCAACTGTCTCATGCCAATTGCCACTGTCTTATGCCAATGTCTCATGCTAGCTTGCCACTGTCTCATGACACCCTACCAATGTCTCATGACAGCCTTCCAGTGTCTCGCAGTTGCCTGCCATTGTACTCATTGCCTGCCTGATACTGTAGCATTCAATCGCTTTACCGCTGTACCGCTGTACCGTGAAACTCAATTGCTGTTCCATTTAGTTCCGTACAACTGCAAGCACGACCCTAATGGTTGTGAAATGTTAATGTCAGTTATTTATGTTTTTAAGAATTGCTTTTGTCAGTGACTTTCGTAGTCTGTCTGCCTTTTTTACGACAGCGCACCAGGGCCATGTAGCCTCTAATTCTCCCCGCTTTTAATTCCAGGAAAAAGTCGCAAATGCTCGAGAAAAAACTCACATATTTCTGACATATATGCAAACATTTATCAAATGCATTTAAAAATGTTCAGTCATGGTACTTTTTATATGGACTTGGGCTAAGCTTGCAGGAGGTGGAATATGGTATGGAATATGCTGCTGCACTCGTTTTCTTTTGGGCTACTTTGGACTTTGCCTGATAACCAACACAGATGCCATAGATACTGTCACAAATATCCGAGTTTATTTATCGCAAATTTGTGGGTATTTTTTTGACACTTTACATTGTCACAATTATACGTTTTTATCGAGCATTGCAATGTTCCCTCTGTTAACGAGTGCGGATAGAGAAAGGCAAGGGTTATTTTAAGTGTCAACGAAAGATAAAGATGTCTGGATAGATAGATAGATAGATAGATAGATAGATAGATAGATAGATAGATAGATAGATAGATAGATAGATAGATAGATAGATAGATAGATAGATAGATAGATAGATAGATAGATAGATAGATAGATAGATAGATAGATAGAACTGTTAAGAGGTGCCATTCTTATCCCCTCATTATGTTTACAAGTGTGTTATAATAAAATATGTAGATATTACAGAGTACTATGGGAGAGTAAGTGTCCAAGGTGATCAAAAGTGAAAAGTGAAAACTCCACTGCAAAAAAAAATGTGTCTGGCAGAGTACAAAACAGGTACGAAGACAATACAACAGTGTAACAAACTGTGTCTAATAGACAAGTACAAAACAGTACAACAGTGTAACACAAATAGGAATAAAGTGTGCAAGACATACACTATACTTAAAAAAAAGTTTTGTGGCTATGGGGCCAGCAAAGTACAGTGGGGCTAATATAGGTAGTAGAGAGCAGGATGACAATCAAGTCAATCTAGGTGGTAGCTGCATTGACGTGGTCAAGGCAGAGAAAGAAAGACTCCCGTCCAAAAATCCATCCCCTCTACTTGTGTAGTATTGTCAAGCTGGATGGCCCTAGTGACAAAGGACCTCCTGTCTCTTGTTGAGCATGCCCATGATAGGAGTCTGCTAGTATGGTTCACTGTAATCAATTTAAAAAGTCCATATTGTCAGTTGTAGCGATATGGTTCTTGAGGTGGCTATCATTAGCCAAATGAAATAATACACAGATGCTATTTGTGTTAACAAACAGCCTACACTGAGGGTGTGCAAGGATGTGCCATTTAGGGTGACCAGACGGGTCAACTTGACAGGAAGAAGTTGCAATATGTCACACATCAGAATCAGTTTTATGGGCCAAGTACACTTACGTATACAAGGAATTTGACTGACAAATGTTAGCTGGGGGGGGGGGGGGGGGTTATGAGGGGGAACACAAAAAAAGAGGATGTGCCTTGGGATTAAGTTTTAAAAGTAAACTAGATGTACCGCATAGCGGTACATGGTATGACCGCCGCAGTATACTGAAATGTGGGAACAGTTGGTATGATGAGTGTGTGGTAGAGCAGTGTTGTGAGGTGAGAATTTCTGTGGAAATGATTTCCTGGAAGTGGGCATGGATGTGGGTTTTGAATGAATGACATTGTGTGTGTTTGTGTAGTGTGTAGGAGTGATATGTCAAGGCAAGGAATAGGCAAAATGAGATTTTGTACAATTATAGCTCCCCCTATGGACCCCCTATAGAAGGTTTTGTGCTGATCGTGCATGACTTATTTTGTGCAGTTCCCACCTTCTCGGTCCAAGATATTGGCAACTCAAAATCCCAATTTTTGCATTTACCCTTATCACTAGGTGGCGCTATGCTTCAAGTGAGAGTTTATGGGCTGGGTCAATATGGCTCTGTAACACCTACATACTAACACAAAATCGTTGTCAAAACAGTCAAAAACTGTTTTTCAACACCTAGCTTCGGCGATAAACATCGCCCCCTATGACGAAATGTCACAAAATGTTGTACTCATGAAAAGAAAGCTGTTTAGAGATGGCATGTCAACTTTGACCAAATTTGAGCAATTAAAAGCCAAGATACGCCGATTTGAAGAATTTTAAGCTACGTGTTAAATGTTCATTGACGTGTAACTTCGGAACGGTTTATCTCAAGATAAATCTTTTGATAACTTTTTGTCAGCATTGTCTGTAGATGAGATATACCAAATTTGGTGAGATTCACATGAATGGCCTATGATGAGTTCGTTCAGATTCGTTTTCGCAATATTCAAATTTCACGGAAATTGTTCTTGTTGGAAGTGGGCGTCGACCAGTGTTTTCAATGCGTGAGGGTCAATAGATTTCACGATAAAAAAAAAAAATGTTGTAAACGTAAGCATTCTCTAGATAATAGGTAAAATTACATTTTCTACAATTACAGCGCCCCCTATGGACCAAATTTTATGTCACGTTCTGTGGTGTTAGAGGTCTTTGTGTTGATCGTGCATGACGTATTTTGTGAGTAGACACTTGGCTCTTTTTCCTAGTTGTGGTGTGGAGGGTTGTTGCCAAAATAATTGTTCCTTTTGGGCCTTTTTCATACCCACATTTTAGAATAGAATGTGTTTTTATTCTTCATTCTCACATTCACACAGAAGTAGCCAACATGACTTCACCACTATAAGGTCTGACCCCCTCACCCCACACACTGCCACTAACAGCGTCATTACCATAACAAAATGAGTGATTAGTGTATTCGGGAAAAGCGGTCGGGCCAAATGGCCCCTATGTGGGTCTTCTAGGTAGACAGAAAAATGCTGGGACTTCTAGTGTTAAGCCCGCCTTCTGAGAAATGGGTTTACAACACAGCTTGGCCAGACCAATGCTTGCAGACAGCATTTACAAGTCGCAATAGCCAGGCTAAAACTATGCATAAGTACAAGTAAGAATCACCAACCCCCCTCCCTCCATCCTCCACTGAAACGTAATGGCCTAAATGACTACAATTTCTCCCCCTTTCTGATCTGAGAAGCTAACAGCTAAGGAGATTAGTGTCCTTTGCACTCTATACAGTATCATTTTACCTTCTTTCAGTTAATGTCTAACTTTTAACGGGGAAGAACCAATTGGTGTCCACTATTAACTTACGCCATTAGTTTAAATAACTTTGACGGGGAAGCACCGCTGATTTCCACTATCATCGTACACCATAAATTAGGGGTGTGAATCTTTTACCCACAAAACGGTCCGATTCGATCTGGATTCACAGGCTATTATCTGATTCAGAGACGATTAATAAAAAATAGTCACCGATTCAGTTCATTTGATCTGGTTCGGTTCAATTCGATACATATTGACAATTCCAAAGCCCTTTGTTACTAACAAAAAGAGAAAAAAACAAAATGACATTTCAAAACAGCATTCTTTTGTTTATTTTGTATCCCAGAGAATAAAAACACAAAAACTGGTAACCAGATGCCTGCCTTAGGTTCACAATGTGCATGTACTTGAAATACAACACAAAACAAAAACCAATAAGGTTACCAGATATCAAAAATGAAAAAAATGGACATTAAACAAGTAAGTGCCATTCATTGGCAAAAATCTAAGTTATTAGGTTATAATGGGAGTGTTACCAACTGAAAAACAAGTACAACATATAACTTAAAGGAAGAGTCCACCATGTTTCCATAATGAACTGTGTTCTTCTCTGTTCTGAAACAAGTTGGTATGTACCTCCCAGGCCTTTATGCAAGCCGCCAGGTAGTCAGGCACGCTGCGATAATTTGTTAGAACGTAGAATGGCATTGAGTAAAAAACAGGGCTAAAGTTAGAAGTGGACATGCTCTTCCCTGATTTCCCCATTTAAATACACTTACCTGACTTGCTATACAACCCAAGTGCAGTTCCTCAAAATGAAACTTGACTTTTTTGTATGTAGATAGAAAATAGCACTACAATGAAAGGTGTAGTAACACCTTAGGAGCACTACAACAACCCATTGATATCTTCACTCCTATTGTTTATTCCTCTCCCCTCTCTGGAGGGAAAAATATTAGGAGTTAAGGTATCAATGAATCGACTGACCATGTTCATTACAAACACAGTTGCCCATGTAACTATATTTTCTCTAAACTTAGAGGTTAGTTTGAAGAGAGACTCGTATTATCTGCCGATTAGCAAACTAATTTAGCATGCTAGCAGACTACGCTTCCATGGTGGAGTATTTTCATATGCCTGCTAGAGGAAAACTTACTTAGGTCATTTTGGAAGTAAATTGTGGTTGTAGTTAATTTTGTAAGTAAAACTTTGGAAGTCGTGCAAACAGTTGGTAATGAGCAGTAAGTAGTAAATTTTGGAAGTAAACTGTGGTTGTAAGTGAATTGTGGAAGTACATTTTGGAAATTTGGGTAGCAGGTAGCTAAACTGTGGACACACGCTAAAGGATTGATCACCTTTAGTGGGGCCGCCTCAGGGGAGGGTGTACAGTGAGTAAAGGCCCGAAACACCCGTTGATCCTGAGGTACACTGCTGAGGATGTGTCCCACATAGTGTATGGATAATTGTAATGGCTGTAGTTAGGAAAGCCTGAAGTGTGGTACAATGGGTGCTCTCCCCACATGTGCAAGTGTCTTGTATTTTTTTATTATTTATTTATTTATTTTAATTGTTAAGGAAATGTTGGAGGAAACTGCAAAGGCTTGCCAGTGGTCCTGGATGAGATGCATGTTGTTGGCATGGTGAAAGCCATGGGGGAAAGCGATAGGTAGGTGCTGCTGAGTGGATCATGTAAACGGCCCCAGCAGCCCCAGTCACTGTAACGGTAGCCGGCTGGTTCAGGTTAACCCTTGTTGAGCATCTGTCTGTACGGCTCCAGTTGGCCATCCCTTCAGCTGCTCTGTCCTGTACAGCTCACATGAGGTTGTGTGAATAGCTGTAGTCAGCGGCCAGTTGTGCGTGTTACACCTGGGAGTAGGGACTAACAGCCTGAACTATTTACTTGGTTATAGATAGTGTAGGGGTAGGTGTAATAGCTATAGTTTCTCCCTAAGGTGCTCTTCCTACATGCCCAAGTACTGTGTGTTCTTTGTAAACAGAGAGTAAGCGTAGGCGCTTCTCTGACAATGTGTCTTTTTCATTTTATTCAGACACAGACACAGAGGCACCAAATGAATTGGCCTTTACACCCCGTCGTCCCTTAGGCTTAGATATTGGATATAGGAATGTGCAGAGAGCTGTACAGACAGCCTCTAGAACATTGCGTGAGGTAGATTTTTTTATGATGTTCTTCACATCAACTGTAGTTGGGGAGATATGTCGTTTTACCAACCTCAAAGGGTGGGAGCTAGTCGTGGGTAGCACGTTGTATGCCAAATCTGATGGGGGTTGGGATGAAGTGACTCCAGATGAGTTTTACAGGTTCTTGGGGCGTGACGTGCTGACATTTCTAGGTACTGGGGAACCAAATCCCTTCAGGGTTCGTGGGCCAAAAAGTTCATGTCACAGGATCGATACAAGGCTTTGTTGGCAGCTCTTCACGTAGTAGATCCTGTGACCGAAAATAATAGTGATCGCCTTAGGAAATTGTGTTATCTAATGGACCACCTCAAAACTAAATGTCAACAGCTTTTCCAGGCAGGCCAACATCTTAGTATAGATGAGCGTATGGTAAAATCGAAGGGTAGATCCGGATTCAAACAGTAAATTAGGGGCAAACCAACACCTTGGGGTTTCAAATTGTGGGTTATTGCAACATCAGACTCTGGCTATACTTTAGATTTTAATGTTTACACAGGTAGTCGGGATGGACGTGTTACAGATTTATCTTCAAAGGTTGTTGAAGAGTTGGTACAACCATTTAAACATATGGGGCACACCGTTTGGTTTGATAATTTTTACACATCGCCAGTTCTTATGATGAGGCTAAAGGAGTGGGGGTTTAATGCATGTGGCACGTGTAGGATTAACAGAAGGCAATTTCCCAATGAATTTAAAGATGTGAAGAGGTGGGAGCGAAGGGCAGCACGTGGGGATATGAAGTGGTGTCGTATATGAGGGAAATGTTTTAGTGGTGCAGTGGAAGGACACACGAGCAGTCACGTGCCTGTCCAATTTCCACAGTGCAAATAATTATACAGAGGTCCAAAGATTAGTAAAAAGGATACAGTCTGGGACAGAGTAGTAGTCCGCCAGCCTGCCATAATTAATGAATACAACAAAAACATGGGTGGTGTTGATAGGTCAGATCAGATGATAAATTCATATAGTGTTCTGCGCAAAACTCAAAAGTGGTGGAAAACGCTTTTCTTTCACTTTGTCGACATCGCTGTTGTCAATAGTTTTTTGTTATATCAGGATTGGCAACGTTCTAATACACCAGGATGTAGGTCAGCTAGGTATAACCAGATCAATTTTAGGGAAAATCTAGCTCGTCAGTTGGCAGGGATTTCTGTGGAAGCAGATTTACAGTGTCAGTCTTTAGCAGCTCCTACAGCTAATCTGTCGTGTTTTCATATGACCCATATTCCGCAAATGGAGGAGTCACGAAAAAGCTGTTGGATGTGTTACAAAAAATATAAAGTAGGTTGTACGGCCCCAGAATGTAATGGTAAAAGGTTTTGTTTTGTAAGTGAGCGAAACTGTTTTGGGGTGTATCATTCTAGCCTGGGTAAACCCGGCCCTCGTACTTCATTTCATTTCGTGCAGAGGGTCTGGAACAGAGATCATCAGAAACGATTTGCTGGAGGTGTGGACTCTGCTGAAGTTTAAAAAAAGTGCCTCTGCCTTTACCCAATCGCTAACGCCTGGTCGTCACGTATTCAATTAGCCTACCTACGCAAATTCAAATGTAGCACACAATGTCAACGTCACAGCTAACGAACACACCCTCTGTTCGCTGATTGGATTGTACGTTCTGCGACTTGCCAAATGCTCCTCAAGAGACTCCGGTCCAGACCCTCTGCACGAAATGAAATGAAGTACGAGGGGCGGGTTTACCCAGGCTAGTATCATTCGGTAGAAGGTGATGATTATCGAGAGTAGGCCTAGGCCTCTTGTGTCTATTGTCTAATGCTGATCTTCCCCAGCCTCCCACCCCACTATGTGTGTTTCTGTTGTGTCTGTGTGTTTGGTTGTCTGTTATTTTCTCTTTTTTCCACAGGCAAGTTTGATCGGTATTGTTTTGGAAGTGGTTCATGTTTATATATGTTTATTACCTTTCATATTTTATACATTGTAGTGTTGTATAATGCATTAAGTTTAAAGTTACTGAAAATCAGTGTTTAAATCGCCTTCATGTAGTTGTATTGTGATGTATTTCAGATTTCATTTATAGTAAATTATTTTCCGTGTTGCATTCTTTTGTTCAACTTTGTTACACTGTTATCTAATTACTGTTGTAATGATGTTCCTAATATGTCTGTAAATATGTTAATGCTATTTTTTGTGCTGTAAATATGTTAATGCTTTTTTCCTGTTTGTTGACTTTTGTTAGGTATTTATACACAAAAATAAATGTCTTTTTTGTCTGTTTAAAACTTAATTCATGTGTCAGTGTCCGTTATTTTGGTTTTGAAGTAAAATGAAATATGCAGATAAGCAATTACTGTTGGTATTTAACTTACATTTGTTATTATAAAATGATAGTGTACAAATATAAGGCTGCATATAGTCACTCACCTTGTTTATTTAGATAATTCAATTCACTTATTTTGATAAATGACATTAGCATGTATGTATTAAGGAGTAAAAATGTCAGATTGTGTAATGATGCATTCAGTGTCCTCAACATTCTACTTGTTACGGCAAATCGTACAGTTAATAGTAAAATTACAATAACTTTTGAACAAAAGATCACAGATTCATTCTGTTTTTTTCTTTGTGTAGATCACAAAATTCTGAATCTTTCATATACTCTAAGTTTTTCTGTACCTACAACAGAAAGTTTTGAAAATCTTGGTGAAACATGACCAAACCATATTTTTGTACGCATTTTGGGTAATTTTTTGACAACATTATTTAAAATGAATGTATGTTGCACTTCAATATGTTTATTGTGTGTTATATCATTTAAAAGGTCCATTTCTCCTGATTACATTGGTGGGTAGCTTTTATCTCTGCCATGTAGTATAACCACATTACAAGCCTTTTTGTGACAGAAGCATATCATGTCTAAAAACATGGAATGTTCGGCATAGTCTGCTAAGGGTTAAAAGCCAAGATATGGACTTTTGAAGAATTTTAAGCTACGTGTTAAATGTTCATTGATGTGTAACTTCGAAGCGGTTTATCTCAAGGTAAATCCTTTGATAACTTTTTGTCAGCAATGGCCGGGTTTCCCAGATGCAGTTAAGACGTTCTTAGCGCTAAGAACTTCTTAAGACCCTTCTTAAGGCTCCCGTAAGAAGCAACCGCGTTTCCCAAAATACTTCTTAGCCTAAGAAGATCTGCCGTTAAGAAGGATCTCTAAGAAGTTCTGAACCCTTCTTAACACCCTTCTTAGCGACAAAACAGTGAAAACAGCACCCCCCTCAAAGCAAGGAGATATTAATGCCGTACGTCCATTTTTCCTGATCGTGTTTTCCCCCTTTTCCCTATTGTTCATGACAAGGGGACGCCAATTTCTCGGTTTTCACACATTTTCTCCTCATGTAGCAGATTTCTATCAGACAGATAAGAATATAGCCTACACATTAAATGAAATGACATACTGATTTCATTTTGTGTTTCCATTTTTATTTCCCTGGTCTTTGTTTTGGTATTATTATATGTGTCACTTTGTTTTTGTGTCGTGACGACAAATGTCATACTTTTAGCCGGTATTTTATTGATGAGTTCAGTCAGACGCCACGTGTTATACCACTTCAGTTTGGAGCATTTTACCAAAGATTGTGGTAACTATGCGCTCCAATCGCCATTCTGAGATCGATTGCTCATTGCGCTCCAGTTAAGAAGGCAGATAAGAAGGTTCTTAAGACGTTGGTAAGAAGGGCGTTAAGAAGGCGTCTGGGAAACACTCTTATCTTAACGCTTCCTCTTAGCCAACCTCTTCTTAAGAGCCTTCTTAACTCGTTAATGCGTGAGGGTCAATAGATTTCACGAAAACAAATTTTTGTAAACATAAGCATTCTTTAGATAATAGGCAAAATGACATTTTCTACAATTACAGCGCCCCTATGGACCAAATTTTATGGCATGTTCTGTGGTGTTAGAGGTCTTTGTGGTGATTGTGCATGATGTATTTTGTGCAGTTCCCACCTTCTCGGTCCAAGATATTGGCAACTCAAAATCCCAATTTTTGCATTTACCCTTATCACTAGGTGGCGCTATGCTTCAAGTAAGAGTTTATGGGCTGGGTCAATATGCCTCTGTAACACTTACATACTAACACAAAATCGTTGTCTTGGGCAAAATTGTTGCCGAGTTATTTAACAAAAACTGTTTTACAACACCTAGCTTCAGCGATAAACATCACCCCCTTTGACAAAATGTCACAAAATTTTGTACACATTAAAAGAATGTTGTTTAGAGATGGCATGTCAACTTTGACCAAATTTGAGCAATTAAAAGCCAAGATATGGACTTTTGAAGAATTTAAGCTACATATTAAATGTTCATTGACGTGTAACTTCGAAGCAGTTTATCTCAATATAAATCCTTTGATAACGTTTTGTCAGCATTGTCTGTAGATGGCATATACCAACTTTGGTGAGATTCACATGAACGGCCTATGACGAGTTCGTTCAGATTTGTTTTCACAATGTTAAAATTTCACGGAAATTGTTCTTGTTAGAAGTGGGCGTCGACCAGTGTTTTCAATGCGTGAGGTCAATAGATTTCACGATAAAAAAAAATTGGTTGTAAATGTTAGCATTCTCTAGATAATAGGCAAAATGACATTTTGTACAATTACAGCGCCCCCTATGGACCAAATTGTATGGCACGTGCTGTGGTTTTAGAAGTCTTTGTGCTGATCGTGCATGACATATTTTGTGCAATTCCCACCTTCTCGGTCCAAGATACTGGAAACTCAAAATCCCAATTTTTCCATTTACCCTTATCACTAGGTGGCGCTATGCTTCAAGTGAGTGTTTATGGGCTGGGTCGATACGCCTCTGTAATACCGACATACTAACACAAAATCGTTGTCTTGGGCAAAATTGTTGACGAGTTATTTAACAAAAACTGTTTTTTGACACCTAGCTTTGCCAATAAACATCGCCCACTATGACGAAATGTCACAAAATTTAGTACACATGAACAGAAAGCTGTTTAGAGATGGCATGTCAACTTTGACCAAATTTGAGCAATTAAAAGCCAAGATATGGACTTTTGAAGAATTTTAAGCTACGTGTTAAATGTTCATTGATGTGTAACTTCAAAACGGTTTATCTCAAGATAAATCCTTTGATAACTTTTTTGTCAGCATTGTCTGTAGATGACATATACCAAATTTGGTGAGATTCACATGAACAGCCTATGACGAGTTTGTTCAGATTTGTTTTCGCAATGTTAAAATTTCACGGAAATTGTTCTCGTTGGAAGTGGATGTCGACCAGTGTTTTCAATGCGTGAGGGTCAATAGATTTCACGATAAAAAAAAATAGTTGTAAATATAAGCATTCTTTAGATAATAGGCAAAATGACATTTTCTACAATTACAGCGCCCCCTATGGACCCGTTGTCTTGGGCAAAATTGTTGACGGATTATTTAACAAAAACTGTTTTTTGACACTTAGCTTCACCAATAAACATCGCCCCCATGACAAAATGTCACAAAATTTAGTACACATGACAAAAAAGCTGTTTAGAGATGGTCTGTCAACTTTGACCAAATTTAAGCAATCAAAAGCCAAGATATGGACATTTGAAAATGTGACCGGAAGCAACCTGATCGGCTACCCCAGGTAGCTCCCCGCTTTGGGCCTGGTGTTGGCCTCACAGTACTCAAAAGAGAGCTTAGGACACCGGTGATGCAAATACACTGATTATTGTTTATTGATATCTTGAATAGTTAAAAATGGTCTTGACTTGGGTGGATAACACAGAAAACAAAATGTCAATTTAATTAGAACCAGCAGTATAACTAAAGCACAGTCTGAAACCAGGTCGACCCAGGCACAGTAGTGACAGCACACAAGAAAACCCAAACAAATCACATTAAAAAACATGCATGAAATAAAGAAAACAAAATAAACACACCAGAAGTCACACAACAAATACAAATGTCACACTTCAAATTCACAGCAATCTTATGCTGTGCCAACAGTACAACACTGGGCCCAGTCAACTGCAGCTTTATAAACATAAATCAAAATAAACAGAATAATACCCTACCCCCCTCCCAGGTCCTGAGCAAGGAAAGAGACAGGTGGCAGGTCAGCAAACACAGTTAGATTGGTCAAGGCACAATGATAACAGCACCCACATGCATAGGAGTCACACCAATGTGCAACTAAACAAGCCACCCCAAAAAACAATTAATCACACCCCCAATATGATTAGAATGTTTCACACCACAGCACAGCTCTCGGCAACCTGCCTATCCCAAGCAAGACTGACTGCACAAAGCCAACCTGTCTCAAGAAATCCCCACACGGTCCAGGAGCAAGGCCAACCCCACAAATAAAGAAAGAAAAATAAATTAAATAAACGAAATATATCCACACAGTCAAGTAAAATCAGCAAAATCACCACATTGCACGTTACCCTACCAATGCCCCCCACACACACACACTCGACCACGCACACGCACACTGTAGAACTCTAGCGGCCCCGCACTCGGAGGCTCGCTCTAAGGGCTCACAGTCCAATCCAAATCCTCGGGGAGAAAAACAGTGACCACAGTAAATGCTGGAGCTGCAGCTACGAAGCCGTCTTGCTGGCACCTCCCCCCTGGGCTGTTGAAACAATATCCACACACGAGCGTCAGACAAGGCAGACATAATATCCTGGTCATTTCTAATAGCGACTCACCGCACAGGAGAGTTACAATTTAATTTACCTGGTCACAAAGCCAAACTTGGGCACCAGCTCATATGTCGTGATTAATGAGCATCCGTTGTTTTTTGTAGAGTGTAGTTATCCAACTTTCCCCAGCAGTAACTTTTCTCTCGGCGGTGCCAACCTTCACCGGTACGGATAAGCCACCACTGTAGGACCGTGACTCACGTTAATCAACTTGCACATACAAATAATGGCAACAGAAATAAGTGCGATCGGCCACAAGCAGCCTACAGCGAAGTTAAGCGGCATAAACGCTGTTACCTTTCATCTACGGGATGCCAGCACAGACACGCTCCTCGCAGCGCCAACGTTCCACTGCCTTCCAGAATCAGAGCAAACAGAGGCTCTGTCTAACCACGCAGGTATACTAATAGACGTCACCCTGATTACCTGCCAGCCGATCAATTAGCGACCGCACTGCCCTCACTACGCTGCAATCACTGCCTCGCACTTCCCCCTTTTTCCTGGACTACTTGTCAACACGTTAACAATATGTTTGTGTATTGTGTGTGTGTATGCGTGCGACAATCTGTATGTATGCGTCCGTGAAAGAAAATGAAAAACTGAATGAAATGAACACAAAACGTCATACGACCCACAAAAAATTTTAAGCTACGTGTTAAATGTTCATTGACGTGTAACTTTGGAACGGTTTATCTCAAGATAAATCCTTTGATAACTTTTTGTCAGCATTGTCTGTAGATGGCATATACCAACTTTGGTGAGATTCACATGAACGGCCTATGACGAGTTCGTTCAGATTCGTTTTCGCAATGTTAAAACCCAACCCAACTTTGAGAATAGATTAACGGCGATATTTTTTTTATCGCCCGATAAGAGTCTCACGTTAACGCAGCACATTAACGCCGATAACGGCCCACCTATAAAATATATATATATCAGAATAATATCTTCCCAGTTACGCCAGAAATCAGTGATGTTTTGTTAGGCTGAACACAAGAACGACGGGACGAACGAGAGAGAAGACAGAGTCTGTATAAGTCCAATGATCAATGGGTGAATGACCAAACCCATTAAAAGAATTAAAATTAATAATGAATTATTTAACATTCAAGGCAGAGTAAATATAACAGCTCATTACAAATAGTGTTAACAACTACTGTTTAGTTATCTAACGTATCACTGGATTACATTCTTTTGTTTGCTCATAGACACGGTTGTTATGCTTTATAGGCTCTCATTGGATAAAATGTATGAGAACGTTTCAGACTCAATAAGAATAACGACATACGATTCGTTGGTGGGCTTCATTGCCACTGAATGAGCTCACAGACTGCTGTGCTGATTTTCAAAGGAACAACCGACCATGGGAAGCAGCGAAACTAGTTTGCCTCGTTTCTCCCCCCAGTCAGTTAAAGTCCACTGTACGATCAATAGGGGGTTGGTTGTCACATTTTTTGCTTTCATTTGAATCCCTCAAAAACGGTGTTATGAATAGATTCCCTTTCAATGTATAATGTAAACTTAAAGTGTTAGGTAGGACTGGAGGGTCGTAAATCGCCTTAAATTCATTGTGTTCAAAGGTTTGGGCAATTGTTGTGGGCTGCTAAATAGACATTGACAGCTTGTGACAACCCACCCCATCGCAGGGTTGGTTGTCACACACTATGGGGTTGGTTGTCACAATGTTATTTCAATGGGAGGGAGGGGAAATGATAACATAGAAATATTTTTGAAAATTATGCAAAAAAGTGAAGTGAAATTTAATCAGAATATAAGTATAACACACAGGCATTGGGAATATTGATATTCGAAACATTGAAATAAAACATAGACTTGCTGAATACATACTATTTTATAACATATTATTTAAATATACATATTATGCACCAAAAGACAGATTAGAACAATTACATAAGTAGGCCTATTGTTACTATTTAGATTTGTGTGTGTATGTGTGTGTGTGTCAGAGAGTGAATACATATATGGCCATATATTACATTTTTGTATGGGAGACAATGTGACAACCAACCCCAAACAGAGTGTGACAACCATCCCCAACTGACCTTGTATGCTAGTAGTGACGCTAGCAGCCACAAGTTGAAGCATAACTAACAAAAAATATATTGAAAATATAGCTCTGTCTTTATACTTTTTAATTGTAATAGTTTGTCTAAAGTCAACCCATTAGTTACAAAACTAGAAAAGAAAACTTAAAGTCCTGAAAATTTACATTTTGACATGAAAAACCTTAAAGGAGAACTTCGGTGTAAAATAAAAATTGGCATGTTAAAACATCATACCGAGTTGGTATGTGTACTGAGGAGCAAAATTGATTTAGCCTGTTGCATTCGGAGTTTAACTATTTTTTATCGTTTGTCCCAGAAGGCTAACAATGGAAGTGGTAGGTGCCATAGACGAAGCATGATGACTACGCTATTTTTAAAACTTTAAAACAGCTCGAAGAAACTCCACACTCCATCGGTAGTACAACAAAGGCCCTGACATTAAAAACGAGGCACTGAGAACTTTGTAAGTGTACACAACATTTATTAATAAAACAGTTTTGACAAGCAGTACCTTGCTGTAGTTTCTCGCCGCCGCCATGATGAACGTCCGCACCAGTCGATTGACGAACACGAACCAGCAGGAAGAATAGGAGGAGAGGTGGTACAATTGACTTGTTTGGACTTTCATCATGACGGCTTGTGACCGTATATGTTAGCCAGCTTGCTAGTAGTTAGCTAGTCGTAAGCTAACTTTGCTAACTTAAAACGTCGAGTGATTAAATGGCAATCTAGAGCAGCCGGGTTGTCTTAAATCAGTTCCTGTTACATTTAAACAACAATCCGTGATGGCACCATCACTTTTGGTCACCCAGAGAGTTTAAATCATATAAACACTTTCACGTTTCACTTCCATGAGCGTCCGCCATGTTGGTCTGAGTTTTTTGTAACTCCCGCCTCTTCAGCCAGCGTCATGCACTAAACACATCACACGCCGATATAATTGGTTATCACATCATTCTCATTTAAATAAAGCATGGATATCGGAACACACCACAGGTTTCGCCAACTGTGTTTCGCCTCCCTCTGCGAATTCGCCCTGCCTTCGCCCTATCAGGCGAAATTTCGCCTCCATTCAAAGTCAATGAGAGCGAGGCGAAATTCGCTGTAATGGAAACGCACCGTAATAGTTTCACGAGAATTACCACTTCGCTGAACATATCCTGCTGATACGGCTACTTGCTTAAAAACACTTAGAAACTTCTAACAATGTCATGTCATGAATTCAACAATCTCACGCCACGAATAGCCTATGTCATAGAATAAATAGTATACTAATGACTATTTTGTTAACTTGTTTCAGTGCTGTTCATAATTTCATTGAAGCTTCAGAAATTGGGCGTAGTTCGACTGAAATCTAAAATCCGCCGAGTTGCTGTTCATCAACTGTCAACGGGGAGGCAAACTTCATGCACAAATATCAAGTATTCTTGGCATAGTCAAGTTCACCAGCTGTCATGGCTGGAGTGTCAAAGTATGTTTACAGACAATGTATGGGGGTGCACTAGTGCCTTGGTTATGGTCTGCTTACTCATCTGGAGAGTTAAAATTAATGCTGAATGATGTATGTATAGGTGTTGAAGAGCACAAGATGCCACTCAGACATTATATTTTGAGGCTGACCTCAAATTCATGCAATCTGCATTCTGTACAAAATTCCAACAGTGTGGCTCTATCATAAGGGCAACCTTTTTATTAACACCGTCCAATTATAGCATTTATTTTCTATTTACATTTAACACAACATTCCAACTTTTTTGGAACTGAGGTTGTATATGTGTGTGCACAAGGTTGTCGTCAACTAAGTTTTGTATAATAATTAAACGCCTGTCTCATGAAGACGCCTGCCCCAAATAAATGCAGGGTCTGTTGAGTCGTTTGGGAAAATATTATTTGAAGCTTTAGGGTATCTACTGTCTAATGGTATTAATTTAGATAATAGGTAGGTTATGATTTGATTACAATAATGTTAATAATATTTTTTTTAATGATTGTTATTATTCTATAAGCTACCTGAGTATGTTTTCTGTATAATTTTGTATTTTTTTAGGTTTGTATGTCACTTTGGATCTGACAAATTCTACAACTAGCAGACGAGGGGCATATTATAATCTAATATAATTTCAGGAGTTAACTATTTTTTTCTCTGTTCAATCTGTTTTACGTCCTTACAGCTGCTGCACAACAATATGACCGCAAAGTGACTGAACACATCTTTGCAGAAACTGTGATGAAATGGCTGAGATATGCCCCGGAGAGACAAGGGGGGGTGAGGAGAGATGATAAAGGCAGCAAATGAAAGAAAAAAAAAAGAAAAAAAAGAAAAACGGGAAAAAAAGGAAGAAAAAAAAAGAAAACACACACACACACACACAAAGTTCATCCTTTGCTGGACTCATCTCTGCTCTCTCGCCCTGCGATATACACACACACATAAGGAACTTTCTCACAGCTGCTGCACAACAATATGACCGCAAAGTGACTGAACACATCTTTGGAGAAGCTGTCATGAAATGGCTGAGATATGCCCCGGAGAGACAAGGGGGGGTGAGGAGAGACGATAAAATCCTTTGCTGGACTTATCTCTGCTCTCTCGCCCTGCAATACACACACATAAGTAACTTTCTCACAGCTGCTGCTGTAAGGAGAGACGATAAAGGCAGCACATGCAAAAAAAAACAAAAAAAAAAACAGAAAAGAACCAAAAAAAAAAAAAAAAAACGCACACACACACACACACACAGACAAAGTTCATCCATTGCTGGACTCATCTCTCCTCTCTCGCCCTGTGGATACACACACTTAAGGAATTTTCTCACACACACACACACACACACAGTTGCTGTCTTTTCTTTCACTCTTTCTGACACACATTTCCTTTCTGTCACACTGTACTCTTTTCATAGTTTGTAAATTTCAAATTTGTTTTGTATGTTTTGTACAAATAAATAATTTGCCATTTTTGTCATTATCTTTTTATATTTTTTTAGTAGTTGCAAAACAAATTAAAAAATGATCCAGATGTACTCTTGATTAACTGACAAAGGTACTAGCTCAGCTACTAAACAAGGTAGTTAGAGCTGCCTTGTTATATGCAAGCAAACCAGTAGCCAACAAATGTTCAGTATCATATTTGTTATCTAGATGAGAAACTGTGAAGTTAATTTGCCATGCAGTAGTGCTACCCAAGGAAGTATGTTTGAAGGTAATGCTGCATTTGAGGAAAGGAATCATTTTAAAACTTAAGCCACTGATATGATGCATTTATGCAACTGACAGAAGGTTGCAATTTATTTAAAGCTATAACCCCCGAATTTCAGGGGTACAGGGGAATAAAAAAATGTATTTACAACATTGCTTCAATGTTGAATCAACCATATTTCAATAAAATTACCATGTAAGTAACGGGTGAATCGATGTTAAATCAACGTCGGAAACATTGAAATGTCAACATTATTTCAACGCCGATCACATCGAGCCCTTTCAATGAAGAATCAACGTCGGAAATCAACGTCGTTTCAATGCTTCTGCCCGATGCCGTTTCAATGTTGATTCAATGGCAATTTGCTATCTGGGATCAACGTTCAGTCTAGGCTTCCCGACTGCGAAGATGCCTCTGGTGTCGTGTGGGGACCTTGCATGATAGTGTCACGTGACAAGTAGCCTAAATAGCCTATTAATTGATCGCTTACAGGGGGACTTGACACAGTCGGATCGGCAAGAAGATCAAGAGATCCCAGGGTTATTTATCAGCGGCAAATACCGGCTAGCAACACAACTTTTACTAATGTTCCAAGAGGAAACGATGCAATATAACAATGATATCGAGCAAGAGGTTTATATGACGCAGGGGGAGGAATGGGACAGAGACCTTCTGCTGGACCCAGCATGGGAGAAACAACAGAGAAAGGTTTGTTTTCAATCAGAAAAAAGATTTGTTTCTGTACCCGTAGTCATCGTCTTTGCCTCCTGTCAAGCCTAGGGTACCAAAAGGTTTCTCTTTGAAAAGCCAAGCCTAGAATAGCTCTTAAAGTTCGTAGGTGTGATCTGAAATGGAGGAGCCGGTAAACTTATCATTTTGTAGGCTACTTCTATTTCACAAAAACCCTAATTGTCAGTCAACATTAGCATGGAAGGGAGTCACACGTGATACACTTCATTCAAATCTTCCTCAGGCCACATAGTGTCTTGCATTCATCTTTCTGTTACCTCCAGCTGCAATTGCAGTATACAGGCGCACACAGTTGGAAATCATCATACTTACACACACACACACACTACGCCTTTGAAAATAATTGTTAATTGTTGTTAATGATTAGGACCTATTCAAAACCCAAGACCTGTTTAATTGTATAGAAACAGTTACATTTCAGACCAGTCCAATACTAAGATGGAAGCCATTCAAGTTTTTTTGTTTTTTTGGTTCTCTTATTAATTGTCTTATAGTCACATAGTCAAGGTATATATATGTGAATTTACAAAAAACTATTAGTGAACTGCACTGTGTTTGTAAACTTAGCAAATTGTAAACGTATATGGGCTATATATTGCACCATGTGACAAATAAAAACTGGTTGACCTTGTAAAACTTTGCAAGTTACTGTTTAGACCCAAGTATCAGCTAAATCCCCCTCCACACACACACACACACACACACACACACACTTTACTGTATGATTAATTTAACCAAGGATAGGCTAAAGTTTACTGAATTCCTTTGGTGAAAAACGTTGCTAAATGCTGTGGTCACACTGTGTAGGCTACTTTGTCCTGTGTAGCCTTTAGTATTTTTGTATGACCAGGCCATTATGTAATCAAATCAGGTCAGTATATTGATGGTAATAGATGGTTGGATAAAAACACGCATTGCAAGAATAGCACATAAGTAACGTAGGGTGTGTGCACAGTAAATGAAGTAGGCTACAGCACACACTATGATGATGGATGGATTGATGTCAGTGGTGCTCAGAACAAAAACTAGATGAGAGCAATTGTGAACCAGTAAACTGTGTAATTTTGAAAGTGATTATCCCTTAATTTAACCAGTCTCAATGTGTGTATTTGCGCTGGGAAGGGTATTCAACCCAATTAGCATTGACACTCATTATTTTTTTGTGTGTGCTGCACCCATGCTGAAGAGTGTAGCAGTTAAGAGCTGTGACCGCAATGGTGTCGTGTTTCATCGGGTCAAGGTGTGTGGCCACCGAGCACTGTGACAGTCCAAACATAGAACATGCTACAGGGTCCTTGATCCAGTCATAAAATCTATATTGAGGAAATGCATTATATTGACATCACAAAGTGTAGGATAATTGTCAATTGAAACATTACAAACACCAAACATTACAGTTCTGATGTTGAAGAATAAGCAATATATTTGCCCCACATTTTAAACAGGGGAAATACTACTGTATATGCAAGCACAGATGAAGACAACAGTACAATTTATTGCCAAAAGTTAGAAGGAAATTGTGGTTTACCCCACACTGTTTGTTACTTAGCAGATGAATTAAGTACAAGGACTGATCGCCTGGAGCAATGTGGTGCTCAAAGGCAGCACAGCAATAGATGAGAATCCAGAAAATCAGCAGTTATTCACTTCTTCGCCCACAGTTTTCCTACTGGTACAGGAATTAATTAATACCAGCTCCTTATTAGACCACAATGTCCCCAGTTATCAGTGATCTAAAAACAGGGACGGGCTTGCTGGAGCAACTCTAGATTAAGGGAGCTTTGTTTGGGTGCATGGCATCATGAAAAAAGAAAATTATGTCTTAATGGCCAGGGGGTAATAATTTTGGACATGTAATTTTTGCCCTTTCTTGTTTCAACTCAGTGTATCAGTAAAATATCCTAATCAAACTTAGTGGACATTTTGTCATTTTGTCATATACACTATAAACAATTGTTGCTAATGGTCATTTCCATTGATAAATCATGAGTTTTGTCTCATTGGGGCTAATAACTTTGGCCTCAACTGTACTACTTTTTGAGAGAAAGCTTAGCAGTTTTAAGTCCTGTCCTGACTTTTAGTCCTAGCTTTAAAACCATACGTTTAGCCCTGAAATAGAAACATGTTGGTACAAGTTATGCTGCTAGTAGAGTATAATGTTGGCATAACATTGTGCCCCACAGCGTTCTTTTATATGGTGATGGAATACACATCCAATACAGTTTTCTGGCTTCCTCTCTTGTCAGGCTGTGTGTCTGTATTGAAGTTATCTAGGACTGAAAATGATAGAAAGGTAAAATAGACAAATATATTATGCCAACTATATTGCAAGTTTGTCATTTGATGTGATTACATTAGAATAGTAGAACAGCTGGAAGTTATTATAAAGAAAACACAAATATTATTAGGATAAGTATTGATGTTCTTACATGGACACCTGCTAAGAGCTATCACAACAGGCTTTGTTGTGTAACTCTCCAGCTGTTGTTCTGAATATAGTGTGTGGTGGATGGAGAACATTCATGTACCCATTAGTAGCCATGCTTATTTGCAATGTGTCTGCTAGACCATCAATCATCTGAGGGGTGCTATTGCCCATGCCACATATTCAGCAGTGCTTGATGACAAAGATTAGGCACCGTGTGTATAGTTGCTGTAGCAATTTGATGTCGTGATTGTTTCCTTGGTACAACCTAATCGCATGAGGCATGGAGGCAATGTGTGTGTTTATTGAATGAAGTTTCAGAGGACTTATTCTAGTATAGCCTGAGAATAGTTAGAACCAAAGTCTCCTTCCTTACACATGTACGTCTGGGCATATGCGTTGAAATCAAGGACAAAAATACAGTAGTGAGTTGTACTGTAGTCTATGTGCAGGCTAATGTACGCCAGTAATAAACAAATATCTTTATGCACATGGTAAAACAGCTAGTGCTTGATTTTAAATTGGCTCATTTTTCTATTGACCCCACTATTATTGCATTTATATTGTCCATTGAGTTCCAGTCCAGTTACTTAATTGGGCACTGGAACTGGAATTTCCCCCATATGTAAAAACTAGAGTAAGTATGTTCCTTTATCTTCTACAAGTTTTTAAACGTGCCATCACTTGTAAGAGAAACTCATCGTGTGTCCGTCACTGTCGCTGGTACTGAATGTGAAAAGTAGAGGTATAATTCTGACATGTGCCCTTGGCCGGTGTCGTATTTTCAAGATGGTACTGAATCTGTCGTTGCACCAAGCTAAATGTAAATGAGAGTTTCTGAACTTACAGAAATACTTTGTAGTGGTATTTACACATGAATGGCGCCACATATTTGACTGATATAATTGTTTTTGTTGATGTAAAACTTGTACACAGGGCTCCTTTAAATGTTCTTACTGTTGACGAATAAGGACATTTTTATGTTTCGGTTTCATACTACCACACCTGACAGATGCTTACACAAATTAAAACATCTGCTGGGGTAATGAGGACCAACCTGCTAAATTCTGTTCCTGTATAAAGCCTGTTGACTGACATTTCTGAAATTCTGGTATTCTTGAAAAAGCTGGCAATTAAAAGTAACCAAAAATGTTATTCTCCTCAATAAGTATTTCATTTTATAGGAAATGGGTTAAGTAGTTAAGTTCCATTTTAAAGAAACAACCAGTAAATGTAGCTCATTTCTAATGTACAGCAGCTTGCCTGATACTGGTTGGGTCTGTCTGCACCATGCTACTGTATGTGTGGGTGTTAGCCAGCTGTGGATCTTAGTGGCATTAGAAATGTTTTTTCTTACACCATGAGCATTGTGGTTAAAACATGTTTCTCTTTTATGAGACAGTCTGTAAATTGTATATTTAAAATTTTTATTTCATTCTGTGTCAATGTATTTTTGTGTAATACATATATATATAATTATTTTTTTCTTTGTTCTTAAAGACTTTTACTGCATGGTGCAACTCTCACCTCAGAAAAGCAGGGACTCAGATTGAGAACATTGAGGAAGAGTTCCGGAACGGCCTGAAACTTATGCTCTTGTTGGAGGTTATCTCTGGTACTGCTGCAATTACCTGGGTGGATTTATTTTGAGTAAATGTTGCCCTTCTTTTCAGTGAAATTTGCACTTGCATTTTGGTTCACAGGTGAACGGCTACCTAAGCCAGACAGAGGAAAAATGCGCTTTCACAAAATAGCCAATGTCAACAAAGCTTTGGAGTACATTACCAGTAAAGGAGTGAAATTAGTCTCCATTGGAGCAGAGGGTAAGTTTGCACAACATCTTCTCAGAGGCTGTATATAAACTAGAGAAATACACTTTTTATTTTTTATGTTTTAAGTGATGCTGTTGTCGATGTTTTGCATATGTGGCATTCACCAGTGGGCATTATATTACAAATGACAATTTTGAACTAAGTTTCTTTGTCTTGATGAGATCAATGTACAAGAACTAGTTTAAAGGTGTACTTCCATCGTGTTTTCATTAATTTTGCAGTGTTCTCTAGTATTAATAATTGCCCTGTGCGCTGGTTTTGATGAAAAAAATGTTCTAGTGCTTCTGTTTCAGGCTGTTTTAGTTTGGTGGAGGGGGTGGGGCTGGGAGAATGACACGATTTCACCAGAGGCGTGACACGCTCCCTGCAGCTTTCTTTGCCCCACAGTCAACTTGATAGCAGAGTAAGGTAAAGGGGAAAAGTCAACTTGACAGCACTAAAACTGCACACAGAATGTCTTTGGAGATACAGCCTTATGTGTTTGATCCTGAATCCGAAGAGGAAGGAGAGATGACACAAGCACAGTCGCTTCCTGACCGTTTGTCAGCGAATGGTTCAGAATGGTAATATTTGCATGACAAAACAGTGCAAGTGCCCGGCTAAATGCAGTTCAGTCATTCAACTAGCCTGCTAATTTTATGCGAGTCAGTCACAGGCTAACATAATTTAAAGCCCATTTGGTCAGTTTCTCTTATATGCATTTGCACGTCTACATCACGCCGCAAGCCCTTTACGCATTGGGTCGTTTTTCCGCCTATTGTCTTCTTTTGACTGATATAGAAAATGGGGGTAGAAAAACATTTTGATATGCAGCATGCATATGCAACTCGGGGTGACCTATCATATTTCAAAAGAGCAAGTACTAAACGGTTTCTCATGGAAGTACACCTTTAATGACTTTGGATGCCGCAGTTGGTGAGTTAATGCACAGAAATTGTTAGCTTCCCAGCTCTCTGCCTTTTGTGGAGAAAATGTCACCCAATTTGGTGTGTTTTTTATATTGTGCACATCGACTATGTCAGGTTATATGAAATTTCGACAATTACAACCCAATATAGGCCTATTGGCTGTCGTGTAATTATGGTCTAGGCCTTGAATATTGAAATACATTTTTAAAAAGGCTTTTGATCTTTTGATAACTTTTTGGCCCAGTCTATTTACAACATTTTTATAGCATCACAGCATTCTCACATTTACAGTTGTCACTAGGTGGCACTACACTACAAATGAGCATTTATTAGCTAACTTATTACACCTTCTGGGGACCAAGGTATCATAAAAAAGTTTGATTTCTCGGATGCAGTGACTGGTGGGTTATGCCACAAAAACTTATTTTGGCCTCCTAGGTTTTCTGGGGTCCAGACAGAGGGCAGTTGGGTCGCAGGGGCCACAAGGTTTTTGTTACCAGTCTTTTGGGGCTACATCCCCAAAATGTCCCCATCCCCATATGTTTTAGTGTCCTGTAAATCAGCCAAAAAGTCTATAAAAAAAAAGTAAATGTTTTGGCCATGTTTGGGTGTTTCCATACTTTCCAACATGCAGTTGTACATGAAGATAAAAACCTTTAACTGTGTTGTACACAAGAACAGCATCCTTAATATCACGAAGAAGTAGTATGAAGTCCTATGTTTGCTACTTTGCTAAAGGTGACTACAGTGCAGATATTCAGGTTGTTGTGGCATTCTGCAAGTTTCTGCTTTTATTCCACAGAAATTGTGGATGGAAATGTGAAGATGACTTTGGGCATGATCTGGACAATTATCCTTCGCTTTGCCATACAAGATATTTCAGTAGAAGGTAAAGATAGAAGTTGGCATAATAAACTGTAACTGTATCTTGTTAAATTAGTGAAAGTGTAGTAGTTTGATAAAGCTAACAAAATGTGTGTATTTTAGAAACATCTGCGAAGGAGGGCCTTCTACTTTGGTGTCAGAGGAAGACAGCTCCTTATCGGAATGTTAACGTTCAGAACTTTCATTGCAGGTTTGTATGTAATTATCATCTTTAAATATTTGCCTGATTTGAAGAAAAAATGATCTTAGCATACTCAGAAATAAACCTACTCTATAGCAATCATCAATCTAAATTTGTACCTTTCTTATGTTTGTAAACATGACATGAGCAAGGACATTTGTCATTTGTCACTTTTTAAATCACTGTATGTCCTCAATCTTTGAGCCTATGGTGGCCATCCCATTGTTTTCATAGTCATAAACCATGGGATCACTGGAAAGAGAACAGAACAAGCTTTAACTTGCATGGTTTGTAATTATGGTAGACACAATGACCGAGCAGATGTAGTCATTTAAAAAGTCGTCCGTCTTTCTGGTCCACCCTGTATATTTAGCAATGGGAACAAAGATATCCCTAATTTACACAAAAAATGTAGATATTACAGAGCCAAACAATGTTGAGCAAGGAATCTTTGTTTTGAGGTTCATGCTTTGTTTTGAGGTTAATTCTTTGTTTTGAGGTTCATGCTTACTTTTTCCTTTTTGACTGTAAAGCTGGAAAGATGGCCTGGCATTCTGTGCGCTGATACATAGACATCGTCCTGATCTGATTGACTTCGCAAAGTTAAATAAGGTTGTGGGTCAGCTACAGTATGCGCTCACTATGCATGGTAGAAGACTGCTGTAGTTGCTATTGAGTGCTATGACTTTTTGGCCACTGTGTAAAGAGCATGAAAAAACGTCCAAAACACTAACCATGGTAAATCAAAAACACTAACCATGGTAAATAGACTCACTCATCAGAGTACTTTAAAGTAAAACTTTAAAGTAGAATATAATTTAAGGTCGAATGAGCTGGCATGCAAGTTGGCAGCAGAAGGAGGCTACATTAGCAGAAATCTCTCAGTTAAACACGATAGAACTGCAAAAACAGGTAATTGAATGTTTTAGAATATTAGGTGGCTTGGATAACTCACTTCTAGTGTTGCGCGTTGACAACCCACAAGCCCATTTGCCCATGTAGTATGACCTCAAGCTCAGAGCAGACAGCTGGACAGTTGAACTGAGCAAACAGTACTTACAAACTTGACCTGTTTTTGCTTTAGCAGTTCTTCACGTTTAATTAAATAAGTGTGTGCATGTGCCAAGTTTTGTGTGTCTGTAACATTTTGGACATATTAACCTATACAGAATGTTTTTGTCTTAAATAAGACTGCCTGTTCTCTGCAATGTATTTCTTTCTCTCATGGTCACTGTCTTTTGGCCCCCGTGTAGGATGATCCACTGGGTAACCTTAATTTGGCTCTTGAAGTGGCTGAAAAGCATCTAGATATCCCCAAAATGCTAGATGCAGAAGGTACCAAGAAATTGCCTTTTTGTTGTCTTCCTCGTAAAAAAAAAAACACTTCAGTGGGTAAATGTCTTTGTCTGTAGGTCTAGCGCACATAAACAAAACATATTTATGTGTAAAGGTTTGGATGCCCTTGCAAGAGTAAAAGTGAGATAACGTAAAAGCTTATAAAACCTTTTACAACTGAATTTAATATACAGGATTTCTTGGCTTTTAATATTTAAGGGATTTAAACTGATGCTTGAGCTGGGGAACGTGCGACGGCTGTGTCCTGCATGCTGTGTGTGTGGGGGGGGGGGGGGCATTAGCCGGAGGGCGCGACAATTGTAGACTGCATGTTGTGTATGTGTGTGTATTGTATCCTGACTACAGCCAAATTTGAATAATACAACATAAATTAAAACTGCCTAAAACTGTCTAACCTATGCCCACAGAATACCCCTGAATCAATATAGGTTGTCCTATAAACTGTGTTCTAACCCTCCCCACATAGTTTTTAAAGTTTTTGTAAAATGTTCAAGAACCTTGGAACTTTAAGTCAAATGTTTTCATCTGGGTTATTCTATGCCTACTCAACCAATATTGAGAAAGGTTCCATAGGCACCATCCTAGTGATTGTCAGGGAATCACTGGTTGAGTTTGCAGGGGATGACCCCTCTATATTTTCCTATTTTTTCTACATTTTCCTACATCATTCTACATTTTTTACAAATTCCCACTTCTTTATTAGTTTTGCTAAATCCTACCAATATTTTGCACTGCCTTTATTAATGAAACCCTATCATACTATTTTGTTGTGCAACATTATGATATGGCACGTGCTGATATTCACTTCCAAAACATGTTTTCTTCTTAATCCCCTTCGTTCTGTCTGTGTTCACAACTCTAGACATTGTCAATACCCCAAAGCCAGATGAGAGAGCTATCATGACCTACGTCTCATGCTTCTACCATGCATTTGCTGGAGCAGAACAGGTACACTTTTAATACATCATATTTAAGCAGCATAACACGAGTGGGAGTGAGGTTGTTTGTGGATATTCTCACTAGTGTCGTTCGGCCTGCAGGCCCAAAGCCGAAAGCTAATAGCGTCTGTGGTTGCTATGCACATTGACTTGGACATTCGGACATTCCCTTGTATTGTGCAGCTGCTGAGATATGGTTGTTGTTCACAGTCTGAACTAGGTCTAATGCACAGCTGCTCTTCTGTAGTCTTGGATGTCTTATTAAAGTCTGCCATAGCTTGTAAATTCACTTGATTTCCTTTTTTTGCTTTTCTCTCTTGCTTGTTTATGAAATAGATGGAATGGAATGTTTGTATAAAGTTTCCAATCAGAAATGGCTAAATAGTTTGACCGGATATAACTATTGTATAATACTTTCATATATCACATCACGTGTTTTTTTATTCCCTTACAAGTGCTTACCACATTCATGTTCCACATTAGAGGCATTCCAGAAAGAGCTGACTGTACTGTGACTAGGCTATCCCAACACCCAGGGGTCTTTTTTCAGAATAACAGACCATTGCCATGTATAAAAAACTACTGTCAATAAAAATAAAGTTTTGCCTCTGATTCAGATCTTTTATATCACTTTATAAATTAGAATTTAACGTGTTTGACCACTGATTTGCAAGTACAAGTGGGAGCTGCAATGTATGGCGTTTCCTAAAAACGAAAGTTCAGGAGAACCATGACGAAATCTGTTACTTCCTTCTCGTTAAGCTTTTCCGGTAACTTATTCACAGATCACCTGTCAGTGTTTCAGCTCGCTTCTTCCTGCTCGCCTCTTCAGCCCTACCACACACTGGGTCATTATATCAACTACTACCATGCCTCCGTCGCCTCTCAGAATGATCCCATCTTCGTGTCTGATGACGGACGGCCAATTACTCGCTCACTGTTTCAATCTCACCTTAAATCCATAATTACTCAAGTAGGAATCCAAGCAGATTGTTACTCCTCTCACTCTTTTCGAATTGGCGCACCCACCACGGCAGCATCTATCGCTCAAAACCCTTGGATGCTTATCAGTTATACATTCAATCTAATTCATCTGATCTAAAGAAAGCTCAGCTAGCACTTACATTGTGATTCGTATTGCTCAGTCCTGGTCAAGGGTCCCTTAAACATTTGCCTCTTTTGGAGTGCTTGCTCAGTCTTTCTCATGACACCTGCCTGCGTAGGGTCATGTGAAGACTTATTAGCACTTCAGGACCCTGGCCTGCGACCTTGCCCAAATGCGCCCTATTCCCACATCATTTAAATGTTTCACTCGCTATCAATTTAAATGTTTCATTTACACTGTTTCATGAGAGAGTAATGCCCGCTTTATTTTCTAAATTTTGTTTGAGATCGATCATGCTTCTCAGGTGCTCGCGTGTCCTGTCAGATGTCTGCCGTGCAGTCATTCTGCCGGGACCTTGTGGATGCACCTTCTGATCTGTCCTGCCGCGCAGGCAGCTCTTACGCGTAGAGCCACTGGATCAAGAGACACTCACCACCTTTATTTTTACATGCCTCATTTCTCATCGCCACCTGAGATCGATCCCGAATGCTTCTTGGGTGCTTGCGCGTCGTTGCCAGTCTTCTGCCACGCAGTCATTATGCCAGGAACGCGTGGACGCACCTTCTGATCCGTCCTGCCGCGCAGGCAGCTCTTCCGTGGAGAGCCCCCAGATCAAGAGGAGCGCCCCAAATTCTTTTTATTTAATAATCGCTCGTTTACTCAAATTTCGGAACGTGAACTATTGAAAAAGACATTATTGAAGTGAGAATTTTATATAGATTCCATCAGTGTGCAAATGATCTGAAGTACAAACAAGACTGGCTTATATAGTGGCAAAATGTCATGAATGAACTCATAATTCATTTCTATACAAGGCTTTGTACATGACCCCAGGAGAAACACAATAGCTCTTTTTTCAGCATTCCTAAAAGCTAATTTTTACACTTGCGCAGAGTGATACGGGTGTATAGTAATCACGGGCGTCTGTCTGTCTGTCTGTCCGTCACAGCGATAACTGGAACAGTTCTGATCCGATTTGGATCAAACCTGGTAGGTAGGTTGGGACTGGGGTCAGGACCTGCGCTAGTGATTTTTTTTTTTTTGGAATTGGTCCAAGGTCATGTCATATCATGTTAAATTTGACCTTGAGTGACCTTGAATGAATGTATTATGAATGAATGTATAGTATGAATTTATGTACTACTGTGCTTTCTATGTTAAGATCACTGAGATATTTCTATGTATAATGTGTCCAGGCAGAAACTGCAGCTAACAGGATCTGCAAAGTGTTGGGAGTGAATCAGGAGAATGAGAAGCTGATGGAGGACTATGAAACACTGGCCAGTGAGGTATTTTATTACATTATACACTTACCTACTGTTCGTTTTTACAGAACAGGATAAAAAAACATTCTTTGGAGTCTCAATTAGATTTTTAGGAAAACCACAGCTTAACAAAATTCTTTGTGTAGCTGCTGGAGTGGATTCGTCGTACTCAACCCTGGCTTGAGAATCGTATCCCAGAAAAGACGATGGTGGCCATGAGAAGGAAGCTGGAAGACTTCCGTGACTACAGGCGTATGCATAAGCCACCCAAGGTCCAAGAGAAGTGCCAGCTGGAGATCAGTTTTAACACTCTCCAGACCAAACTCCGCATCAGCAACCGACCAGCTTTTATGCCATCTGAGGGTAAGATGGTATCGGTAAGTTATGTAATTACAATTTTCTGTTGTGCCATCTTACTCGCACTTCCACTTGATTTAAAGTTAACAACTTAAGGTACACATGCCCAATCATCCATGGCCAATCATTTGAGCTTTTCCTAATTGTATAATTTTTGTACATGGGCATTAACCTGGAGCACCCACCACAGATTCTTTAGAGGATCTTAAGACGATCCGCCATCTTAAAGGTTTGCTTTGGGTCATATATTGCCAGACAAGCCAGAGCTGATCAAAATCACATGTTTTTCATGACCCAATGCACATAAAAAAGGCCCCCTAAATCAGCGAAACAGCCCAACAACATTATTCTCCTACCACCAAGCTTAACAGTGGGAATCATGTTTTTAGGGTTGTAGGCCTCTCTCTTCCTACTCTACACAAAAACAACATCCCTGTGCCCAAACAGCTCAGGTTTACTAATATTAAACCAAAGAACAGACCAGAAATAAACAAAATTTGTGTTCAGAGGTGGGGCTGTGTATGTATTACACAGGTGATGCTGAACTGCAAGTCAAAGCTGAACTTTACAACCAAAAGAAAGTGGTTGGTCACAACTGTAAGCAAGGCTGCCCTGAACATGTAAAAATATTTGTGCACAGATGGCTAGAGTCCTGGCTGTTCTAAAGTTAGCACACGCAAACATGCAATTCAAACATGCAAACAGACCTTCCTAAAATATGTATGGATTTCATGCTCACGTGAGTGTGTGGAGGCAGGAATTTAGTGAATTTCCTTTCATTTGTGATAAAAAAATGCAGTCTGTCTGCTGCTCCAGTCTTTTTCATCAGTTGGTAGTCAATAGTTATTTCTCTTGTGGATTAGGATATCACCGCAGCATGGCAGTGCCTGGAACAAGCAGAGACGGGCTATGAAGACTGGTTGCTCAATGAGATCCGTCGTCTAGAGCGACTTGATCATCTGGCAGAAAAATTCAGACAGAAAGCCTCAACTCATGAAGCATGGTCTGAAGGTGAAAACACAGTATTAACAGTTTTGCCCATTCTACTAATAATGAGAACTATTATTATTACTCAGTATGAAATAATGTGTTTAATTATGTCAAAGGTAAGGACCGGTTGCTGTTGGAGAGAGACTATGAAACTGCTTCGCTGACCCAACTGCGAGCCCTTTTGAGGAAACATGAGGCTTTTGAGAGTGACCTAGCTGCCCATCAAGACCGGGTAGAACAGATTGCTGCCATTGCTCAGGAGCTCAAGTAAGGAACACATCAGCATAAACCAGGGGTGCCCACTATATTTTGGCTCGTGAGCTACTTTTAAAATGACCATGTCACAGTGATCTACTACTACTACTACTACTACTAATTATAATAATAACAGTAATAATAATAATAATAATAATAATAATATGTGTTTCATATGTGTTTCATATGTACGTTTATGCAGTTTGTTTATTCATATACATGTTGCATTAGCCTACATATGCACCATAGTAAACTACATACGTCCATGTAGTTTGTAATGTATTAATTTACAGCACAACTTCAATACATTTGTAATTATCTATTACCATCTTAATCTGATGATGACCTGCACTGGAGGCAGTCATACAGGGTTGCATAGTCTCGACAGTGTCTGCTGTGCACACGCCCTCGCTTGTTTCTCCAGCTCCGATGCGAGGTTTCGGAAGTTTCCCAAATCATAGTGCTGCGACTTTGAGGACAGCAATTTCATTTTTCGTTTGAATGCATTAACTGAGCTGGGCTGCGTTTCCCGATAACGATGGATCTTAGGCTTAAGAACAACGTAAACGATTGATCTTACGAGCGTTCTTACATTTTCTACGGTCTGTTTCCCGAACATGATCGTAGCATGAACGCGTGTGCCCTGCTCTTAACTCAATGAGTGCCAGCCATTTTCAAAGTTGGTCACGTCCCAGTGCCAGGATGTTTTGAACATTTCAGTGTTTTTTCAAGACCCACAGAAAATTGAGTTCTATGTCTGTGTCAACAAAAAACATACCAAAAGAAACTCCAGACTTTCCTTTATCATCAGAATTTTTTGTTTGTTTGTACCTCTTTCCATTCCTTAGCAATTGTCTGGAGAACATGGGTGGGTGTAACTAAAAATGCTGATTTCTGACCAAAATACTGAGAAAAATGGCTTTTTGTAACGAGCAACATTTCAAGCAGAAAATGTCTTTGATTACAATTGTTTTTGCTTCAGAGACATCTCAAACATTATGAAAAGTGATCCCATTGTATACTGCACCAAAAATAACGCTGGCAACATTATTTATAAATTAAAAAAATACAAATTTATTTATAAAACCATGTAGGCACATTTCATAGATTCTTTGAAGCACAGCTAAAAGCAACACTTCATGGGAAACACTTTGTGCGTAAACATTTCAAAGGCAAAAATTAGACTTTCTAGCAGCTATTTATGTACAGCACACTATGTTATACTGTAACTGTAGTGCTTCTAGCTCTCCCCCTGTGTGTGCGCGCGTGTGTATGCATGTGTGTACAGCAGAGAAGACCTATAAACACAATCTAAAATACCGGTCCATACATCTAGTATCGGAGTAAGCTATGCAATTAGACTACTGCTCCATGCTTGTAAATGTAATATTTCTGAACGTCACCAAACACGATATAAAACATTGTAACATTTTAGTGTGGGAACTTGGCTCAGAGAGGGGATAGGCAAACCGAAACCGAACTATACAACGCCTTCAGAGCAAAATAACATCGTATTCCACAGGATCCGCACACAGAACAACTAGATTAACACATGAGAATGATAGCACAGTAAATTATGATGTTGGGAGAGTGCAGTGAATCCGTGCGCTTTACCAAATGTAGAGAGCTGGGTCGTCAGTGACTTGCTGTCGGCGCAGACGGGTCAGTCAAATGCAGGTGTAGCTATCTATGAAACACCGCGACAGGCTGCTCATTATGCATTACCTAAAGTGAAATTAATCTATTGGTTGCTTGCAGAAGCTAAACGTGAGATGTTGCTAGGAAAACCGTAGCTTCAACATACGTGCTGACAGGATTTATTTTGATCAAGCTAGCAGTGTGCAAAACTGCGAGCAATTGAGCAAGCCAGGTCCAGTGTCTCTTCTTTGAGACAATGTTAGATGATCACATATCCACACTGATACTGGTACTACCCACAGAATGGGTTCCCTTGTGATTACAACTTAGATGTTTTTACACAAGCTAGATCAGATGATTACCCCACCTCCCCTGTAAAAAAACGAAATTGACGCGTCATTGGCACTGGGCGTTACTATCGTAAAAGAGGCGTTTTCGCGTAGGAGCTTTCTTTTGAACTTCATTGGGCATACGGTGAAGTTGGCTTCAATGCAACTTGTATCTTACTTATCTCTTATCTATAATTTATTATTTATCTCATTCAAGAATAAGCAAAAAAGATCTCCGACCAGTCTGAGGACACAAACAAAAATATTTTTGATTTAAATAGTCTATGTAGGAGTAGGACACTGTATTCAGATGTTTTTGTTGCATGTTTCCTGCACACGTCCAAAATAAGCCCACTTACTGTGACTGTCCTTGTGCGGCTGTGCTAAAGGCGCTGGATATAGGCTATTTAAAGGCAGTATGCCTACAAGAAATGAATACTGTCTTTGATAGATTTTAAGATTGCAGCAGTGTGATAAGGCAAATTAAGCCGTACAGTATAGACCTACTGTCATTGTGATTTTCAACAGGTTCAAGGCCTTGACAGCCACACTATCCCTGCTGTTTTTAAATACTGCCCGTCAACAATGTCTTTGCCACTCCCTGTTTGTTCTGCCCATGGAACTGTCATGGTCCAAGCTTTTTTTTTTTGACGGACTTTATATTGCTTCTGGGTTATTTTTTTCTTAGTTGCAAATCACATGTAGGATCACCGCTTCATTATGCCCAATTTTACTATCAAATATAGTTGATGTATGCTCCTGGCTGCAATCATATTGATTTGATTCCAGGCTCTTGCGTAAATTAGGCTACTTCTTTATTTCTGTTGGTCTGCTGTGTCAGCTACATGATGTCATGGTAGTTATATGGTAGTTGCATAGTTACAAATATAGTGTCTTAGGACAACATGTTCAGGCTCACGTAGCCTATTTTTACTTCACATCCTCTGGGTATCTCCACTGTGCCACGCCAGTTAAGACCAATCTTTGTGCTCTATGAGTGCTCCGGACCACACGTAGAGTTACGAGTGATCTCACGATGGTTCTTGGCCAAGGAAGGTTTCGGGAAACGGTCTGTAAACTCTACGATGGTGCTAAGTGTGAAGTTGAGTACTACTTAGGCTTAAGTACTACTTAACATCGCTCGTAGTGCTTCCGGGAACCGCACCCCTGATCATGTCGACCACGCTTTTGTCCTTTCCTTGCAGCTTCAAATTAAGTTCGTTCAACAACAGTCTAGCAGCCACTGTTTTTCATTAAGTTGCTTGTGCTCCGCATGTTTAGTGACAAGAAGAAACTCCTTAATCTCCGGACGGAGCGGTCGAAATCTCTGCAAAAATTTCCCCCTACTAAGCCATCTCACCTTGGTGTGTAGCAAGAGGTCAGAATAGTTAGTAAGTCTCTTCCAGCTGTGCATGGAACAGACGTCTTTAAAGAGTCCTCACTTGAATAGAATGCATAATGAAGTGACTGCTGCCCGCTTAACTGTATTTTTAATTCCGTCACATTTCTCAGTTAGCTTTTAGGGGGAAGTCACTGTTTTTATGAACAGTATGGGCTAGATACAAGTTGGAGAACTACCTAGGACTCCTTCTTTGCTGCAGTTTTCCAGTAGCCGTTCTAGTTGTTATGGTAACCTAACAAAAAGTTTTAGACAACATGCGATCTACCGGCACTGCCTTCGACGTAGTGGGCACCCCTGGCCTAAACCATTTATATTATTTTTAGTCACATCAATTAGAAACTATAAAAGCCCTCAGTACTAATAGTACTACTACTACTACATATACAACATTTGGGCCCAGATGTACAAAAAAATTAGTTCAGTTTTCTGTTATAATTCATTGTGCGCTTAAAACCGTGGTGTGCTTTGTGCAACTGAGGCATAAGGCAAAGACCATGTCGTATGTGATGCTGATAAATAGACAAGTACAAGTAGTGCTTTTCGATGGCATACATAAGAATTTATAGATTTGTCATTGGGAATGTGACCGTTTTGCATAAGACATATGAGACACTGTATATACGAAACCAGACACATGTAAAAACGCATGTGTACATTGCCCCCTCCATAGACCATCTGGCCCTTGGTCTAGAGTTGTGCTTGGAAAAAAACAGCATGTTCGTTTCTTAGCTGAGTTTTTTCCAAAGCGACATGCAATACATAAACACGACATGAAAAACTAACATTTAAAATGTAAATATGCTATTAACAGTAGAAGCATAACATTTTTGTGGCAAATCATAATGGTAGTTCAAGTCCATGTAAGCTTTTTATCACTTAAAGATATGATTTCACGTCCTGCTTTTGGTCAATTTTTGATTTAGACAAATCGATCAACAGTTATTGACAGCATTTCAGCACTCCATATTGGCCAAATGACACATTTTGTAGGTTCTTAATAATGGCTCCGCAGTTCAAGTTTGACTGTAATTAAGCAAAGCATTTCTTTAACATGACTTTACCTGCCATATAATATTCCTGTTCAGGGGTTTGACCACCAACCTTTTTGTTTTTCAAAGGTTAATTCAATTTTGATTAAAATAATTTTTAATGACCTTCCCTGCTAGGCCTTGCTGCAGAATGACAAATGACACTGGTGAAGGAGGGCTGTGGGGAAGGGTGTCAATATTTTACAGCACTCCAGTTATTCACTCACAAGTGACCTTGATGTTTCAGCTGGGCGACTCCAGCACAACACTTACACAGTTACACACTTACAACATACAGTTTTAATGTGGTTTCCCCTTAGTTTCTATCTCTGTGTTTTCTGGCTTCAGTGGCAGTGTGTTGATGTGTCTTCCACTTGAAGACACAACAGTAGTTGCCTCTGACATCAGCTCTCTGTTGAAGGTCAAGTTAAAGGTCAGAAGTTTGCATAGAGGGACAACAGAAGGGAGAAAAGAAGAATACATTTATTAGCCAGAGTTATGTGTGAAGAATTTCAGGATTAAAGATAATCAGCAATAAGTATTAGTGCTACGAGACACCTTTTTCTGTATGTGACCTTTCACCCACTTTTATATTTAACAGATTACCTCATTTTTTTCTAGAACCAATCATCAATGTTCAAAGTTCAACTGCCAACACGACAGTATACGCTCTTGTGGCATTTTCCCTCGAAAGCTATCTCTCCTCAGCACAAAGGAAACATTTTGACAGTGACACAGCATTCCCATGGAGACAGTGGTAGTAACAGTGTTACCTCTGTACTTCTCCATGTTCCACTGCGTGTGCTCATGCCTCAAATGACAGAAGTCAACTTGGTGGAGAATCCTGTGCTCAGTATTTAAAAGCATGTAGAGGAAATGTATATACCCTGTATATATATATGGGGTGGGGGTGTAATGGGACAAAGTGACAAGTGTAGTAACTGCACATGGGGGAAGGTTACTGACATATGCAACAGGGTGGTTTAAAAATTTGTCTGGTATCTGGTAGGGGGGGATTGTGGGGACTTGATGATATGAAGATGTCGCAGCAGCAGTCAGATTGTGTAGCTGCTTTCCTCTGGCTGCACCAATGTGGAACTTGTGGACTTTGCCCTAATTGACTTTTATCTACACTGACACACATGATAACCTATCTATGAGACCGGCCATCTTTGACCAACTCCACAGGAAGGGTAGTGTCCAACTTCACAGCAGCATTTTTCATCTTTACCCTTGCATTCACCAGCAGATCCCGTTGATGTATTAAGTCATGGCGTACAAAGACAAACTCGGCTATTATCTACCAATCCAGCTGTAGTTAACAAACATTTGGCAAGTTGGCTTAAAGCCTCTATGTTAATTTTTAAAACTAATGTGGTTATACTTTGTAGGAGCATGCCCATTATTCATTGTGTTGTGAGAGCATACTAGATTTGCTGTGGTTACAAAAACGCTCCCAACTCCAAGTCCCACTGATTCATGTCCATCACCATATATACAGAATGCTGCATTGACTCTTTTGGCCAGCCTGTCACCATGGTAGGGGTGTTAGGACCTTACAAATCAATAAACATGGAAAGTGGATTTTATAACAAAAAACAATGACATTTACCGTCTTACAGATAATAAGACACTGTAAAAAGAGTCAAGATAATGTAAACTAATTGATCTTGACGTGCAGAATCACTTGTACTATTATTTTACTACTATTAATTTCACACAACCCAAATCCCATTTAATGTGAAACTGTAGGCTTGTATTTTTAATATGAACGATATGGCCTTAATTTGGAAGCAATTACTTGTCTGACTTACTTTACTATAGGTGTCACAAACTTTGACCTGGATATAAAGGCCAGATCGCTAAAATGTCTATAAGAGCAAATTAACTCATTCGATGCCAATGACGCGCAAAACTCGTCTTTTACGATAGTAACGCCCAGTGCCAATGACACGTTATCGAGTCAATTTCGTTTTTTTACAGGGGAGGTGGGGTAATCATCTGATCTAGCTTGTGTAAAAAAATCAAAGTTGTAATCACAAGGGAACCCATTCTGTGGGTAGTACCAGTATCAGTGTGGATATGTGATCATCTAACATTGTCTCAAAGAAGAGACACTGGACCTGGCTTGCTCAATTGCTCGCAGTTTTGCATACTGCTAGCTTGATCAAAATAAATCCTGTCAGCACGTATGTTGAAGCTACTGTTTTCCTAGCAACATCTCACGTTTAGCTTCTGCAAGCCACCAATAGATTAATTTCACTTTAGGTAATGCATAATGAGCAGCCTGTCGCGCTGTTTCATAGATAGCTAGACCTGCACTTGACTGACCCGTCTGCGCTGACAGCAAGTCACTGACGACCCAGCTCTCTACATTTGGTAAAGCGCACGGATTCACTGCACTCTCCCAACATCATAATTTCCTGTGCTATCATTCTCATGTGTTAATCTAGTTGTTCTGTGTGTGGATCCTGTGGAATACGATGTTATTTTGCTCTGAAGGCGTTGTATAGTTCGGTTTCGGTTTGCCTATCCCCTCTCTGAGCCAAGTTCCCACACTAAAATGTTACAATGTTTTATATCGTGTTTGGTGACGTTCAGAAATATTACATTTACAAGCATGGAGCAGTAGTCTAATTGCATAGCTTACTCCGATACTAGATGTATGGACCGGTATTTTAGATCGTGTTTATAGGTCTTCTCTGCTGTACACACATGCATACACACGCGCGCACACACAGGGGGAGAGCTAGAAGCACTACAGTTACAGTATAACATAGTGTGCTGTACATAAATAGCTGCTAGAAAGTCTAATTTTTGCCTTTGAAATGTTTACGCACAAAGTGTTTCCCATGAAGTGTTGCTTTTAGCTGTGCTTCAAAGAATCTATGAAATGTGCCTACATGGTTTTATAAATAAATTTGTATTTTTTTAATTTATAAATAATGTTGCCAGCGTTATTTTTGGTGCAGTATACAATGGGATCACTTTTCATAATGTTTGAGATGTCTCTGAAGCAAAAACAATTGTAATCAAAGACATTTTCTGCTTGAAATGTTGCTCGTTACAAAAAGCCATTTTTCTCAGTATTTTGGTCAGAAATCAGCATTTTTAGTTACACCCACCCATGTTCTCCAGACAATTGCTAAGGAATGGAAAGAGGTACAAACAATTTTTTTTTTCTGATGATAAAGGAAAGTCTGGAGTTTCTTTTGGTATGTTTTTTGTTGACACAGACATAGAACTCAATTTTCTGTGGGTCTTGAAAAAACACTGAAATGTTCAAAAAATCCTGGCACTGGGACGTGACCAACTTTGAAAATGGCTGGCACTCAATGAGTTAAGTGGACCTGGAGTGCTTTGTGTTACAGTAGCCTGGCTATCGCGACTTTGGTCTGGCCAAGTTGTGTTGTAAACCCATTTCTCAGAAGGTGGGCTTAACCCGCCTCTTTCAAATGCCTCTGTTTGCTACTGGACGAAGCTTCAACCAATCACACCCCTCTGTCGTATACGCAGCAAAGGAAACTGCTTGATCCAAACTAAAAGTAGTAGTAGCCTGTAGTCATATAGAAATGGCGTTAAATGATTTTTATCGGACTTGTGAGGTGAACATGAGAGTGGCTGGTGTTTTTGGTCATTCAATATTGATATTAGAAAAATGAATCAGTGCGAATGACCACAACAAGAGGGTTCTCCCAAAGCCCCATCGACTTGGCTACCATCGGGGCTAACTGATAAATTAAAGCCGGTTGGTAGCATTGCGAAAACGTCCTTTCCCCTAACAGATGCTTCAAGGGCTGCCTTCCCTTTCAATTCGTCTAAAACAGCAGCTACAGCTGCATTCAAATCTTGCCAATGCTCCACGTTTGCCATGTTGACAGTGACTGAGATAAATTTCCAGTCACTAAACTACCGCGTCGTTGCCTTTTTGAAATGCTCGATTTTCATTGGCGCCCATTCCGAGGCGTGAGCAGAAATGGTGTAGACAGGCAGCTTGGCCAGACTGACTTGCTCGCGAAATGCAAATGCAGCATCACAGGCAGTATGGGCACGCCCAGGCTATGTTACAGTGCTCTAATCAAGCGAATTGTAGAGTGGACCTAGAAGGGAGACAAAGACACCTCCCAGTTTGTTTTGCTTTAGAGGCTCTGATATTGGAGTTTTGAGTGTTCACATGTATGGACAACTATGGCAACCCATAGATCGCACTTTTTTTTTTTTTTTTATAGCTCAAAGGGAACAAGTATGGAAACACCCATAGAGGGCTGAGAAAAGCAGTATATGTGAAAGTATCCATAGTCTCAGTCTGCTATGTTAGCTGTACAGGGTTAACACAGTCATGATATTCCTGATCCTGATGTTTCAGGCATGGAAAAGTTTGAGAATCAACAGAATATTTTGGAAAAAGATTTGAAAATACACTGTTTAGTGTACTGTTTAAAACACATCTCCAAAAGATATCTTGCATTACAGAATTCAGTTTTGGTATTAATTTAACTAATGGGGTACTGCATTCATATTTGATATGTAGTATGGGAATTGTTTATTTTCTTGAGAAACAATCCATTATTTAGTAACACTCAATTAACATACACAAATACGTTATTACGGTACAATTAAATTTCACAGCTTTCACAGCAAAGTCTTTGACAAAAACATCTAAACCACAGCTAGAATAACAGCAGAGTTTCATGTGATGTGATCTGTAAATTTGCTGGCTTATCCATTCTCTGCTATAGCTTAGCAATCACACTTTGTGAAAATGCTTTTCTAGCGTGCCTCCATTTTCAAAATGCAAGGAAGGAAAAATGGTTGCTTAGATTCTGAGACATTTAAATTACTTTTGAGTTAACATGTCTTACAATTCTGATTTCATGTGTGGTTGTTTAATGTATTTCAAACCTATACTCACTTTACCTCTGAGAATGTTCTAAAGATGTTATTCATTTCATGACTGTATGTTTTTGTGTTTTGTGCTTAGTGAGCTTGACTACCATGATTCTGCAACCATAAACGAATGCTGCCAAAAGATATGTGACCATTGGGATCAAATGGGTACACTTACCCAGAAAAGACGGGAAGCTCTGGAGGTATGACTAATCATTTCTGGCAAAATTATAGGGTCTGGTTTGTTTATTCTCTTATTCCCTTCTCAAAAATATGTACAGTGAATAGAATTTGATGTGTTAGTAATTAATTAGAACACGACTGAGCACAGCATCAGATGCAATTTTGAGTTGGTTGCAAGCAAAGACATAAAGACTGGTACACCGTTGAATTTTATAAAAAGTTGCTCCCATTTTATTTGAAATATTTTATCACTCCTTTAATCAGACCTGTTAACCACAGTTTAACAAAGGCCTCCATCTCACTTCTTTTAAAGCCAGGCAAGGACTCACTCGATTGTAAGTTCTACCGACCTATATCCTTGCCAAATATTGATGGTAAGATTTTAGCCAAACTGCTTGCCTCCAGACTAGACAATGTAATATCCAATATCATCTCCATGGAACAAACTGGATTTATGAAAGGTCGTCAATCCTTCACAGATATACGCAAACTCCTAAATGCATTCTCCAGCGTCTGGGGAGATACCTGAAGTTGTTGTGGTTGAGTGGTGTTATTTATTTACTGTGTTGGAGAAATTTGGTTTTGGCTCAAATGTCATGTCCTGGATACCTTTATTCTATACATCTCCTAAAGCATCAGTAACTACGAACAAGTTGTCTTCCCAACTATTTTCTCTGTCAAGGGGTACAGGCCAGGGGTTACCCCTAAGTCCTCTTTTATTTGCATTAGCTATTGAGCCATTATCAACTAAGTTTAGGACGACCCCCAACATCTGTGGTATTCACAGGTTCGAAACTGAGCATAGAGTCTCTTTATATTCTGATGATGTGCTTCTTTACATTTCTGATCGAGTATGTGTTCCTAATTATGACCGCCGCTAGCGAAGCTAGCGAAAGCGGTCATTATAGAGTTGCCGCGACTTTTTTCCCTTTTTTTTTTTTTTTCTTTTTCTTTTTTTTCAGTGAATGTCCGTCAACGATTCCCGGGACACTGAAACTCGGGGGGACATGAATCTTTGTAGGCATGTAGCCCTAGAACATTTCGAGCGAATAGAAGCTTTTGGTCCCCCGGGGCCACCCCCCCCGCTGTGCCAGCATACGTCAAAGAGGGGGAGACCGGCAAAAGTTTTTGCTGAATAGCTCAGTGAACGTTTCACCCAACAACATAACATTTTTGTGATATGTCGGTGTTACAGAGACGTATCGACCCAGGCAATAAACGCTCACTTGAAGCATAGCGCCACCTAGTGATATGGGTAAATGCAAAAATTGGGATATTGAGTTGCCAATATCTTGGACCGAGAAGGTGGGAACTGCGCAAAATACGTCATGCACGATCAGCACGAAGACCTCTATAACCACAGCATGTGCCATACAATTTGGTCAATAGGGGGCGCTGTAATTGTACAAAATGTCATTTTGCTTATTATCTACAGAATGCTTAGGTTTACAACAATTTTTTTTTTATCGTGAAATCTATTGACCCTCACGCATTGAAAACACTGGTCGACGCCCACTTCCAACGAGAACAATTTCCGTGAAATTTTAATATTGTGAAAACGAATCTGAACGAACTCGTCATAGGCTGTTCAGGTGAATCTCACCAAATTTGGTATATGTCATCTACAGACAATGCTGACAAAAAGTTATCAAAGGATTTATCTTGAGATAAACCGTTCCGAAGTTACACGTCAATGAACATTTAACACGTAGCTTAAAATTCTTCAAATGGCCGTGTCTTGGCTTTTAATTGCTCAAATTTGGTCAAAGTTGACATGCCATCTCTAAGCAGCTTTCTTTTCATGTGTACTAAATTTTGTGACATTTCGTCATAGGGGGCGATGTTTATTGGCGAAGCTAGGTGTCAAAAAACAGTTTTTGTTCAAAAACTCGTCAACAATTTTGCCCAAGACAACGATTTTGTGTTAGTATGTCGGTGTTACAGAGATGTATCGACCCAGCCCATAAACTCTCACTTGAAGCATAGCGCCACATAGTGATATGGGTAAATGCAAAAATTGGGATTTTGAGTTGCCAATATCTTGGACCAAGAAGGTGGGAACTACGCAAAATACGTCATGCACGATCACCACAAAGACCTCTAACACCACAGAACGTGCCATAAAATTTGGTCCATAGGGGGCACTGTAATTGCAGAAAATGTCATTTTGCCTATTATCTAGAGAATGCTTACGTTTACAACAATTTTTTTTTTATCGTGAAATCTGTTGACCCTCACGCATTGAAAACACTGGTCGACGCCCACTTCCAACGAGAACAATTTCCGTGAAATTTTAATATTGCGAAAACGAATCTGAACAAACTCGTCATAGGCCGTTCATGTGAATCTCACCAAATTTGGTATATGTCATCTACAGACAATGCTGACAAAAAGTTATCAAAGGATTTATCTTGAGATAAACCGTTCCGAAGTTACACGTCAATGAACATTTAACACGTAGCTTTAAATTCTTCAAAAGTCCGTATCTTGGCTTTTAATTGCTCAAATTTGGTCAAAGTTGACATGCCATCTCTAAACAGCTTTCTTTTCATGTGTACTAAATTTTGTGACATTTCGTCATAGGTGGCGATGTTTATTGGCGAAGCTAGGTGTCAAAAAACAGTTTTTGTTAAATAACTCGTCAACAATTTTGCCCAAGACAACGATTTTGTGTTAGTGTGTCGGTGTTACAGAGATGTATTGACCCAGCCCATAAACTCTCACTTGAAGCATAGCGCCACCTAGTGATATGGGTAAATGTAAAAATTGGGATTTTGAGTTGCCAATATCTTGGACCGAGAAGGTGGGAACTGCACAAAATACGTCATGCACGATCACAACAAAGACCTCTAACACCACAGAACATGCCATAAAATGTAGTCCATAGGGGGCGCTGTAATTGTAGAAAATGTCATTTTGCCTATTATCTAGAGAATGCTTATGTTTACAACAATTTTTTTTTTATCGTGAAATCTATTGAACCTCACGCATTGAAAACACTGGTCGACGCCCACTTGCAACGAAAACAATTTCCGTGAAATTTTAATATTGCGAAAACGTATCTGAACGAACTCGTCATAGGCCGTTCATGTGAATCTCACCAAATTTGGTATATGTCATCTACAGACAATGCTGACAAAAAGTTATCAAAGGATTTATCTTGAGATAAACCGTTCCGAAGTTACACGTCAATGAACATTTAACACGTAGCTTAAAATTCTTCAAATTGCCGTATCTTGGCTTTTCATTGCTCAAATTTGATCAAAGTTGACATGCCATCTCTAAACAGCTTTCTTTTCATGTGTACTAAATTTTGTGACATTTCGTCATAGGGGGTGATGTTAATTGGCAAAGCTAGGTGTCAAAAAACAGTTTTTGTTAAAAAAACTTGTCAACAATTTTGCCCAAGACAACGATTTTGTGTTAGTATGTCGGTGTTACAGAGATGTATCGACCCAGCCCATAAACTCTCACTTGAAGCATAGCGCCACCTAGTTATATGGGTAAATGCAAAAATTGGGATTTTGAGTTGCTAATATCTTGGACCGAGAAGGTGGGAACTGCGCAAAATACGTCATGCACAATCACCACAAAGACCTCTAACACCACAGAACATGCCATAAAATTTGGTCCATAGGGGGCGCTGTAAGTGTACAAAATCTCATTTTGCCGATTCCTTGCCTTCACAAATCAGTCCTACACACTACACATTCAAAACCCACATCCATGCCCACTTCCAGGAAATCATTTCCACAGGAATTCTCACCTCACAACACTGCTCTACCACACACTCATCACACCAACAGTTCCCACATTTCAATATACTGCGGCGTATTGTTAAAGGTGTACTTCCACGAGAAACCGTTTAGTACTTGCTCTTTTAAAATATGATAGGTCACCCCGAGTTGCATATGCATGCTGCATATCAAAATGTTTTTCTATCCCCGTTTTCTATATCAGTCATAAGAAGACAATAGGCGGAAAAACGACCCAATGCTAAAAGTGCCTCCGGAGTGACGTAGACGCGGAGATACATATAAGAGAAACTGACCGAATGGGCTTTAATTAAATAATGTTAGCCTGTTTGACTGACTGGCATAAGATTAGCAGGCTAGTTGAATGACTGAACTGCATTTAGCCGGGCACTTGCAGTGTTTTGTCATGCAAATATTACCATTCTGAAACGTTCATTGACAAACGGTCAGGAAGCGACTGTGCTTGTGCCATCTCTCCTTCCTCTTCGGATTCAGGATCAAACACATACAGCTGTATCTCCGTAGACATTCTGTGTGCAGTTTTAGCGCTGTCAAGTTGACTTGGCCCTTTACCACTCTGCTATCAAGTTGACTGTGGGGCAAAGGAAGCTGCAGGGAGCGTGCCTCTGGTGAAATCGTGTCGTTCTCCCCGCCCCACCCCCTCTACCAAACTAAAACAGCCTGAAACAGAAGCACTACAACATTTTTTTTATTAACACTAGCGCACAGGGCAATTATTAATACTAGAGAACACCGCAAAATTAATGAAAACACGATGGAAGTACACCTTTAATATCCTTAATGTGTTTGGGCTTTTCTCTGGTTACAAACTAAACTTCTCTAAAAGCAAATGCTTTCCAATCAAAATGTGGCCCTTCAGATATCACAGAACACACTCCCTTTTTGTATGTCAAAAACTGGATTTAAATAGTTAGGGATGCATATCACCCATATTTTCTCTCATCTCTGTGAAAAGAATTTCAAACCCCTCTTGCTCAAATTGGAATCAGATTTAAAGAGATGGTCTGCCCTTTATTTATCTCTATCAGGCAGTTAGTTTGTCTTACCTAAAATTGTTTATCTATTTCAATGTCTTCCAATATTGTTTAAATCTTTTTTCCAGTCTTTAGATAAATTAATCTCTTCTTTTCTGTGGGCAGGTAAAAATCCTAGAATCAGTAGAGAATTTTTGGAAAGGCCTAGTGATCAGGGTGGCCAGGCACTTCCTAATATGAGAAATTATTATTGGGCATCTAATATTCAAAAAGTCATATACTGGTATCAGGTTCCACAGCTGGATTGGTGCAAAATTGAGGCAAACTCCTGCATTTCTACCTCACTTTCTGCTTTAGTTACAGTTGGATTACCGTTTTCACCTTCTAAGTTTACATCAAGCCCTGTGGTATCTCTCTACTTTAAGAATATGGACACAATTCAGACAAAATTAAACTAAAGGAATTCTCTATATATAGCCCTATTTGTAACAGTCACCTTTTCCCTGCTGCCAGAATGGACCATACCTTCACACTATGAAGTAGGAAGGGTTTAGATGCATGCAACAGCTTCTACATAGATGGTCTTTTTAGCTATTTCACTGACCTTTCTGAGAAATGTCACCTACAACGGTCTGACTTATTTGAGATATTTTCAGGTCCGTCACTTTATTCAAAGCCAGAGTCCAAGATTTCCTGTTTTACCAGCAGACTCGGGACTTGATGAGGTTCTGCGTGCTCCTATGCAGAACAGGAGACAGATCTCAATCATCTCAAACATAATTATTTCTCTTCAGGAAACGTCACTAGATAGGCTTAGAACTGAATAGTCTAAAGAACTTGGGTCAGAAGTGCCTGGAGCACTCTGGGATCGTGCTCAGGCAAGAATTAATCGAACATCATCCTGAACCCAACTTAGCCTGATACAGTTCAAAGTCTTTCACAGAATTTATTACACTAAATCTAAACTCCAAAGAATTTATGACAACATTGAAGATAGGTGTGAGTGCTGCAATTCTACACCTGTTTTAGACCTGCCCTAGATTAACAGATTGAATATTTTACCAGAGGTTCAACAACACAATTTCACAAGATGTGGGACCCTTTAATTTTGTGCTTTGAAAGACCCTCCCATAAGCCTATGGAGCCCTGAGATATTTTTTTGGTCTTGCTTAACCATTGACATGTACTTGAGTGTGGAATGCCACCTTGTCTGATATTTTAATTTATTTTAGTTAGTTCAGTTTACTTATTGTTATTGCTTTTTATTTATTTATTGTTTTCTATTACCAACTTCATCAATGTCTGAATAATGTAATTTTCTTTGTTGTCACATTATTATGACCGCCGCTAGCGAAGCTAGCGAAAGCGGTCATTATAGAGTTGCCGCGACTTTTTTCCCTTTTTTTTTTTTCTTTTTTCTTTTTTTTCAGTGAATGTCCGTCAACGATTCCCGGGACACTGAAACTCGGGGGGCATGAATCTTTGTAGGCATGTAGCCCTAGAACATTTTAAGCGAAAAGAAGCTTTTGGTCCCCCGGGGCCACCCCCCCCTAACCCAGCGTACGTCAAAGAGGGGGAGACCGGCAAAAGTTTTTGCTGAATAGCTCAGTGAACGTTTCACCCAACAACATAAAATTTTTGTGATATGTCGGTGTTACAGAGACGTATCGACCCAGGCAATAAACGCTCACTTGAAGCATAGCGCCACCTAGTGATATGGGTAAATGCAAAAATTGGGATTTTGAGTTGCCAATATCTTGGACCGAGAAGGTGGGAACTGCACAAAATACATCATGCACGATCACCACAAAGACCTCTAACACCACAGAACATGCCATAAAATTTGGTCCATAGGGGGCGCTGTAATTGTACAAAATCTAATTTTGCCGATTCCTTGCCTTCACAAATCAGTCCTACACACTACACATTCAAAACCCACATCCATGCCCACTTCCAGGAAATTATTTCCACAGGAATTCTCACCTCACAACACTGCTCTACCACACACTCATCACACCAACAGTTCCCACATTTCAATATACTGCGGCGGTCATTGTTATTGTTATTGTTATTACTACTAGTATTACTTTTACAGCAGTATGTAGCAGGGGCGATTCCTTTAAGACAACAAGGGAAGCTCAACTTCCTCTAACATTTCACACAATAAATGGTCAAATACGCAAAGTTGAATTTACATTAAATTGGGATAGACATTATGTTTAAAACTAGAAGCATCCTAGAAATATGTTTAACTTCATAGCTAAGTCTTGATAACTCTGTTTATTATTGTCGGGTCCGACGCGATTTTCCGAGGGTTTTGAATGCACAGCACAGCGGGACACCCCACTGAAGCTGAACGTCTGATGCACTTTTTTTCAATGCAGTGAAGCCATGTGTTCATTGGATAAATGCTGAAAATCGTACCCTCGGACGCTCAGCGTCTCTGGGGGTGAATGGAAAATGAGATGGGCGGGGGCGGGCCAAGACGCTAGGCTTACACATTATAATTGGTGGAACTGTCTAAAAGACTACACCCCTTTTGATTTGCAGGCAAACAAACATCGGAGTAAAGTAGAATTCAGTCACTAGCGGATTTCCCAAAGACAAGTGGTGAGAGAACGTGTTGTCCGTCCAGAGTGCTTGTTATTTACACATTGCACATATTATATTCTAAATAAAACATACCAGTCAGCACAAAGTTATTGAGTTTTTTGTCTAAGTTTCATTAGTTCGTTCACAATCATATTGTTCAAATTAGTCAAGTTGTTAAGGAAACTAGCCCGCTAGTTAGCGTGCTAGCCCAATACAATGGCTACTGCTAATATTGTTGACAATTTTGGCAAACCCATTCGATAGTCTTCCGTATGAAGAGAGACTAGAAATTAAACAGCAGGACAGACCAACACCCAAGACTGATTTGGCCCACAAAAACTGGTGAAAGTAACTGTTTTTCTGTTTTTTTTCTTCAACTTTCCTGGTATGACGAGATGAACTGTCTAATTGGACGTGCTGTGACAAACAGAATGTACTGTTGGCCATGCCTCTTGATAAAGCTGTGTCAGGGATATGTAGTTTTAGTCAAATGTAGGTTTTACGGACCTGAATAACTTTGACAGGGCATACAAAAAGGCATGAAAAAAGCAATGGCATTTCCTGCAAAAGGAGCGCAGGGCAGAATTTATACACAATAACGTGTATTTCTAATGGTTCTGTTATATATTTCTGTTCATGTTCTGTTCAGTTCTGGTATTGTTGTATACAGATACAGTTTGGGTGTGTGTTACTCCTGAAAATCATTTTCATGTGTGTGTTACTGTAGTTCTGTGGCATGGCTGTGGTTGACAACAGTCTCAATTAACATTTTTTTTTCTTAATAACGGCCAGGCTCCAATAGGATAAAAAAAAAAATATATATATAATAATGTACACCTAAAATGTGCTTCCCCTATTTGAAAGACCAGCAGCCGCCACTGGTGTGTAGGTGTACAGGGTGGGTGGGTGGGTTTTGTTTATATATATATATATATATATAAAAAAACAAGAAAACCAATTCAAGACATTGTACTTAAATACATTCTGTTCTGCATTGCCTTTCTTGAATAACATATATGGTTAATAAAAGACTGGGTGAAAAGACAACAGACTTCCATGTCATAATCACAACCATGACAACATGGGACTGACTGGTACAGATAAAATAAAAAATGTCAGATTTAATCGGAATTGTGTCAACAATGGAAACAATAATTTCAGATTCAAATTGGTCTTCCCAACAAACATGACGACTGATGTTGCAACTGAGTACCCCAACTGCTTTTACTACATCGGACTACCTGCGACTGGCCCCTGACATTCCATTGTATCAGAATTGTGGTTAAAAATTGACAGGTCTGCTTGTCAATCCAGAATAGAAACCTGTTGGACAAGTTAACAAATGGGTAGGAAAATGACTCTCAGAACAGTGCCCCATTATTCTGGCCCTGAAGATACTGGATGACTCATCCCACCCACTTTTCTTTGAGTACTCCCTCCTCCCCTCTGGACACCGTTATAGAATGTCACAAACAAAAACTAAATAAGCCATCACATAATTTGTGGCAAGGAGCATTCAGCTACTTAACAGGTTAAATACAGGCACATAGTCCCTTTATATTTTTATGTTAAGCCCTTCATCATGCATATTTAGATTTTAGTGTTGTTTTAGTGTTGTATTTTATGTTGTGTTGTGGCTTCCTGGGTGCAAAACAAATTCCCTTTGTGGCAATAAAGGTTTCATTCATTCCCTTTTATGAACGTCTTTGAAGTAATTCATAAATGAACCTACATATTGTACTTATGTTTCTTTATTGTGTTATCCTGAAAATAATCTGTATGTGGTATATTTACCCTCACAGAGAACAGACAAACTGCTTGAGACCATTGACCAGCTGTTCCTTGAGTTTGCAAAGAGGTCAGCACCATTCAACAACTGGCTGGAGGGTGCCATGGAGGACTTGCAGGACCTGTTCATGGTTCACAGTGTGGATGAGATTCAGGTAGAACCACTAGCCTCCTCATCTATTCCCCTTAGGTATCATTTCTTAAGTAGAATTGTCCAGTGGATATTGCCAGATTGTAGAGAGAGGTGATTTAAATGTTGTCACTGTAATTGTCTTTTTAAAATAAAAGAGTGTATAAACAGATTTGAATCATAGTTTTGGTGGAAGAAGAAGCAACTCCTACACAACTGTACAAATATAAAACTGTGCTCTGCCTACATGGCCTAGCTAATCATAGGTCCTTGACATAATGTAATAAGGTAATAATCTTGTCTGCATTGTCTTTTGCAGAGTTTAATCTCCGCCCATGATCAGTTCAAGGCTACCTTGCCCGAGGCAGATGGTGAGCGGCAGGCCATACTGGGCATTTACACTGAAGTTCAGAAGATCACACAAAGTTATAGCTTCTCTCCACATCTCACCAACCCTTACAGCAATATCACCCCAGCTGACTTGGGATTGAAATGGGACAAGGTACCATCTATGGTTTTCACTGCATGCCAAAGAGTTATATTGATGTATTTATAATGTCAGTCAAAAGTTTATGTCAGCAGTGAGGTTTAAAATAAGGAATGGCTAGTATGAAATTGAGCCTGAGAAACGTTGGCACACAGACAAAATGCAAGTGTAAACGCAAATGCAAGCAAGAGTAATTTAATTTTGAGGGAAAAAAAATCACTGAAAAATCAAGCACAATAGGCAAGAAACAGCAATAAAGATTGCTTCAGAAGTGTGAATTACATGTTACCACTGCCATACCATGCCATCACACTACACTTTAGGTATGGTAGAGCATAACATTATGGAGTTTTTTTTTTCTATTCCAGTGTGTTTTGAAAATCTAAAAATTATAGGGTCATTCCGGGTCATCCATTGCTTTTGGTCAGACTTTTTACTTTGCCTGTCATTTCAATTGGGACTGTATTATATAACTGCAGAATGTGTATCTGTGTTCTGTATAAACTCAACTGACATATTTAAGGCCGTACCTTTAGTTGTTAGGTTTTGTGTTTGACATAATGGTTTTGCATTAATTTAAATAAACTTTACACTTGCAGCAATTACATCTCTTTACATTTCTCAGTATTCCTTTTCTGCCTGATGTTGGTGTTGAATAGGTGAAGAAGTTAGTTCCTCAGCGGGATAGCTCCTTACAAGAAGAGCTTGCCCGACAGAACTCCAATGAGCGACTGAGACGTCAATTTGCTGCTCAGTCCAACATCATTGGACCCTGGATCCAATGCAGGATGGAGGTTGAATTTTGTCTTCACTATAACCGACCTGCCTTCAAGCTTTAAATGATATCATTTACATGTATAGACTTTCAAAGAACATTTTCTGACAATAAAACTGTTTTAACATGTTTTGTTAGGAAGTTGCTCACCATTCTACTGATCAAGGAAGCACTCTGGAAGACCAGATGGCTCAGCTAAAACAGTACGAGTCAGTCATCATCAACTACAAATCTAATATTGACAAGCTAGAGGGAGATCACCAACTTATTCAAGAGTCTCTCATTTTTGACAACAAATACACCAATTACACAATGGAGGTATGGTGTTTGTAATATACAAGTGTTCACTAAGTCATGCTGATGATATCATTAGTTAATCGGCTGCTGACATTAAGAGAAGAATCTAAATATGAAGACATTTTTCTGCCTGCAAATGAAATAAACAGACATGCAGTGTCACATATCTATGGTAACTGGTAGCAACTAACTGCTGATAACATCACAAGAGTGCTACTGTACATGACCATGGTTACGTTTCAGGTAAACTGTGTAAACAGTGTTTTTCTTGAGGCTGTCACAAATTGCCAGTAAATATTTTGTTCTTTAGACTTTATCAGTATATTTTAAAAGCACCACGTGTAAATATGACAACCCAATTTATAATACTGTAAAGACAAAATGCAATTGTGACCAGATCTGACTAAATGAGTCACACTGACCTAAAATTTAGAGTTTGCTACCAGTGGAACCAGTGGCGGATTTAACAAATTAGGGGCCCAAGGTGAAGGTGTGTAGGCGCCCCCCCATATGATTAAATGTATGAGGAAGTAAAGTAAAGGTCAATGGAGGTTGGTTAGGGCCCCCCCCTACTAGTTCCGTTGGTGGGGCCCCAGGCAGTTGCCTACCTATGCCTCCATGTTAAGACCGTCCCTGAGTGGAACAGTAAGATGATACACTTTAAAATGATTTCCAGGTCAACAGTTGTTAGGACAGAGCTGATTGATAAACAGATTTGAATGCATGTATGTATTTATTATGTGTACAGTTAAAGATAAAGCCTGAGCCCTGGGTCCTCCTGTTTGCGTTTATGTGCAGCATATTCGTGTGGGCTGGGAGGCCCTCCTCACTTTCATCGCTAGGACCATCAATGAAGTGGAAACACAGATCCTAACTCGTGACTCAAAGGGCATCAGCCAGCAACAGCTGAAAGACTTCCGTTCATCATTCACTCACTTTGACCGGGTATAGTTCTCAACATTATGTTGTTTTTGTTTCTGTATGTATGTATGTATGTATGTATGTATGTATGTATGTATGTATGTATGTATGTATGTATGTATGTATATGTATTTATTTGTTTATTTATTGAAATGTTTAACATATTGTTCACATCTTTTTTTCCAGAAAACTTAAGCTAATCATATTGGTCAGAAACTCATCTAGATTATGGCTTGATACTGAAAATATTTATGTGAGTCTGTAGTAGGCTAGGAATAAGGATGGAAAACCAATCAACACTACTTTGGGCTTTCTGACTGAAAAAAAAAATGCATACAGCTTTAAGAGAGCTACATGAAGAGCAGGCACAAATCAAACTACTAAACTGTTATGTAGTTCATGGATTGCTGGGTAAATGAACACGCAAAGTTAACCTGAGGGATGTTGTAACTGAATATATGCAGGTTGGGCCAAAAAAAACCTGGACTAATTTTTAAATGATTACATCTCCTGAATCCGTGAGGCTGCCACAATTTTAAACCATGCAATTTTAAGCTCATTTAGTTGTCTTTCTAGTGATATCATGGATTATGAGCATGCAAGCAATGGTATGGCCACCATGGCCATTTGAAAAAACTCCCCATGAATAAACGTTACCAATTACTTTTGACTTCTTTCTTAGTTTTCCAACTTACTACATTGAAGATGAAGAAGAAGATGAAAAAGGCAAAAAAGGCAAAAGTCATTCTCAAAGTTTAGAAAGGGATGGCAAAACAAAAAGCCTAATGGATGTTATGCGTACAACATGAGCAAACATAATATTTAATTTTTTTGTGGGAATTTCCCTTAAATTTTACATAATTAACCACGTCATAAAAATTATGAGGGATTTTGTTTTTTTATTTAGATGTGACAAAAAGTCCACTTTGCATGGAATTGCCTTTAGTGGCTTACACACATTATAGTCTATATAGCTAAAATAGTGTACTTTCATTTTAAACTATACGCTCACCTTATCTCCACAGTAGTGCACAATAGCAGAGAGGGGTCTGTTGCATAGCATAAATGATTTAGGATAGTCATTTAAAATGTGGTCCATTTTGTATGGCCCACTCTGTATAGGATATGAAGAGATGCTCTATCACTGTTTTAAGCTTAAATGGCTAAAAAAGTGCAATTTAAAATAATAATTTTGAAATTTGATAAATAATTCAAATGCACAATAAGTTATAAATGTCTGCATTAATGGAATCGTCATCGTAATCTAAACAAACGCATCATGTCTTCTTTTCCCTGCAGAAGAAGAAGGGTGGCATGGAAACAGATGACTTCAGGGCCTGTTTGATTTCGATGGGTTATGATCTGGTAGGCACAGCCCAGCTATATGTCATGGCAGAATTAGTTAAGACTAGTAAAGACTGTATTCCTAAATGGTGAGGTTATGATTATAACAGTGGCAAACTCCAGGTTCCACACAGGGTAAGACATAAGGCCCATATTCCCACATCCACATGTAAGGCATGCATGCTTTTCAGTTACGCATATTCTCCCCTCCACACTCCCTTTATACCTACAGCGCTTAACATCAGATTTATTTTTGTTTGAAGTATTTATCTATAGCTTTTGAGGTGAGAAAGACAATTTCATGAAACATGGCAAAAGCCCTCTCAAATACATTGCTCACTCCACTTTTATTGTACTGCAGTGTTTCCTGAGACATTATTGGCCACGTATATCCTCTGTAAGGTATTTAAAACGCTGGTCTGGAGCACTTGCAAAGCACACTTTAACACAGTTTTCAGTTGAAACATTTTAGAAGCAAAGAGCTCTCTATAAGTTTCTTGACATATGCACTAAATTATGGACATAGCTGAAGGCGGGATATCATACGATCAGAAATTCTCATGTTGACAAATCATTTACAATAAAGTAGACATTATTGTTATTATCATTATTGTAGACTAATATGCTTCCTTTGCATGAGTTGTGTGGAAACGTAATGTAAAGAAAGAAAATTATTACATTAACTGTGGGGTCCGTTGGGGTCTTACCAAAATCTCAAGTCTGTATGGAGACACAACAGTGGAGAGGGCCGGTGGGAATAGAGAAGATGTTCCTGAATTGAATGGAATTTTTACCTAGCCTGGTAAACCAGCCCCTCGTACTTCATTTCATTTACAGAGCGGTACAGAGCGTCTGGACCGGAATCTCTTGAGGGTCATTTAGTTGGCCCCAGCAAGACCGATCCAATCAGCGAACAGAGGGTGTGTTCGTTTGTCGTGAGGTTGACCTTGTGTGCTACATTTGAATTGTAGTGCGTAGGTAGGCTAATTGCATACGTGACGACCAGGCATTAGCAATTGGGTAAAGGCAGAATAGTGTTGTTTTTGGCGGCCTGTTTTAATTTTTGTTTTAGTCTAGTCTTTGCATGAAGCTGTCATTTTAGTTTTTATTAGTTTTAGTCACGTCCATACCCTTTTTAGTCTAGTCAAGTTTTAGTTGACTAAAAGTCTGAGCATTTTAGTCTTATTTTATTCAGAGTTATCCATGAGTATTTTCGTCTAGTTTTAGTTGACGAAAACTGATTACATTTTAATCTAGTTTTAGTCAATGGAATTTTTTTTTGTTTTGTCACTTTTTAGTAATGCAATTCTATTTAATCCAGTATATAATGCAATTCTATTTAACCCAGTACATATAGTACAATATAATACAAGTAGCTTATAGTACAGAGAAAACCAACATTTTCTTTTAGTCAAAGAAACAATGTAAAAAAGGTTCTACTATTACATTATAGTTACCTTATAGACTCAAAAATACTGTAGACTAGGCTACATTCATTCGAGACACAGAAGATGCTCTGATTTGAATGTATAACATACAATTGTTTTAGGAAAAAAACGGGCATCACAAGACCATAAGTGATGGCATTCAAAATGCGACGTGCTCTGAATCTTTCACTAACATCCTTTCAACCACATATTTGACTGGGGGATAATAATAATAATACTAATAATAGTAATAATACATTTTATTTGTTACACGGCGCCTTTCAAAGCACTCAAGGTCACCTTACAGAAAATAAAATAAAAAATAAATAAATAAAGGAATCAACATTAAAAAACAATATCAGGAGCATAAAAACAGTGAATCAAGATGGCTTAGAGCTCATATGCTAATTTAAAAAGGTGCGTTTTCAGTGCACTTTTAAATTGCGACACAGAGTCCTGTGTGCGGATGGTGTTATCAGGTGGTTTAAGTCCCATTTACAATAGAAAAGAGAGTCCTGGTGTTTCTTCCTCCTTCACAGATGGTCTTTGCATAGTATGATGTTTTCGCAGCAGAAATGGAGTTTTTGTACTGAAGGATGTGCTCAGCGTACATCTCTTTATGCACAACAAGGCCAGTCTTTTTCAGTCACCTGTGTCTGCAGTCCGGAACTAAGATACAAGGAACGCAAATAGGCTTACTTAAAATAATAATAATAATAACCCGCCTAAACGAGTTTTGGTCAACGAAAATGAAGAGACATTTTAGCATTTTAACATTTTAGTTTTTATTTTGCAAGCCACATTTAGTCTTGTTTTTATTCATCATATTGCATTATATATTTAATTATAGTTATCGTCACAAGACCAGCATTTACGTCTTGTCTCGTCTCGTTTTTATCACATGATAAAGGTTCGTTGACGACAATATTTAGTCATTATTTTCGTTGACGAAAGCAACACTAAGGCAGAGGCACTTTTTTTTAACTTCAGCAGAGTCCACACCTCCAACAAATCGTTTCTGACTGTGTCTGGTCCAGACCCTCTGAGGGGCTGGTTTACCAGGCTAATTTTTACCCCCTTTCTGTTTGTAAATCCACTCTTCCATCTCAAGTGTTATCTCTGGCGGTACCCTAAATACTTCAGTGCATATTTTGCTCTGCCTACAGTTTCTAATGGTCCTACTGCTCCATTTCATTCATCATCATTAGCTTTCCATTGATGGACGAAATAAATACAAAATACAGCTGATAGTCAACAGAGAGCTTAGTGATGGATGGATTGGAGCAGTACCATCATCATTTTTGGGGCAGCGCAAAAGACGCACATAAATATCGATGGAGATGATGTTTGGGATGGATAGAATAATTTACCAACAGAGAGTATAAACTACAATCACTGCGTGCACATGGACGAGTTGAATCCGATTGGAAATGGTTTGGGATCGTATCGAATTTATGTGCACAGGCTAAAGATTGTATAGGGATTGGTTTTGCGAATCCGATTGCAACCCCTGGCTTAAGCCGATGTTAATCCGCTTGGTGCCGCCTTGTGCACAGTATTGGTTTGGATTTGCGTACTGCGCATCTAAGACCATTCGATCCCAGAAGCTTCTGTCCCTGATTTTCATCCATACTGAACGTGGAGGCTTTCTAGCGCCTGCTCTCAACAAGTCTCGTTGTCCTCAATTGCTAGTAATATCAAACGCCGACGGCACAGTTCATGTCGTATCAAGGAAACCAAAAACGCTGTTTGTTCTTTCATACGGACTTCCAAACAAAGGAGAATGCACAACATGCATGCAAATGCTGCTCTGTCAACCTCCTCGAGCACTATCTTTGTTTTGTATGTCGCCAGATAGTTTGTTTATTTTCTTTTTAGCAGCCGTCAACCTGAAGTAGTTCTAACACCACTTGTTGAAAGGAATACAGCGCCATCTAGCGTAGCGGAAACGGCCAGATCTCTGACCATTATCCGCTTACACGAACTCTCATGTGCACAGGCATTTGGGACAGACCACCCGTTGGGTAGCAACACCCAATCCAATACCAATCCAATCCGATCCTACCATATGCCCGTAGTGAATGGTATGACTTCCGCATGGTATTGTTTGTGGCTACCCTACATAATAAGCTATTTTCATTATTGAAAATTCAGTGCTTTACAGCACTGTGTTAGGAGCTCTTGACTTGGAAATCGTGGTGTGATCTGCTAGTGCTATGGCATGCTATGTCAATATTTACCACATCAAGCAGGTTCAAATTCTTTTTGTGTTATTTTTCTCACTTCAAGTTGATTCAATTTTTGTATTTTGACATTTTCATCACTGGAGCTGGGCATGGGCAGGTGATGTTCATGCAAATAATTGTAGTTTTAAACCATAGTGTTCTATATGTAAATTGACAGCTCCTCCTATGCATTGAATGTCTCAGTACTTGGCAAGGTTGTATTGCTGACTGTACATAACAAATTTTGTGTAGTCCCAGCCTTCTCGGTCTAAGATATTGGCATTTCAGAATCCCGCAATACATGTACGGGTAGGGTTGATATGCCTGTGACACCGACATACCAAAATAAATGCATTGTCTCTGGTGAAATGGTTGGTGTGTTAGTTAATAAAAACCTTTTTTACAGACTTCTAGCTTGAGGGAGACACTGACACTTTTAAGCTATGTGTTCAAGATTAATAGTGGTGTAACTTTTAAACTTTTTTTATATTTCAAGATATATCCTTTAAGATATCTTTTTGTTGCCCTTGTCTGCAGACAATGTACACCAAATTTGGTAGGATTTGGATGAACGCCCTATGAAGAGTTCGTTTTACTTTCACTTTAATTGTTTTAAAATTTGTGGGATTTTGTTTTTGCTGGAAGTGGGCAAGGATGGGTGTTTTTAATGTGTTGTTAATGTGATGTTTAATGGAGTTTGAGTAAAAAACTGTTTTTATACCATAGTGTTCTCCAGATAATAGTCAATTTTGTAAAAATACAGCACCCCCAATGGGCCAAATTTCACAGTACTTGGCGTTTTTTTTAGAGGTTGTCCTGCTGATTGTACTGATTGTACTGTACATGACAAAGTTTGTGCAGTTTCCGCCTTCTCTGGTTAAGATATTGGCAGATCATAATTGCAATTTTTACATTTACCCATTTCACTATATGGCGCTACACTACAAACAAGTTTTTATGGGCTGGGTTGATACTACTCTGTAACACCGTAACATTGTCTTGTGCACATTTTTTGGCTGGTTAATTAGCTAATTTATTCTAAAGTTTGATGGAAATTGTTTTTGTTGGAAGTGGGCATCGACCGTTTTTTTCAATGAGGGAGGTTCAATGGACTTCAAGTGCTCAGATAATAGGAAAAATGTAATCTTGTGCAAGTGCAGCGCACCCTGTAGGCTGAATTTTACAGTACTTGCTGTGTTTTTAGAGGTTGCTGTGCATGTCATTTTGTACAGTTCCCACCTTTTTGATCCAACATATTGGCAATTTAAAACCCCAGATTTTGGATTTATTCATTTCATTAGGTGCCAAAAGATTCTATTCGCTACTAGCCTACTAGGGCTACATGCCCACAAAGTTTCATGACCCCCAGTGTTTCAGTGTCGCGCCAATCGTTTACATAAAATCGATGAAGAAAAAGAAAAGCGGAAAATCTGACAAAACCAATGACAGTTAACACATCATAACTAATAATAAACTGACACAGTGTTGTGCTTCATACAGGGAGAAGCAGAGTTTGCACGCATCATGTCGCTTGTCGACCCTAATGGTACAGGCCTGGTGACGTTTCAGTCTTTTGTGGATTTTATGACACGGGAGACAGGGGAAACGGACACAGCGGAACAAGTTGTGGCGTCATTCAAGATTCTGGCAGGGGACAAGGTAAGAGAATCTTCAGGGCAATTGAGGTAAGGGGGCCTATGTATCTTGATTTGGGGGCCCATTGGATTTGTATGTTAAGTTTTGAAGACCATTATATTTTGATTCTCTGGTGTCTAAGAAATAATAAAAAATGTCTGATTGACATTTGATTGACAAATAACATTGTCATTGTGGTTTCGCTGTATGCCCCCTGAACATTGAAACATTTTGCACAATAAGAGAACTAATGTTATTTAGCAGAACATTAAATTGAGGATTCTGGATTCTGGGAAAATAGAGCACTAGAAACAAAGGACCATGGAAACATAGGGATCTGGGAACATAGTTACCCTACCCAACTTAACATGACGTTAGCATCACCCAGGTCTGAGGTGTACCAAACACTCTGACCGCATCGCCAAAGACCCAGGTTCTTTGAAACAGCAGTGAGAGCACATCCTCAGGCACAGTGATAGCACTCCATCACACTGCCCTGCCCTTTGGGAAGCACGTCACACACAGTCAGGTGTCCATGTGTCTGCCACCATACTTCTCACATCCCATGGTGCCCAACATACTCCACTTCACCCATCACTGGGGTCCCTGGAACCAGAGTCAACCTAACCTTGGTCCCTCATATCACTCACACAGGAGGTGCACAACCAATGACCTCATAGCAACCATTCCACTTCTGACAGTAATTATGGTGAGAGGCGAGAGTAGTCACCCCACCTGGCCTTGAACCTGGGTCTCCAGGGTACCAAACATGCACTCTGACCACAATGCCAAAGAGCCAGGGCCTTTGGAAAGGCAGTAAGATGACATCCTCAACCGTAGTAATGGCACTCACAACGTGGTAGACCAGCTTCAGCAGAAATATCTGTCGTTGCATCATGCTCATTTAGTAAGACCCTGTGCACTTTTACTATTTTACTATTTAAAACCTCAGTTTCAAGGAAAGGTTTTGCGTAACTTTGTGAATTTCTAATAATTTATTTTATAAAAATGTAATAAGGTTTATAAACCAATAATGTAATAAAATGTTTGCCAACAATGTACTTATTAATCAAATTATTAATTGGTTGATATGCTATATTCTTGGAAAAAGTAATTAAAAAAATGTATAAATTCAAAGTCAGGGATTTTGCAGGATTATATTCAGGTGTATGATCAACCAATGACACCAAATTGGTTGTATATGTCAGGAAGCATACATCCACAGAAGATCTGTGGTTAGTTCTTCAAGATGTTTGGTGCAAGCTACCAGCCAAGTTCCTTCAAAAACTCTATGCAAGTATACCTAGAAGAATTGATGCTCTGTTGAAGGCAAAGGGTGGTCACAGCAAAAATTGATTTGATTTAGGTTTCTCTTTTGTTCATTCACTGCATTTTGTTGATTGATGAACATCAATGATTAACACTTCCATTTTTTAAGGCATTCCTAGTTGACAGCATTTGTTCACACCTGCCTAAAACTTTTGCACATTACTGTATATTATTTATATATTTTTTGATATAGAATGTAATTTAAATGTAATTTTTTGACACTTATTAATATTGCCTTTTGGCAGAATTATTATTCTCCCTTTCAAAAACCTTCCCAAACGTCTGACCACACACACCCTTACATTATCCCCCTTTCTGTCCCGCTGGTAATTAACCATTTCTTTAAACTTGATGGTTGGAATCATCCATGGTTGGAACAGAGCAGAATTCTGCCATTTATCCATAAGTCTATATTTTATTCCTGGCACACACTTTTCAGTTATGCAACTTCAAACCACCGCACTCTGATTATGTCCACAGGTCTTAACTTCAGATTTAAGGGTGAACTCTCAAAAGACTTGTGATTATTTTGAAAGCATGAAATACTTGATTATGTCCTTATTTCATTTGGTTGTTCCCAAAACATGGAATGACTACTGTATAAAAATGTGGTAGGCTTTCTACACATTTGGTGTCATACAAAAGGGTTAAATCTATTTGTTTTGTTTTTTTATATTTTGTCCTCCCCTCTTATTCCATCGTCATACCTATATCATTACCCAATTGATGCAATCCGAGTAGGTGGCAGCAGAGTCGAAAACACGGTGCATTGTGCACGGTGCAGTGTACCTCCCACGGCGACAAAGCGAAGAAACTATAGGCCCTTTCACACTGACAAAATTACCGGTAATTTCAGCCGCAATTAGTGGGTCGTCTGTTGCTTTCACACTGCTGACACGGGGTGGCGTGTCCAAACGACACGCCAATTCGACCAACCTCAGACCCTACACTTTTTTGCAACCCGGGGCATATGTGAACAGGAGCTGAGGCGAGACGGGGCGCGGGGTGTGGTATGGTGACGTTTCACAACTGCCACCACCCTCCGTCGGGACTTTTAAAACAGGGGAAACAGCTGAGCACAACTACAAAAACACCAACAAGAAGTTCAGAAGCGAACTGCAAACTGTTTCTCAAAATATGCTGTTTATTTCGCATAAATCATGTAGGGGAGACCGGGGTTGGTTGTCACATGGGTTGGTTGTCACACTCATCATATCTCGGCCACTAAAGGGCGCTGATCAACGGCGCTGACATAGAAATGTTCAGAATTAGTGTTAGGGGTCATCTACATTGACAGTTCAAGTGTTTGACACAAAGTTTTGAGGTGAGATCAATATTAGTGTTTTTCATGTCAAAATGTAAATTTTCAGAACTTGTAAATTTGTAACTAATGGGTTGACTTTAGAAAAACTATTATCATTAAAAAGTATAAAGACAGAGCTATGTTTTCAATATGTTTTTTCATAGTTATGCTACAACTTGTGGCTGCTAGCGTCACTGCTAGCATACAAGATCAGGTGGGGATGGTTGTCACACTCTGTTTGGGGTTGGTTGTCACGTGTCACCAATGGCCATATATGTATTCACTCTCTGACACACACACACACACACACACACACACACACACACACACACACACAAAAAAAATCTAAATAATAACAGAAGGCCTACTTATCTTATTGTTCTAATCTATCTTTTGGTGCATAACATGTATATTTAAATAATATGTTATAAAATAGTATCTATTCAGCAAGTGTATGTTTTATTTCAATGTTCCCAATGTCGATATTCCCAATGCCTGTGTGTTACACTTATATTTCCAATGCCTGTGTGTTATACTTACATTCTGAATAAATTTCACTTCACTTTTTTGCATAATTTAAAAAAATATTTCTATGTTATCATTTCCTCTCCCCCCATTGAAATAACATTGTGACAACCAACCCCGCGACTGCCACAAGCTGTCAGTGTCTATTTGGCGACCCATATCTTTTGAACACAATGAATTTAAGGCGATTTACGACCCTCCAGTCCTACCTGACACTTTAAGCTTACATTATACATTGAAAGGGAATCTATTCATAACCGTTTTTGAGGGATTCATATGAAAGCAAAAAATGTGACAACCAACCCCAGTCTCCCCTATAACTCACCCAAGGTCAGCTCGGAATTTGTTTTTAATTTAAATGCTGTACATGTCTGTTGGCTTCATCATGTGAATGTGCAAGGAATAATATCACATGTATTATTTCACAATTATCACATCACCACATTTTGGTGTTGTTTGGAATGTGTTTTAATGGTAGGCTAAAAGCTGAGCTTAAGTCCAAATGCATAAGTTTGAATTAAAAACAAATTGTGAGTTCACTTCCTGTTACCCCGGTCGCGTGAAACTTTTTTTAGAAACACAAAACAATGACATGACTATGGACACGGTAAGACAAACGCTATGCCGATTTATACAACATTTCATGTTAAATAAACAGCACATTTTGAGAGACAAAGCATTGTGTTATGTGTTTTTTAACCGTGAGAGTGAAATGTTTGATGATAACGCTATACTGTTTACTAGTGTTGGAACTGTCACATTATCTCCATATATTGTAAATATCCCGAAATATGTGACTGCAAAGATGAAGATGCAGTGCATCTTCATCCTAAGTGTTGTGGTCTTTTTCACCGTGGGCGAAAATGTGTGGATAGAGTAAATTATTTGATGATAGCGCTATAGTTTACCATATGTTGATGGTACCGTGTACAAATAGCTACGGTAATTCGGCATCAAATGTATTCTCTGCATATATTTGCAATCCCATGTAAGCATCCACGGGCATTACAGTAGCATGTCATTTGCCCTTGAATGGTTATACAAAGAGCCAGCAACAACTCTGTGTAACAGGTGTATTTGCCACCGATGCACGGGTCAGTCACGTCATTGTACACGCCCTGCGTGGCGTAATGTTATAGTGCCCTTGGGTACGCCTCCTCAACCCACCTTTTCAGAAGAGGGGTCAAAAACACGTCGTGCTTTCACACTGCGGTCCCGGGTTAAATTAGTGTGTCGTACCGTGTTGCCACCCTGTGTCGTGCAGTGTGAAAGGGGCTTATATAAATACCCCTTTATGGCAGGGGTTACGTGGGTAAAGTGGCCAAAAGACGAGGCTGCACTGAGGAGGTGGAAATCGCTAATACAATGTGAGGGGAAAGACAAGTGGGCAAATAAACCTTTCCTCTGTAGTATTTCCTGTAATTGTTTTCTTGAATGCTTTACTAACTTTATCTTCTCCTCCGCATCCATACTCAAACTCTTTGGTTTGGTTTGTGAGGTGAGACATGACTGGATGTTAATAAATCAGCTCTTACGACCGTTTTGTGTATGTGCTGCCCCCTGGCGGACAAAATATATTCTACTCGGATTGCGTCAATTGACCCATGACTAATTACTGTCATGCAAAGAACATAAAAATACCAGCACTCGTTTTCAACATACACTGGTTTTCAATGGGCGTGCTATCTTACTGGAAGTCAATAAATCAGCAATTTACCCACAATGCACCGTGTTTTCGACTCTGCTGCCACCTGCCGGACAAAATATATTCTACACGGATCGCGTCAATTATACACTATTGTTTGCAATTCTTAACAGTTAACGATAGGAATATACTGATACATTTATAAGATGTGCAGCATTGATCCTCTCCTCCACTTCTGTTTCTGTATGGAATAAAACATGCGTTTTTGGATTTCCTTTTCTTTAGTGTTTATGATGTCTGCACACATCTGTACAGTGTGCATAACAACATCCAGACGTGCTTATGAGAATATTTAACTACACTTAATGTGTCATTGTCTTCACAGCCATACATTCTTTTGGAGGAGTTACACAGAGAGCTACCCCCAGAGCAGGCGGAGTATTGCATCATGCGCATGCCACCCTACACAGGGCCTGATGGGGTCCTTGGAGCATTGGACTACACATCCTTTTCCTGTGCTTTGTATGGGGAAAGTGATCTCTAGACACCACCCACACGCAGAGCGGTCTGAAACTGACCTGAATTTCTGCTCCAGAATTGTTAGAATTTTTGTTTCAGTTCAAGTGTTCCCATAGACTTAATGTTGACACAGATATTTAACCAGTCTAAAAACAATGTTACCTATTAAACAATTTGAAAGACCAATGAGCATGTACTTAATAAAGTTGTCATAGACTTGTTTGGTTGTTCATTCACTCAACAACGCCATTTGATGTCGTGTTCGTGTGGGCGTGAATTGTGCACTCCCCCAAGGCCCCGAGCGTGGCAGTCTGTTACACGCATGCGTCCGGAAGTGTGTAGACTAGTGCCCCAAGAAGTCAAGACTGGTTAGCTATCAGGTGTCAGGATCATCCTGACATTTCCCACAGGGCAGACACGTGGATTCCGAAATCAAAAATCTTTTTTGAGCGCATATCTCATCGACTTAAAACTGTGGTAATCTTGCATGTAAAAAAGGAGACAAAAACATTTCGAAGTTATGCCATGGCGCCTACAATGCACCATAACACAACTGGAGCAGGTAACGTTAACTTGGGGTAATACTCTACTGTAGCAGTATTAACCGTGTCTAACTACTAGCAGTGCAGTGAACAGAGAGTGCTACATCCGTATACAAATTGTGTGTCTAGACGAATCACGGTTAATAATTTGTACCTTCCGTTAACTTTACAACTGGACAGTGTCCAGTCACGTTAACAATGTCGGTCGCACGTGCCACAGTTTTGATGATTGTAAGTGAATAATAAGTTGTAAACGGAGTTGGCTTAAACCATTTGCGAAATGAACGTAGTAAATAGTAGTTATGATTGACAGTACCTGGATACCACTTTTCAGCATTTCCTGTTGTACTCACAAACTTATCCGGAGCTGGCAGATTTCTGGGATGATGAAACCGGTCCGTGATCATGTAAAAGTGAAGCAGGCTATTCGTGGAAGTACCAAGTTATCAGCAAAACAAGTCAGCTCAACTAGTCAGCTTCAAGTGTGTAGTATGCCTACCCAAAGACAATAAACTTAATCACGATAAATAAAGTTATGCTTTAGCTGGTCTTTTCAACCGAGTTTTAACGTTTTGAATGATGTAGTCCAAATGGACAGGATTATAAGGGCTTGAACATTTCTGAATGTCTCACCAAACATGTTCATCTGACACGTGCTCTATAGGGTCTGTCATGTGTGGTTTGGAGGACGAACTACGGAGGATTCTTCAGAAGAGAATCATGGTTTTAGATGGCGGCATGGGTACTATGATACAGCAGAGAAATCTGGAGGAGGAAGATTTCAGGGGTCAAGAGTTCAAAGACCATTTAAAAAGCCTGAAGGGGAATAACGATCTTCTAAGCATCACCCAACCAGAGATAATCTACTCTATCCACAAGGTATTGTGCTATGGATATATAGTGTCAAAGTAATTAGGATGGTTTAAGATTTTCACTTGCTATTAACACAGTGTAGACACAGTATATTCAGTTAATGATCACATAAGGTCATCCAGAATGTGCCATTCTTCTATTTGTCTTCAACTCTGCACACCAGTGCCCCCAAAGCTGGGCAGATGATGGACATTGATAAAAAAGCAAGAATCATCTGTTCATGTTCTCTTGCCAGGCTCAGATATATTTTCTTAAAGCAACACTAAGTAGTTTTTTCAACCTTTAAATAATGTTTCCAAAGTCGTTTCAGTGGTTCATCAACTTGTAACTGGGTGAAAGGTACTTCTGAATTTTCTTTGCTGCCCCTAGTGGCTCTAACCCCACTAAGTAAGTTTGGAGGAGCGGGCCCTTTGTAGTTTGAATGAGAGACAATTCTGCTTCCAACTTGTAGGGTGACCAAAGACAAAAACTACTTAGTGTTGCTTTAAAACTATCAGTGAGCAATTAGCATGTAGGATTTCACTTTGAGGGTAAGACCAGTGGTCCCCAGTTATGTTTCAGAGAGGGTTAAATTAAATCTAGTAGGCCAAGCCAATGACCATAAAGTCAAGAGAAAAACACTGATGCACCCACTAACACTGACACCCATTAAAAAGCATTGTATAAGCACACACCTTTTTATCAGGCTTAAACCAAACATTTTAATTTATTTACAGCACCTCTAACAGCAACTATAAAGAATCACAACAGCACTGCAGTTGACTCAATAGAAGGGGGCAGCTGTGGCCTAATGGTTAGAGTTGGTCTTAGGATCGGAGGATCACAGGTCGGAATCTCGTTCCAGTAGGAAGAATAAGGGTGGGGGAGTAAGCAAGAAGAGGACCTATTAGTAGTCAATAACAGTGTATTCTGAGAGACACATAGCATAGCTGTTTAAACTACAAAGGGCTGACATACTGCATGTGTACCAGCAATTAAAGAATTACTGATATTGCCATTTATTTGGTAACATCTCAAAGTGTACTGTTTTAGTAATTATATTTAGGTGCACTAACTAAAGGATTATGAGGTTGGATTATATCTTCACCCTTTTTTGATAAGAGTTTGTCAATGGTGTTTGTAAAGACAGAAGTAAAGAGCAAAGAGCACACAATATCCTGAAAGACTTACCTATTTCACCTGTTTGTTAGACAAGACAAGGAATAATTTGATAACTGCCTTAATTTTGCCCAGAATTTAATATAAAAATGTGAATAACTAAAATATTAAATAGTAAAATGCCTTTAACCAACTCCACAGTTTTGTGCAAGTGACATGATACACACTACTGCCTTTTTCCACTGTTGCTGGATCACAAAAATGCCATGATGCATACATGGTTCAGTGTTTTTTCCCCAGCCAATATTTGTGGCCTGTGATGCATAATGAAAACAAACAAATGGGAAAAATACAGTTCAGATTGTTTGGTATCATCAAACATTAAATATAAACAATGTCACCATCACCATCTGACAACCCTAATTGGTCCACTGACATTTATTGTTGTACTGAATGTCATGGAACACGTAACTTTTTTTTTTTTTTTTTTTTTTTTTTTTTTTTTGTTCAACAGGAGTATCTTCTCGCTGGAGCAGACATAATTGAAACAAACACATTTAGCAGTACAAGCATTGCACAAGCAGACTACGGCTTGGAGGACTTGGTAAGGCCTGTTGCCCATCATGTATTTTTCCTAAGCATCACCCTTCTGTCTACACACTAAAGTGTTAGTCAAACAATAAGTTTTATAGAATTCCTCAGTAAAATTTGGAGGCATTTTGTTTTAGGCATATCGACTTAACAAATCATCTGGAGAAGTGGCTAGAAGGGCAGCAGATGATGTCACGGCTCAGACAGGTTAGTCACCTACTGTATCTCACAAAAGTGAGTACACCCCTCACATTTCAGTGAAAAAACTGCTATATCTTTTCAAGGGACAATACTACACAAATGAACCTTGGATATGTTTTTGAGAAGTCAGTGTAAAGCTTGTGTAGCAGTATAGATTTTCTGCCCTCTGAAAATAACATACAGGCATGTTTGTATACATACCAGGCCACGAAAGTGAGTACACCCCACAGTAAACATGTCCCTATTTGTCAAAATCATTAATATTTTGTGTGAGCACCACTGTTATCTAGCAGTGCCTTATTTTTACTAGGTATGGGAAACCCACTTAATGACTCCGACCACGATGATGTAGCTTAGTTTTATGGTGTTGCTGATCTTTTATAGCATATACCATCATTCTGTTGAGCAGCAATTCCATTTCTCAAATCAGATCTTTTTTTTTTTTTTTTTTTTTTGCTATAAGGAGCCATGTTGGATATCCAGTGTCTAGTATGAGAGGATTATAGGAAAAACATTAAAATGAATAGCTCTAATACATAAATGACACACAAATTTGTGTGGTCCAGCTGAGCAAACCAAAACAAAAAAATGATGAATTGGCCAAGTGGCTTTTCATGGTTGAATAATATGTACAGTTATCACTCACTTTGTGCCCTGCTATTTATACAAAAATGCCAGTGTGTAAAGTTGTTTTCAGAGGACAAGAAATTAATTCTGCTACATAAGCTGTACACCGACTACTTGAAAACATACCCAAGTTTCATTTTTGTAGCATTGTCCCTTAAAAAAATATAACACATTTTCTGCTGAAGGATGTACTATATATTCCATTTTTGATCCCAGCTTGATCTTATCTTAAAGGAGAACTTCGGTGTAAAATGAAAAATGGCATGGTAAAACATAATACCGAGTTGGTATGTGTACTGAGGAGCAAAATTGATTTAGCCTGTTGCATTCAGAGTTTAGCTATTTTTTATCGTTTGTCCCAGAAGGCTAACAATGGAAGTGGTAGGTGCCCTTAGACGAAGCATGACGACTACGCTATTTTTAAACCATTAAAACAGCTAGAAGAAACTCCACACTCCATCGGTAGTACAACAACGGCCCTGATAGTAAAAACGAGGCACTGAAGTGTACACAACATTTATTAATAAAACTGTTTTGACAGGCAATACCTTGCTGTAGTTTCTTGTCGTCGCCATGATGAATGTCCGCACAAGTCGGAAGCAGGAAGAATAGGAGGAGGAGAGGTAGTACAATCGATTTGTTTGGACTTTCATCATGGCGGCGACGAGAAACAACTGTAAACTACTGCATGTAAGAACAGTTTTTTAAATAAACGTTGTGTACATTTACAATATTCTCAGTGCTTTGTTTTGAATGCCAGAGCCTTTGTTGTACTACTGATGGAGTGTGGAGTTTCTTCGAGCTGTTTTAATGTTCTAAAAATAGCGTAGTCGTCATGCTTCGTCTGAGGGCACCTACCACTTCCATTGTTAGCCTTCTGGGACAAACGATAAAAAATAGTTAAACTCCTTTAACTTGCTCCTCAGTACACATACCAACTCGGTATGATGTTTTAACGTGTCAATTTTCATTTTACACCGAAGTTATCCTTTAAAGGAGAACTTCAGTGTAAAATGAAAATTGGCATGTTAAAACATCATACCGAGTTGGTATGTGTATTATTGTAAACCATTAAAACAGCTCGAAGAAACTCCACACTCCATCGGTAGTGCAACACAGGTCCTGACATTCAAAACGAGGCACTGAGAACTTTGTAAGTGTACAAAACATTTATTAATAAAATAGTTTTGACAGGCAGTACCTTGCTGTAGTTTCTCGTTGCCGCCATGATGAAAGTCCAAACAGGTCTTCTCCTATTCTTCCTGCTGGTTCGTGTTCCTCAATCGACTTGTGCGGACTTTCATCATGGCGGCGACGAGAAACTACAGCAAGGTACTGCCTGTCAAAACTATTTTATTAATAAATGTTGTATACACTTACAAAGTTCTCAGTGCCTCGTTTGTAATGTCAGGACCTGTGTTGTACTACCGATGGAGTGTGGAGTTTCTTCGAGCTGTTTTAATGGTTTAAAAATAGCGTAGTCGTCATGCTTCGTCTGAGGGCACCTACCACTTCCATTGTTAGCATTCTGGGACAAACGATAAAAAATAGTTAAACTCTGAATGCAACAGTCTAAATCAAATGTGCTCCCCAGTACACATACCAACTCGGTATGATGTTTTAACATGCCAATTTTCATTTTACACCGAAGTTCTCCTTTAACTATATATGTCTTTCTGTATGTCTATCTGTCTCTATCTATGTATTTATTTATTTATGTTTTCCTGTCAGGTTCTAAAAGGTATGTGGCAGGCGCTATGGGCCCTACGAACAGAACACTTTCTGTGTCTCCATCTGTGGAGAGGCCGGATTACAGAAACATCTGTGAGAACCCCCATCTTTATGCTTTACCCATATTATTATAAGTGCCTAGAATGATCATTTCAGTTACTGCCGTCTCTAACATGACCAGCCAGCCTCAAAGAGTCAGAGGAAATACTGACATGAATGTCGACCAATCGCAGTCATTAGTTTCTCCACCCACGATTACTAACTTTCCCTGTGTGTGTGTGTGTGTGTATGTATATATATATATATATATATATATATATATATATATATATATATATATTTTTTTTTTTTTCCCTCCACTTTTTTAACCGTCAACTGTGACACCCCCCGTTGTTCTGACTCTGACTTACGTCAACCACTAGCACCGCCTAGTGCTTCTGCTCAGTTTCATTTCCCTCCAGCAACTGCATCAGGGACCATAGCGTAACTTTCGGTTCGGGTCTGTCTCTGAATGTGTACGACCAATCAACGAACAGAGGTACAGCTGAAAATAGTAACGTTGAACTCGAGCATTCAAGCTTGAGTTTCCGTTGTATTACACTTGGTCGTTGTAGTTTGAGCAGCACTGAACGAAGCTGGTGAAATGGATATAGACAAAGCTATAGATTCTGTTGAGGAATTAAAGCCAGAACAGAAAGAATGCATGAGAATTTTTTCCAAGGGTAAAGACATTATTGATGTACTTCCTATGGGTTTTGGTCAAAGCTTAATTTACCAAATAGTAGCAATTGGTTGATGCAGAAAATATCCACCCACCGTGGAGCAAAGAAATGGCAATGCAAAGGTTTTGGACGCTTTGCATGAAGTGAAACGATGTGAAAGCAGCTGATGCATCAGGCTAGTCGACCACATTCTTGCCCGTATACATACAACCCTTAAAGGCTTAAACCAATTCGACATCAGCAGATTTATGTTACATTGGGTCTCCTGTGCCAGATTGTAGCATCTCCTCGAGTCCTTTGTCCTTAACGTGCACATGATTAATTTGCATAAAAAAACTTTGTTAATTGTGTGTTAGCTGACGCGAATCCCCAGATGCATGAGCTGTGTGTAAACAGAAAATAATTCCAGCCTGTGTTAGGACTGCATCATGTATAAAACCTTTAAATGCATATTGTGTCTATATATTTTCACGATTTTTTTTAATTTAATTTCACTAGCCTTTGATGAGCTAGTGGAGGCTTACACTGAACAGGCCAGAGGACTGCTGGATGCTGGAGTAGATATCTTGCTTGTTGAGACCATTTTTGATACAGCCAATGCAAAGGTAATGGACATTTGCAATCACCATGCAGTAAGTTCAGTGTGAATACACGTTATTACATTGAAGCATTTTGAATGTTCTCTTTTTTTAGGCTGCCCTGTTTGCCATTGACAAACTGTTTGAGGAGTGCTATGAGCGAAGACCTTTATTTGTAAGCACATAGTAGATATTTTAAAAAGCTATTTATATTTAAATTTGGTGTCCATTACTAATGGTGAGCTATCTCTGGCACAAAGATTTAACACTGTTGTCACTGCTTATGTTGAAGATCTCTGGAACTATAGTGGATAAGAGTGGCCGTACTTTATCAGGTCAGACAGGGGAGGCCTTTGTCATTAGTGTCTCTCATGCAAAGCCCATGTGGTGAGTATACTCTAAGTAGCTAGGAAAATTCCAAGGGAGAGGGCTTTTATGGTTATGATGGTAAAATTTATGATGTCCTGCAAAACTAATAGCGTTTAAATGTCTACCATTTACTGGATATTGAGACTTTTTCTGATGGAGTTCTCTCCTTGCTAACCACATCTGTCTTTCAGTATTGGTTTAAACTGTGCACTCGGAGCTACTGAGATGAGGCCATTTATTGAAGCCATTGGGAAAAGTACCACATCTTTCATCATTTGTTACCCCAATGCAGGTATGCAGACAAAGTGTTGGCAACAACCCTTCCACTAGCTTCTGTATTATAACCACCTGTATTGTACAGACATTGATGCAAACAGCTCATGTCTATGCATGTGGTGCTATGTGGGTTACATTTGAATTTCAGTGGAATGAAAGGACTCTGGACTTTTTTCTGGAGACTGTGAGTCCTAGTTAAAACTCCTAGGAAATGTCGCTAGAGGGCTCATTTGTGAATAGGATTCGAAAAATGCTGAGGAAGACGAGGGTCGTTTATGTCTAGATTACCATCAGTGAGAAATGGGACGTGTAACAACTAAGTAAATGACCACTAAATAACATTTTCATTGTTTTTTGCTAATTTGTCTAAGCACCAAAGAACTACTGTAATCACAGTAGCATCGTTTTAAACCCATTCTTTTAGAAACACAAAGTGATGACAAGATAATGGACATGGTAAGACAAATGCTATGCCAATTTATACATCATTTTATGTTCAAAGAGCAGCACATTTTGAGAGACAAGTCAGTGTTGTGTGCTTTTAAACTGTGGGTGATGCTTGTGAGCAAGCGTGGCCGAAAAGAAGGTTTATGCATAACTGCAAGCCTCTGGAGAATCCTACACCTTGAATGTTCACGTAACTCCAGGGGCACCAGCAGCTTCAAATACCGGTTTGCTGCTTTGCAATGGCATTTTAGCAGCTGCTCTCTTAATCTGATGTATTTGTCTGGCAGAAACCTTCCGTTATTGTGCTCTAAATTAGTTACAAATCTCTTAATACAATGAACACGTTTATGTTTTTGTGAAATATCTAAGGTTTTCATACCTTGTCCAAGGCATTCAACTATTTCACGCTTTTCGGCAGTAGAGAGATCCTTTTTTTCCCCCATATTGCTTAATAATGTGGAACGTCCTCCTTAAGTAGTTTTTGCTTTATTTGGACTCACCTGGCACACTAATTGTCACAGGTGTCTGAGATTGATTTCAGTGATCCAAAGCCCTCTGAGAAACAATACCACCCATGAGTTTAAATGAAAAACAAAAAATGTTACCTTTGTGCATAATAATTTGGAACACAGTGTATGTGTGTGTACTTTTTAACCATGGGCGAAAAAGGGTGGAAAGAGTAAACTGTTTGATGATGGCACTAGTGTTTACCATATGTTGTCATGGTTTATGCCTACAAATAGCATCATAATGTTTTTATATTCTTTGCATACGTTCACAATATCAGGTAAGCATGCATGCACTTCATTTGCGCTTGAATGGTTGTACAAAGAGCCAACTGTGTGTCCCGCCATTGTTGTTTTGAAAAACTGAATGAAAACTTTGCAGACAGATGTATTCGCTTCCGGTGCACGGGTCATTACAGGTCATTGTAGACACCCAGCAACACGTGTGGCATAATGTTACAGTGCCAGCAGGCTATGCCTCCTGAACCCGGACTCAGACAACACGGGTCCAAAACACGACTTCCTTTCACATTGCTGTCCCGGGGTTAAACCCGTGATATTGATTTTTGTTACATAGCGGGGTTGCAATGTGAAAACGCCTTTAGGTAGATTTCACACTGGGTCCATTTACCTGAACCAGATCCGAGTGTGATTACTCTTCAGTAGGCTTTGTAGCGCAAACAAATTGGTGAGCAAGGCAGTGCTTCCCAAAAGATTGGTCATCAACAACACAGAAACAGAAAGAACTTGACTGGATGAATCAAGCTACAAGAGTAGTTAGACCTGTAGACCTACAAGAGTAGAAAATATGTGTAGGCTGTAATTAAAGATACATAGAAGGAGCCCTTCAGTGCTGCCCCCTGGAATTTTTTGCATTTTTTTCTGACACTATCCATACTTGAAGAGCCATTTCTCAGAAACTAAACAAAATCTGAAGCTGAAATTTTGGTTTGATTCTAATAAGACATGGAAAAATGTTTGGACCAAAAAATGGAATTGCCCCTTATGTGTTGTGAGGGGGGAAACTGGGAACATGACATGCCTGAAGTTTACCAGTAGAATACAAAATATGCCTATTGTGGTTTACTAAATTCTCAATCATCAGAAATATGTGTGAGCAATGAAGTCTTTATGCAGCCAAGTTGTAAAAGATATTTAGGCAATGGCAGGCTTTAGCAAGTCCATAACCATGGTAATGAGTCGTGTGACGTGTAACGTGTGAAGTGTGTGAGGCCTAGCTTATTCATTTAAACACGGGTTTGTATGAGGTATACTGCTAACTTTACAAGAGTCATACTTAGAATGTCGCCGCCTGCAAGCTCGTCAGAGTAAAATTACACCCAGAGTAAAGTACACTTCCTGGCCATTTTTGTGTTAAGTAGAAAACACAACAGAGTATCTCAGCCAACAAAAATTGTCAGAACGATGGTTACGTATGTAACCGCGGTTCTATGAATTTCGGATGACCGCCAGAGGCGGTGCTTAAAGCACCTGGATGTTCATCACATGCACATGCAGTTAAAGTGTATATACCAACAAAGTCGCTTGCGACAGGGGTGACGTATGCTTCCGCACCGGTACTTAAGGTACGTTCACCCCGGAAGCGTTCTCTTGGCAGTCTTCTCATCAGCCTTCCGAGTGACAGCCAAGCTCTGGCGGTCATCCGAAATTCATAGAACCGCGGTTACATACGTAACCATCGTTCTATTTAATTTCTCCTGACCACCAGAGGCGGTGCTTAAAGCACCTGGATGACTAATACCAACAGGGTCACGAGGAAGACCAACTCACCTATGACCTATGAACAGTTGGAAAGGGTGGCTGTGGCCAGTGGATTGTGCATAGCCACATTGACCCTATAGAACCTTGCAAACGTGCAAGTCGAGACCCATGAGGCAGTGGCACAGATATCGGATAGTGGAACTCCACGTAGAGCCGCCCATGATGCAGTGGAGTGGAGTGGAGTGGCCTCGGATGTGAGGAGGGACTGGGAGGCTGCTGTTAGTGTAAGCATGGCTAATGGCCTCCACGATCCAATTCGACAGCCTCTGTTTGGACAACGGGTGGCCCCGCCTATGTCCAGTGTGACACACAAACAGTGCATCTGACTGCCGAAATGCAGCAGTCGCGTCAATGTACGCCCTCAGGGCTCGAACTGGGCACAGAGGAACATTACTTTGCCCCTGCCCATTCTCTTCAGGCAGTGGTGTGAAAGTTTCCAGGCTGAGTGGCTGATTGGTGTATGAAGAGGAGAAGTTCTTGGGCAAAAATGAAGGGTTAGGCCACAATGTTACACCCGTGCTATCAGGGTTCCATCGTAAGCACTCCTGACTGATAGACAGGGCGTGTAATTCACCCGATCTCTTAGCCGATGCCATGGCCAAAAGAAATGCAGTTTTGAAGGAGAGCCATTTGAGCTCTGATCCCTGCAGAGGTTCAAATGGGGGTTGACACAGCGCTGTCAATACAAGAGGCAAGTCCCAAGATGGTCTTGGACTGCGTTGAGGAGGTCTTATGCGCTGAGCACCTTTAAGAAAGCGGCTCACCAGTGTGTGGGATCCCACAGTCAGCCCATCTACTCTGGTATGCATCGCGGAATGTAGCCGCTATATACACCTTGATGGTGGAGGGTGCAAGGCCCTCTTCCAGACGAGACTGTAAAAAGGCGAGAATCACCGGTATTGGGCAACATGTCGGTTCCTGATGGTGTGCTTGGCACCATCTCACCAAGAGCTTCCATCTATTAGCATAGAGCGCATTGGTGGAAGTTGCACGGGAACACTGGATGGTCCGCACAACTGCTGGCTCACATGCCACTAGCAGTGGGTCTGGCCCTGCAGAGGCCACACCCACAGTTGCAGTCGTGCTGGGTTCGGGTGCCAGATCTGACCCCTCAGCTGTGAGAGGAGGTCCTTCCGTGCAGGGAGACACCAAAGCTCCCCATTCAGCAACCCGTGCAGGGTAGGGAACCAGATTCTCCCTGGCCAATTGGGAGCCACTAACAGCATCCTGTGATCCTCCCGGAGGATCCTCTCCAGAGTGGGCAGAATGAGCGGGAGTGGCGGGAAAGCATACAGGAGCTGCTGTGGCCATTCGTGTGCCAGTGCGTCTTGGCCCAAGGGGCTCGACGCTTCCCTCAGTGAAAACCACAGGGGACAATGCGTCGTGGCTTGAGAGGCGAAAAGGTCCACCTCTGCCTTGCCGTATCGCAGCCAAATGCTCTGCACCACTTCCGGGTGCAGCCTCCACTCCCCAGGGTCGGGAGTCTGTCGCGACAGAAAATCTGCGGCAGTGTTCTTCACGCCCGGTAAATGCATTGCCCTTAGGCTCAACAGACGAGGGTAAGCCCATGACAGGAGACGCTGAGTGAGCCTCAGGGAAGGTAGTGACCTGGTGCTGCCCTGGTGGTTGATATGATAGACCACAGATGTATTGTCGGTCCTTATCAGGACATGCCGACCCGCTAAAACTGGTAGTAAATGTTTCAGGGCGAGGAAGACAGCCCGTAGCTCTAACACATTGATGTGTTGTCCCTGCTGTTTCGGACCCCATACATCCTGGGAAGACCTGCACTGCCACACTGCGCCCCATCCGACAAGCGATGCATCCGTCGTTACCACTTCTGTGCGAGAGGATATGGACCCCATTGGGACCCCCTGCGTCAGAAAAGAGTGCTGCCTCCATGGACGTAGGCATGTTAAACAACTGGCAGTGATCCTGACTGACCTGCGCCCGTGATGTTGTGGGTGTAACCCAAGGCCGTTCATCCAGATCTGGAGAGGCCTCAGTGTGAGGAGGCCCAAAGGGACTACCGACGAGGCTGCAGTGAGCGTACCCAGCAGTGTCTGGCAAGATCTAAAGGTCAGGGTTCGTCCCCTCCTGAACCGATGCAACAGTCGGACAATATCGCACATCCGTCGCTGAGACAGGGATGCCCTCAACAGCTGAGAGTCCAGCTGAAGGCCAAGAAAAACACTTCTCTGGCTGGGTGTAAGTGAGCCCTTGGCGTGGTTCACCCTGAGCCCAAGCTTGGAAATGTGTGAGAGTACCATGGCTGAGTCGCTGAGCGCGTCTACCCTCGACCGGGAAACAAATCAAACAGTCGTCCAGGTAGGGGAGGATACGCATTCCCCTGCTCTGAAGTGGGGACAGTGCTGCTGCAACAAATCTTGTACAGACCCTGGGTGCTAGGGAAATCCCGAATGGTAACACCCAGAACTGGTGAGCCCTTCCGTCGAAGGCGAAGCGGAGGAACTGCCTGTGGTGGGGAGCGATGGGAACATGGAAATATGCATCCTTTAGATCGATGGTTGTAAACCAATCGCCCCGTCTGACGCTGTGTAAAACGTCGGATGTCGGAAGCCCACCCCCTTTTTTCAGAATGATAAAGTAGGTGGAATTAGGGCTGGGCGATAAAACGATAACGATATGTATCTCGATAGACACCTACTCGATAACAATAGAATATGCGTTCGATAGAATGTTTCGATAGAATGTTTTTTTTTTTAAGAAAACGGCGTAAGTTTAGTCAGATCCCTCTCTGATTTACCACCGCTTTAAATCTTTGTTGCGAAGCAAGCTTGGTTGCATGAGCAAAGGCACTCGTCCTCTGTAGCCTAGCAACGTATGGGGAGTGACACACTAATAGCCAATCATGTCACAGTACCGGGTTTGGTTGCGCCATCTCTTGTCTCGTAGTCGTGTTTTTTTTCCAGAAACAGCATGGTCAAGAAAGGAAGATGAGTGCCACTGCGACGAGCGAGGAAAATGTGGATAAGGGCTCACTGGCGTAGGGCCAGAGCTTTGGCCTGATCTTTTACAATGGTCATTTTGACCCCTTGAAATCTCGGCGGTCGGCGTCTGAGTTGTATGCTGTAACCCTGAGACAGGGTGGATACAACCCAGGGGTCTGATGTGAGCACTTCCCAGCAGGCGAGTTGTTGACTGGTGAAGTGTCCGACCGCCAGAGTGGAGTAGTCAATGTCTGCTGCCCCGCCCCCTGCGGCCCTTAGAGGGGGGGTGGCTGGGAATTGCATCCCGACGCACCTGGCGAAAGGGGCGGTTAGCAGCTGGCTGCCGAAAAGTATCCGGCAAGGGTGCCCGTGGCTGTACAAGGGGCCGTGTAACTGGAGGGACAGTGGCAGGTGCCGAAGGTGGTCTTTGCACCCGTGTTGACACACGTCGTAGGCTTGCAAACTGCTGCCTGGCTTGCGTTACCTGAAGGGTGCGCTCCAAGGCCTGCTGTGCAACATCACCAAAGAGCTGACCCGGAACTACTGGGAGAGTGCGGAGGGCCCTCCTGCAGGGCTCTGAGAGTGGTGACTGAGCCAACCATATCTGACGCCTGGCAAGAGTTAAGGAAGACATTAGTCTGCCCAGCTCCCTGGACATAAAAGCAAATGCCTGTAGCGAAGCCTCACTTAGGCTTTGCAGTGACTGGTCTGCTCCAGAAGACTGAAGGGCCTGAGACTGGGCCAAAATCACGTGTGACAGTGAATTACCTATGCGTGCAGCACGTGCTGCAGCGTCATAGCTCTTCCCAATAAAATCATCCGTCAAGCGACACTGTGGCCGTGGACAGCGAGCGTCGGGTCTCAACGCCTCGTCCGGCAAAACGATCAGGGCAGCAAGAGCCGGTTCGATGGTTGGCATACTGTCCAGACCATGACTGGACGCATCTTGCATGTTAGCCAGAGCCCGGCAGTTGCTAGGAAGGTGGGAGAAACGCCTAGGGTCTGCCCAGCATCTCTGCAGCTCCTCAATAAAGGGGGCTGAAGGTGGAGCAGTGAAGACAGCAGAGGGGGAGGCCTGTCTAAAAAAGGCTCTCTGCATCCGTACTTCAGATGGCGCTGCGTCCAGCCCCAGGCGTGCTAGCGCAATCTTCACAGCTGGCTTGACCACAGATGTACGGCTATCCACTGAGCCCCTCAGTGAACTGCGGCCAGTGTCTATGGAGTCACCCCCAGAGCCCTGTGCCCTGTCTACCTGTTCGTCCCCCCATTCTTCAGCATCTAGGCTGTCAGATGCCATGGTGGAAAGAATGTCATCATCCTGGACCACCACAGCCGGGGACAGCACCGGAGGTTGTGGTTCAGGAGGAGGCGATGAAGCAGCTGTGGCGAGACCAGCAGGCCGTGCCTCAGGAGGTTGGAGGTTATAGAGCAATGCTTTAATCTCAGCAAACTCTGAAGCCAAGGTGTCCACTCGTTGAACCAAGGGGTCCACCCACTGTCGTTTGGGCCTACTGGGAGCCTCACGTGGCGGCTGCTTAGGGCGCTTCTTGGACTTAGGGGACAGAGCGCAATCACTCGGCGCTGGGGGCAGTTGAGAGTCCAAACTGCGTTCTAGCTGAGCAAGCCTAGCAGTGCACACAGCTAAACTGAGGACTGAGGACATCACATGCACATGCAGTTCGAGTGTATATACCAACAAAGTCGCTTGCGACAGGGGTGACGTATGCTTCCGCACCGGTACTTAAGGTACGTTCACACCGGAAGCGTTCTCTTGCATCTTCTCGTGCAAAAGCAGGTTTCTTTTCGAGCTGTTCATACACACCTGTTCAGTCAATCCCTGTCTAAGATGATCAATGCCAAGGCAGCTCGGGCAATAATCATGATCATCCTCTGGCTCGAGAGGAACCCGACAATTAACAACAATCATGAACATGTTCGGTTTAAACAGCTTACCTGAATGCGGACAAAGAGGAAGCTAAAGTATCAATACAAACACAGGACTCGGCAACAAAACAAAATATCCGCGGAGGAATCAGGAGCGAACACACTCACCTTACCACGGTCAAGTAAGCAATAACCGAAATCAAAAGTAAACAAACTACAGCGCGAATCAAAGGTGAAAAAAAAACTCAAACAACCGTCACTGTAAGAGAAACGTTCAGCGAATTCAAACACAACTGTTTCCCTGTGACCAGCTAGGTTATAGTAGGCTATGCTACACAAACAAATGTTAAGAGGTGGCCGTAGCCAAACGCTCTAACACAACGAGTCTTACACTCAACAAAACGTAACTTATTAGATCGCTATAAGGCGAGAAACACCCATACGACTGTAGTGAAATCAAACATGCAATTACAAGTTGCTATCAACCTAAGTCAGAGCGAAATCACTCATAATCGGCTTAAACTGAACATTTACTTACCTTAAAGCTTGGAGACAACACACTTAACCAAATGGCAAATCGCAGTCTTAAGAGGGCGAAAACGCAGCTCCAACCCGGTAAGGGTTTGTAAGACTCCAGGCAATTGCTCTTAGCAAAAATAATACAGCTCGAAAAGAAACCTGCTTTTGCACGAGAAGATGCAAGAGAACGCTTCCGGGGTGAACGTACCTTAAGTACCAATGCGGAAGCATACGTCACCCCTGTCGCAAGCGACTTTGTTGGTATATACACTCGAACTGCATGTGCATGTGATGAACATCCAGGTGCTTTAAGCACCACCTCTGGTGGTCAGGAGAAATGAAATAGAACCAGAGCACATCTGACACCACATTACCCAAGTACTGGATTACTCATCCACAAAACTAGTATGTTGTCTTTCTCACTCTTTCAGTTTCCTTTCCCAATTACTGTTCAGCTATATGTGATATAACATTTGTAGTGCTATATTGGTAAATGAACAGATACAATTATGTTGTAGAATAGTTATTCTATCTTATTGACTTTCAATTCTGAATAGGACTTCCCAATACCTTTGGAGGGTATGATGAAACTCCAGATTTAACAGCATCACATTTAAAGGTAAGCCTGTTTAAAATGCCCTGTTATCTCTTATATCTCTTTCTTAATTTAAGATTAGTTTTGATTTCCTAAAACTGTAACTTGCAAGAAATGGGGAAGCAAATATCATGAAGCCATACAAATTGGTGGCGTTTTAATTCAGCATACCTCATAGCAGTAGTGGAGCATGCATTTTGTTTTCGGGACTTCAATGATGACTTAAAAAAAAGGCAAAGAGGAAGGCATTTACAAATAGATGTTAACATGCTGCTGCTCCTTAAGATCTATTTGTAGATGCCTTCCTCTTTGCCCTCTCTTTAACATGAAGAAGAATATGTATTTTTAACATGGAACATAACATTGAATATTGTGCATTGACTGCTGTACTGTGCTATATTGTACAAGCATTTTATTTGAATGTGTTCTGTCTCATTTTCAGTGTTTAGTGTTTCAGTGTTTCCTGTATGTTTTGCCTGCTGATTTACTTTTGTTCTTTGTGCTTTTGTTTGGTTCAGGAATTTGCCTCAGATGGTCTTGTGAACATCGTTGGTGGTTGTTGTGGAACAACCCCCCTTCATATACGGTAGCTACACTTTTGTGCTTTTTAGCTGTGACAAGTTATATTTGCGTGATAGCAATGCTGTTGCCATTGTAATAAAAGAAGCCAGTTATACCCAGGATACGATCAAGGCCAGAAGTCTTATATGATTAGGCCTGTTAAAGATGATTATGACCCTCTGGAACGTGGTGCTGCTTTCTGATTGGTTGCTAGGCATGCAGTAAAATCGTATATCATGCACGCCTTGAAAGTAGTTCTGGCAAAAAAGTTTAAAACTTCAGCACCGTTCCATATCAATACCCAATAGAATGTACGTACCTACTGTAACCGTCTCTATCAAACTTCACAATTAATGGCAATGTTGAGTTCAATTTCCATGAACTTAAAAAAATAGTAAACAGAAAATAACAACTAAATCAACGTTTTGGAATAAGCATTGCATGTGTCGCGTTGCTCAATCCAAGCTAGCTAACACCTGATGAGCAGTAGCAATCACCTTACCAAATGAAAGGTAACCTTGACAACCAATTTGGCTAGTGACTGAGGGCTGCGTAGCGCTCTACTTAATGTTACAAATATTAGGCTACATTATAGGCCACATTGTAGCGAAACTGAGTCCAAGTTAACCCTCTAAGTTAATTGAGAATTATTTTAAAAACATTCTACATAATTGAGTGGCATTAACCGGGTCATAAGCGGGGTAACATGCTCCGAGGCGTGCATTATACAGTTTTAAGTCCACGAGTGACCACCTGTGCTGGCCCAGCCTAGGTGCATGAGTATCTTCTGTTTTCTCGAATAAGAAGTATGATTGAGTATGGTGACTGTGAGACAGTTACAGGGTGGGAATGTTTTAACCTAAATATTTTGGTCCATCTTTATGCCCCCTCTTACCCTCTCTTTTGTTCTTGTGAGTGTCTACTGTCTCTGCCTTCTTAGCAGCAACAGATTGCAGTTCGAAATTTATGCGCATGTGATTTCTCGTGGTTCTACCTAAAGCTGTTCTAGTGGTACCTTTAAAAAAGCACCAGACACTCACCAGTGCAAAATGTTCGATTGAAATCAATTTAATAATTCCCAGTAGCCTTTGAGACAGTGTGCTCTATTTTGACGATCATATGCGCATTGTCTGAAGTCTTTCGCACAAGTTGCTTTGGGGGCATTCCCGAGACAATATGCTATTTTACCTAAGTTACCTAATTAATCATAGGTGTGTTCGGGGCGTAACATGCAATAAACCAATCAGAGTTTGTTCTCTCATTCCCTTTAAAAGCCAGCCGCGCTTTGTCCATGGCCTGTTGCTATTACGATGGCGTGTTTCCCATTAGGAGCATTTTTCTTTGAAGACCGATCTGCTCGTGCATGAGCAGTTAATCTTCGGGGATGGATATTTAGGTCTGTTTTTTTCACTTACTTGTGTGAAACACATAATTTTCCTTTGGTTATGAACAATGTGTATGTGTTTATTAAAAAAACTGATTGCTCAATAAATGTGCATTATTGCAAAATATGTATCAGTGTTTTATGTCTTTGCACTTAGTAAATAATCAGATTCGTAGTTGTATGCAATTGGACATCTTTTTGGAGCTTGAAGACGTTTTAAGCACTGTTGTTGGCATGACGTATGTGTTAATAACCATGCCTTTATTGGATAGCCATCATCCCCTAACAGCGACTCATCAAGAGGGGGCGTCCCTCTCGTTATATCCCAAAGCGTTGTGCGCCCATAAAATAGCTTTTCAGTAATGCACAACTGACGACAGACCAGGGTTTTGTTGGTCACTGGCGGATTTAATTTTTGCGTCCTTTTAATAGCATCTGGCACGCTTTGCACCAGACCACACCTCTTCTTTTTGCTGACACCCGTGACGGCGCAGTGTCATCTGCTATCTAGACAACATGATTTTTTGCCTGAAACAATAAACGATGTGCTGGCACAGAATAGTAATGACACCATGCGCATGTCGCGAATGCACAGTGCGCCGCGACATGATGGGGCCCAGTGTATTACTTCAAGTCTAGTTGGCCTTACAGCAATAATAATGTTATTTCATATTATTGTGATCTAATGTTTTCAGCAGACCACCAGTCTTTACTAGTTGTGTTTTTATCTGTTCACGGTTAAATTTAAAAAGCTAATTCAATTTCTGACACAAGTTCTCATCTCCCTCTCATTTTTGTTTGTCTTGTACAGCTATTGCTATGTTTATTGGTTCACTTTCTATATTAAAAAATACAGTAGTCGTGATTGCATAATGGGAATCTTTTTCTCTTAAAGGAGAAATCTGATGTTAGCAAACCAGCAGCTTACATGAACTAAATAGGGCATAGGAAAATTAATCAAAAAATTAGTTACTATTCCCCATTGAGTTATTGTAAGCTGCAGATTCCTTATTTCGTCTATGTTGCATCAAATCTTCTATTTCCTATCAACAGCACTTTGTGACCTTGAACAACAGGGCTATGCATTGATTTACACTGGATTTCTATTTTAAGTTCTACTCTCTCTTGAGTCATAGAAAATGTACTCACAATGCCATCTTGGTCCACCTCCTATAGTTTGCAAGTGCTGGGCATATGGCTTTATTTTGTTTTAAGAGAGATTTTTTTTTTTGTTTCTTGGAAAAGTGCCATCGCTGAAGGAGTGCAGCACTGTAAACCCAGAGTTCCTGCTCCAAATGTGTTTCAGGACTACTTACTGCTATCCGGTAAGTATGAATTTAGTAACTAATTAGTTTTGTTTACAGACATCAAAGATTTCTTGAATGAGACATTATTTTTCAGGTCTTGAGCCATTTCGAATAGGTCCATATACAAACTTTGTCAACATTGGTGAACGCTGCAATGTGGCTGGGTCACGCAAGTTTGCAAAGCTCATCATGTCCAGCAACTATGAGGTTAGCCACACCAGGTGATATTTAATATGAAAGTAGTTTCTAGTTTTTACAAAATTTGAACACATTTTTGTTGGTCTAATGCCATTTTTGTTGCCTAACGTGTTCTTTTGTACTCAGGAAGCACTGAGCATTGCTAAAGCTCAGGTGGAAATGGGAGCCCAGATACTAGACATTAACATGGATGAGGGCATGCTGGATGGTCCAGTCGCCATGGCACGCTTCTGCAACCTCATCGCCTCAGAGCCTGATGTTGCCAAGGTAGGACTCAAGAGAAGCAAACCAGATCTGAGATTCCAAGGTGGATGGTAAAATTCCAAGCACAAACAAGCACCCCAGGGGAAGGCAGACACAAGGAAACTGCATGATAAAGTGGACTGGGCTGTGACATAACTGTACGTGTTCTGGCCTCTAAAATCATCGCTTTAACCCTGTGGTTCTCAAGGTGTTAGACATACCCATAGACTGTATATAATAGAACTGGACAAAGCCTCTGCGACGCCACGCATAGAAAGGCTGACGCAGAAATGAGACGCAGCTCACAGACTGAATGAAGCCTAAATTGAAGGTTCCAGGAGCTGCCATTTTTGCATTATTCTGTGAATGTCAACATAAATTATGTGGGGTTTAAACTAATGGATTCTGAAAATATCACCCCCCTCAGAGATATCATTGACCCAAAAACTACCAAAACGTTACATTTATTGCTGTCAAAATGGACTTTTGAACATTGGAGTTTATGGGAAGTTGCTTACGTCTGCAGCCAGTCCCCAATAGACATGTGAGGTGTTGCAACTTTAGGATGTTCAGTTTGCGTTATTGTTTAGCCTGGACCATTATGCACTAGTGGGTAATAGAGGCATGACAGGTAAGGCTACAGTTGAGAAGAAACTTGCCTTTTCATGCCTGTCTTAATTAATGCATTTCTGAATTTACAATAACAGGGGTGATAGCGCTCCGACGCCATGCCGGAATTCCGGTGTATCGACGTGTTGGTAAGGGAAAAAATCAGGTTCACGGGACAATTTCAATCTGACAATTCAAAACCTTAGAGGCACTTTCATTAAACCATACTACTGTAGGTCTACTTTAGCCAATTAGTAATAGGGGGGGGGGGGGGGTCGCTAGACAAAAAGTTTAAAAACCACTGCTTTAGTCAATCAATTAATTGTTAATCAATTCCTAGTTACTTACAGGCAATATGTATGCAGCTAAGTGACTAATTAAAAGCAGGGATGGATTCTTTAACAAGCCTACCAGGCCCAGGGTCCCAAGAGCTCTGGTGCTCTACACAAAGATGCTAGTGTAATATAGGCTTGTATTGGGTTTGCTCATTTCATGTCTGAATAATGTCCATTTATGTCCACAAAAGTCATCAGAATCTTTAATTTCTACTATTAATTTCTACTATTAGACTATTTATCAAAATGTTCTCCTAGAGGAGCACACCCATGGACCCTGCTTGACAATTATGTTGATCAGGGCATATGTCTTGGCGTAGGGGCGCTTACCTCTCAGGGAAAAGTTCAGGCTCAGGTAAAAACATCCACGATACATGATAAAAACACATAATTTAAAAGACCGTCAAACCGTGTAATGGTGCCAGTAGGACAAAAAAGAGTGAGAGCCAGGTGTTGGAAGTGTTTGAAGTGTTGGAAAGCTGTAGAAATGTGCTCTCCATTCTGACCCCTCTCCATACTGCCCTACCGGTGGCCAGGTGCCTATATCCACGAGACTAATTAATACTACACCCTGTGCTCATGTGACTTCCACACCGCAGATGAACACCAAACTCTCACACAGAAATCAAGGCATATGGCCGCTACATCCCAGCCCCTATTTATTACTGCACTGTAATAATTACAAAACACACACACACACGTCCATGTAAACTACTCCTATGGAATGTGTCGTTTCTTGCAAGCATGTCAAAATCAAGTCTGGGCTAGAGGTCCAAGCACGTAGCACGTCAGTGTGTTTTTACCACCACCCTCTGTCCTTAAGCCTGCCTTTTGCAAAAGGCACACCTTGGTTACTGGTCTGTCTGGACAGTTAGTCTTAGTTTTGATCAAAAGCCTTTGGACCAGACCTTTTCTGTCAGGTAAAGGCTGAACAACCTTACCCATAACCCCCATCGTGGAATTGTGATTTGTGCTAGCTGATCTCTGTCGTTTCTGCCACTGCGGCAGGTACTCCCGGACCCACTGCTTCCAGAACAGGTCTAACATATGCTGACTTCCAGTAGAGGCAAGCGTAGTCATAATTTTTCAGAAATGCCAGTGGTCCGTTAACGGTCCATCCAAGAATGGTCTTGATGGCATATGGTCCATCATCAACACCGAGCCTCAGTTTCAGATTAGAAGGGGCGCTGCCTCAGGGGATAGTGTATAGTGATTAAAGGCCTGAAACACCCGTATATCCTAAGGTGCACTACTGTTGAGGTGTCCTGGAAAGTTTTGCAGACCAAGTGGACCCTACAATTTACCAAACAAACCCAACCATATAATGATTGCCTAGACTGAGAAATAATGGTATTGTAGTGTGTTAGAATAAGGTTTGGTGTCAGGAAGGCTTAAATCTGTTCTCCCAAAAGTACTCTTCTTATGTCACCAATTATCTACTGTTTTCTCTAAACTCTGAGCAGTCTTTAAATCCAACTTCACTTTAAACCCTGCCCTCGGTTGTAAGAAACATGGTCAAGTAAAAGCGTAAATTGTCCCTCTTTCCTTTTGATTTTACAGGTACCATTGTGCATTGACTCATCTAACTTCGCAGTTATTGAAGCTGGACTGAAATGCTGTCAGGGGAAGTGCATTGTCAACAGTTTGAGTTTGAAGGAGGGGGAGTCTGAATTTCTGCAAAAGGCCAACCTTGTGCATCGCTATGGTGCTGCGCTTGTTGTCATGGCATTTGATGAAGAGGGACAGGTTTGTAAATATTACATTGGGCATAAGACTCACATCCATCCATAACAAAGTTATGTCTGCAATGGATTTGGCTGGGTTAGGGCACAATTAAGGTTTTTGGATATGCTAAACATTTATTGCTGTAATGATGTCTTCCATAATGTTCTCGTTTTCATCATAGGCAACAGAGACTGACAGGAAAGTGGAGATATGTAAGCGAGCATACAGTCTCCTCATCAGTAAAGTTGGCTTCAATCCCAATGACATAATCTTCGACCCCAACATCCTTACTATTGGCACAGGTATAGAAGAGCACAGCATGTATGCCATCAACTTCATGCAGGCAACTAGATGTATCAAGGTTAGTGTTTCCGCTGTTAATATATCCGCATGACAGCCTGCCATACCAAAATTTCCAGTATAAACATTCCAGTATGATTTGAATTTGGATGTATATTGCAACATAATATGAGTTATAATGATAATGAGTTTGGAAGTTTGTTTTGCTATTCCTATGTGTCATTCTAGTCAATTAAAAATGTTCACAATATGACACGTTTTACACCATATGACTGAATTTTTAAATTTTGCACGAGTCACACTAAGCTAGAAGCCAAGGAATGCCTGTTGAAAAAGGGGGGATTCTCAGGAAAAAAGAGAAAGGGAGAGAAAGCGCAGGAAGGTAGCAAAGGGAAAGGCATTATTTCAGAGTTGGTTGCAAACAAGAATAGCAGCAGGTGAGGCAGAGACATTGGGCCAGAAAATGAGTGTAAAGTTTATGCTCTATGCAAAGTGTGGTGTTAATCAATTTGAAAGTGAAAGCAAACATGGAGGAATACGTTACTAAATAAAAGTTATTACGCTAAAACTGTTTTTTAGTTATTACATTATTTATCAAGGCAACCTGTCATGCCTGTGCTGTCAGATAACAACCATTTTTTTATCTTTATCATTAGAATATTATCAAATATCATAATAGTATTTTTGGGCCATATCACTCACACCCCTAGGCTATAGGTCAATAAATCATTCATGACACTAGAAGGGTACCAAATTCTCGTACAGTTGGTAGAAAGCTGGATTGATGACTTCCTCTCTCTCCCCTCTGCAGGACACACTTCCAGGAGCCAGGGTCAGTGGGGGACTGTCCAACTTGTCTTTTTCCTTCAGAGGAATGGAAGCAATCAGAGAGGCTATGCATGGAGCCTTCTTGTACTATGCCATCAAGGTGAAAAAAGACATACTCCTTTACATACAGTTTACATTGTTTTTTTAAGGCCTATCTGTTGACAAATGTCAAATGTACAAATGTTGACTGTAGTTCATGTCTGCTATGTCCCTGTCCCTCTATTTTACTATTTTAAAGATAAATTGGGGCTTGAGTGTACCACTCTGGTCTTCAGTTTTATCCATCAACATTTGTATCCTCTTTATGTAGGATGGGCTGGATATGGGAATAGTCAATGCAGGAAATTTGCCCGTATATGATGATATTGACAAGGAATTGTTGGAACTTTGTGAGAACCTAATTTGGAACCGTGACCCAGATGCTACAGAGAAACTGCTTGTTTATGCTCAAGTAAGACAATTGATTTATTTCCTACAGTGAAATTGGTGAACTACAAGTTAAACTACAAATTAATTTAATGTTTAAAAAACAAATGTTAACTACAGCATTAGCTCTATTAACATGTCTGCAATTTGCTTTTTATAGACGGTTTTCCACTGTAAATTTGGGCTTGAATGTGTGCAAAAGCATACTGAACCTCACTGACAAACTGTTGTCTTTTTTCACTTTTGGAACTTAACGTAGGTGTATTGGCAGCAAATTGCAGCAGTCGAAATGTAAAATGAACAGACAATCATTAATGTTTTAATAATACATTAAAATGGCTTTACATTTCTTGCTGCAATTTAATAACGTGTTAATGATATTGTATGCAGACTGCCATCAAATTAATTTAATGTTTAAAAAACAAATGTTAACTACAGCATTAGCTCTATTAACATGTCTGCAATTTGCTTTTTATAGACGGTTTTCCACTGTAAATTTGGGCTTGAATGTGTGCAAAAGCATACTGAACCACACTGACAAACTGTTGTCTTTTTTCACTTTTGGAACTTAACGTAGGTGTATTGGCAGCAAATTGCAGCAGTCAAAATGTAAAATGAACAGACAATCATTAATGTTTTAATAATACATTAAAATGGCTTTAAATTTTTTGCTGCAATTTAATAACGTGGTAATGATATTGTATGCAGACTGCCATCAAAGGAGGGAAGAAGGTTGTGCAAATGGATGAGTGGAGAGAGGGAAGCGTTGAAACGAGGCTGGAATACGCACTCATAAAGGTGGAAACATTCATATGGAATTACACAAGGCTTCCTCTTTCATAATGATGTGATGAAGATTTTAATGTTATAATGGCAGGAAAAGAAAAAAAAATTAAACTTTTTTATGATTGTCAGCAAATGTTGTTTATGTTATCAGCAGACCACACAAAAAAATTAGCTGTTGAAAGAATTTCGTTTTGGACATACTGTTTCAGCAGTTTCACTGCATGCCCTACTGTACCCAGTATGCCTATCCATGTGACAAATATCCTTGAATCCTTAAAATTACTCAGTATGCAAGTCAGCCACTCATGGCAAATATGTAAAGCATATAATGTTTGACTTATGAAAACGTCCCCAATCAGATAATCAGAAATTAAACTGCTTAATCTCTATTTTTATTTGATTTTCTTTGTTTTTATAATAACAGGGCATTGACAAGCATGTTGTTGAGGACACGGAGGAGGCACGGGCTAACTCCGTGCGCTACCCTCGACCTTTGCATGTCATTGAAGGACCCTTGATGAATGGCATGAAAGTTGTGGGTGACTTGTTTGGTGCTGGAAAGATGTTTCTTCCACAGGTAAGGAGAGTTTGCATTCACATGCAATGTTTTATTTTATATACTATGAGTAAGCAGGAGCTGTTTATAATGTTATTAATGCACATTTTAAGATTTGCTTGGTGATACCTATATGTGCATCTGTTTGTACATTTTGGCCTGGGTAGGTAATAAAGTCTGCTCGTGTAATGAAGAAAGCTGTTGGCTATTTAATCCCCTTCATGGAGAAGGAGAGAGAGGAAATGCTTGCAAATTCATCGGAGGAGATAGTAAGGCCGAAGAACCTTATTAGTAAACCTCAGTTATATTTGCTGCATGTATATTTGATTGAAACCTTAAAACCATAACCATCATATCTAATATATGGTCAATGTGTTGTTGCATAGCATCTGGTATAGCTTAAAAAACTTTCACCTTTTCAGGATCCATACCAGGGCACTATTGTGCTTGCTACTGTAAAAGGAGATGTACATGACATTGGGAAAAACATTGTGGGAGTTGTGCTGGGGTGCAACAATTTCAGGTAAGGAAGGTACTCCTGAACTCTGGCAGTTATGCCAGTAGTGCAAAAGAGTATGTTATTAGATCAAATGCTTGTATAAAAATTAGTTGCAAGAAACAAGAGGGGTACGCACTGAAATTATTCTGAAAGTAGTGCCAGTGATATTGTTCAGTCCTGATATTTTCAGTGTAGTAGGGGTATTTACTCCATCAACCACTGAAATTGAAACAGTTTTCAAAAAGAGTTATTATAATTATCAGTGCTGGTGTGAGGCCCAACCTAACTATAGATATATGTACTGTAAGGACCAACCTAAACACATATGTCTGTACAGTATGTACCAACCTAAGCAAAATGAAATCCTGCCAAACAAAGAAGAAACCATGTGACCATATAGGTCAAATGCCTTGTCTTCTGTTTGCAGAGCTGAGTTGTTCGATATATATGATGCATATCAAGGACATCTGCATGTACTGTGATCATGTAGTGTGCATGAATGAAAGGACTTTCTTACCTCATGTCAATTTTCTAGGATAATTGATTTGGGGGTTATGATTCCATGTGATAAAATCCTGAAGGAGGCAATAGAGAAAAAAGCAGGTAAGCTTGTTTGGCGTCTGCATGTCACAAACCTATTTAAAAAAAATAAAGCTGTTTTATTTCTTTTTTTATTTCTTTGTTTTATTCCCACAGCTACTACATGTATTGTGTATTTCCTTGTTTAGTCTAGGTACTTGTGTTTACTCACATGTCTCATAGTAAAGTTGGTGTGGGACATCCTTAACCACTACCAAAAGCAGTTTCCTGTGCAATGTTTGTCTGAGTTCTGCTACTGGGTAGGTTAATGAAATGGTATGAGAAGCCTCTTACCATGTATCTCAGGGCCCATAGCCATGTAACACGTATTGTAACATCGACAGAGGACACAGAATCAGTCCAACATTCCATTCTTACCACATCTCCTAAAGCCTGTTGTGATATCAATTATCATATTTTTGCAGACATCATTGGTCTGTCTGGGCTCATCACTCCATCTCTAGATGAAATGATTTATGTGGCTAAGGAGATGGAGCGTCTTGGCATGCACATCCCTCTGCTGATTGGGGGTGCCACCACATCCAAGTAAGTTCCCTCCTGGAGATACTAAAGTTGAGTCACATTATTTCTATAGCTCATTTAAAAGCAAGAGCAGTTCACCCAGTGCTTCACAGTAGGCTAAACGATTAAAAAATGATTCAAATCAATCCATGGTAGTGCTGACTTAACATAAAGAGGAAGACTATTCCACAACCTTGAAGCTGTGATAGAAAAAGCTCTGTGGGCTTTAATTAAAGGGCAGGTTTTCCTCTTATAACCAGTGTGTAAAGGCAATGCAAGGGGTACCATAGATATAGCTGATGTCATTTTATACATGAATGCTCTGAGGAATTAATGGCGCCTTTTAAACCACTAGCAGTCTTTATTTTGACTGTCGTTAGCATTAACTTTCTTATGCGGTCATAGAGATAGGGAATAGTACTCCGCCTGATTTTGTGGATAAAGTTTGTACTTTTTTGGCTATTGCAGACTTGGCCTAGCTAAGTCCTGTATGGGCACCAAATGTCGTTAGTGCACAGATAGTCTGTATAAACTATGCAGAATCGCCTCATGTCCACAATTTGTGCTTGTGTTATTTTTATGTATTTATTTATTTTTGTCAAGATAATTACTTATGGTCAGAATCCAAAGTTTGGCCCCTTTGCTTAGTTGCTTGTCACTAGAGGTTTGGGGATATAAAATAGTAGGAGTAGGAGAGCACAGAATAATCTGGTGTAAATCTAAGAATTGGTGCAACCACCATTTGGAATTAATATGCAGAATAGAGGAGTAAATCCAATTAATTAACTTGTATCTTTCATAGGACTCACACTGCTGTAAAAATTGCCCCATGTTACAATTCTCCAGTTATACATGTTTTGGATGCATCAAGGAGTGTTGTAGTGGTAAGTCATATCTTTATCTAAAAAAGACATTACTGTATAGATGTCTTAAACAGTCTCAGAATAAAGTTTTACTGATGAATATAAGCATTTTATTCCGGCCCACTTGCTGGTCCTATTAAGAGTTGACTGAGTTACACAAAAACTACACTTTCACTACCGTAGCTGCCTCTTAAACCTTGCATTTTGCCTCCTCTTTTCAAAATATTTTAAAATGTTCATGATGTGATAGAGCAAAGCAAACCGATTATCAGTTCAATGGACTACTAATCTGACGTTTTCTATGTTATTACTGAGTCTACAATAAGGATACTACCATGAAATTCCATGTGCTGGATTGGGGAAGCAAATGCCTTTTAAGTTTTGATAACCGGTCACTAAAATCTGACTTTTTTTTGCCTCCAAAAGAAAGGTAGCACTTTATAATAACTACTCCCTGATCAGCATTTATTAAGCATTGCTTTTAGCACTTTGTTGATCATTTCTTAACCACTATTCTTGCATGATTTCTCATAAGTAAATCATTTACACGCATATCTACGTTCATCTGTCTGTTTGTCTATTGACTGTCTGTCTATTAGTCTTCACACTATCTGCTATTCATCTCTCAGCATGCTGTGTTTTTGTCAATCTGTCCTTTCGTTTTCTTTGTCTGCTTTAACATTGTAGTTATATTTATAAATGATTTCCTGATGATGAATAGTGCAAGAGTGATGGTAAATAAAGTGTTCACTGAAAGTTAACAATTGCAAAATAAATGCTTCATAGGGAGTAGTTTATTATAAAGTACTACCAAAAAAAGATGTGCCTACCTACAGATGCATTTTTTGTCAGCAAACCAACATATTTAAGGATGGCCTCAGTTACAGCAAACATGCGTAGAAAAGGAAAAAGTTTGCTCGACCAGAATTTATGTTCCCAGGTTTATTTTAGTAAAAACCGTGACGTTTCGGGCTCTGACCCTTCCTCAGACTTTTGGTCCTGCTCCCAGTGTTCATTTAGGATGTGTGTGCTTTGATTGAACTCCTCAGTTATAGCAAACACACATATTTAAGGATGGCCTCAGCCAAGATGGCCCATCAGTCATGTCAGTCATCTGAAGTCTGTTTAATGTCATATTCAGTTATTCACACCACTTTCTACTACATGTAAACCACATGTTCTTTTAGCAGTTCTGAGTTTCATTCATTCAGTTTATGACTTTGTGTATTTAAGGACATTGGGGATCACTCATCCTAAGACCAATCTACACCCAATTCACAACGTGGACTTAAGCAGCAGAGTTGCTCGCACCTGTGTATTTAACAGTGGAGAATCCCATGTGTTTGTAAATTAAAGCGCATGCCAGTCTTTGACATTTTCTGTGCCTTTACTCTGGATTGGAAATACAAAATTGTTATGAAGTTTTAGAAAACAATAGACTTTACTAATCTGAACCTTGCAGAACTAAAAAAAAAAAAATCTGACATTTCTCATTTACTCCCATACAGTGCAGTCAGCTTCTTGACAAGACTTTAAAAGAAGAGTTTTTTGAAGAAGTTTCTGAGGAATATGAAGAAATCAGGCAAGAACACTACGACTCACTGAAGGTATGCTTGTATGAGGTTTTGTGGCCTCTAAATTGTCTGGTCTTCTGGTCCATAAAACATTAATTTTCACAAGTTCTGGGCTTTGATTTCATTTTTAATTGATTCCAATGCTATAGGAACGACGCTTCCTGACACTCCCCCTGGCGCGGGAAAAAGGCCTACGCATTGACTGGCTAGCTGAGCCCAGACCAGGTATGTGCTGAGTTGTGATTTAAAATATGTGCCTCCTTTAAAACATCATTGTCTCTGTAGTGGATATCTAGACTGTGATGCACCACATCAAAGGCTTGGGTCTGTGTAGTCATAAATCATTATTTTCAGATATTGTCTGATAAGTCTAAAAAAATTAATACAAAATTGACCAAGTCGATTTAGAGATTTTGGCATGTATGTGTTAAAAGCCTTATTTAGTGACGTTGTTTTTTCTCAGAGAATTATTGACCTGAAATCTAAAATGTATACATTTTCAATGTAGTATGTCCACAGATAAGTGGCACACACGTGTTTGATACATATGACCTGCACAAACTGGTGAGCTACATCGACTGGAAGCCCTTCTTTGATATTTGGCAGCTGAGAGGCAAATACCCAAATAGAGGCTATCCCAAAATCTTCAAGGATAAGACAGTAGGTATGGAAAATAAATGTCACAACCACTGTTTTAAGTGCAGAGAAGTTTGGATCTTTAGTATGTTCAACAATATTTGCAAATGCACACATTGTGATATTTATATTACTGCATGCAGGGAACCGTACAGTGACTTTTATACCCCACATATTTGGGTAGTTGTTTGTTTACTGTTTGTTGTTTCCTCAGGAGAGGAGGCCAGGAGACTATTTGATGATGCCCAGGAAATGCTACATAAGCTTATAGATAACCAAAAGCTTCGGGGCCAAGGACTAGTAGGTTTTTGGCCTGCACAGAGTGTTGGGGATGATATTCATGTCTATGCAGAGAGTGCATGTTCTCACAACAGCCAGCCCATTGCTATCTTCCATGGGCTCCGGCAGCAGGTGTGTGCCATATCAACAAGAACAGCAAGATATCTCCCTGAACTTCTCCAAAATCTTGAAATAATATATTAATATATTATATATAATATATATTTTCAAAGATTTATCTTGTAAAATTACATTGATTTATTATATGTGTGTGTTTGTATCTGTTTACATTTGCAAGTAAACAGTTTCTATATATGCTGAGGTTTGTAATCCCTAGAAATTAACCGCTTTTTGTTTTGGACAGGTTGAGAAAGACTCCAAAAGCTCAGATCCTTACCTTTGCCTGTCTGACTTCATTGCACCTAAAGACAGTGGTGTCCGTGACTACATTGGACTCTTTGCTGTGGCCTGTTTTGGTGCTGAAGAACTCAGTCAGGAATTTGAAAGCCAAGGTGATGACTACAGCAGCATCATGGTCAAGGCACTAGCTGATCGACTTGCTGAGGTTTGTAAAGTGTGATGTTAAATTTCTATTTTGTTTCCGGTAAATGTACATAGGTACAATGTTGCTAGTTGGTACTAGTTCCTTTTACATTGTTTCTTCATATTGTTTGTTTATTTAAAACATTATTTCAGGAAACATCATGTTACAACACTGTAAGGCTAACAGGCATTTTCTGAAAAGATGCACTTACTGCATCCGCTTACTGTTTAAAGATACTAAAGAAGCAAAAATGTGTATCAAGGCTTTTGCTGAAGAACTTCATGGCAGAGTTCGCAAAGACTTATGGGGATACTCCACTAACGAGGACCTTCAGGCTGCTGACATGCACAGGATTCGCTACTCCGGCATTCGCCCTGCCTCAGGCTATCCCAGCCAACCGGACCACACAGAGAAGATCTCCATGTGGAAGCTGGCTAATATCCAGGAGAAGACAGGTAAAGGAACATAATCATTTACTCCTGTCCTGGAACATTTGCTTGCCCGTATGCCCAGGACAAGCAGATTTCAAGTGGTTCAAGCAAATGATAGCATACCATATATTAGCAGATTTAATAGCTATATTCAGGAATTCTGTCTCAGACCAGGAGATGTCACCAAATCATTTTTGCAATGTCTGTCTTATCCAGAAAGTAGTAAAGGGAGGAAAGTCAACCTCAAGCCATGACTGATTTAATCTGTGGCAGTTTACGAGATGTACACAGACGGATCATGACACATTAAAGTCTGGTATTTGTTAACTGGGGCCTAAGTTTTATACAATTTTCCATCTAAATATTTTATTGACATACAGTGCTGTGCAAAAGTTTCATTGCATCACTTCCTCTACACTCAACACTCCTGTCCTTAGTGCTCAAAAAACAGTAATATAAAAACACTACATTTTTAAACACACTAGATACACTAATTCTTATATACACAAAGCCTTATATACACTACACAGAACACTGTACAGTACTCAACACTGTACCCAACACTGTATAATAGGGATGCAAACAGTTAATCGACTATCGATTAATTGTCGATAAGAATTTGGTCGAATAAATTAAATTAACTGACAGTTAATTGTTTTCAGTAGTGGTATCGCTAATAGAGGGCGCCGCTGAGCGCAACATGAAATGCTAATGCAAGAGACACAGCTCAAAACACATGCAGCGTTCAAGACGAAAAGAAGCCAAATGTACCCTGTGTGGTGCTACAGTGTTTTCCCCAAAGCGTCTAAGCATATCGGCACCGATACGCTTCTTTTTTTTGCCGATACGCATCAAGTTTTGCCGAGACGCTTTCATAAAATGCCGATACGCTTAAAAATCATGCACAAAAACATTCCCCCCGGGATTTTCCCCGAACAAGAAGCCCCAATGTAGTCAAATGTAGGCTGCGTTTTTAGGAAACTTCCGTGGTGGGTGTGTAAACTACTATACTGGCGAAACTGGCCAATCACCTGCCGATTACAGTGCTCCTTTGTTTGTTTTTTCCGCCAGTCAGCTGTATCAGAGAGTATTGTAGAATCTAAGAGCTTTAACGCAAACCTCGGGGCTACTAAAACTGCCTGACTTTGACTGTAAATGCTACACAAGAAGGAAGGAGAACGCTCTCCTTGGGACATGCTCATGTAGCAAGAAAACTTTCTCCACAGTGTACAGAATGCGATCGGATCATCTGCTGAAAGAGAGTGAGAGAGCGTGAAAGGCAAATCGTCCTTTATGTAGAGCAGAGTCAAGACTGTTTCATTGAATAGGACACTCGTGGAATTTAACTAATAAATTAGTCCTTACGTCTTTCTGGATTTGTTGGTGGTTCTTTTTAACAAGGTGTCACAATCCGCAATTATTTGTGATTATTTCAAGCCTAATAGTGTACGTTGTTACTGTTTGGATTTCCAGAAAATTAGCTTCATTTCAGACCAGGCTGCAGCCTGTATGGTGTTGTTAGCGCGCTAACGCTAGCGAACTACGCTAAGATAATGTTTTAAACTGAAAGCTGCCACTTTACTCACCAACACCCACCTAAATAGCCTACTAATACTGATATTAGCTGAAGTGGAGAAAGTAATATAAAGTTGTAAGGTTATTGCAGCGTGTTAAATTCAAGGTGAGTCGATGACTGTTAGCATTACCACATTACCAATCATTTCAATGAGCTAGTTCGTTAGCTTGTTACATGAGAACTGAAATAAGATTTTGTTGTCATCAGACATCATTCTAGATAATACTACACTACACTGAAATATATTTATCTGCAGAATCTAAGATCTGTGGTACCAATTCAGCTTTCATGTGGCCATACAGGGAGATATTTAGCGTGGTGCTCATTAGCATCGAGGGTCCACCTGTCCGAGAGATGTGGTTGGATGCTGCGGCAGACAAGTAGGCGGCCCAGAAAAACAGGAGGCTCAACATTTAGTTTAGACATTTTAGTGACAGCCTAGTCAAATTCATGTGACATTATATAGTGCTTGCAGTATTTCTTGTGTGACAATAAATTAGCCTTCCCACCTGAGAGTTTTGGCTCTTTCAACTCACCAAGTGCAACGAGTTTTTTGTTCTATTTGTGCCAAAAAATGCAACATTTTATTAAAAGTGTTATGTTTCAAGTGTTATATTTCAAAATTTAGCTTAAGATCTTCCTAGAATGCACCATTTTAGCTCTAGAAAAAAAAAATGTTCCCAGGGTGCATGCCCACCAATCCTCCTAGCTACCGTGCCACCGCGGCATCGTATTTACATCAAAATTTAAACCCTTCTTTTTATTTCTGGGGAAAACACTGTGCTACGTTTAAATACAACAGTTCAACTACTTCACTGAGTTACCACCTCAACAACATGCAGCTGTGCTTCATGGAACAAGTGCATTAGAACAACCTGCAATTACAGCACTGTTGAGAAGGCGAGCATGTGATGATAGGAGAGCAGAGGGCATTACTAACAGGATATGCACCATGATTGCTATGACCATGACCCAGACTTTAGTTCCATGCCTTTGGTAGTCAAGCTAGCTATTCCAAAGTTCTGTTATGCCTTGCATAGCAAAATCACTTTCGTAGAGAGTCCAAATGCAGCGTGACAACACTAAAAGACGATCTCAGAGGCATATAACGTTGCGACTCTGTGTTCTTCCGTCTGCTCGTCATTTGCTAAAGCTTTACTAAGTCTTTACTGTTTGCATTGGCGCATAAATGTGATATGGTCGGAAAGCAGGGACTACTTCATAGGCGTGCCTGCCTATATAGAAAATTAATAACCGTTCCAAATAACGATTCACAATGTGAAATTGAAGGAAGCCGTGGTATAAAGCTAAATAGTATTAGGTTTAGCTCTCTATTTAGAATGTCCTCCATTTCTTTTTGTTTCTAATAAATAAGTATTTTAAATGCAACAAATGAGCCAGTCCACAATTTAGTTTTATGTCAAAGTAGCTGTAGTTTCTATAAAGAATGTATTTTGTTATACATGCATTTGCCTGCACTGTGTTCCTAATGGTACAATAAATCCTTCATTAAGGAATATAAATTTTTTTGAATTTAGTATTTTAACTATGTTTAGCTTATATTCTCATAGACTCTATTGAAACACTGAAATTCAGGGAGAAATCGCCGCTTATCAATTAATCGTTAATCGATCGACAAGGCCAGTCAACTATCGATTAATGAATTAATCGATAATTTGCATCCCTACTGTATAATACTCAACACTGTACAGTACACTGAGACACAACACGTGAATAAAGGGACACATGGACAGAGTGACCCAAAAGGGTGCCAAAGGGTGTGTCGTCCTTACATGGATGAGGTAGTGCAAAAGATATTTAGTCCTTGGGGTGCAATAAAGTGGCAAGTGTGCCCTTAGGTATTTTCTGCAATACAGTTTAAACAGGGATGGGGTGGGGGTAAAGTGGCATGTACGCAACAGAAATGTAACAGAGATGCATCCTGTTATGTTACAGATTGAGGTAATGAATAATAAATGTTTAGTCTATTTTGGATTTCAGCCTTTGGGGACTGTAGGCAGTTCAGGAGCCTGACTGTTAGGGGGAAAAAGTTGTGGTGGTGGTTCGGAGGCTCCAGAATCTTTTGCTGGATGGTAGAAGGTTGAACAGTCCATGGAGGTGGTGGGAAGGGTCTTTGACCATGCTGTTTGCCCGGCAGATGGCATGCTCTAGAAGTTGCAGTAGTATTTAAATTTCTTTGGTTGCACTGGAACCACATGAAAAAGCACAGGAAAATGTTAAATCTAATAAAAATGAACTAGATAAAATTTCAAATCCCTTTACATTTTATTGGGTATGGTATGCTTTATAAAAAATAAAAAAAAGTTACTGAAATTATTTACTTGAGAACTCTTTAGAGAATTTTAGACTACGTCCTTTTTCCATTTAAGAAAGTGGCTTTGAACTGGTTGATCACCCTCCATATTCTCCTGATTTGGCATCAGCAGACTTTTCTGTTCCCCAACATAAGAAAAACACAGCTGAAAGGCACTATCAGACCGATGGTAAAGGTTAATTCTGCTGTTAAGGACTTGCAGGATCTATGCCACAGGGATCCAAGCGCTGCAACACTGAAGTGTGTAGAATGCTGGGAAGATTATATTGAAAAATATACCACATTTGGTGAAATTTCACCAGTGAATCATGGTCAGCATATAAACATTTTAAGCCCCCCTCACTAGTTTGGTATACACCCAAAAAGACATAAGCGTTGCAGACATAAGGGTCATTGTTCAGCAGAAAGCCCTTCAATCACTGTCAGATTTACAGCTTGCTGACACCGGTCACTATACTGCTCCCCAAAAAACTCTGTGGTAGTCATCACAGCTTTGTTTTTTTTGGTGGCGCATCACATGCACAAGAACCAAAGCAACCTCAATACATTTGCTAAGCTTTTGCTACACCATTGTTAACCACATCATTCTATTTTCTGTGAAAAATACCATGTTGTGGCTTAGCGACCCCCAGAAGGGTTTTCTGTTAAACTCCAGGTCTGCCTATTAGTTCCTTTGTGTCAGCAGTGATGTCCTTCTACAACCCCAATTCCAATGAAGTTAAAGATGTAAATAAATTACAGCATTTTTATTTACATTTAACACAACGTCCCAACTTCATCTGAATTGGGGTTGTAGTTCTTCAATCTTTGCAGAACAGAACAAGGTCTAATAATGAAGGCTTAAATACCTTTTGGGATTGCTATACTTGCCTTGGGACTAAACTGTGATGTCTATCAGAGAATTGTGGAATGCAATGTAATTATCAGTGACAGAAAGCTATAATAATAATAATAACTAGATGTACCGCATAGCAGTACATGGTATGACCGCCGCAGTGTATTGAAATGTGGGAACTGTTGGTATGATGAGTGTGTGGTAGAGCAGTGTTGTGAGGTGAGAATTTGTGTGGAAATGATTTTCTGGAAGTGGGCATGAATGTGGGTTTTGAATGAATGACATTGTGTGTTTGTATAGTGTGTAGGAGTGATTTGTGAAAGGAATAGGCAAAATGAGATTTTGTACAATTACAACACCCCCTATGGACCAAATTGTATGGCACGTGCTGTGGTGTTAGAGGTCTTTGTGCTGATCATGCATGACGTATTTTGTGCAGTTCCCACCTTCTCGGTCCAAGATATTAGCAACTCAAAATCCCAATTTTTGCATTTACCCTTATCACTAGGTGGTGCTATGCTTCAAGTGAGTGTTTATGGACTGGGCTGATACACCTCTGTAACACCGACATACTAACACAAAATTGTTGTCTTGGGCAAAATTGTTGACGAATTATTTAACAAAAACTGTTTTTTGACACATAGTTTCGCCAATAAACATCGCCCCCTATGACGAAATTACACAAAATTTAGTACACATGAAAAGAAAGTTGTTTAGAGATGGCAAGTCAACTTTGACCAAATTTGAGCAATTAAAAGCCAAGATATGGACTTTTGAAGAATTTTAAGCTACGTGTTAAATGTTGATTGACATGTAACTTCGAAACGATTTATCTTAAGATAAATCCTTTGATAACTTTTTGTCAGCATTGTCTGTAGATGACATATACCAAATTTGGTGAGATTCACATGAACGGCCTATGACGAGTTCGTTCAAATTCGTTTTCGCAATGTTAAAATTTCACGGAAATTGTTTTCGTTGGAAGTGGGCGTTGACCAGTGCTTTCAATGCGTGAGGGTCAATAGATTTCATGATAAAAAAAAAATTCTTGTAAACATTAGCATTCTCTAGATAATAGGCAAAATGACATTTTTTACAATTACAACGCCCCCTATGGACCAAATTGTATGGCATGTGCTGTGATGTTAGAGGTCTTTGTGGTGATCGTGCATGACGTATTTTGTGCAATTCCCACCTTCTCAGTCCAAGATATTAGCAACTTAAAATCCCAATTTTTGCATTTACCCTTATCACTAGGTGGCGCTATGCTTCAAGTGAGTGTTTATGGGCTGGGCCGATATGCCTCTGTAACACTGACATACTAACACAAAATCGTTGTCTTGGGCAAAATTGTTGATGAATTATTTAACAAAAACTGTTTTTTGACACCTAGTTTCGCCAATAACCATGACGAAATGTCCCAAAATTTAGTACACATAAAAAGAAAGCTGTTTAGAGATTGCATGTCAACGTTGACCAAATTTGAGCAATTCAAAGCCAAGATATGGACTTTTGAAGAATTTTAAGCTACGTGTTAAATGTTCATTGACATGTAACTTCGAAATGGTTTATCTCAAGATAAAGTCAAGTCAAGTCAATTTTATTTATATAGCACATTTCATATGGCTGACATAGACTCAATGTGCTGTAAAAGAAGAGGAGAAGAATAAAATAAGATTAAAAACAGCACTAGAAAATTTATAAAAATATAAAAATATAGAGTAAGATAAGTAAAATTAAAAATAAGACACTTTGCCATGATAAAAAGCCCAAGGTAATAAAACAATGTCGATAAAATGTCATAAAACAATGTAAACAGAGAAAAACAATGTCAACTCAACAGGGTAAAACAATGTGAACTCAACCAAAAACTTGAGAGAATAAATACGTTTTAAGAGCCTTTTTAAAAGAGGGAGTTGTTTGAGCTGACCTTAATTACAAGGGAAGGGAATTCCATAGGGTTGGGGCACAGTAACTAAAAGCACCATGAGCCATGTTAGTGTTGATTCTAGGGACAGATAAAAGACTTTTACTGGATGACCTGAGAGAACGAGTTGGATGATATTGAGGGATAATGTCAGAGATATAAGTTGGGGCTAGGCCATTTACTGCTTTAAAAGTGATCAGAAGTATTTTGAATTGGATTCTTTGTTTTACCGGAAGCCAGTAAAGTGATTTCAGAATCGGAGTGATATGGTCAAATTTAGATGTTCTTGTAAGTATTCTGGCAGCTGCATTTTGAATCAGTTGGAGTTTGTTAAGCGCATGTTTGGTAAGCCCAGCATACAGGGAGTTACAATAGTCCAGGCGACTGGAGATAAAAGCATGTATTAGTTTTTCAGAATCCTGAGGAGACAGGAGGCCACGTACCTTAGAGATATTTCTGAGGTGATAAAAGGCTGTCTTAGTAATAACAGATATATGTTTTTCAAAATTAAGATCGGGATCAAAAGTCACACCCAGATTTCTGACATCATCACAAGGTTTTACCAGAAGGGGGGTTAAAAAGGTACAAAGATGTTCTCTGCGAGCCTTAGGGCCTACAACTAAAATCTCAGTCTTGTTGTCGTCTAACAACAGAAAATTCTGAGCCATCCAGTTTTTAATGTCAGAGATACAGCTAATTAGGTCATTTACTGGACTGGGGTCGTCAGGGGAAAATGAAATGTAAAGTTGGGTATCATCTGCATATGAATGATATGAAATGTTATGGCGCCGGATGATAGACCCAAGAGGTAACATGTAGAAATTAAAAAGCAGAGGGCCAAGGATTGAGCCTTGGGGTACCCCATAAGAGATGTCCATAGTGTCAGAACAGAAATTGTTTATAGTGACAGAAAAAGATCTCCCATTTAAGTAAGAGGAAATCCAGGCAAGAGCTGTACCACAAATGCCAAGTAGATCTTGCAGGCGTTGGATTAAAGTGGTGTGATCAACAGTATCAAATGCAGCACTTAAGTCAAGAAGAACAAGAACAGATACTTTATGGTTATCAGTGGCAATTTTGAGATCATTTATAACTCTGACCAAAGCAGTCTCTGTACTATGATTCACACGGAATCCAGACTGATAGGCATCGAAGAGGGTGTTATGGGACAGATAAGAGCAAAGCTGCTTGTAAGCAACCTTCTCAAGAATTTTACCTAAAAAAGGTAGGTTAGAGATGGGCCTATAACTCTCACACGCCAAGGGATCAAGGGTATGTTTTTTTAGTAGAGGAATAACCAATGCATGTTTAAGACAAGATGGGAAAGTACCAGATAGGAGAGACGTATTAACAATATTGAGAATGTCACTATCAAGACAGCTGAAAACCTGTTTGAGCAGCTTGGTAGGTAGCGGGTCAAGTGAGCAGGTAGCAGAACCTAGCTGTTGAACTATCTCTCCTAACTCACCTTCATGGATAGGAGTAAAACTGGGGAGACAGGCTGAACTGACAAGTAGAGATCGGCTTGGAGAAAGGTAACTGGCATCAGTATTAGAGGGTATCTTGATATTGCTCCTAATAGTTACAATTTTTTCACTGAAAAAGGTTGCAAACTCATTAAACTTCTCTACAGAATTAAGTTCTGTGGGAATCGTAATTGGAGGGTTGATAAGTTTATCAATTGTATTAAACAGTATTTTAGAGTTATTTGAATTTTCTGCAATAATCTGAGAGAAATACTGCCTTCGAGCTTTTTTAAGTTCACCGTTATACAAAAGAATATGATTCTTATAATTTACAAGATCAGCCTGCAGTTTAGATTTACGCCATTTTCGTTCATAAAAGCGGCAAGTTCTTTTAAAGGTGCTGATATTCTGTGAGATTCTCCAGGGTGACCTACGTTTAACTGAGATAGTCTTAATTTGCAATGGCGCAATGCTGTCCATAGTACGTGTGACAGAAGAGTTGAAAGAATTGACTAAGGTGTCACAACAGGGGGATACAACAGAGTCACATACAGAACCCATAAGAGAGATAGGAGTTGGCATAACAGATACCTGGCTGAGGTCACATGACCGAGCAGCATTAAAAGTCATAATAAATTTCTCTGAGGTATCTTCCCTAATCCTGCGCCTTAAGAGTGTTTTCACACCGGATACATGTCTAGTCGTCGGCCAGGAAACACTGAAAAGTATACAGAGGTGGTCAGAGAAACCAACATCTAAGGTGCCATTTATAGAGATTTCTAGGCCTTTTGAAATAACCAGATCTAAGGTGTGGCCGTGGCTGTGAGTAGGAACAGAAATATGTTGTATGAACTCGAAGGATGTCAACAGATCTGTGAACTTAATCGCAAAAGAGTCAGCCGTGTTATCAACATGAATATTGAAGTCACCTGAGATAAGAATACAATCATACTTTGTCACAATATTAGATAAAAAATCCCCGAACTCAGAAATAAAGCCTGCTCTATACTGTGGTGGACGATAGACTGTAACTATAAGAAATATATTAGATTGCCTCAGAGCTAAATATTCAAAAGCAGAGTAAGTACCAAAAAAAAACAGTCTTACAGGGTAGCACATGAGAAAAAAGGGCTGCTACACCTCCCCCTTTCTGATGAGAACGAGAGCAGTGCGCAAAAGAAAAGTTAGATGGTGATGCCTCAAGAAGTTCATAGTTGCCTGAGGTATCAAGCCATGTTTCAGTGAGAAAAATACAGTTTAACTTATGGGAAGTGATAATGTCATTTACCAGAAATGTTTTATTACGGAGCGATCTGACATTTAAAAGGGCCATCTGCAGGTGATGAGGGGAACTACACTTCACCAGTACAGATTGATTCCCAAGCGCTAAAACAGGAGAGGGAGAGCAGCAAGGAACAGCAGGACCCATACTAGAGCTAGGTGTATTTGTGAAGATAAATCCTTTGATAACTTTTTGTCAGCATTGTCTGTAGATGACATATACCAAATTTGGTGAGATTCACATGAGCGGCCTATGACGAGTTCGTTCAAATTCGTTTTCGCAATGTTAAAATTTCACGGAAATTGTTTTCGTTGGAAGTGGGCGTTGACCAGTGCGTTCAATGCGTGAGAGTCAATAAATTTCATGATAAAAAAAAAATTCTTGTAAACATTAGCATTCTCTAGATAATAGGCAAAATGACATTTTCTACAATTACAGCGCCCCCTATGGACCAAATTGTATGGCATGTGCTGTGATGTTAGAGGTCTTTGTGGTGATCGTGCATGACGTATTTTGTGCAGTTCCCACCTTCTCGGTCCAAGATATTAGGAACTCAAAATCCCAATTTTTGCATTTACCCTTATCACTAGGTGGCGCTATGCTTCAAGTGAGTGTTTATGGGCTGGGCCGATACGCCTCTGTAACACTGACATACTAACACAAAATCGTTGTCTTGGGCAAAATTGTTGACGTATTATTTAAGAAAAACAGTTTTTTGACACCTAGCTTCGCCAATAAACATCGCCCCCTATGACGAAATGTCACAAAATTGAGTACATATGAAAAGAAAGCTGTTTAGAGATGGAATGTCAACTTTGACCAAATTTGAGCAATTAAAAGCCAAGATATGGACTTTTGAAGAATTTTAAGCTACGTGGTAAATGTTCATTGACGTGTAACTTCGAAACGGTTTATCTCAAGATAAATCCTTTGATAACTTTTTGTCAGCATTGTCTGTAGATGAAATATACCAAATTTGGTGAGATTCACATGAACGGCCTATGACGAGTTCGTTCAGATTCGTTTTCACAATGTTAAAATTTCACGGAAATTGTTTTCGTTGGAAGTGGGCGTCGACCAGTGCTTTCAATGCGTGAGGGTCAATAGATTTCACGATAAAAGAAAAGTTGTTGTAAACGTTAGCATTCTCTAGATAATAGGCAAAATGACATTTTCTACAATTACAGCGCCTCCTATGGACCAAATTGTATGGCATGTGCTGTGATGTTAGAGGTCTTTGTGGTGATCGTGCATCGACACAAAAATTTCATGTCGTTGGGTGAAACGTTCATTGAGTTATTCAGCAGAAACTTTTGCCGGTCTCCCCCTCTTTGACGGACACTGGCACAGCGGGGGGGGGGTGGCCCTTGTGGGCCAAAAGCTTCTATTCGCTGAAGAAGTTCTAGGGCTACATGCCTACAAAGATTCATGTCCCCCTGACTTCCAGTGTCCCGGAAACCGTTGACGAAAAATTGCTGAAAAAAAAAAGGGAAAAAAGTCGCGGCAACACTATAATGACCGCTTTCTCCTATGTGAACATAGGTCAACAATCCTTGTAAACCAGAGGCGCTAGACGAGGAAAGTTCATTTAGGCGCAGTCGGTTGTTAGTGTCCCCAGGGAGGAACAGGGGTGAGGAAATTTTTGATTTGATTTGATTTGTGTAAATTAAGGAAGAAACCTCAGGAATCAGTGAGTAAAACTCCCTGTTTTTCTAGGAAGAAACATCAGGCAGAACCACGTCCCCCAGGGGAGCCCATCTGCCAGGGCTGGTAATGGGAAGTCTCTGACTGTTTGAAGAGCCTTTGATCTGAGCAGGGGAGTCTGACTGAAGGGACTTTGGTCCAAGTAGTTAGGTATAGGCAAGGTTGAATAGGTAGGTCTTTAGTTGTCATTTGAAGATGTCGATGGATTCTGCTTCTCTGATGTGCTGTGGTAGGGCATTCCATCTCTTTGGGGCGTAGTATGAGAAGGCTGATTCCCCGATCCTTTTGGGTGGTGGGTCTGGAATCCTCACGAGACCGGCATCAGCGGATCTAAGGGCTTGTGCAGGGGTATAAGAAGATAATGCGTCAGTAATATAGCATGGGGCAAGGCCATTTACAGCTTTGAATACTAGTAGTAGTACTTCAAAGTTAATTCTGTAAGATACGGGTAGCCAGTGTAGTTCAGCCAGTACAGGAGTAATGTGCTCCATCTTTCTTGTTTTTGTTAGTAATCTTGCAGCCGAGTTTTTCAATTTATTTTTTTGGGAGGCCTGTGAATAAGGTATTACAGTATTCTAATCTACTTGAGATAAATGCGTGAACAAGTTTTTCAGCGTCTGGCTGGCCATCGATCCCGTCCGTGATGAATGCTTCGCTATCATCAGGTATAGTTCCAGCCGCCTTCAAACAGGCTAGGGTGACACCACTGCTCAAAAAGACCACAATCAACCCCGCCCAGGTGGAGAACTATCGGCCGGTCTCACTGCTTCCCTTCCTTTCGAAAGCCATCGAGAGGGCGGTCTCTAAACAGGTTGTTAATTTCCTCAACCAGAACGACCTACTTAACCTACTTTTCATCAACCTGCACTGGCACCCGGTGGCTGCCAGAATTCAACACAAAGCTTTCACTCTAGCCTACAAAGTCAGTTTCGGATCTGCCCCCACCTATCTCAATGTCATACTAAATGCTTACATACCGTCCAGAGCGCTGCGATCCTCTAATATGAACCGTCTGGCCGTACCCTCTCCTAAGACAAAGCGAGGTCACTCCAAGCTTTCCTCGGTTGTTGTCCCTCAGTGGTGGAACAACCTACCAGTCGCTACAAGAGCAGCAATATCCCTCTCGACCTTCAAAAAGCTTGTGAAGACCCTTCTCTTCCGAGACTGCTTTCCTTCCTAACAAAACAAATTTCTACTTACCATCTCTTTACATAGGTACCTTCAATGTTCTCAACACATCTGTTAGCTATTATGTCCTCCTTTTGTAAGTCGCTTTGGATAAAAACTGCTAAGTGTAATGTAATGTCAAGAAGGGACGAACTTTTGCAATATTTCTTAGATGGAAGTATGCCGTTTTAGTAACTTTGTTGATGTGTGGTTTGAGGCTTAGGTCAGAGTCAAGGATGACACCTTGGCTAGTTACCTATTCTCTGACATGTTGGTTTAGGTTACTTAGACTGGGGAGGAGAGCTTCATGTTTGTCTTTAGGGCCAATAAGTAGTAGTTCAGTTTTGTTTTCATTTAATTTTAGAAGGTTATTGCTTATCCAATACGTGACAGCTGACAAACAGGAGGTTAAAGACTGTAGAGCTGTGGTTTTGTTTGGCTCAACTGAGATATAAAGTGGTGTATCATCGGCATAACTATGAATAATAATAATATAATAATAATAAACTTTACTTGTATAGCACAATTCATACATGCAAGATGCAGCTCAAAGTGCTTTACAGTTTAGCAGGGTTGTTACAGGACAACATTTCTTGCAGTCCAGTGGTGCCGGAGCGGATGAATACAGTAGCAAACTGACTCTTGTGTGAATGAAAGTCTATACTGTATTATGTTTTTTAATAATGTTGCCCAGCGGTAGCATGTATAATGAGAAAGGGAGGGGGCCAAGACAGCTGCCTTGAGCAACACCGAAGGGTACGTCATGATTTTTAGATGCATGATCTCCTATGCTAATATAGAATTGTCTTCCCGTGATGTATGACTGAAGCCATTTTAGTACATGGCCTGAGAGGCCCACCCAAGTTCTGAGACGATGTAGTAGTATGTTGTGGTCGATTGTGTCAAAGGTGGCACTTAGGTCCAAGAGGACCAGGGCAGAGACTTTGTTTGTGGCTGTACTGAGTCTGAGGTTGTTTACTATTTTGGTTAAGGCAGTCTCTGTACTATGATTTGCTCTAAAGCCTGACTGGAAGTTTTCTAAGATGTCGTTTTTATTAAGGAATTGGTTGAGATATATGAAGACAGCCTTTTCAAGTATTTTGCTTATAAATGGAAGGTTGGAGATCGGTCTATAGTTATTTAGCATGTTATAGTCCAGATTTGGTTTCTTTAGCAATGGCTTCACTACAGCAGTTTTAAAGGTGCTTGGGAAAACACCTGTGAGAATGGAGGTGTTAATGGTCTGTAATAGGGGTGTGGAGATGTAGTTAAAATTATTTTCCCTGCTAGGGGCATCATGGAGATAGTTAGGGTCTCGAGTGATTTCTGCTCTAATGGCTAGTATTTTGTTCGTGAAGAATTCTGCGAACTCTTCGCATTTTGCAGTGGTGGCTAAAGTAAGCATATCACAAACTGGCACAGGATTTAGTACTTTTTGAGCTTTTTGGCGGTCTGTATAGTGTAATAAGGGTTAAGCTGTGATTGGTCTTAACTTTGATCGCTAGGTACTCAAATGACGTGAACGTGCCTGAATTTATCTCATTACAGCTGAGTTTACTGGAGAAAATGACAGCTACACCACCACCCCTTTTATTGTCTCTTATCGACTGATAGAATTTATAGTTAGGAGGACAGGCTTCAATAAGGGTGGCAGCCCCGTCTTTTTTAACCAGGTTTCCACAAGGAACATAAATTGTAGTTTATTGTCCGAGATGTAATCGTTTATGAAAAAGCTCTTATTGGTGAGGGACCTTACATTAAGGACAGCAGCATTTATGACGGTTTTAGTCTTTTTTACCCGACGCCTGAGCTGGATATTAATTAGATTGTTAGGTATGCCGCCTGTGGTTCTATGCTTACGTTGCTTTTGGTGGGTTATAGGGGGAAGAATTGGATGGAGCAAATTATCTGACTGGGCCAAGCACACGGTATTCTGAGCACTGGTGATAAGGGAGTGAGATATATCATCAGCTCGGATTAAATTGCTATCGAGCTGTGCTGGCTTGGAACTTACTTGTCAGTCTGGCGTGTGCTTCCAGTGCTAGCTCCAGGTTGCTAGCTAGCAGGCTCGTGCTAGCAGGCGTCGTGCGAACAGGCTGCGTCTTCTCCAGAAGCTCCTGAAGTTGTCCGCGAACGGGATGTTCGAGTGAAGGATGGGAGGTGGCGGGGTCTCTCCCGGGCCACTCGCCTCGCAGCTGAGCGATGCTGTGGGGGAAGAGAAATGTCGTGAGCAGGGTGAGCTATGTTACTGTTGGCTAGCACCGTGTACCAATTTGAGAGGTCGAAAGGAGGAGGTGGAGAGAGTCTCCTCTGTACTCCCCTTTGACGGCGAGTGACAACTTCGGTCCAGGGTGGGTTCTGTTGTGGGGTCGAGCATGCCGGCTGCGAAGTGGTGGCAGACTCTTCAGGAAATTTCGCCTGAAACGACATATCGGTTTGGCTTTGAGCCTGGGCTCATGAAGTGGAACCGAATGCAGTTATTAAGAGATTCAATCGTCATGTTGGCTTCGTGGAGGAGCAGAGGGCCCCTGCAGCTGCAATTCAGTGTGTCCATGTTGGTGTTGTAATTTATAGGATGTTTAAGTGTTTATAGTAGTATGCAGCTCCTTTACTGAACTAGCTTGATAGCCTAGGATGCTAGGTAGCAGAGGCGATTGCTCTTAGACAACAAGGGAGGCTCAGCCTCCTCTAAAATTCATCGAGAAAATAGTTTACTACTACTATGTTGTACTGTATTTACTATACTGTATTTACATTGGTATTCAAAAATCGTCACTTCCAGGGAGGCTCAGCCTCACTGGGAGTGAATGGAGAGGGCGGGCTAAACTGCTTCCTAGAGGAGGCTGAGGCTCTGTGTGGTGATTGGAGGAACTGTTAAAGCGGGCGGATTTTTATTTATTGACAGCTTCTTAAAAAATATCGGCAGGTATAGCGGTGGATTTCATGCTGCTCAGTCAGTCAGTACCATAAATAGGCAAGTGGTGAGAGATCTCCATTCGTTTTGCCTACCATTCACTAGTGTCTTTGTACATAATTTTGTAAATAAAGTGTAAATATAGTGATATTAAGTTTGATACTGGTTTTCATTTCAGTTTGTAGAGGGGGGAAACTAGCAAGCTAGCAAGAAAGCTGTGCATTATGGCGGCTAGCATTTTTGATTTGATTTAAGCGTACAAATTTGATAGTCTTCCTTACAAAGAGAAAATCTGAATTAAACAGCAGGGCAGACCAACGCCTAACATTGATTTAGTTAAAAAGGTAGGGGGAAATCATCGTTGTATCAGCTCTCCTAGTATGACAAGGTCAAGTGGGTAACTGCAGGTGCAGCTGTAGCACAATAGGGTAAAGCTAACTTAGCAACCTGATCTACTTGCCATCGAGAGTCCCTAGAGAAGACGCCCAGCTGGTATGACTGGGTAACAGACAGTTTTTTAGAAAAAAAGAAAGAAGGGCAGTATTTTCTTATACATAACATTGCTGTGGTGGTGGTTCTTCTGCATAAAAGCAACATAGGCCTTATTATTAACAGTTTAAAATATATCCCACATACAAAATATTAACAGAAATAAACTAAATAATTTTGTAATAAGATGTCACAGTATATTGGCCAGTACTGGGCCAAAAGAAACAATAAGAGTCACTTCACAATTTGTGGGCTTGCTGGGCCAGTCCTGGGCCAATAGAACCAATAAGTCATTTTTTAGTGTGTTAGCCAATACTTAGTACTGGGCCAAAAGAACCAATGTGTAATTTCAGTAGGTTCAGTAGGTGTGCCAGTACTGGGCCAGGAACCCAGGTGACACTCTGATGACAATGTACAGTGTGTGGGGCAATTTCTGGACTGGAGACCCAGCCCAAAGTGGTTTGACTCAGAGGCAAGGGTGTGGGCCATAATTGACATTTTTTTTATCTGCCTAACTGACCAGCCTCCCCTGTTTGAAAGACTACCAGCCGCCACTGCTAGGTAGTGTTGAGCTATAATGCTAAAAACAACCTGGGTGTGCAGTGTATTTAGCGCTAATGAACAAGTGTATGTGGTCAAAAATAATTTGACTCGGGGGCAGCTAAGTAAGTTTTAAACAGAGATGGTAGAAAGAAATTGAAGGCGTTTGTAAAAACTTTGTAGAAAACATAGCTTTTTGCTGGATAGTCTCTTCTCTCGTTACTGTGTTGCTGCTGTTCCGGAAATGACTTTGGTTCCATATGACACATGACTTAGTGCCTCCAGCTTAACAGTGACCCAAAACACATTTATATGTAAATATTCACAACTTGGTTGATGGAAAAAGTGGGGAAAGGCTCTGAAATGGGCAACAGTTAATACAGAACTTAGTCCCATAGAATACCTGTGGAGATATCTCAAAACAGCTGTTGTGAAAGGGCAGTTAGTCACAAAGACTTGTAGCACAATTATAAGAAGAATGGTCCAATGGTGCAGTAGAGCAATGTAAGAAAAGGGTGCTTGACCAAATAGATAGTTGAGGAGAACCAATAATTTTGTCTTGTGGATTTTTAAAAATGTGACCTCTAAGTATTTCTGTTGTTCCAAAGAAGCATGTGTGTGTGTGTATAGCATGATTAATGTACTGCTACCATTTTTAGGTATTGGATTGACTGAGTCTCTGGCAATGACCCCTGCTGCCGCTGTCTCTGGGCTGTATTTCTCTAATCCAAAGTCCAGCTACTTTTCTGTTGGAAAAATCACCAAAGAACAGGTACTTGCTTCTTTTCTTAAACTCTGCTGAAATATTAATAATTATGTAATCTGCCTTCTGTCAAGAAGACGTACTTGCAGAAAATGTTTTACCCCGTCACCATAATTGTGAATGTCAAATCATGTAACAGGTCAAAGTACATATAAAAGTTTTTTTGTCCTGAAGACCCCCACAGACCCACTAAATTTGGTGTCTGTAGCTAAAACTATAGTGGACTGTTAGGCACCAAGCACTGTCCACAATGTCAGGTGCATGACGTCTGCTGTGGGCCGTACAGCAGGCAAACCAGCGCCCCCAGGTGTATGGAGTATGAATGTGAAAGTGTGCTGTCTAGACTAATGCACCCAGATCCTAACACACCCACACTACTCCATGACATAAGGGGGCTTAATGGATTACCTTCTCCACAACCAGAGCCAAGCCTCTGTCCCTCAGGTCTGACATTTATTCCTGTTGTGTGCAATTTTATGACTATTTACTCACAGCGACTGCTTCAAAAAGGCAGCATTTCCAGGAAAAGGAAGAAGGAAAGAATAATAATATTAACCATTAATAAAGAAAAAAAGATGGGGCTGCGCACCTCTGACACAGGCCACTGTGCCTGCACCTCTGTGCCCTGGGCCTGTTATCTTCCAATTTGTGGATTCTTGGATCTTGGAAAATTATGTTACCCTGATACCCTGAACCTGTCTATATATAACTACGACATTACTCCCTCCTCAAGGATATATTTAAGGAGAGAAAGAGAGAGAGTGAGAGTGTGTGTGTGTGTGTGCGCGCATCATTAACACAGTGTATATGATAACAGTGTATCATTAATACACTAAAACACAATGCTGAGTGGTCAGTTAGCTATTACAGTACTGGTGACATTAGGCTGACATTAGTCTGACTGAAATCAAAATGACAGACATCTTACCTTCTCTCTATTTGTATGGTGTTTAGACTGAAGACTATGCCAAGAGAAAAGGGATGGCTGTAGCTGAAGTGGAGCGCTGGTTGGGACCAATAATCGGCTACGATACTGACTGACTGACTCACACCATCTGCTGTGACTCAAGGGTCGTAACTTTTTCACTGTTTACACAATTCTCAATACTTGATCAAAACTTGATTTTAAATAATTTCTTTTACAAACTCAGGTTCAAGTATATTTTTAACCCTAAGAGAACAAATTTGAACAAATTAACAGCATTTCAGTCTGCCTCAATTGCGAATTCTTGACTTGTTTGCTATTGACAGCACATGTCAATATTTCTGTCCGCATCTCCTTTATTGCTTGATGCATGCATATGAAAATACCCTCACCCCATAACAGGTACAACACTACCTATAGTTTAGTTATGTACAGTGAAGAAGAATTTTAAAGGGATCATATTATGTTGGAAAAATATCTTTTTAGTGCTTGGAGATATATATTTCAGTCTCTGGGTGTGTACTCCAACATTAAAATATGATCATCCAGGCAGTTTCTTGTGGGCTGCGTTATATATTAAAAAAACATGCACTTAAATTGCTCAAATGACCAAATGGATCATTTGTGTCTCCTTCAACAACCTAATATCAAATCAGTTCGGACCCCTCACATGTCCGTTGTACTTTGTAGCATTTTTATCATGAGAATGAGGTTTGACATGCAGAATGCTCTGTCAACTGCACAGGTCAGCACGCACCATTGCATTGTGTACATACATACGCTGCTGGTGCTCTTTCAGAGGACCATGACATTAGAAAATCATTATTCTGATGTCATGTGTCTATATGTCAGGAACGATATGTTTTAAGGTGCATTTCAGGTTGCTTGCCTTCAGCCAGCTCTTATCTGATGGTGTCAGATAACTCAGTGATTGAACTGTGTTTATTTTTACATAGTTTTATTAGTTATATTCTTAACCACAAACCCAAACACATTTTGTGAATGTAGAGCGGTACACATAGTTTAGTTTCACATAATCCCACTTAGAGCATTGTGCTCTCCTACCCTGGTGACTCGGATAACAGCAAGACAACAGAATGTCTCTAAATTATCCAGATATCCATTTGCTTATAGTATAAGGGCAATTAGACCCAATTATGATCAATTTGTATAGTTGTATAGTTCATAGTCTTCAGCCAAGAAGGACTAATGTAATGTAATTAGTTTTATTTGGAATAGTGACTGTACTGGGCTAACATTTAAATACAAAACAGGTCCAAATAAGAACATTATTTTAGAATAGGTATGTAGTTGATTACACACTAGGTTTCCAAGGGTAAGCTCAGTAAAGGCCCGTAATCATTATACCACGGCCGTTTTCATTATTGGTGTCGCAGCAGTGGTTTTAATGTATTCAGGAATATTCCAGTTTCGAGAAATGTGTTTATCTGATGTAGAAAAGACATGGAGACAGTATAGAAATATTCTTTCTATTCCTGGTCTCAGACATTCAATCACATAATAATGAAAGGGTGGGGAGAGGTAGATAATTTTTTGAAAACGTTTTTACACACGATTACTTAACTTTTAAGTTGTGTTTAAAAACTTTTTTGAATCCACAAATGTAATATTTTTACCTGACTCGATTTTCTGAACATTTCAGAGATTCCAGTGGTACTTGAGCTTCTGAAATAAAACATCTGCTATTTGATGTCAGTGTTAGTCACTTGCAGCCATGTTATCTATCTGTTTCATTTTCACTAATGCAACAATGTAATTTATTTTATTTATGTTTAGCTTTTTTCTTCATCTAAATTAGCCGGGCATCCTTGCCACAAGAAGCAATGTGATTTACTATACAGAACCTTCTCACTGAAATCAAATAAATAAATTTTGTAATGCTCATGTCATGTTCTTTGTGTTCATTTCAATGAATGTACTTCAAAACAAGTAATTTGAAATGTTTTAAGTTCTTTTTTTTTCTTTTGACATTGATAAATAACAGAAAAATATTGTAAAAAGATGCAGCGGTGTGTCATAGTATAATCAGGAGGTATAAAAACTTTATCCACATGAGGTCAAAAATACGCAGAAAAGCAACATCAGGAAAAGCTAACGGGTCGTGTGGAGATAAGTGCCTCTCAATTTTTACATTTACTCTGTGTTAAGCCTGGCACGGACATATGTACTTCCATGAAAGGTGTTTGAAAATCAAAATTCACAAAGTCAAGATTAGACGCTGTGAGAGTGAATCTGCTAACAAAAAAAAAACAACAAAATGAGAAAATTATTCATTTTGTTTTTTGCTATTGAACAAAAAACATTTAATGTAAATGTAAGTCAAAAAAATGGAACATTTAAAAAAGATCTCGGCCCAACTGTGATTTGATTTTTTTAATATATATAATTATTCCTTTATTTGTCATCCGTCATCAGGAAGTTGATCCGGAGCATTAAATATTTCGGTAGACTAGCAGCTAGTGCAGTGACATACAACCATTCTGAATGGCTAGTCACACATATGTGCTTCTATGTGGCTTGCATATGAAGGAGGAAAGCACAAGATATTTTTTCTGTTTTTTACCTGCTATTAGCTACAGTTGAGATCAAAATTATTAGCCCCCCTTACAAAATTACACAAAACTCTTGATATCTCCATGGAAATTACCATTAACAACAAGTGTTTATAGTGTGTTTCCAAAATAACAAAGACAAAATGTTCACTAAGTTTAATTAGGATATTTTACTGATGCTAAACAAGTTAAAACAAGAAAGGGCAAAAATAACATGTCCAAAATTATTAAGAGTCAATAGTTTACCCTTTCTGAGCCACAACCGACAACAACCTCTTGGAGTAGTTCTTTACTAGGTTGGCACAGGATGGATTTTGGCCTATTCTTCCATTGCAAATTGTTCTAGCAGGTCCTTTGGTACTTTATAACTGCTACACCAATTTCAAAGTATGCTTTGGGTCATTGTGTTGTTGGAAGACCCAGCAACAACCTAAGGCAAGACTACGAGCAGATTTATCCCTCAAAATTTCAACATAATTTTCTTTTGTCATGATGCCATGCACCCGAACAAGCCTCCCTATGCCTGAGGCTGAAAAACAGCCCCACAGCATGATGCTCCATCACCATGTTTAACTTTGGAAACTGTTCTTCTGATTGAAGGCCTCAGACATTAGAGTTGATGTTTCAAGGAACACAGTTGTGAGGGCTCCTTATTTTTGTGGGCTTTAGGGTCATCACCCCACATCACAGCCAGACTGAGGTTTGCCCGTGAACATTTGAAAGGTAAAAATTAGTTTTGGAAGTCTGTGCTGATGAGACTAAACTGGAACTGTTTAGTCCCTGAAAGGGAATGGCCTTCAACCTGAAGAACATAGTTCCCACAGGTAAACGTGGTGGTGTAAATTGTAACACTATCACTGACGGGCTCCTTTTTATATTAGCAGTGAGGAAAACTATTTTATTCATTGCATGCATTAAATGTATTTGTATGTGAATCTTGCAATATAACTCCCAAGATGGAGGCATTGGTCATCTGTATCTGTGTATGTGTTTGAGTTATTGACAGTAGGTTGGGCTTACACCATTCCTGTAGTATGTTAAAGATATCCCGGAACCGTTTACTGATTAATGCCTTGGTTATGGCCTGCTTACTCATCTGGAGTGCAGAAAGATATATATATATAGGTTTTGAACAGCACAAGGTGCTCAAACATTATATTTTGAGGATAGACCTTAAATATTGCCAGATAATGAGGGCAAACTGCATTCTATACAAAATTCCAACAATGTGGCTACATCATAAGGGCTACCAGATGCTAAAATGGCTGGTGTGCGGTCCAGATCGGTCACATTATAAGCATAATAAAAAGGAAAACATGATGAAGACACCTACCAGTTGGGCTGCTGAAATCATGTCAAAGACAAGAAAGAAAGCCGTTTTTATACAAAATCATCTTCTCAATTAACATAATTATCTGTGAAGTGTCCTCCGTTGTTTTTTCTTTAGTCTTACTCAACTTTTCCTGCCTTTTATTGACACTGTCCCAACTTTTTTGAGACACGTTGCTGGCCTAAAATTTTAAATGACCATAAATATCCCATACAACAACAAAAAAATCCAGTTTCAATAACTGATATGTTATCCTTAGACTATTCTCAAAAACATATATTGCTTGTATGATTTGAGAATTATAGCATTTCTTTTTTATTTACATTTAACAGAACTTCATCGGAATTGGGGTTGAAAAAAGCATTGATAATACCAGTCAATATACTAGTAATAAATATTTGTTATTTCTAATACATATTTGTTGCCTAGTAACGGGGACGCTGGCGAGTCTAACGCCGCTCCGGCTGGCTTGTTTTTATTCAGTATTTTTATTTTTTACCCATTAAGTAATTGTTCATATTGTTTCCCTTTATCCTTATTTATTACGCTAACTAAAGCAACTGCCTATAGTCACTTTTCGCGACTTTTGGGGCTCTTCCTAAATTATTATACGGATTTTATCAGTAACGGGGATGCTGGCGAGTCCAAAGCTGCACTGACTGGCTTGTTTTTATTCAGTATTTTTATTTTTTATCCATGAAGTCATTGTGCATATCGACTGATTTTATCCTTATTCCCTACGCTAACTAAAACAACTACCTACAGTCACTTTTTTCGACTTTTGGGGCTCTGGATTTATTCACGGATTTTTGTCTGGACCTGCACTTATCAGGGTTTACGTAGAGTGACATCTGTCTACGCTGGTGATCGGATATCTGCTGAATTGCTTCTACTTACCACTACATCTACTCAACTAATGATAAAATACTCCGCGAGTGAACTTCATCAACTGTGGGGAAACTTTGTGCCTCCTGCAGAGCTCCTCTACCAACGTGACATTCTCCGACGTCCTAAATATGTTCACAGAGGGTCTCGACGCAACAGATTGGACGAGGATAGCAAGGCAATTCCCTCTCGTTGTTCTGTAAACCGCTATCACTCAAAGACATCAGATCGACGAGTTGAATATAGTGCGCTAGCCTCTCTGCCCAAGTCAGAAATGCAGTCTCACTTGACCAAACTGAAAATTGGATTGTACAACATACGATCTCTTACCAACAAAGCTCCGCTGATCAATGACTTTATTGGAGACCATAACGTGGATTTTTTATGCCTCACGGAAACTTGGCAACAAAACAATGATTACTTCCACCTGAATCAAGCAGTCCCACCGGGATTTGTTTTCATCAGTAAACCTCGCTCTTCCGGGAGAGGAGGCGGTCTTGCACTGCTCTATCGCGATAACATCAAACTCACGCGCCTGGATATTCCTGTTCAATCCTCCTTTGAGCTGCTGGCTGTTAAACTCTGTGGACCTACACCTACTATTGTTGTGGTAATGTACAGACCACCTAAACCATCAAGTGTTTTTATTTCTGAACTGTCAACTGTTCTAACAACTGTGAGTGCAATGTCTCCTAATATTGTTTTAATGGGTGATTTTAATATACACTTGGATACTTATTCCAGTATGTATGTAAAAGACTTTTTGGGCATTCTTGATTGCATGGGCATTACACAGTATGTTGACTTTCCCACTCACAACAAAGGACATACTTTAGACCTGGTCTGCACCTCTGGTATTACACCTAGTAACTTCAGTACTGCTGAGCTACCCATCTCTGATCACAAGTGTGTACTATTTGACACTTACCTCCCCACCATAAAGTGTAAAACTCAACGTGTGATGTCATATAGAAATCTAAAAAAAATCAAAGCTGAAGAACTCAGTTCTGTAATTGCCTCCTATCCTTGCCCTGATTCTGATACGTCATTGGAGGAATTAGTTGACTACTACAACAACTGTATGTCTACAGCACTTAACATTGTTGCCCCCTTGAAGGCTAGGACCGTCTCATTTATACACTCCTCACCCTGGTTCACCTCTGAACTCCGTCAAATGAAGTCCAAGGGACGGCGCCTGGAGCGGTTATCAAAAAAGACTGGCCTTGTTGTGCATAAGGAGATGTACGCTGAGCACATCCTTCAGTACAAAAACTCCATTTCTGCTGCGAAAACATCATACTATGCAAAAACCATCCGTGAAGGAGGAAGAAACACCAGGACTCTGTTTTCTATTGTAAATGGGCTACTTAAACCACCTGATAACACCATGCATCAGTTACTAAAATCACCAGTGACCACCCCCAACAATGACATCCCAAATGACCATTGCTCTGCTTTCCTGAATTTTTTTGATTCTAAAATTGCCAACATCCACAAACAGCTGGCCTCTGCAAATATCATGCAGCCTGAACTGGTGGCAGCAATTACAACAACACTGACCTCATCTGGTGCCTTGCATGGCTTCAGCTTTCCAACTGAGGAGTACATTTCTGAGCTCATTACGAAATCAAACTCTTCCACATGTCTCTTGGATCCCATTCCCACCTCACTAGTTAAAGTATGCCTACCAGTTATAATAACACCGATAACCTCCATTATAAAATCCTCTCTGACAACCGGCACAGTTCCATCATCACTAAAAGTTGCCATGATTAGACCAACACTGAAAAAACCCGGACTGGACTGTAATGACCTCAACAACTATCGTCCCATATCCAACCTACCTTTCATCTCCAAAATACTTGAGAAAGTAGTTGCATCCCAACTCCAGGCATACCTCCAACATCATCACCTTTTTGAGCAATTTCAATCTGGCTTTCGCCCTCAGCATAGTACTGAAACAGCACTCATTAAGATCACAAATGATCTCCTTTGTGCAGCTGATGCTGGTCTACTGTCCATCCTCATCCTTTTGGACCTTAGTGCTGCTTTTGACACAATATCCCATCAACTTTTGTTAGAGCGGCTAATGAGCATAGGAGTCTGTGGCACTGCCTATAAGTGGTTTGAGAGCTACCTATCGGAACGAACCTACTTTGTTCAGATCCAGGACCAGCGATCTGAAAACTCTACCCTCCATCGCGGTGTTCCACAGGGATCAGTACTGGGGCCACTTCTGTTTATTGTCTACCTTCTTCCTCTTGGTAACATCTTCAGGCACTATGGAATCCAGTTTCACTCATATGCTGATGACACCCAGCTTTATGTATCCACTAGTCCCACTGCCAGTCTCCCACCAAATGGTCTTACTGCCTGTCTCCATGATATACAGGCATGGATGACACAAAACTATCTCAAATTGAACAGCAATAAAACAGAAGTTCTCCTTATTGGGACCACAACAACTCAGCAAAAAAATGACATTGCTTCAGTGTCTGTAGGTGATGACGTCATACCAGTCTCCAAACATGTAAAGAGCCTTGGAGTTATCTTGGACAGCACCCTCTCCTTCTCAAATCACATCAGTAATGTCTGTCGAACTGCATTTTTCCATCTAAGGAACATCTCTAGACTGCGCCCTGCACTTACCCAGCACTCTGCTGAAGTGCTTGTCAACAGCTTGGTAACATCTCGGATTGACTACTGCAATGCAATTCTGTCAGGCATCCCCAAGAAACTTTCTCACCGTCTTCAACTTGTCCAGAACTCCGCGGCACGCATTATAACCTGCTCAAAGTCATCTGACCATGTTACACCCCTGCTGCTCCAGCTACATTGGCTTCCGATACCCCAGCGGATTACCTTTAAAATCCTATTAATTACATTTAAAGCCATCCATAATCTTGCCCCATCATATATTAAGGACCTGTTGCAGATCTATTCACCCTCACGTTCACTGCGGTCATCTAATGCAGGATTACTGGTCCAACCAGACATCCTACTCAACACAATGGGTGCAAGGGCCTTCTCTTATGCTGCTCCGAAATTATGGAACTCACTCCCCTCATTCATCCGCACACAGGACTCTGTATCACAATTTAAAAGTGCACTGAAAACGCACCTTTTTAAATTAGCATATGAGCTCTAAGCCATAGGAGCTGTTTTTATGCTCCTGATATTGTTTTTTTTTTAATGTTGATTCCTTTATGTATTTGTTTTTTTTATTTTATTTTTTCTTAAGGTGACCTTGAGTGCTTTGAAAGGCGCCGTGTAACAAATAAAATGTATTATTATTATTATTATTATTAATATGTAATTCTTGCAGAAATGGGGTTGTATGTAAACTAATTGTGTAAGTAGGTAAGTAGGTACTAATCAGGGCTACGTTTCCCGATAACGATGGATCTTAGGCTTTAGCAACGTAAACGATTGATCTTACTAACGTTCTTACATTTTCTACGGCCTGTGTCTCAAACATGATCGTACATGAACGCGCGTGCACAGCTCCTAAGGCCATTCTTTAAGTCGTTCTCAAGGGCCCTGTCCACATTTGTGGTGCTGAATGTTACCAATGTTTCCCCGTGGAGAATGGAGCAGCACCATAATTTCGTTATAATGAGTTACAAAATTCAATGTGTGCGTTGATGTCAATTGTTACATTTTACAGGGTAGACAGTTTTCAGAAAGCACCGTGAGCGATATTAAGTAGTACTTAAGCCTAAGTGGTATTTAACTTCACACTTAGCACCATCGTAGAGTTTGTGGACCGTTTCCCGAAACCTTCTTTAGCCAAGAACCATCGTGAGATCACTCGTAACTCTATGTGTGGGACAGGGTAATCGTAGAGCACTAAGATTGATCTTAACTGGCGTGGCACAGTGGAGACATCCAGAGGATGTGAAGTGCAAATAGGCTACGTGCACCTGAAGATGTTGTCTTAAGACGTTTTTTTTTGTAAGTATCATGTGACTATCATATAACTATCATGAAATCATGTAGCTGACACGTTAGACTAACGGAAATAAAGTAGCAGCCTAAATTACATAAGGATATGTGATTCGTGTGGGCATTCTATGAATGGGAGTATTTCGAGGCAACTACGGAAAACATAACCCAGACGCAGAAAGGGCAAAATAAAGTCAGCCAAAAAAATAATTAAAAAAGGCTTGGAACGTGACAGTTGTATGGGCATAACAAAAAGGGAGTGACGGAAATTGTAAAGACATTGTTGACGGGCAGTGTTTAAAAACAGCAGGAATAGTGTGGCAAAATTCCCTGGATCCCTCAACGGCTAACAAGGCCTTGAACCTGCTGAAGATTGTAGCCTACTTCAGCTGCACAACTCATCGAATTTCTCTGACATAGCGAATATTTGCTTGTTTGGTTTGGGTGTTTTCTTCATTTTGAACACACCTGTCCACTTTCTGTGTTTTCAGTGGCCATATATATATATATATATATATATATATATATATATATATATATATATATATGTGTGGGTTTGGGGGTGTTTTTTTTTTGTCTTTCTCACTCTCTCTGTCCCTGTCATCTCGTCTCTTTTCCGGTAGTGCCTTGCTATCTCATGGGGGCAGGGTAGGTTGAGATTGAAAGCAGGCAGATGGAGTGGGTTAAACTCCAACTCCCACTTTTAACCTAACAAAAATAAAGATTTAATCTTGCATTTTTCTTAAAGCTAAGCCTATGCGTGCCTTTTTTTCTTAGGAGTTCCCCTTGCTCTTCCACACTTTGTCCAAGGGATGGGGTAATCAACTCTGGCCATCACCCTTTATGGGGAGGGGTTACAATCTGGCGTAGTCGGCAGGAGTGCGTGTGTCGCTAGGTTAGTCTAGTTAAGCAGCATCTGTGTGTGTGAGAGAGAGAAAGAGTGTGTAAATTTGAGAACAACAGCTCGCAAGATGATGACTGAGGAAGATGGGTCTGCGGGGGAGCTACAGTAACTATGTCGACGTTTGGAACAGCTTCACGCTGAGAACGAGAGACTTTTGGGGAGAGGGACTGTGGACAATGCTGATGGCGATGATGCCGGGGCCCAGCTGGTTCGACGGGAACGAGCACTCCTCATACCTCAAAAACGGCGGTGCTCAAAGTTCTCTGGCTCTGCAATTGCATGGTCTCCATGGTGTCCATCGAAGAGTGGATTGAGGAAGCGCAAAATTGTATTCGGGCGACCTATATGTCTACTTATAAATCTCTATCTCTACTGATAAAGCCTTGTTTTTGTTTAATCATTTAGAGGGTGAAGCCCGAAATGAGATAAAGTATCGTCCTAGAGCCACACATGAGGACCCTGAGGGAATAATTGGTGTCTTAAGGGAAGTATATGGGTGTACTAAATCCTATGTATATTGGCAACAGCAAATACAAAAATACATAAAATAAAATAATAAAAAAAGCAACTAGGTGGCCACCTTCCCTTTAAGTTCGCTTCTTAACAAAGATTCTACAGCACTATGGGTGGCTCAGTTGCTATAGCGACCAGCCACTTGAGAACTACGTTCGTGACAGTTGGATTTTAAGCTGCAGTCTTAATTCTTGTAAGGAGTGCCCATTATTAATGTCTGCTGGTTTATTATGATTATTATTACTATTATTATTGTTAAGCTAGTTAAGGCCCTGCCTTTACATGTTGTGTCAGTATGAATTACGAGTTTCTGCATATATTGATCCTGTTTGTATTGCCACAGGGCTTCTTCATCTTTGTAGTTAAAACACATAACTGACATCGAGGTGTGTATTTCTTCATTGATATTTATGTTAACTACATTGTTGCAATATTTTTAGACCACATTGCATTTTTGCAGTCAAATTCCCCAAATGCAAGAAGTGTACTTGTGCCCGTATACGTTAGGTAGCTAGTTAGTTACCTATTTGTTAACTAACTCGGTTAGCTCAAAACGTCGACTGCCTCATAGTCTGCTACCAATGGATCTAGATAAACAACAAATAAATGACTCATAATTAATCAAATGAAATTGTAACGTCGTGTGTGGAACAATAAAGCTGTCATTCAGCATGCATGACCTAAAATTGTGGTTCGGTTGCTAGCGATCTGTCCATACGGGCCAAGTTTTCCCTATGTGATAAAGTGTTAGACTGACCTATCCTTGTGGGTTTTGAGGTGCCTGATGAAATTTGATGTAGTTGAGCCAGCATCATGGATGGTGATCCCACACACTTTACACGAGGCTGTCCGTTTGTTGCCTGCCTGTACGAAGTCTTTAAAACCAAATGAAATAACAAATGGGACAGCCCCAGCCGAACCCGCTGCCGCCATGGTCTGTCTGTCTGTATTTCAAATCTTTGCCTCCCCTGCACGCATGCGTTACGCGTATGAAGGGAGGAAAATATTCAGTCTGTCTCCGATTTTCACACCTTGTAAATATATCAGTTAAATGAAAAAAATAATTTAATGAATGAAGATTGTTCACGAGTCACAACACACAAGTCCGAGTCAAGTCTGAAGTCATTGAGGGCAAGTCTAAGTCAAGTCCGAAGTCTTTCTTTGTGCGACTTAAGTGCGACTCGAGTCCAAGTCGCTACACTCGAGTCCCCATCTCTGAACCATAGTAGGAAACCTCTTAATCGAGCACTCGGTTCCCAGCTATAGCTGAGAGAGAATTTTCCTATGACCAGTCAAAAGGACTCTTCTTTATTCATCGGATCACAGCCGATCACCAACGACTTCACCACGGATCCTCCAACCTGAAACAAAGGACTCCGAAACAAAGGACACGCAGAGGCAACACTTGCGTAAGGCACTTGGGCAGAGTTAGAATATTGCTTAGCACAGCAAGAATGGTTTAACTTATGTCTGATGTAAACATGCATACTGTTTTCATATAGACCTTGAGCTGACCATTTGTTATGTTCTTTTATTTGCTGCTTTGATAGACAGATAATGCATTTTGTCTGATTATTGCACCAATACCCTGAGAACCACTGCCAACAAAGACCCTCACTCACCTTCAAGACAGATTTTAATGAGACTGATTTAATGAGACTGATATGAGACTGATCAACTAAGACCAATTAATTATTACCAACCAATTTATTTGTAGGGTGCGCCGCGTAAAAGTGGTTATCCCTACAGCACAGTGCCACATTTCTGCCTAAACTTTTTCTGAGTGCCTATTGCTTGCAGAAACACTTTTAGTAGCCCTAAAAGTGACACAAATGCCCTATCTGAAATTGTAAAAAAAACACTTCCATTTGTAAAGCAGAGTTAGGACAAACACGACTAAAGCAGCGTGTGTGCTTGAAACCTCCACTTGCTGTTTCTTCAAGCCAGTCTCTCTCTTCATCAGTGACAACCTCTGGATCCTCAGTTATAGACTGTATAGAAGTATAAGTAATACAGATTGTAAATTGAATGAAAGGTATACAGCTGGGGTGGCCAAACTTTTCTGTTCGCATGCCACATACTGAAAACAATGGGCCATATTACATCTTATTTTTTTGACTTCGTGCCAGGCCGTATGAAAGAGAGCCGAGGGCCACAATTGGCCCCCGGGCCTTAGTTTGGCCACCCCTGGTATTTGGTGTAAATGTAATTTTGAGTGTTTGCCTGGATTCACATTACATTATTTAGGGTAGAGAAGGAGGCTCCTTGGGTGGGATTTAAAATCTATACAATAAAAACTGATGTGTACAAAACATTTTATTCCAAGATACAGATTACAGAGGTGTTTACCTGCTCATCCAAGGAATAAGAGTTTGAAGGCAAACTGCTGACCTGAATTGAGCCAAATTAACACAAAAGCCTGTTTAAAAGTGAAGTGTAATTTGTAACACACTCAGGTCCTTTCAATACTGCTGTTTTCATGGCCCTACGTTGTTTTCATTGGATAGACAACACTTGAAATGTTTTTCACCTCTTCTTCCTCCATGCTGCCTTCATGGTCACTACTCTGATCTCCATGAATACTTGTGTCCCCCTGTAGAAGATTGTGGTACATTGACATTGAGGAATTTGTATACAGCAAATATTCCTGTAACATTTCATGTAGACTCCATATAAGCTCACCCATTTATCCTCAATCCTGTTCTCATCTTGTTCTGTGTGCAAGTTACTGCCCTATTGGTGAGAAAAAAATGTTTTCACAGGTATAATATTGATTTACATGCTGATATTGTGCCTTTGTCAGTTGACTCACCTGAGAAATATTGCCATTTGTCTCACTGCCAACGGTTTGCCTGTTCATGGCAAACGGGTTAACTGTTCATGTGAGAAAATGTTATTGATGAGGTCAGGCATACTTTGTCAATAAAAAAAGAATTTTCATTGTTTATTCTATTGCATTTTATTGTCATGCATCGATTCTGTAGCCCACAGCCTATTGTCACATAACCTATAGAAATACTGATGGTTTACTATGTGTGGTTGGCGGGTAGTTGTCAGGGGTGGGGAGCTAACTAGAACTAAATTGAAGTAATTACAGTATATGGCCAGGGTATAACAAGCATAACAATTGTGCACAAAATGAAAAAGCATGAAACTTTCAGGGTTTGTTATTGATATAAGCTTTAATTTGAGACATGGTGGGCTTCTAGCAGCTTCCCTGATCCACATGTCTATATCTCACAATAGGACATCAGCAATATTCTTAAGAGAATAGCCAGAGTGGAAACTCACCCCTTTTGCAACAGCTCTACGGTGCCTGTAGAAGGTGGATTTTGACACCAGGTTATCGCAATGGTCGCAGTAGTGATATGTCTGTGTTGACATTGGAGGGCGCTGTTTTGCGATGTCTCGTAACTGATGTAAACTACTTTTGATATATTAGATGCGAATCTTCTTGAACCACCAATCTGAGATCAGTTTTTCCTTGCTGGTCGCATCATCCCGCCAAGACCTGCTGGTCAATTGTATTGGAATAGAACGTTGTGATTCTTAAGAATGATTGGTTCTTATCTGGCCGCATATTTAAAATCTGGGTGGTACATCCTGTCTGTTTATTGTTGCACTGGAAGCAGAGGTTGTTGTCATGCAGGCACAGATTTTAATTCTTATTTTTTAACACGTTGCTATTACGGGAACTCCTCGAAGATGCCCAACTGAAATAGCCAATGCTTGGCAAGCAAGTGCGAGGTCGAGGTTTGATGGTGAAGAAAATCCAACTCTGAGAGTTCTAAGGTAAGTTGAAATAACAAGATTTGTATTTGGCCAGATGTACATACAATATTTTGTCTTAATGTACATCGAAATTAAAGCATGTGTAATAATGGTAACATTGAACTTTTCAATTTTTAACAAAACTTTAACTGTTGTTAGCTAACCAGGACTTTGACTAAACTTGAGGGAATGCTAAGTTAGCTACAGGCAGCCTGTCCTGGCGCTGGCGGGATTTTTTATCTGGCGAGCTGACAGTAACGTTACCTACATAGTTAGCTAGCCTGCCACCAGCTGATATCATAATGTTTGTGACATAATGCATTATCAGTCATTTGAATGTATAAACATTTTTCTGACAGTGATGTCTGATTATCGATATATCTGCAAAGGACCAATTTCAAAATCTTGCTTCGTCAATAATATCTAGGCTATATATATCCCCCGCCACCGCCCCCCCACTTTGGGAACCACTGCCATAGAGGGCACTTAAAAATTGGCTAATAACTACAAAAAGATAATGTGTAGAAACGCTATTCCTGTTCCCCACATTCCCTCACATGACCTGCATCAAACACATTAGGTCACGCCTTTTTGCTACACTTTCTGTTGGCTACAATTTACGCAATTTTAGAAAGAACTGCAAGCGAAAGTATACTATAATTCAATAAATTTGGTGTACGTCATCTGCAGACATTGTCACAGCATCTTATAAAACATTTTTAAAAAGTTAAAGCGGTACGAAGTTACACACCAACCAATATTTAAAACATTCAATATAGTATTCGATAATAATATAATATTCATCATAGCTTGTAATTACACTACACTCAGTATCTTGTTTTGGAGTTATCCACATTGAATTAACTCACTGTTATGTATGTATGTAGGTGTAAGTAAACTAACTAAACTGTAAGAATTAACTATGTAGTAATCACGCAGACACGGAGTATATCGTTCATCAACCTTTATCTCCTTCGCTTCTTCTTCTCCTTTGTCAGTCAACCTGCAGTGTATCAATACAGTGGTCGCTAATACAGTGGTATGTGGGGAGCCCTCTAGAGGCGCACCGAACATTCGGAATACAACATTCCCCCTTCACTTAAGAATAACACTTCTATTACAGTAGGGGTATATCCTCAATAGCAGTTATCAAAATTAGATGCATGTTGAACAATGTAAAATCTGACATTACTTATTAACCTTATGCATGAATCCAGTACTTAAAACACAATTATTAATACGACACTATTATAAATGACAATCTTAATGAAAATGGAAAATCTGGCCTGAAATTTAACCATTGCATAAGGATACTGGAAATGTAATTTAAACAACAACAAAATAGTATTCAATTTCGTACGACTAAGAATATTAGAACAATAGCATGATATACTTTTTTTTTTTCTCCATATATTTATTGTTTTTTTTTTTTATATAACAAGACAATTACATCACTGCAATACATCCCAAACTGGGATGCATGCAAACACAAACACATACCCACACACACACCCACACACACAAACTTGTGTCAATGTCTATATCAATGTATCTTTTTCCAAATTCAAGCTCAGATGATAGAAAATAAATTAAAATTAAATACAACAAGGTTTACCTTTTTAACATATATATTTAACACAAACAAATAATTAAAGAGATTACAGTTTACACTCTAGATTCTATAATCCTCATGTATGGTTCCCAAAGATGACCAAATCCCCTTTGTTTTCCCTTAGCAATATATGTTAGTCTTTCCAGACCAAGGCATTCTGAAAGTTCCTTTATCCATTGTTTCATTGTGCCTCAACACTTTTCCAATTAAGTGCAATCACTCTCCTGGCTTGCAGAAGTCCAAAGTCCAGTAGCTTAGTCTGTTTCTGCATTTGTATGAAATTTAAGGGATAAATCCCAAGTATACATAGCTTAGCATTCATTGGTACCTTAATACAAAAAGCTTCTGCCAGACAACTTAAAACATCCTTCCAAAACTTCTGAATCTTTGAACATTCCCATAGGCAGTGAAAAAGAGTTCCCTTGCTATCTAAGCATTTCGTACAAATATCTGGGACATTACCAGATATTTGGTTAAGTTTAACAGGAGTCATATATGTCCTCATCATCATCCACCATTTATACTGGAGAAGCTTAAACCTTGTGTTTATGGTTTGTGTTTGTGCCTTTAAACAGGCCTCCTTCCATTCCATTTCAGTTATGTCTACTTGTATGTCATCTCTCCAGGCGTCTAACCTATCCACTGCTGAATGTTTAGAGGCAGATGTTATTAAATTATAATAAATAGAGAGTAGGTGTCTCCTTCCCATACACCCAAGGGAGATTTCTTCTATTCTGGATAGTGGTGGGACCTGCAAAATCTGTTTGTATCTGGAGGAGATGAAATGCTTCAATTGCAGATATTTAAAAAAATGTTTTAAAGGGATTTTATACTTTTCACATAACTGATTGAAGGTAAGCAACACCCCATCTTTATATATATCCACTACTCTCTGAATGCCTTTGGCATGCCATAGTTTAAACCCCCCATCTTTTGCACCAGGTATGAATTGCTCATTACCCCAAATAGGGGTGAACTGAGAAATTGTTGTGGAGACTCCCATATGTTTGTGTGCAGCGTGCCACACTGAAATTGTGTTTTTTAGGAAGGGATTTTTTGTTTGTTTTTTAAGTCTCTTTTCATCTGAGGAGTATAGATAACTGTGGAGAGGCAACTCGGGAACTGATTCTTGCTCAATGCCTACCCATGATGGGGGTGAGATACAAAAATAATGTGTGGCTGATGCTAGCTGAGCAGCCATATAATACCACTTGAGGTTAGGAACTTGAAGCCCCCCTCTTTCATAAGGTTCATGTAACAATTTAGGCGAAGCCTTGCTCTCCTATTGTTCCAAATAAACTGTCTGAACAATTTATGTAAATGATCATAGAATGTAGTTGGTAATGGTAGAGGAAGTGTCTGGAAAAGATACAGGAATTTAGGCAGAATTGTCATTTTTATAATGTTTATTCGTCCCATCATGGATATGGGTAAATTATCCCATTTGTTTAATAATTTGGTGACTTCATTTATCAGGGGATCATAATTTGATGGTATTATTTTCTCAAGTTCTGGAGTAATTTTAACACCTAAATATTTAAAATATTCTGTAGCTGTTGTAAATGGTGTTGTTATAATGGGGTTTGCTCTTTCTTTATCATTTAAAAACATTAATACTGATTTAGAATTATTAATTTTGTATCCAGAAAATGTTCCAAACTCCTCCAATAACCTTATCAGATTTGGGATGCTATTCTTTAAATCTGTCAAAAAAAATATGATGTCATCTGCAAATAAAGAAATTAGATGGACGCTCTTACCGATTCTTATACCTGACACTCCTGCATGCGCTCTCACTGTTACAGCCAAAGGTTCTATTGCTAATGTAAATAATAGTGGTGACAAAGGACACCCTTGTCTTGTCGATCGCTGCAGGATAAAAGGTTTTGAAATGTTGTTGTTAGACAAAATTTGTGCGGTAGGTTTTGTATATAATAGTTGAATCCATTGGATAAATGATTTACCCAGTCCATACCTTGGAAGCAGTTCCAGGAGATATTTCCATTCTATTCTATCAAATGCTTGTTGTGCATCTAGAGCTAACATTGCTGTATCTTTAGAGTTGTGTTTTTCATGTAGTATATTTAGAACCCTTCTGATGTTATGAAAACCTTGACCATTTCTCACAAAACCTTGTTGGTCATTAGTTATTAGTTTAGGTAAATATATGTCTAACCTCCTGGCTAGGACTTTACACAATATCTTGGTATCACATACCATGAGACTAATTCCCCTGTAAGAGGAACATTCAGTTGAGGATTTATTTGGTTTTACTAAAAGAGTTATATTTGCTACTCTTAATGAATTTGGAAGTATTCCTTGTTTATAGGATTCATTATACATGTCTAGTAGTGGTTTCACTAATTTACTTTTAAATTCCTTATAAAATTCTATTGGTAGCCCATCTGGCCCAGGTGCCTTACCACTATTCATAGCTCCTATAGCATCTACAAGGTCCTCTATTGTCAGTGGATTATCAAGTGTTGCTCTATCTTCCTCTGACAACGTCTGGAATTGTATCTGATCAAGAAAAGTATCCTGAGCCTCTCCATTTCCATTATATTCAGATTTATATAGCAGCTCATAAAACTCTCTGAAGTTATCATTTATCTCTGTGGGGTCTACTATTAAGTTACCCGTTTTGGACCTAATGCTACGAATTGACCTTTCAGCCTGAGCTTTTTTAATTCTCCAGGCCAATAGCTTACCCGCTTTATCCCCCTGATCATAATATGCTTGTTTTATCCACATTAAATTCCTAGCCACTCGTTCAGTAGTTAGTTTATCATATTTTGCTCTCAGAATAGTCAGGTTCTGTAATTTTTTGTGATCTTTGTCCTGATAGAACTCATTCTCTGTATTTTTTATTTGTTTTTCTAATGACTGTATTTCTTGTTTATATTGCTTATTTTTGTTACTAGTGTAGCTGATGATCTCCCCTCTTATGTAGGCTTTAAAAGCTTCCCATCTAATACTAGCTGTTGTTTCATCTTTATTTAATTCAAAATACATGTCTATAGAGTTTCCTATCATTTTAATAAAGTTTGGATCCTTTAATAAGAATGATTGTAATCTCCATCTTTTGGGTCCATATGCTATCCTATCCAATTGGATTTCCATAGACACTGCTGCATGATCACTAATAACTATACTGTTATACCAGCATTTTTTAATCTGAGGCAGCCACTCTTCAGATATTAGAAAATAGTCAATTCTCGAATGAGTTTTATATGTACTAGAATAACATGAATATTGATGATTATTGGGATTTTTAATTCTCCAGATGTCAAATAGTCTTAAGTCATGTATATAATTATGGAGTGTTTTTCTAGTTTTAATATGGGTGTTGTCCATTTGAGTAGATCTATCCAAAACTGGATCCAAGGTACAGTTAAAGTCTCCTCCTATAATATATAGGCCCTCCAAAGCAGAAATGGTTAAGAATAGATTTTCAAAAAAAGACGGGTTGTCATCATTGGGTCCATATATATTTATAAGATTCATTTTTTGCGACTGAACGTTTCCTTGTACTATAATATATCTCCCATTTGGATCTTTGATGACTTTTATTGTTTGAAATGGTATCAATCTGTGTATAAGGATAGCAACCCCTCTAGCTTGACTATTGAGGGAGGCATGAAAAACCTGACCAGGCCATCTTTTGGTTAGCCTTTGAACATCTGTAGCAGTCAGATGTGTTTCTTGTAAGAAGACAACTTTTGATTTTAGATGTTTTATCCTATTCAATACCTGCTTTAATTTAGTAATCTTTCTCAGTCCCCTGACATTCCAACTTGTTATATTAATGATTAAACTATTTTCCTCTTCAGTTCTATGCATACACGCTTTTAACCATATTGAAATATATATATATGAATTGTTAATAATAAAGTGAAAAAGGGAAAGACCTTGTTATAGAGATGCAAGTTTGTACACACACTCAAGCACTCACACACACTCAACATTGAACCTAACATGAACATCCCCTTATTGAACATTGACATTTTGTTTCTAAAATGCCTATCCCCCCCTAAGATCAAAGTAGGTTTGGAGATTGTTGATCCACAAATCTGGGGAGCAACTAATCAACGTGAACTCAAATATCCAAACCGTGGTAATAACGGTACTATATAACCCTTATCAAAAATATTGCTTATTTGTGATTCTTATCTTTCAACATATATATGTAAAAAAAACAAAAACAAATGACATGACTTGTAATAAGCCCCTATTGCCTACACATCAAATTATCACCTGCTGAATTCGCTGTGTAGGCTTTGTACAGTCCTCTAAAAGTACTTTCATGTAGCCATCACAGGCCATGTAAGGAATGTGTCCATCGCCCTTCGTCTCACTCACTTGGGTCTTCTGTTGCATCCGACGCTGCAACATCTTACAAGAAGCACAGCAGACACGCTGCCCAGCACGCAATACTCATACCAGCACTGTCAGCTCCTTTGGTGGTTATGAGGGTAGTCAACGCTTAATGGTCTGTACGTAGAGTGAATCTTCTGCCCAACAAGTACGTTCTCCATTTCTCTACAACCCACACGCATCCCAGCGCTTCCTTCTCAATGGTTGAATACTTGCGCTCACACCTTTCTGGGGAGGTGTGAATAAGCCCATGCCCCCGAAACTACTGCCTTTGTCTTGCAAAGCGAGAGGGGCGTACTCATGCTTATCAATGAGCCATCAGTGCTGGAGCGTCAGCGGAAGCGTCAGCCCTCTTGTGTAGCCCTCCTCGTGACAAGGTAAGTCACATTGCTCCCATAGCACTAACATCCACAATGTGTTTCAAAAAAATCCCTGTTCTCTTCTGTACACGCAGACCTCTCTGCTACAGCCAATGCCACAGAAATCTGCTCAACCTCCGGCCACTGCAACACAACACACCCACCAACACCTCCGTGTCTGTCGGACTGTGGAACTGCTAATCCGCGGTCAACAAGGCAGACTTCATCCCTGCCTACGGCAACAGTCTATCGCTGGATCTGCTGGCCCTCACCGAAACCTGGCTGAAACCGGAAAACACTGCAACACTGGCCGCACTTTCCGCAACTCACTCATTCTCCCATGCCCCCTGCCTTTCAAAGCGAGGTGGAGGAACTGGTGTCCTAGTTAACACCAAATGGAACTACGCTCCCGTACTGCCTGACAATATCCACTCAAACTCATTCGAATACCACGCCATCAAGGTAACAGCTCCATTTAAAATCTCAGTGGTTGTCATCTACCGTCCACCAGGACCTCTGGGTGACTTCGTAACTGAGCTAGACACACTACTGTCCTCCATCCCTCATCTCGACTGCCCGCTACTAGTCCTCTGTGATTTTAACATCCACCTTGACAAGGTATGTGCTACACTTTTTATCCCTCATCAACTCACTTGACCTACAGCTGGTTAGCAGCCCTCCGACTCACAAAAATGGTAATCAACTGGACTTAATTCTGACTAAAAACTGCAAGGCTGATGTCGTGATGGTCACACCATTACATACATCAGACCACTTCTTCATCCGCCTCATGGTTTCCCTCCCGGAATTACCACCCACTCCCCCACCCATGGTCACCTTCCGTCGCAACCTTCGCAACTTGTCTACTACTTACTTTGCCTCTGTTGTTGCCTCTGCCCCACCCTCTCCCAACACCTTCTGTCCAGTAGAGGTCGATGCTGCTACAGAATCCCTTTGCTCCACTCTGACCTCCTGCCTGGATACCCTGTGTCCCCTTTCCACCAAACCCGCACGCTTTACCCAGCCCCGCCCATGGCTGACTAATACCATCCGCTCCTTGCGCACCACCCTCAGAGCTGCGGAACGAAAATGGCACAAATCCAGTGATCCGGCCGACCTAGAGACCTTCCAATCTCTTCTAGCGTCATTCTCCTCCTCTGTTACGGCTGCTAAAACGGCTTACTACAACAATAAAATCAGCAGCACCACTGACACACGGAAACTCTTCTGTGCCTTCAAATCGCTGCTCAACCCCCCTCCCCCGCCTCCTGCCACAAATCTAACTGCTAATATTTTTGCCTCCTTCTTTAGCAATACAGCAATCAATTCTACTAGAGATGGGAAAAAATTTGGGAGTCGGATTATTTATCCGGATCTCTAATATCACTCAAGAACCATGGATCTAGACGTCTATTTACCCGGTATAGTTGAGTCCTACAACATTTGATTGATATACTATCAATAAACGGTACAATTCAAACATCTTACATCTCATTTGGCAGAGAAATGATCGTAGCTCGTAGATCCCTGCTTAAAACTTTCGGGGCTATAGCACAAACGTTACAGTCCTTTTTATGCGAGGTGGTTGAGGGTTTTCTTTCGAGGATTTCTTTATTTGGGCTGAGGAGATGAACATGCAATTTTAACGGAGTTTGAATGAATGAAAGAAAAGGGCAATCGTCATGACGGGCATGTGGAGTAGTTTGATGTTTACATCAAAGATAGCGTGTGACCATAAGAAAATAAAACTAGATGTACCCCATAGCGGTATGACCGCCGCAGTGTATTGAAATGTGGGAACTGTTGGTATGATAAGTGTGTGGTAGAGCAGTGTTGTGAGGTGAGAATTTGTGTGGAAACTAGATGCACCGCATAGCGGTACATGGTATGACCGCCGCAGTATATTGAAATGTGGGAACTGTTGGTGTGATGAGTGTGTGGTAGAGCAGTGTTGTGAGGTGAGAATTTCTGTGGAAATGATTTCCTGGAAGTGGGCATGGATGTGGGTTTTGAATGTGTAGTGTGTAGGACTGATTTGTGAAGGCAAGGAGTCGGCAAAATGAGATTTTGTACAATTACAGCGCCCCCTATGGACTAAATTTTATGGCATGTTCTGTGGTGTTAGAGGTCTTTGTGGTGATCGTGCATGATGTATTTTGTGCAGTTCCCACCTTCTCAGTCCAAGATATTGGCAACTCAAAATCCCAATTTTTGCATTTACCCTTATCACTAGGTGGCGCTATGCTTCAAGTGAGAGTTTATGGGCTGGGTCAATATGCCTCTGTAACACCTACATACTAACACAAAATCGTTGTCTTGGGCAAAATTGTTGACGAGTTATTTAACAAAAACTGTTTTTCAACACCTAGCTTCGGCGATAAACATTGCCCCGTATGACGAAATGTCACTAAATTTAGTACACATGAAAAGAAAGATGTTTAGATATGGCATTTCAACTTTGACCAAATTTGAGCAATTAAAAGCCAAGATACGGCCATTTGAAGAATTTTAAGCTACGTGTTAAATGTTCATTGACGTGTAACTTCGAAACGGTTTATCTCAAGATAAATCCTTTGATAACTTTTTGTCAGCATTGTCTGTAGATGACATATACCAAATTTGGTGAGATTCACATGAACGGCCTATGACAAGTTTGTTCAGATTCGTTTTCGCAATATTAAAATTTCCCGGAAATTGTTCTCGTTGGAAGTGGGCGTCGACCAGTGTTTTCAATGCGTGAGGGTCAATAGATTTCATGATAAAAAAAAAAATGTTGTAAACGTAAGCATTCTCTAGATAATAGGCAAAATGACATTTTCTACAATTACAGCGCCCCCTATGGACCAAATTTTATGGCATGTTCTGTGGTGTTAGAGGTCTTTGTGGTGATCGTGCATGACATATTTTGCGCAGTTCCCACCTTCTCGGTCCAAGATATTAGCAACTCAAAATCCAAATTTTTGCATTTACCCTTATCACTAGGTGGCGCTATGCTTCAAGTGAGAGTTTATGGGCTGGGTCGATACATCTCTGTAACACCAACAAACTAACACAAAATCGTTGTCTTGGGCAAAATTGTTGACAAGTTTTTTAACAAAAACTGTTTTTTGACACCTAGCTTCGCCAATAAACATCGCCCCCTATGACGAAATGTCACAAAATTTAGTACACATAAATAGAAAGCTGTTTAGAGATGGCATGTCAACTTTGACCAAATTTGAGCAATTAAAAGCCAAGATACGGCCATTTAAAGAATTTTAAGCTACGTGTTAAATGTTCATTGACGTGTAACTTCGGAACGGTTTATCTCAAGATAAATCCTTTGATAACTTTTTGTCAGCATTGTCTGTAGATGGCATATACCAAATTTGGTGAGATTCACATGAACGGCCTATGACGAGTTCGTTCAGATTCGTTTTCGCAATATTAAAATTTCACGGAAATTGTTTTCGTTGGAAGTGGGCGTCGACCAGTGTTTTCAATGCATGAGGGTCAATAGATTTCACGATAAAAAAAAATTGTTGTAAACATAAGCATTCTCTAGATAATAGGCAAAATGACATTTTCTACAATTACAGCGCCCCCTATGGACTACATTTTATGGCATGTTCTGTGGTGTTAGAGGTCTTTGTTGTGATCGTGCATGACGTATTTTGTGCAGTTCCCACCTTCTCGGTCAAAGATATTGGCAACTCAAAATCCTAATTTTTACATTTACCCATATCACTAGGTGGCGCTATGTTTCAAGTGAGAGTTTATGGGCTGGGTCGATACATCTCTGTAACACCGATATAATAACACAAAATCGTTGTCTTGGGCAAAATTGTTGACGAGTTATTTAACAAAAACTGTTTTTTGACACCTAGCTTCGCAAATAAACATCGCCCCCTATGATGAAATGTCACAAAATTTAGTACACATGAAAAGAAAGCAGTTTAGAGATGGCATGTCAACTTTGACCAAATTTGAGCAATTAAAAGCCAAGATACGGCCATTTGAAGATTTTTAAGCTACGTGTTAAATGTTCATTGACGTGTAACTTCGGAACGGTTTATCTCAAGATAAATCCTTTGATAACTTTTTGTCAACATTGTCTGTAGATGACATATACCAAATTTTGTGAGATTGACATGAACGGCCTATGACGAGTTCGTTCAGATTCGTTTTCGCAATATTAAAATTTCACGGAAATTGTTTTCGTTGGAAGTGGGCGTCGACCAGTGTTTTCAATGCGTGAAGGTCAACAGATTTCACGATAAAAAAAAAAATGTTGTAAACGTAAGCATTGTCTAGATAATAGGCAAAATGACATTTTCTACAATTACAGCGCCCCCTATGGACCAAATTTTATGGCATGTTCTGTGGTGTTAGAGGTCTTTGTGGTGATTGTGCATGACATATTTTGCGCAGTTCCCACCTTCTCGGTCCAAGATATTGGCAACTCAAAATCCCAATTTTTGCATTTACCCATATCACTAGGTGGCGCTACGCATCAAGTGAGCGTTTATTGGCTGGGTCGATACATCTCTGTAACACCGACATACTAACGCAAAATCGTTGTCTTGGGCAAAATTGTTGGCGAGTTATTTAACAAAAACTGTTTTTTGACACCTAGCTTCGCCAATAAACATCGCCCCCTATGACGAAATGTCACAAAATTTAGTACACATGAAAAGAAATCTGTTTAGAGATGGAATGTCAACTTTGATTAAATTTGAGCAATTATTAGCCAAGATACGGCCATTTGAAGATTTTTAAGCTACGTGTTAAATGTTCATTGACGTGTAACTTCGGAATGGTTTATCTCAAGATAAATCCTTTGATAACTTTTTGTCAGCATTGTCTGTAGATGACATATACCAAATTTGGTGAGATTCACATGAACGGCCTATGACGAGTTCGTTCAGATTTGTTTTCGCAATATTAAAATTTCACGGAATTTTTTTTCGTTGGAAGTGGGCGTCGACCAGTGTTTTCAATGCGTGAGGGTCAATAGATTTCACGATAAAAAAAAAATTGTTGTAAACATAAGCATTGTCTAGATAATAGGCAAAATGACATTTTCTACAATTACAGCGCCCCCTATGGACCAAATTTTATGGCATGTTCTGTGGTGTTAGAGGTCTTTGTGGTGATTGTGCATAACGTATTTTGCGCAGTTCCCACCTTCTCGGTCCAAGATATTGGCAACTCAAAATCCCAATTTTTGCATTTACCCTTATCACTAGGTGGCGCTATGCTTCAAGTGAGAGTTTATGGGCTGGGTCGATACGTCTCTGTAACACCGACATATCACAAAAATTTCATGTTGTTGGGTGAAACGTTCATTGAGTTATTCAGCAAAAACTTTTGCCGGTCTCCCCCTCTTTAACGGACACTGGCACAGCGGGGGGGTGGCCCTGGGGGACCAAAAGGCGTTATTCGCTCACAAACTTCTTGGGCTACATGCCTACAAACATTCATGTCTCCCCAAGTTTCAGTGTCCCGGGAATCGTTGACGAAAAATCGGTGAAAAAAAAAAATAAAAAAAATAAAATAAACTAGATGTACCGCATAGCGGTACATGGTATGACCGCCGCAGTATATTGAAATGTGGGAACTGTTGGTGTGATGAGTGTGTGATAGAGCAGTGTTGTGAGGTGAGAATTTCTGTGGAAATGATTTCCTGTAAGTGGGCATGGATGTGGGTTTTGAATGTGTAGTGTGAAGGACTGATTTGTGAAGGCAAGGAATCGGCAAAATGAGATTTTGTACAATTACAGCGCCCCCTATGGACCAAATTTTATGGCATGTTCTGTGGTGTTAGAGGTCTTTCTGGTGATCGTGCATGACGTATTTTGCACAGTTCCCACCTTCTCGGTCCAAGATATTAGCAACTCAAAATCCTAATTTTTGCATTTACCCTTATCACTAGGTGGCGCTATGCTTCAAGTGAGAGTTTATGGGCTGGGTCGATACATCTCTGTAACACCAACATACTAACACAAAATCGTTGTCTTGGGCAAAATTGTTGATGAGTTATTTAACAAAAACTGTTTTTCAACACCTAGCTTCGGCGATAAACATCGCCCCCTATGGCGAAATGTCACAAAATTTAGTACACATAAAAAGAAAGCTGTTAAGAGATGGCATGTCAACTTTGACCAAATTTGAGCAATTAAAAGCCAAGATACGGCCATTTAAAGATTTTTAAGCTACGTGTTAAATGGTCATTGACGTATAACTTCGGAACGGTTCATCTCAAGATAAATCCTTTGATAACTTTTTGTCAGCATTGTCTGTAGATGACATATACCAAATTTGGTGAGATTCACATGAACGGCCTATGACGAGTTCGTTCAGATTCGTTTCCGCAATATTAAAATTTCACGGAAATTGTTCTCGTTGGAAGTGGGCGTCGACCAGTGTTTTCAATGCGCGAGGGTCAATAGATTTCACGATAAAAAAGAAATTGTTGTAAACATAAGCATTCTCTAGATAATAGGCAAAATGACATTTTCTACAATTACAGCGCCCCCTATGGACTACATTTTATGGCATGTTCTGTGGTGTTAGAGGTCTTTGTTGTGATCGTGCATGACGTATTTTGTGCAGTTCCCACCTTCTCGGTCAAAGATATTGGCAACTTAAAATCCCAATTTTTACATTTACCCATATCACTAGGTGGCGCTATGCTTCAAGTGAGAGTTTATGGGCTGGGTCAATACATCTCTGTAACACCGACATACTAACACAAAATTGTTGTCTTGGGCAAAATTGTTGACGAGTTATTATGACCGCCGCTAGCGAAGCTAGCGAAAGCGGTCATATTGGAGTTGCTGCAAAATTTTTCCCTTTTTTTTTTTTTTTTTTTTTATTTTTTTTTTTCACCGATTTTTCGTCAACGATTCCCGGGACACTGAAACTCGGGGAGACATGAATGTTTGTAGGCATGTAGCCCAAGAAGTTTGTGAGCGAATAACGCCTTTTGGTCCCCCAGGGCCACCCCCCCGCTGTGCCAGTGTCCGTTAAAGAGGGGGAGACCGGCAAAAGTTTTTGCTGAATAACTCAATGAACGTTTCACCCAACAACATGAAATTTTTGTGATATGTCGGTGTTACAGAGACGTATCGACCCAGCCCATAAACTCTCACTTGAAGCATAGCGCCACCTAGTGATAAGGGTAAATGCAAAAATTGGGATTTTGAGTTGCCAATATCTTGGACTGAGAAGGTGGGAACTGCACAAAATACATCATGCACGATCACCACAAAGACCTCTAACACCACAGAACATGCCATAAAATTTAGTCCATAGGGGGCGCTGTAATTGTACAAAATCTCATTTTGCCGACTCCTTGCCTTCACAAATCAGTCCTACACACTACACATTCAAAACCCACATCCATGCCCACTTCCAGGAAATCATTTCCACAGAAATTCTCACCTCACAACACTGCTCTACCACACACTCATCACACCAACAGTTCCCACATTTCAATATACTGCGGCGGTCATACCATGTACCGCTATGCGGTGCATCTAGTTTAACAAAAACTGTTTTTTGACACCTAGCTTCGCCAATAAACATCGCCCCCTATGACGAAATGTCACAAAATTTAGTACACATAAAAAGAAAGCTGTTTAGAGATGGCATGTCAACGTTGACCAAATTTGAGCAATTAAAAGCCAAGATACGGCCATTTGAAGATTTTTAAGCTACGTGTTAAATGTTCATTGACGTGTAACTTCGGAACGGTTTATCTCAAGATAAATCCTTTGATAACTTTTTGTCAGCATTGTCTGTAGATGACATATACCAAATTTGGTGAGATTCACATGAACAGCCTATGACGAGTTCGTTCAAATCCGTTTTCGCAATATTAAAATTTCACGGAAATTGTTTTCGTTGGAAGTGGGCGTCGACCAGTGTTTTCAATGCGTGAGGGTCAATAGATTTCACGATAAAAAAAAAATTGTTGTAAACATAAGCATTGTCTAGATAATAGGCAAAATGACATTTTCTACAATTACAGCGCCCCCTATGGACCAAATTTTATGGCATGTTCTGTGGTGTTAGAGGTCTTTGTGGTGATTGTGCATGACGTATTTTGCGCAGTTCCCACCTTCTCGGTCCAAGATATTGGCAACTCAAAATCCCAATTTTTGCATTCACTCATATCACTAGGTGGCGCTACGCTTCAAGTGAGCGTTTATTGGCTGGGTCGATACATCTCTGTAACACCGACATACTAACGCAAAATCGTTGTCTTGGGCAAAATTGTTGGCGAGTTATTTAACAAAAACTGTTTTTTGACACCTAGCTTCGCCAATAAACATCGCCCCCTTTGACGAAATGTCACAAAATTTAGTACACATGAAAAGAAATCTGTTTAGAGATGGAATGTCAACTTTGACCAAATTTGAGCAATTATTAGCCAAGATACGGCCATTTGAAAAATTTTAAGCTACGTGTTAAATGTTCATTGACGTGTAACTTCGGAACGGTTTATCTCAAGATAAATCCTTTGATAACTTTTTGTCAGCATTGTCTGTAGATGACATATACCAAATTTGGTGAGATTCACATGAACGGCCTATGACGAGTTCGTTCAGATTCGTTTTCGCAATATTAAAATTTCACGGAAATTTTTTTCGTTGGAAGTGGGCGTCGACCAGTGTTTTCAATGCGTGAGGGTCAATAGATTTCACGATAAAAAAAAAATTGTTGTAAACGTAAGCATTGTCTAGATAATAGGCAAAATGACATTTTCTACAATTACAGCGCCCCCTATGGACCAAATTTTATGGCATGTTCTGTGGTGTTAGAGGTCTTTGTGGTGATCGTGCATAACGTATTTTGCGCAGTTCCCACCTTCTCGGTCCAAGATATTGGCAACTCAAAATCCCAATTTTTGCATTTACCCTTATCACTAGGTGGCGCTATGCTTCAAGTGAGAGTTTATGGGCTGGGTCGATACGTCTCTGTAACACCGACATATCACAAAAATTTCATGTTGCTGGGTGAAACGTTCATTGAGTTATTCAGCAAAAACTTTTGCCGGTCTCCCCCTCTTTAACGGACACTGGCACAGCGGGGGGGTGGCCCTGGGGGACCAAAAGGCGTTATTCGCTCACAAACTTCTTGGGCTACATGCCTACAAACATTCATGTCTCCCCGAGTTTCAGTGTCCCGGGAATCGTTGACGAAAAATCGGTGAAAAAAAAAAAAAAAAAAAAAAAAAAGGGAAAAATTTTGCAGCAACTCCAATATGACCGCTTTCGCTAGCTTCGCTAGCTTCGCTAGCGGCGGTCATAATAAAACTAGATGTACCGCATAGCGGTACATGGTATGACCGCCGCAGTATATTGAAATGTGGGAACTGTTGGTGTGATGAGTGTGTGATAGAGCAGTGTTGTGAGGTGAGAATTTCTGTGGAAATGATTTCCTGTAAGTTGGCATGGATGTGGGTTTTGAATGTGTAGTGTGAAGGACTGATTTGTGAAGGCAAGGAATCGGCAAAATGAGATTTTGTACAATTACAGCGCCCCCTATGGACCAAATTTTATGGCATGTTCTGTGGTGTTAGAGGTCTTTGTGGTGATCGTGCACGATGCATTTTGTGCAGTTCCCACCTTCTCGGTCCAAGATATTGGCAACTCAAAATCCCAATTTTTGCATTTACCCTTATCACTAGGTGGCGCTATGCTTCAAGTGAGAGTTTATGGGCTGGGTCAATATGCCTCTGTAACACCTACATACTAACACAAAATCGTTGTCTTGGGCAAAATTGTTGATGAGTTATTTAACAAAAACTGTTTTTCAACACCTAGCTTCGGCGATAAACATCGCCCCGTATGACGAAATGTCACAAAATTTAGTACACATGAAAAGAAAGATGTTTAGAGATGGCATGTCAACGTTGACCAAATTTGAGCAATTAAAAGCCAAGATACGGCCATTTGAAGAATTTTAAGCTACGTGTTAAATGTTCATTGACGTGTAACTTCGGAACGGTTTATCTCAAGATAAATCCTTTGATAACTTTTTGTCAGCATTGTCTGTAGATGACATATACCAAATTTGGTGAGATTCACATGAACGGCCTATGACGAGTTCGTTCAAATCCGTTTTCGCAATATTAAAATTTCACGGAAATTGTTTTCGTTGGAAGTGGGCGTCGACCAGTGTTTTCAATGCGTGAGGGTCAATAGATTTCACGATAAAAAAAAAATTGTTGTAAACATAAGCATTGTCTAGATAATAGGCAAAATGACATTTTCTACAATTACAGCGCCCCCTATGGACCAAATTTTATGGCATGTTCTGTGGTGTTAGAGGTCTTTGTGGTGATTGTGCATGACGTATTTTGCGCAGTTCCCACCTTCTCGGTCCAAGATATTGGCAACTCAAAATCCCAATTTTTGCATTCACTCATATCACTAGGTGGCGCTACGCTTCAAGTGAGCGTTTATTGGCTGGGTCGATACATCTCTGTAACACCGACATACTAACGCAAAATCGTTGTCTTGGGCAAAATTGTTGGCGAGTTATTTAACAAAAACTGTTTTTTGACACCTAGCTTCGCCAATAAACATCGCCCCCTATGACGAAATGTCACAAAATTTAGTACACATGAAAAGAAATCTGTTTAGAGATGGAATGTCAACTTTGACCAAATTTGAGCAATTATTAGCCAAGATACGGCCATTTGAAAAATTTTAAGCTACGTGTTAAATGTTCATTGACGTGTAACTTCGGAACGGTTTATCTCAAGATAAATCCTTTGATAACTTTTTGTTAGCATTGTCTGTAGATGACATATACCAAATTTGGTGAGATTCACATGAACGGCCTATGACGAGTTCGTTCAGATTCGTTTTCGCAATATGAAAATTTCACGGAAATTTTTTTCGTTGGAAGTGGGCGTCGACCAGTGTTTTCAATGCGTGAGGTTCAATAGATTTCACGATAAAAAAAAAATTGTTGTAAACGTAAGCATTGTCTAGATAATAGGCAAAATGACATTTTCTACAATTACAGCGCCCCCTATGGACCAAATTTTATGGCATGTTCTGTGGTGTTAGAGGTCTTTGTGGTGATCGTGCATAACGTATTTTGCGCAGTTCCCACCTTCTCGGTCCAAGATATTGGCAACTCAAAATCCCAATTTTTGCATTTACCCTTATCACTAGGTGGCGCTATGCTTCAAGTGAGAGTTTATGGGCTGGGTCGATACGTCTCTGTAACACCGACATATCACAAAAATTTCATGTTGTTGGGTGAAACGTTCATTGAGTTATTCAGCAAAAACTTTTGCCGGTCTCCCCCTCTTTAACGGACACTGGCACAGCGGGGGGGTGGCCCTGGGGGACCAAAAGGCGTTATTCGCTCACAAACTTCTTGGGCTACATGCCTACAAACATTCATGTCTCCCCGAGTTTCAGTGTCCCGGGAATCGTTGACGAAAAATCGGTGAAAAAAAAAAAAAAAAAAAAAAAAAAAAGGGAAAAATTTTGCAGCAACTCCAATATGACCGCTTTCGCTAGCTTCGCTAGCGGCGGTCATAATAAAAAATAAAAAAGGGAAAAATTTTGCAGCAACTCCAATATGACCGCTTTCGCTAGCTTCGCTAGCGGCGGTCATAATTATTTCCTGGAAGTGGGCATGGATGTAGGTTTTGAATGAATGACATTGTGTGTGTTTGTATAGTGTGTAGGAGTGATTTGTGAAAGGAATACGCAAAATTACAATTACAGCGGCCCCTATGGGCCCAATTTTATGGCATGTGCTGTGCTTTAAGGTCTTTGTGTTGATTGTGCATGACATATTTTATGCAGTTCCTACTTTCTTAGTCCAAGATATTGGCAATTCAAAATCCCAATTTTTGCATTTACCCATATCACTAGGTGGCGCTATGCTTAAAATGAGTGTTTATGGGCTGGGTCGATACGCCACTGTTACACCGACATACTAACAGAAAATCGTTGTCTTGGACAAAATTGTTGACGAGTTATTTAACAAAAACTTTTTTGACACCTAGCTTCGCCGATAAACATCGCCCCTATGACGAAATGTAACAAAATTTAGTACACATGAACAGAAATCTGTGTAGAGATGGCATGTCAACTTTGACCAAATTTGAGCAATTAAAAGCCAAGATATGGACTTTTGAACAATTTTAAGCTACGTGTTAAATGTTAATTGACGTGTAACTTCGAAACGGTTTATCTCAAAATAACTCCTTTGATAACTTTTTGTCAGCATTGTCTGTAGATGACATATACGAAATTTGGTGAGATTCAAATGAACGGCCTATGACGAGTTCGTTCAGATTCGTTTTTGCAATGTTAAAATTTCACGGAAATTGTTTTCGTTGGAAGTGGGCGTCGACCAGTGTTTTCAATGCGTGAGGGTCAATAGATTTCACGATAAAAAAAAAATTGTTGTAAACGTTAGCATTCTGTAGATAATAGGGAAAATGACATTTTGTGCAATTACAGCGCCCCCTATGGATGAAATTGTATGGCATGTGCTGTGGTTTTAGAGGTCTTTGGGCTGATCGTGCATGACGTATTTTGTGCAGTTTCCACCTTCTCACCTTCCACCAACTCAAAATCTCAATTTTTGCATTTTCGCGGCAACACTATATAGACCGCTTTCGCTAGCTTCGCTAGCGGCGGTCATAATAATAGTACAAAAAATAAAATTAAATATTTGTTCATATGGTTACCCCGGGGACGTCGCAACAACTTTCGGTGCTCTCCAAAAGTTACAGTCCTTTTTATAAGTGGTGGTTGAGGGGTTTCTGTCGAGGAGTTCTTTAATTCAGGCTGATGAGATGAACATGCAATTTTAACGTGGTTTGAGAATGAAAGGCTGGGGCATGCCGAGTAGTTTGATGTTTACATTAAAGACCTGAGGAAGCGTCTCTGCCAGGACATCAGCAGCCAAATATGATATTAAAAAGTCTATAATAAACACTATGCCACTACACAATGTGAACCACTAGAAACATAGCGTGCACTGTATAGCAACGTGATCAAGCCATACGCATAGAGAAGAAAGAATACCGACATTGTAACATTTTGCGTGAAATGCGTGAGTCAATGTTTTCTGGCTACAATTTGCATTTGTGTCTGCTATTAAAGCAACCATACAAACGTTTCCTGTACGGAGCTATGTTTCATTATTATGACCGCCGCGGTCATTATAGTGTTGCCGCAACTTTTTTTTTCTTCTTTTTTTTCACCAATGATGAATGATGTCAATGATTTCCGGGACACTGGAAGTACGGGGGACATGAATCTTTGTAGGCATGTAGCCCTAGAAATTTTTGAGCGACTAGAAGCTTTTGGTCACCAAGGGCCATCCTCCCGCTTTGCCAGGGTCCGTCAAAGAGGGGGAGACCGGCAAAAGTTTTTGCTGAATAACTCAATGAACGTTTCACCCAATGACATGACATTTCTGTGATATGTCGGTGTTACAGAGACGTATCGACTCAGGCCATAAACACTCATTTGAAGCATGGCGCCACCTAGTGATATAGGTAAATGCAAAAATTGGTATTTTGAGTTGCCAATATCTTGGACCGAGAAGGTGGGAACTGCACAAAATATGTCATGCATGATCACCGCAAAGACCCCTAACATCACAGCACATGCCATAAAATTTGGTGCATAGGGGGCGCTGTAATTGTAAAAAATGTCATTTTGCCTATTATCTAGAGAATGCTAACGTTTACAACAACTTTTTTTTTATCGTGAAATCTATTGATTCTCACGCATTGAAAACACTGGTCGATACCCACTTCCAACGAAAACAATTTCCGTGAAATTTTAACATTGCGAAAACGAATCTGAACGAACTCGTCATAGGCCGTTCATGTGAATCTCACCAAATTTTGTATATGTCATCTACAGACAATGCTGACTAAAAGTTATCAAAGGATTTATCTTGAGATAAACCGTTCCGAAGTTACACGTCAATGAACATTTAACACGTACCTTAAAATTCTTCAAGTGTCCATATCTTGGCTATTAATTGCTCAAATTTGGTCAAAGTTGACATGCCATCTCTACACAGCTTTCTTTTCATGTGTACTAAATTTTGTGACATTTCGTCATAGGGGGCGATTTTTATTGGCGAAGCTAGGTGTCAAAAAACTGTTTTTGTTAAATAACTCGTCAACAATTTTGCCCAAGACAACGATTTTTTGTTAGTATGTCGGTGTTACAGTGGGGTATTGACCCAGCACATAAACACTCACTTGAAGCATAGCGCCACCTAGTGATAAGGGTAAATGCAAAAATTGGGATTTTGAGTTGCCAGTGTCTTGGACCGATAAGGTGGAAATTGCACAAAATACGTCATGCACGATCAGCACAAAGACTTCTAAAACCACAGGACGTGCCATACAATTTGGTCCATAGGGGGCGCTGTATTTGTACAAAATGTCATTTTGCCTATTATCTAGAGAATGTTAACGTTTACAACCAATTTGTTTTTATCGTGAAATCTATTGACCCCCACGCATTGACAACCCTGGTCAACACCCACTTCCAACAAGAACAATTTCCATGAAATTTTAATATTGCGAAAGCGAATCTGAACAAACTCGTCATAGGCCGTTCATGTAAATCTCACCAAAGTTGGTATATGCCATCTACAGACAATGCTGACAAAAAGTTATCAAAGGATTTATCTTGAGATAAATCGTTTCGAAGTTACACATCAATGAACATTTAACAGGTAGCTTAAATTCTTCAAAAGTCCATAACTGGCTTTTAATTGCTGAAATTTGGTCAAAGTTGACATGCCATCTCTAAACAGCTTTCTTTTCATGTGTACTAAATTTTGTGACATTTCGTCATAGGGGGCGATGTTTATCACCGAAGCTAGGTGTTGAGTATGGAAGCCCGTTTCCGCCACTTTAAATGGAAGTTTTTTTTATGAATTGCGAGATAGTATCTCACAATTCTGACTTAGTATCTCACAATTCTGACTTAGTATCTCACAATTCTGACTTATTATCTCACAATTCTGACTTATTATCTCACAATTCTGAGTTACTATCTCGCAATTCTGAGTTACTATCTCACAATTCTGAGTTACTATCTCACAATTGTGAGATAGCCTAAAGGCATTGGGCAGACACCCTAGCCTACATTCCCATGGTCATTCAAAATGGATACGATCATTGAAGGATATTTTCGACGTGGTTTCACACAAAGTGAGATTTGGAGGCTATTAGATGAAGAGCATGGCATTGAAATAAGCCTCCGCACTTTACAGAGAACTTTGACAAGAAACCAGCTCTGGCGCAGGCGTAATAAAACGCATGTTGTCGAGGTGGCAGAGTTCATCCATCAGCAGCTACAGATGTCGGGTCAACAACACGGCTACAGATGGATGCATCAGAAATGCTGGATTGCTGGCATAATTACAGACAGAGAAACTGTCCGTCTCTTATTAAGAGTCATGGATGGGGTAGTTGTACACAATGGTGTATGCCACAATCACTCCGTTTTAATGTATTACAATCAAAGCAAATGCAGTGTATAATCCACACCGAGTTCTTGAATCGCGAACAAAACAGACTGTAACCTAACGAACGATTTGACCTATATTGGCCCATGAATGATTCTCTGCCACGCGTTGAGATGGTATTTTACTGCGATATAGAATCTCACAATTGTGAGATAATAAGTCAGAATTGTGAGATAGTAACTCAGAATTGTGAGATAGTAACTCAGAATTGCGAGATAATAAGTCAGAATTGTGAGATAATAAGTCAGAATTGTGAGATACTATCTCCATGGGAATGTAGGCTGGGGTGTCTGCCCAATGCCTAGGCTATCTCACAATTGTGAGATAGTAACTCAGAATTGTGAGATAGTAACTCAGAATTGCGAGATAGTAACTCAGAATTGTGAGATAATAAGTCAGAATTGTGAGATAATAAGTCAGAATTGTGAGATACTAAGTTAGAATTGTGAGATACTATCTCGCAATTCATAAAAAACTTTCATTTAAAGTGGCGGAAACGGGCTTCCATAGTTGAGAAGCAGTTTTTGTTAAATAATTTGTCAACAATTTTGCCCAAGACAACGGTTTTGTGTTAGTATGCTGGTGTTACAGAGGCATATCGACCCAGCCCATAAACACTCACTTGAAGCATAGCGCCACCTAGTGATATGGGTAAATGCAAAAATTAGGATTTTGAACTGCCAATATCTTGGACCGAGAAGGTGGGAACTGCACAAAATACAATCAGCACAAAGACCTCTAAAACCACAGCACGTGCCATAAAATTTTGTCCATAGGGGACGCTGTAATTGTACAAAATCTCATTTTGCCTATTCCTTGCCTTCACAAATCACTCACAATGTCATTCATTCAAAACCCACATCCATGCCCACTTCCAGGAAATCATTTCCACAGAAATTCTCACCTCACAACACTGCTCTACCGCTATGCGGTACATCTAGTTGTATTGGTGGCTTGCAGAAGCTAAACGTGAGATGTTGCTAGGAAAACAGTAGCTTGAGCAATGTGGTCTGCATAGTTAGGGAAGTTAAAAATGTAATGGCCATTCCATTAATAAAGAAACACCCCTTTCTGCTCCGTTTTTTTCCCCCACACATCACCCCCTCCCTACTGCTCCGCGCTTCTACATTTAATGTTTCTGAACGTCACGACACATAACATTAAACATTGTAACATTTTCGTGTAGGAACTTGGCTCGCGCAAAGCAGTAGGAGAGAGCTGCGTCTTCAGTGGCTTGCTGTCAGCGCAGGCTGCTCAGTCAAGTGCAGCTGTATGCGTGTGTGTTGTCTAGCATCTTAATCAGCATTGCCTAAGGTGAAATTATTGTATTGGTGGCTTGCAGAATCTAAACGTAAGATGCTGCTGGAAAAATAGTATCCTAACCAACGTCTGCATAGTTAGGGAAGTTAAAAATACAATGGCCATTTCCGTGAATAAAACACATTTCCCTTTCTGTATTTTTCTTTCTTTATTTTTTGACAAATCGTCCCCTGCCTCAGTCCACCACTGCATGCCATCCAGCCACCCAGTGGAGTTCATTAACCTCCAGTGATGAAGCACACTCTCTCCATCCGATCTTTTTAGGTGTCTGTCTGAGTAAGTTATCCATCTTTATTCGCAAGGTTTTCCAACGTAGCTGACTTGCTGTAGCAAACCGACCGGAAGTAATGTTACAATTGCGGAAGACGAGCAACTTTGAAAATGGGCGTGTCAGAATCAAGGGGGTAGGAATATATCCGGAAGTTGAAGCACCCATGGGGAAATCTCAACCCGGAAAATGACCAATAGCATGTAGCATTCCGTTGACTTCCATTCATTTTAGCGTCACTTTGAAATCAAACAACTTTACATGAGAAGCCATCCGTACCTTGATATTGGCATTGTTGTAAACCGGAGAGGGCACAGCAAAACATATTTGCTTCGATCAGAAATCTGTCATGTTATTGCCTTGTAAGAAACGTTTACCTGAAATTATGCTAAAAATGACGCCATAAATCATGCGACGGCTAGTGAGTTTCTGTCGCACAGGAGAAATTTTACTGTACTGGTTGGATAACAAGCTGTAGCCACAGTCATGCTCGTTTACTTTTCTATTCAAGTTGGGGAAACATTTACATCACTATTTCCCGAAAAATAAGCGTAGAACTTGGTATTTGTTTGTAAGCAGAATCGCTATCTTTATGGATTTTACTATTCGATGCAAGTGAATTGAGAAAGACTGCTAAGCTAAGCTACACGCTATAGCTTGTAGTTTACATGCTAACTAGCTAGCTCCCTTGACATGCTGGCTTGCAAGACTGCCTGGAACCAAATTTAGTTGACGAAGAATCAAGTCACCACATACAACATTAGCCCCCCATTGCAGCTATAATGGTAGAAGAATACTTATTAAGAAAATTATCGTACGCTGTATGATTTGTGATTGAGCATCTACCACTCAATTTATAGTATTTGGGTTCGCTGGCCGACGTGACCGTACGTCACCCCGCGCTTGCGCAGTTGCCTTGTGACCAATTAAAAATCTCAAAATCGTGCTTCAACGGCTCCCATTGAAAACGACGCCATCCCTCAGTCCATTCTCTTCTACTGTCTATGGTCAGAATAAGGTGAATACAGTCAATGGCTCTGTTCCAAACGGAAGGCAGTTGCCTCGATGACTCCCTCCCTTAATAGAGAGGTGCCTAATTAGATATGACTACGGGCTGAAGGCAACTTCTATAAATACTGGTTTCGAACGGGATTTTAAGAGAGCAAAAGTTGGGGTATGACGTTAGCACGTAGCAAGAACGTGAAACTAGCTGACGTAAGCTAGTTGGCTAACATCAGTCAGTTGACTGACTGACAGTACATAAATCCTACAATACGCTGTTAATAGTTAAAGTGGTTGGATATTTAGACAGTACATTGTTGATTTCATCTAAATTGTAAAAATACAAGCGATACAGTGCCAAACAAATAAGATGTTGATACCGACAGCAACCGTAAGATTCATGTCGGCCGCCATCTTTATTTACTTTTCACAGTTGTTTGAAAGTTAGTGCACAGAATTCTGGGTAATAGGGAGCTTGAAGGAATCATCGAAGCCATAGATTTACATAGAAGACTAGATTCCTCGCCGCGTATCCTAGAACGTCCGCACAGGGCAGCCATCTTACCACAGTCAAGCTTTCCCAGAGAACCTGCTGTTACCTAGGTAAACTGAGGTAAGACTCGGAGGTGCTTAAAATGTTTTTAGCCTTATCTCGCTGAAATTTTGACATATAGACACATTTTGACGTATAGACCACATTATTAATGTGGCTGTAATTCTGGGTGTTTGAACATGTTAAAGTCGTACATTTTCTCTTAAAAACGGCTTAGAATTACTGCAGCTGTCAAAGTTACGTTTCATGGCTAGGCTAGCTCATAACAATTGTACATGGAAGGTCAAGTAAGATAATAATTCCAATAACTGAAGTTACACTTGCACATGGTTTTCATTTTCGGGTTGGTTAATTGAATACAACTTACATTATGATTTCTAGAGGACATTAAATTACTGACTGCCACTGACGATGCCAGACTTCTGCGCAGCCTTCGGTTGCTCAAACCGGTGTACTGTCGAAATAGGCTGCTTCGTCGAAATGAGCTACCCGTAGCCTAAATCGACGGTGGCGTCTATCGATTTACGCTACCGCGTCGAAATAAGCTACCCACGGTTTTCGCTTACAGTTGTATAGATTCAAAGCTAACCTCCGCAGTTTTACAAGATATGTCTTTGGATTACAGATTTCTGGATTAGAGAGTTGTATGCTGTTTGCATACGGTAGGCTAATCATACTCTATACCTTAGTTATGTAGAATTTCAACTCATTAAAAGTTAAAATGCGAAGGCAGTTCATTTCGACAGTTGTATTACGCTATCAAATAAGGCTCCTACTAAAGGTAGCTCATACCTCTTTTCCACCAGGGCCGTGCCGGTGCTGGTGCCGGTGCTGGAGAGGAACTGGTGCCAGTTCCTCTCCAGCACCGGCACGCATTTCCACAAGCTTCAGCACCAAAGCTTGTAGCAAAATGTTACCACGGTTACGTTCACGCAGCGCTCTAGAATCTTTGGTTAAGTAGCCTACAGTTCACGAGACACACGATAAAGTTTGGTTTATGTTTCTGTTTACGTTTTTCGGGGAAAGATGGCGGACAGAAGAGTATCTATACTTATTTAGATTTTTAGCTTCAGTTCGAAGGGTGGTTGCATGTAGCAACAATGAACAGCATACATACCAGAAGGAGATTATATTCCAGACGACGGGTATGCTGTTTTCAAGAATAGTTTTATGGTCTAGGTCCAGATATCGGCAACATTTTAGGCTACATAATTCAAGAGCATTCTTTCATTTTGATGATCTAATTCTTATCACAAATAACATGACCTGGCAGAGGGTTGCCACAGTAAACCCCAGAACAAGTCATTGGTGGGATACGATCGTTCCTATGTTCAGTCGTACTCAGTTCACCCAAAACTTTAGAGTTTCTCCAGAGACCTTTAACTACATTTGCCGCCAACTTGCATGCAAAATTGGTAGACAGGACACCAATTACCGGTTGTGCATACCTGTGAGGAACCGAGTTGGCATCGCTCTTTGGAAACTGGCCACTAACTGTGAATACAGGACCCTAAGTCATTTGTTTGGAGTGGGTATAAGTACTGTATTAAATTCAGTCAGAGATTTCTGTGACGCAGTCATTGCTGTGCTTCTCCCTATGCACATACCTGCCCCAGATGAAAATGCCTTTGAGGAAATGGCCAATTACTTTCACACTAGGTGGGGTGTCCCACAGTGTGTAGGAGCCATTGACGGAAGTCATATTCCTATCATAGCTCCAGAGGCAGTGGCGACTCTAGGGTCTAGTGGGGCCCCAAGCAGAAATTCATTGGGGGGCCCCAACCACCGCCCGACCCCCCCACACAACAGAATTTCACTAGGACAAACTCTGGGCCTTTGTAATTTTAATAAATAACCAACAAATTGTAGCAAGTATAGTTTTTTTATTTCACATTTCACTTCTGGGGTAAGAAATTTTGGATTTCTTACATGCAATTTCCTGCATTCTAGTCCATTTTAGAGGGATCTGTTAGACATGTCAAATACTAAATCCCTTCTAAATCATAGCCTATATTCTCAGTTGCATGGCCTGCACAAGACAATATGGAAAGAAACAATTAACCACTTCATTACTGACTTCTAGAGATTCTTATGTAAACAATAGCAAAATTGAGACTCCTGTTATACTAACTTTCAGTAGATTCAAACTGGGACTGCAGACATGGAGTCCCAGTTTGTATGTTAGAAGTGGTTTAAATAGACTGACAGACACAATTTCACTGCATTTTCTACACTCTGTCACTATAGACCTATGCACGTGACATTAAAATATCCTCACTGTGCTTAGTGAACAATAGGCCCATGATTTTGTAGCTAAGTATGCTGTTGCATATACTTTCCACTAGATGGAAATCAAAGCTCAGGAATGGAGAAAATTACTAGTTAATGTATCATAACACCTTTAAAGTTATTCTTCACGTCCCAATTTCATTAACTCGTTAACTTTTTCCTCGTACTTCATTTCAGAATTCTGTACAAAATAAAAAGAAGTACGAGGGGCTGGTTTACCAGGCTAGAATTCTTATAGCAGCCTAACCTAGCTAGCCGATGTAGACAGCCAAGCTGTGGCTAGTAGCCTACCAAACGTCAAGACTGCCGTGCTAACCCAAAATAACGTTTAATCACTGACCTGAAACGTGTGACAACTTACTGGCTGCTGCTGATGACAAGGTAACAGTAGTTTTTTTTTTTAAAGAAATGTCTTATGTGGTTGAAGGAAGACAGACAAGTTCTGACAGACGAGTGTAGACTGTAAAAAGGAGACGTTAATGTTTAGAATTAGAACACATGCACGCCCTTGTTTTAGTGGGATTCTATTTTTCTAGTTGGGTCACGTTAGAATAACAGCATTTAGTTTTAAGAATGAGGGAAATGTGGGTTTTGTTGTAGGCTATTTGCCCATTAATCAGTTTTAATGTAATTTACAGGGAGCATATTCTCAGGGTTGTCATGATTTTTTAAAGCTTAAAAAGATTCTGGGCTTTTGACGTGAGGTTCGGGGCTTCAGCCCCAAAAGCCACCCCCTAGCTCCGCCCCTGATAGAGATCCCCTCTTCTTCTTTTTTCTTCTTTCTTTTTTCACTCCCCGAAGGATAGTTTCTCTTCATAGCAATGGAGGCATACCAACCGCTACCAACAGGCAAAATGTGCACGTTAATACAGGGTTTCCGATTTGTGCAAACGTTCGTAGTAAGGGATCCCTCTGCAAGCGCTGATTGCTTGAAGGCTTTTGTCACTCAAAAAATGTGGTCACGCAATTGGCTGCTTAGCATTTTGCTCATCCCAACAGGAGGCTTATTTGTAAACGGGAAACCCATGAGAGTCAGACTCAGCGGATGACTTTTCAAAACGCAAATTTCGAATCTTCACTCTCGCCGCGCAAATTTCTCCATCGACGGCTGTGCAAATTTCGACTCTCTGTCGCCAACTTTTGGGGGCCCCAAGCAGCTGCCTGGCTTGCCTGTTGATAAGAACCGCCTCTGTCCAGAGGAATATGCAAGTGACTTTTTCAATCGAAAAGGGTGGCACTCCATAATACTGCAAGGAGTTGTAAATGGCAAGGGAATGTTTTGGGATGTATGTGTTGGTTTTCCAGGAAGTGTGCATGATGCCAGAGTACTTAGACAATCAGACTTGTGGGAAAGGCTTGGTGATGGACAGATATTAAACAGACACACAAGGAACATTGCAGGGCATGACATTGGACGGTTTCTGATAGGAGACCCAGCTTACCCGCTACAGAAATGGCTAATGAAACCATTTGCTGACACAGGACGACTTACCCCAGAGCAGCATAGATTCAATTACAGAATTAGTAGTGCAAGGTCAGTGGTGGAAACCACATTTGGGAGACTTAAAGGGAGATGGAGGTGCTTGCTAAAAAGAAATGACTGTAAACTAGAAATGGCAAAAAAAATGACATTGGCATGTTGTGTGTTGCACAACATTTGCGAAGAGAATGGCGACCGCATCTCAGATGAGTTTGCAGATATGCATGAAAACATGCAACCCCCCGTACATGCTTTGCCTGACCATGGACAGCAGGAAGGAGCTGATGTCAGAAGAGCATTAATGCGTTATTTCAATGCAGACAATAACTGATATACGAAAAATATTGTGACTTTATTTCCTGTTAGGGTACACAAAATAATAAATAGCTATAAATAGTAGTAATACATAGAATAGAAAGAACGAATAATCTGATAAATACAATTATATTACACTGTTAAATTATCACTATATAATTATATAAAGACTGTTACAATATGCTTGACTAGTGTGTGTGTGTGTGTGTGTGCGTGTGTGTGTGAGAGAGGGAGAGCTAGTGAGAGAGATTACTGTTTTATTATTAGGCCTACTGTTCTTTTTCTAGTGCAGTTACAATTCTCCCCATGAGGCCCAGTAGTGCATTGTTAGTAGTCTCCATCCTGTTTAAAAACAACTCATTAAACTGTTGAGTGTGTTCAAGGAACATCCTGTCCCTTCTCTCGTCGGATTTCTCCATATATTCCAGGAGGTCCTGCTGTTGCATCTTCCTCTTCCCTGTAAAATATTTATTTCACAATAATTACACAAACAGAAAATTAGTATTTCACAGCCTAGGTTTGCACAGATGCATAAGGTTGTCAGGTGGCTCCTCACCCTTCCTAGATCCATTGATTGTTGCTGTGTTGTTAACTTGTGATGGTGATGGTGATGGTGCAGGCTCAGCTGGTTCAGCCTCAGATGGTGGCTGTTCAGAGGTGGACGCCTCAGCATCATCTGCATCGTCTACTTAAAACATACCGTAACAACACAACTATTTAAATACAATAAATACAATAAGCGATATTGTGTCGGTCACGGGGTGGCGAGAGAGTAATATCAACCCCAATTCAACCACAGACAGTAAATTAGCCAGCTGTCACTGTTGAGAAAGTCCAGTTTACTCCGCAGCCACTGCTGCCAACGCTATTAGCTTAGCCAGAAAAAGTTACAAAAAATGTATCTATGCTACGTTCAAACATGCGAGTACAACTTTTTCTTCACACTCTTTTGGTATGTACAGATGTTTTTTTTATTACCTGCAATACAATTCAATACGTACCGTAGGCATATGGGTCGCACATCGCCTCCAAAAGTTGCGTAGCAGTAGTAGCAGGAGTGCTAGCAGAAACCCTGGAGTTGAGAGCTCCGTCAATCCGATTTGCTGGCCTTTGCCCAAGCACGTTGTCCAACAAAGTCAGGTTGATACCACTCTTAAATTTCGGCCTCCCAGCACCACTTCTGGAGAGCTCAGCCTTGTGATCGCGGTATTCCTTTTTGATTTTTTTTTATTTATTTGTAATTTGGTCCACGGTTCTGTGGTAGCCCAGCCCAGCCAATTCCTCTCTAATTTCCCCATAAATTTTCCCCTTCCTTACAGCCCCGGATAGTTTTTCCTGCACCTCTACTGACGACCAAATAGCTATTAAAGCATTGGTTTCATCGACCGACCACGGCATGATGGTCTTTTCGTCTGAAACACCTGAAACACTCGGAGTTGACATTGTGGCTAACGCTAAAAACAAAAATGCCGTCGAAAATGTTTTGCCAGCTGTGTACCGTTGCTATGGTAGCGCCACCAATAGCAATATTGTTACGTGTGCGGTTCCGACTTTGGGACCAGCAATTTCGTGGTGCCGTGCCGGTGCCAGGTTTTGGGCACCAGCACCTGTCATTGTTCGGTGGAAACACGCAGAACCAGTTCTAGATCGGGCACCGGCACCGTAGCGGTGGAAATGAGCTATCAGAGGTAGCCCATTCTGACAGCCCACTTGACCCATCAAGTAGTGCTACTATGTACAATCACAGCCATTCACGCATTTATATGAATATAGGTAAAAGTAGCTCATTTCGACAGGCTTATCTTCTATCAAATAAGGCTCCCACTAAAGGTAGCCCATTCTGACAGCCCACCTGACCCATCAAATAAAGCTCCCACTGTAGAATAACCACCACTCACTCATTTATATGAATACAAGTAAAGGTAGCTCATTTCGACAGGCCTGTATCTTCTATCAAATAAGGCTCCCACTAAAGGTAGCCCATTCTGACAGCCCACTTGACCCATCAAATAAAGCTCCCACTGTAGAATAACCACCACTCACTCATTTATATGAATACAGGTAAAGGTAGCTCATTTCGACAGGCCTGTATCTTCTATCAAATAAGGCTCCCACTAAAGGTAGCCCATTCTGACAGCCCACTTGACCCATCAAATAATGCTCCCACTGTTGAATCACAACCATTCACTCATTTATATGAATATAGGTAAAGGTAGCTCATTTCGACAGGCCTGTATCTTCTATCAAATAAGACTCCCACTAAAGGTAGCCCATTCTGACAGCCCACTTGACCCATCAAATAAAGCTCCCACTGTAGAATAACCACCACTCACTCATTTATATGAATACAGGTAAAGGTAGCTCATTTCGACAGGCCTGTATCTTCTATCAAATAAGGCTCCCACTAAAGGTAGCCCATTCTGACAGCCCACTCGACCCATCAAATAATGCTCCCACTGTACAATCACAACCATTCACTCATTTATATGAATATAGATAAAGGTAGCTCATTTCGACAGGCTTATATTTTCTATCAAATAAGGCTCCCACTAAAGGTAGCCCATTCTGACAGCCCACTTGACCCATCAAATAAAGCTCCCACTGTAGAATAACCACCACTCACTCATTTATATGAATACAGGTAAAGGTAGCTCATTTCGACAGGCCTGTATCTTCTATCAAATAAGGCTCCCACTAAAGGTAGCCCATTCTGACAGCCCACTTGACCCATCAAATAAAGCTCCCACTGTAGAGTAACCACCACTCACTCATTTATATGAATACAGGTAAAGGTAGCTCATTTCGACAGGCCTGTATCTTCTATCAAATAAGGCTCCCACTAAAGGTAGCCCATTCTGACAGCCCACTTGACCCATCAAATAAAGCTCCCACTGTAGAATAACCACCACTCACTCATTTATATGAATACAGGTAAAGGTAGCTCATTTCGACAGGTCTGTATCTTCTATCAAATAAGGCTCCCACTAAAGGTAGCCCATTCTGACAGCCCACTTGACCCATCAAATAATGCTCCCACTGTTGAATCACAACCATTCACTCATTTATATGAATATAGGTAAAGGTAGCTCATTTCGACAGGCCTGTATCTTCTATCAAATAAGACTCCCACTAAAGGTAGCCCATTCTGACAGCCCACTTGACCCATCAAATAAAGCTCCCACTGTAGAATAACCACCACTCACTCATTTATATGAATACAGGTAAAGGTAGCTCATTTCGACAGGCCTGTATCTTCTATCAAATAAGGCTCCCACTAAAGGTAGCCCATTCTGACAGCCCACTCGACCCATCAAATAATGCTCCCACTGTACAATCACAACCATTCACTCATTTATATGAATATAGATAAAGGTAGCTCATTTCGACAGGCTTATATTTTCTGTCAAATAAGGCTCCCACTAAAGGTAGCCCATTCTGACAGCCCACTTGACCCATCAAATAATGCCCCCACTGTAGAATCACCACCACTCACTCATTTATATGAATACAGGTAAAGTAGCTCATTTCGACAGGCTTATATTTTCTGTCAAATAAGGCTCCCACTAAAGGTAGCCCATTCTGACAGCCCACTTGACCCATCAAATAAAGCTCCCACTGTAGAATCACCACCACTCACTCATTTATATGAATACAGGTAAAGGTAGCTCATTTCGACAGGCTTATATTTTCTGTCAAATAAGGCTCCCACTAAAGGTAGCCCATTCTGACAGCCCACTTGACCCATCAAATAATGCCCCCACTGTAGAATCACCACCACTCACTCATTTATATAAATACAGGTAAAGGTAGCTCATTTCGACAGGCCTGTATCTTCTATCAAATAAGGCTCCTACTAAAAGAAAGGTAGCTCATTTCGACAGGCTTATATTTTCAATCAAATAAGGCTCCCACTAAAGGTAGCCCATTCTGACAGCCCACTCGAGCCATCAAATAATGCTCCCACTGTACAATCACAACCATTCATATGAATACAGGTAAAGGTAGCTCATTTCGACAGGCTTATATTTTCTATCAAATAAGGCTCCCACTAAAGGAAAGGTAGCTCCTTTCGACAGGCCTGTATCTTCTATCAAATAAGGCTCCCACTAAAGGTAGCCCATTCTGACAGCCCACTTGACCCATCAAATAATGCTCCCACTGTAGAATCACCACCACTCACTCATTTATATGAATACAGGTAAAGGTAGCTCATTTCGACAGGCTTATATTTTCTGTCAAATAAGGCTCCCACTAAAGGTAGCCCATTCTGACAGCCCACTTGACCCATCAAATAATGCCCCCACTGTAGAATCACCACCACTCACTCATTTATATAAATACAGGTAAAGGTAGCTCATTTCGACAGGCCTGTATCTTCTATCAAATAAGGCTCCTACTAAAAGAAAGGTAGCTCATTTCGACAGGCTTATATTTTCTATCAAATAAGGCTCCCACTAAAGGAAAGGTAGCTCATTTCGACAGGCTTATATTTTCAATCAAATAAGGCTCCCACTAAAGGTAGCCCATTCTGACAGCCCACTCGACCCATCAAATAATGCTCCCACTGTACAATCACAACCATTCATATGAATACAGGTAAAGGTAGCTCATTTCCACAGGCTTATATTTTCTATCAAATAAGGCTCCCACTAAAGGAAAGGTAGCTCCTTTCGACAGGCCTGTATCTTCTATCAAATAAGGCTCCCACTAAAGGTAGCCCATTCTGACAGCCCACTTGACCCATCAAATAATGCTCCCACTGTAGAATCACCACCACTCACTCATTTATATGAATACAGGTAAAGGTAGCTTATTTCGACAGGCTTATATTTTCTGTCAAATAAGGCTCCCACTAAAGGTAGCCCATTCTGGCAGCCCACTTGACCCATCAAATAATGCCCCCACTGTAGAATCACCACCACTCACTCATTTATATAAATACAGGTAAAGGTAGCTCATTTCGACAGGCCTGTATCTTCTATCAAATAAGGCTCCTACTAAAAGAAAGGTCAAATGGACAAATCCACATTTCTTCCGCTGGGAATTTCCATCTGAATAATGGCATTCATACCAAAATATTGTTAATTGAGGTTACTGGTGTAATAACAAAACAAATACAATTACTTTTCTAAGAGGCTGAAATCGTCCATTAAACAAACAACCAGCTATCACAGCACTGAGCTGATGAACGCGGTCCTGTTAGAAAACAATTGAGTGTGTAATGAAAAAAACTGTACTCCAGGGGACATTAAAATAATTAAGAAGTTATCACAGTACTTTACGAGTACTTGAACAGGTCAGAATAGAGTAGAGGTGCCTGTGGCGCTGGCCTGGCCTGGAGACTAAGGGATGTGAATACAGTCTTCTGTTATTAACTAGGGAAAGTCAAAACTGGGTCTTGGAATAATACCTTGATTTTTAATCTTAAAATGCAGTCTCCTTCCATCACAGCATCTCTTACAGCTATTACTTGAGAACCTGAAGACTACACTTTGTATCTTTTAAGTTGGTAACCTTATCTGGGGAGGTGGCTGTGGTGTAATGGCCATCACAAGTAACAAAAAAAGTTGTCAAAGACCAAAAGGTTGCCAGGCTTGACTGCATTACAATCCTAGTACATTTACATGAGGACAAATGTCATTAAACATTATATGTGAATGGAGTTTAGTGAAGAAGCCTACTTTTATTCACCAATGCATACAATGATTAATGCATCTTGTAAACAAGGGAATCTCAAGATTTATTTGCTTACACTACAATAGCACTCATTACATTTACCTTTATGCTTTGCAATGGCTGTGCAACAGCCAAAGATCTTCCAGTTATCTGGCTTCTGTCACACTCTTGAGACCTTTAAGAAAATTGCCATGATAAATTAATAACGTCCTAACCTAATTGGCTAAACAAAATGAGTCCATAACATAACACAGAAATAAGTCACATCCAATACATACCCATCTGTCAATATCCACTGACATGTCAACCCAGTAAAATCTGGAGCATATTGCTGCTCTCATTTTAATGACTCCTGTATGTCCCCTAATTGGTGATGAATGGAATTTAATGACCAGTGATCTGGCTTCATCCCTTGTTTGGATCACTCTTGTAGTATCTTCGTAGAAGAGCTGTCTATCTGCAGTGAACAATCACAAAGTGATAAACAACAATATTCTCAGAGACATGGATATATTTCAACACACCTTTGCCTACTTACCCTTTACTGTAAACTTCTGAGAATACCTCCTTAAGCTCAACTTCTGAGACTTGGTAGCCTATACCCTTCTGGGTATTCCCCCCTGGTCAGGTATTCAAAAACCTCCTTGCATCTCTCTATATTTCCGTTCACAAATGTAACACACTGTAAAACACAAAACAAAACATTTTCACTATGTAGGTAGCCCATTTTACAGTAGCCTAAGGTAGCCTAGTTCTTAAGTCTTCCAAACCTATCCTACTCGTTTACAGAAGCATAACTTAATTCATGTGTAGACCTAGTAGATAGACTCATTATCATATCATAATCATAAACTAAATATAGGCTAATTATACAGCGCCTTTCTAAACAAAGTCAAAACGTTTTCGACGTTCAGATGGAAGCAAAATAACAAAATACGACGTAATGAAAACGATAACGATACAGTCAACTGTTAAATCCAAACTACTATAATCTGACGAAGATATTCTGTCGCAAATCTAACATGCACATATCGTTCCTTACATGCTTAAGTGGTTAAAACATACAATAAAACCAATACACTGTTAAAATGTTACTTACTTGCGTTGTCACAGCTGAAAACAACTCCACTTCTGCCTCGGGGAGCTCAAATCGACGGGCATTTAAACTGTAGCAGCACTTAGGGGTGGTGCGCATGCGTGCGCATGCGCAGTAGCGCTGGGTAGCTCAGATCGACGGGGAGCCCATATCGATAGGACACCGGCGATGTCTGGAGAGTAGGGTACGCGGGATCACCTTTCACCAGTAAGATCATAAATCATCAATCATTTTTAAGGATAATCGTTAGCGTTATTTAGTGAGATATAATGTCCAATACAGTTCCTGATATGAGCAGCCGGGCAAGGACAACAGCATCATATGAGGTTCAGTTTTTATTTAAAACTAATATTTTAATAAAATACATTTTTGCACTAATCACTCTGCCTCAGCTTTCAGCCCATTCGTATCCAGTTCATATACATTTAGAAATAAATTCTTGCTTGAACTTGAGCACTGGGTCTCTGCTGTCTTTATTCATTGTAAACTTCTGTGCCAGTATTATTTGTCCCTTCGGGGTGGCGCCCGGTTACAATTAGCCTAGTATTGGCCTACTGGAATATTTTCGCCAAGCTACGAGTAGCATATTTTTAAAACATAACATGATTATTCATCATTAATATCATAAATGCATACTAACATTTGTTTTTTGTATATAACAAATCAATCCGTTTCAATATCGAGTGAAATTTGAGGAAGTTACGGTCATTTAAAAAGTACATATCCCTACCAACGCACTGTAATGGGTAAGCCCGCTGTCTGAGGTAAGATGGCCGCCATGTGCGGACGTTCGACTTCGTTGATGGGCAACGGGGACGAGGAATCTAGTCTTCTATGTAAATCTATGATCGAAGCTGCTTTCAAAACCATAGACATACTAGCTATACAACCATATATAACCATAGACATATGTATAGTATGTCTATGTTCAAAGCTGCCTGTCGCGCGGACAATTTGAAGGCAACTGCTGCGACAGGAAATAAGAACTTTAACCGTTTGGAACAGCACTCGATGACTCGCTGCCGCGTTAGGCAACTACTTAGGCAGCGAATTTAACCGTTTGGAACAGGCTCAATGGCTCAAACAGTGTAAGTGGCATAGACATAGTGGAACCATAGGGAGGGAAAGTGGAACACAGCGATCCTAGCGGTGGCGTTCCTATCCCCAGAGCGATCCTATTAAAAATCCCATAGACCGATTTTTTTAAAAATCCCACAAAGGTATGACACGGAACTTGTGCACCAGACATATTTTTCAGGCTATATATTGCGATTATCTACTAACTGTGAAAGTATTGTGTGAAATTTCGTCCTATTTTAAAAAATCTAAATTGTGCCTAACTTGTCATAAACAGACTACAACTTTGAGTCGCTCCCGTTACGTCAGTAAACACAAGTTCACCATGCTGTAATTCGTAACTGATTGCAACCACGGAGAAACAAATGAATGCCAGTTTTCACATTTCATAAAGATTCCATAAAGCTACGGTTGTGGATTCTTATAATCAGATGAGTTTCATGTACACAATCGTTCACTTACTTCTCTCGCCGGCAGCTAACTGTTAGATTTGGGCAGGCGCCAGATTTTGCGGTGACGTCATACACGCGCCTATCGTTCAGTGTAGTCCTTTATCAGCTTTTTAATTAACATTAAAAACAATTCAGATTAGTGAAAAAAAGAAAGTATGACCACCTGAATCGATAGAACTGCCCAGCATGCATATCATATGAAAGCCAATATCTTAACTTTGGAGTGTGAGCCGAAATGTAATTTTTTGAAGAAAAAATCCCATTCATTTCGATAGAGGTGGGGAACGCAACCAGCAGGGGGCGATGAGATTACTTTCCCTCCCTATAGACATACTATACATGTATAGCACAGTCTATGATGTGTCTAGTGGAACTGGCTGCAAGGGACTTAAGCGGATGGAACCATGTGTTCGATCTTGCCAGCTCCGACTTCCACCCGGACCCACAGGCTGACGTACCACCCCCAGAGAACTGGCCAGGCTCATCAGGAACAGCGGCGACAGAAGGGTAAAGAAACAGAAATTACCCAATTTATACAAACGAAATCATAACCAACTTAACAGAACAGACTCCGGCATTGCGTATAATTATTTAACCGTGGCTTTGTCCCGTTAAGAAATAATAATAAAGTTTGTATGTTTGAAATCAAGACTATGCCGTGTTTTACTTGTTTCAGCGTGAGCGTTTTTGCAGGTTTGCGAGTATATGCTAAAATATTATGTAGTGTGTGTGTGTAACTTTAACATACTTGTGCAAATGTTAGAAAATAATAACGTGTTTATAGCATGTGCTCATAAACTAAATGAAAACTAAATGTAAGAACAAAGGAAATGAGTTACCGACAGGTTAGCCATTGTAGCTAGCCAGCGTGAGGACGCGGCTGCGTCTATCACAACGAGCGAATGGAACGCAAGTTCGTGAATTAGAAAGTCAAGTCATAGTTGTGGTTGCTGGAGGAGTCTCGTTGCAGTGCACATTCACCTAGCAAAATATGTTTAAGTAGGTGTGATTGTTTAGAACGTTTAGATAGTCTATTTGGTGTGCTGTGACCAAATGCAAAATGGAACTTACTTTGCTGATGTTGTAGCCCTCACCTTTTTTCTGTAAAGAAATTGTTTCCTTTCTCAGGTTTGTGCCATTATTTTCCATGTGGTGCCATTGCTGACAACATAAAACGAAAATTGGTTTCTTTTGTGAAGTCAAGCACTTTAATAGCCATCTGTCTGATGGACACCTCCTAATTACCCGCACTGATTTCCTAACCTCCTAATTGATTTTTTGTTAATTTGAATTTAGTAGTCTTACGCCCAAAATACATGCAAGCGAAATGTACCGCTTTCTCTCCGCTTGCTCCGCTTTGAGTGGGCGTGTACCGAACGTCAGTTGAAGAGATATGAAGTTTAAAAGGCTAAAGAATTCTGAATGGTAATGATTTTTTTTGCTTCTGGCATGTCAATATAATGTTAACCACGGCACTGTTTCAAATGTTATGTACGTTCATTTTTAAATGTTTATCTCTCCACTTGCCGCCTTCCAACTGAAAACTCATTTGAAACGATGGCATTGGTTACCGCTTGGCAAACGCCGCTCCTCATTTACATAAAGTTCAGCAGAGCTTAACTTTTTCGCCTGCCTCGCTAATCTACGTCACCACCTGCCGCCTCGCAACTGAAAAGAATGGAACGTTCCGCTTCGCTCGCTTGCATGTATTTTGAGCGTTAGAGATAGAGTAGAGAGGGAGAATAACGCCCTGTGTCCACTCGCAAGCGAAGCGAATTCCGTCTCTCCGCATCCCCCCCCCCCCTTCGGACGCTTGGGGGTGTGTAGTTCTGATCAGGTCCGCGAATGTCATGGAAGGGCGGGAATATTTCTTGTATCTTATTTACACATGTGCAAAGACCAGAAATATTGATCTAATGTAAGGGTGCGGTCATACAAGCAGGGGTGAGAAAAACGACAATAATCAACCTCTCGTCATTCATTTTGACAGTGAGTTGACCGTGAAATGTACTGTAATCATTGTCCTACGTCATACCTGCTTTATACACTGTTGATCTGCTATTGGCTAGCCGCCCCGTGTTGGACGCGTTAATTTGCATAAAGTTCGGCATGGCTGAACTTTTGGTCGCGCCGCACCCCTCGAGTTGGCCGCGCCGCCTACCCACAATTCTTTGCAGAAGCAGAATTAACGGTCGGTCGCGTCCCATAGAAATGAATAGGGGTTCTGCGGTGCAGAGTTCGCTTCGCTTGCTAGTGGACACCCGGCGTAAGCCCCCCTTAAGGAAAATTTAGGTTTTATCCAAGTTGACATGAACCATGTGTTTAGTTTTCAATCACAGTTTTTGACAGCAGTGACATTAACAATAACACCACCATGAAAGTTGCCATAAGTTAATACTTAATTACTTTTTTTAAACAAAAACAAACATTGTGCTAAGGGGGCCTTTTACCCTCCCAGTGGGGTAAAAGGCCCCCTGAGGTGGGGCAATAGGCCCCCTCACTAAAAAAAGCTGTTTGGATAGCAAAAGTGTGAAAAAAAGTCTCATGTGAAAGAAACAAGAAAATATCTCTGAATTAATAAATAGAACAAATATTTTATTAATAATTATGAATCTGATGATAAACATCAATATGCCAAATCTGATGTGGCTAATCTTAGGCAACTGTTCAAGCTAGCCTACATAGCTAGCTAGGCTAATCTGAGGTAATATTTTTAATATTAGGTTCAATTTACTTGATTTACTTGACCAGGTATGCGAGATGTTACTAATAACTATGTATCTGCTATTCAGAAATGTATGAAACACAGTAATTATTTTAAAGAAAACGATGCCCCCTGGGGGCCATTTACCCCGCCGTCAAGGGGGCGTTTTACCCCACAGACTACTCTTACAAAAAAAGTCTTGCTTTCAAAATGTGATTCAACTTTTTCTAACTAATGTGTTTTTTTTACGTACTGACTTGTCTACTCATACCATATATACCACTGAACTAGTTGGTGAAATAGCAGGTTTACTGATATCTGAAAATTATATCACTTAACATGAAATATGATCTCTCTCCACTGCGTAGCTGATATGCGATCCACAGTTGATATTTGTATATCCCCGTTGTCAAGGCAGGCCATAGCAATGATAGAAATGTCAATTTGCGCCATCTAGTGGTTATTTTGTGTTAAACAGGCCGGGGGCGTATTACCCCACGGGGGCTTATTCCCCCTCTCTACTCTACTATGCAGCTTTGAGTGCAACTTTGTTTTTTCAACGGAACTCCCCCTAGTGTCTCCAAGTAATTAATAAAAGTAAAATGGGCACTCGTAAAAATTGATGGTTTCCCCCACCCCTCACCCTGTGCATGTGTTTTCAACTCCACTAATCAGGGCCTCGTTTCCCGAAAGCACTACGAGCGATGTTAAGCAGTACTTAAGCCTAAGTAGTACTCAACTTCACACTTAGCACCATCGTAGAGTTTACGGACCGTTTCCCGAAACCTTCCTTGGCCAAGAACCATCGTGGAATCACACGTAACTCTCCATGTGGTCCAGAGCACTCGTAGAGCACTAAGATTGATCTTAACTGGCGTGGCACAGTGGAGACACCCAGAGGATGTGAAATGAAAATAGGCTACGCGTGCCTGAAGATGTTGTCATAAGACATTATTCTTGTAACTATCATGCAACTACCATATAACTACCATGACATCATGTAGCTGACACAGCAGACCAACGGAAATAAAGAAGTAGCCTAAATTACACAAGGGCCTGGAATCAAATCAATATGATTGCAGCCACATACGTCAACTATATTTGATGGTAAGATTGGGCATAATGAAACGGTGATCCTACATGTGATTTGTATGGGCATTACATGAACGGGAGCGTTTCGAGGCAACTAAGAAAAATATAACCCAGAAACAACATAAAGTCAGTCAAAACAAAAAGCTTGGAACATGACAGTTCCATGGGCATAACAAAAAGGGAGTGGCGAAGACATTGTTGACGGGCAGTATTTAAAAACAGCAGGGATAGTGTGGCCTTTAACCTGTTGAACATCACAATGACAGTAGGCCTATACTGGGGTGCGTTTCCCAAAAGCATAGTTGCTAACGTTGTTAGCAACTTACTTGGTTCAAACTATGTAGGTGCGACGCAAGTGTGTCTCAAAACCTTCGTTCGTGTGAACCAACATAGTTTGAACCAACATAGTGTGAACCAACATAGTTTGAACCAACATAGTGTAAACCAGCATAGTCCCAACATAGTGCAACCGACACAGGCGTGTCCCAAAACACGAACATTCGCAACCACGTTGGTAACTAGTGAGGTTTGCAACCACAGCTCTCGGTGTTTAGTTCCACCTAACCAACGTTGTTTGAAGGTCTCGACGGCATCCAACATGGCGGACCGAATGTCTCGAAATCCTCGATCATTGTAAATATCTCCGTTGTTTGGCGTTGTATCCCTCAGATTTTACAAAACGAGGTGAGAAATATACAGTGTAGAATCTAAAAATCCCGTTGTTGTAGCAAAACAATTGATCTAGGAGGATATTTGCAACTCGTTTGGCAGTTTGGCTTAAGCGACTCATGCTGTGACGTACCTTCAAGTACCTCCAAATTCCGTAAGCTAGGAGCTGCTTCTGTGGTGCTGTTGGTACAGCGCAGGTCATGCACACCTGTGTTTGTAGATAGTACTCTGGTTCCAAGCCGAGATGATGCATAATTTAAATGCTACATGAAATTGTTGACATTCTCAACTGCCACGTTACTTTTCTTAACGTAGTTTCAGGGTGAACGTGTCCCCTGTTGCGTATTAACATAGTGTGTCCAATTTATGCCAGCCTGCATATTCTTGGGCTTGTGTTCATACACTTCAAATTGCAGGTCGCCAAGGTGAAAATAAACTTCCAGCTCCTCCATCATTACGTAGGCTACATTGTAAACAATAAACCTAATGTTGATAGCGTGTAGCATACTGGCACATGCATCTACAGATGGCACATCGCCTGGTGTCTATGCAAAATAGCATTTTGAAAGCTATTTTAATCAGGCTAGCTGTGATGGCTCGTAGTATATGTGATTTAAATCAAATAAAAGCATTGTATAGACATGACTTCAAAGTCAGGGAGATTTCCTATAGCTTAATGTATTGCCTAGAACTAGGCTGCTTATGAGACGTGCATAGTCACAACTCATCTGTGTTCATATCCAGAGGTCTGCGTCATTCAATAAACAATGTTAAAGTTTATTTAATCACTGAAATGTCTTGCAAATCTGTCACTAGGCTATATTACAAATGAACACTAAGCCAGCAGTAGGGTTCAGTGATACTTTCCACCGTTAGATTTATTCAGTTTCTATTGTTTATTTCCCAGTTATTCCCGACATCATGTGAAATAGCCTATTATTAGGCGATATATAATCGGCTACATAATTAGTCATCTGTGAAATTCCGTTCACAAGGTCATAGCCTGCTTCGGATTGTTTCTCTCTGCTTCCGACAATGCACGAGCATGTCCGAACACATCTGGAAACCATTGTGGTTTGGGCTATATTGGTTCAAACCAACTTGGTTCAGACTATGAAGGTACGACAGTGTTTGGGACACAGTCGCACTTTGGTTGTTGGTTAGCTCAACGGTGCATCGTACCATGTTGGTTTAAAGCTAAGTTGGGGTGCGTTTCCCAAACAACCAACCAACTTAGCTTTAAACCAACATGGTACGATGCACCGTTGAGCTAACCAAGCCCAAGAATATGCAGGCTGGCATAAATTGGACACACTATGTTAATACGCAACAGGGGAGACACGTTCACCCTGAAACTACGTTAAGAAAAGTAACGTGGCAGTTGAGAATGTCAACAATTTCATGTAGCATTTAAATTATGCATCATCCTGGATTGGAACCAGAGTACTATCTACAAACACAGGTGTGCATCGCCTGCGCTGTACCAACAGCACCACAGAAGCAGCTCCTAGCGGACGGAATTTGGAGGTACTTGAAGGTACGTCACAGCATGAGTCGCTTAAGCCAAACTGCCAAACGAGTTGCAAATATCCTCCTAGATCAATTGTTTTGCTACAACAACGGGATTTTTAGATTCTACACTGTATATTTCTCACCTCGTTTTGTAAAATATGAGGGATACAACGCCAAACAACGGAGATATTTACAATGATCGAGTATTTCGGTTAGGTGGAACTAAGCACCGAGAGCTGTGGTTGCAAACCTCACTAGTTACCAACGTGGTTGCGAATGTTCGTGTTTTGGGACACGCCTGTGTCGGTCGCACTATGTTATGACTATGCTGGTTTACACTATGTTGGTTCAAACTATGTTGGTTCACACTATGTTGGTTCAAACTATGTTGGTTCACACGAACGAAGGTTTTGAGACACACTTGCGTCGCACCTACATAGTTTGAACCAAGTAAGTTGCTAACAACGTTAGCAACTATGCTTTTGGGAAACGCACCCCTGTACGGCTTAATTCGCGTTATCACACTGCTGCAATCTTAAAATATTTCAAAGACAGTCCTCATTTTCTGTAGGCATACTGTTTTTACGTCTCCCGTCTTGTCCCCCGATGCCTTCAAATAGCCTACTATATCCAGCGCCTTTAGCACAGCCGCACAAGGACAGTCACAGTAAGTGGGCTTATTTTGGACGTGTGCAGAAAACATGTAACAAAAACATCTGAATACAGTGTCCTACATAGACTATTTAAATCAAATGTCTTTGTGTCCTCAGACTGGTCGGAGATCTTTTTTGCTTACACTTGAATGAGATAAATTATAGATGAGAGATAAGCAAACGTTACAAGTTTTGTTTATCTTTTAAAAATGTATTTTCTTGCATTGAAGCCAACTTTACCGTATGGCCAATGAAGTTCAAAAGAAAGCTCCAACGTCACTTAATAGCGCCAACTTTCAGCTCTAAGAACCATCTTAGGCTGAATCCCATGTCTAATTTATACCCCTTCCCCTACCCCTATCCCTTGCCCCTTCCCCTCTGAAACAGAGCAACAATGGGTAGGGGTTGGAAGTCAACCCCTATGAATTGGGACACCACTTCAACAATGACATACGTCATCAGTAGTCTCTGCCGGTTTTTACATAAGCAGACGCGACAAGCTTTTGCCAGAAATCCAACATGCCGACTGCAGCTGTGGTTGTCTCTGTTGCGTGGGCTATTGTCATCTTTTTACGGTTGCATTCTGAACTAAGCAATTTTTACCGTTTCTGCAGAATGGGCTTACAATGCTAGTCTTCGGGGCAGCAAGTACGAGTGAAGCCGTCAGTTGCTTGTAAACTGTTACAAACGCAATGAGCTAGCCAGCATTCGCGGTTCCCAAAAGAAAAAAGTAACACCGTCACAGCAGAATGACACGCATACCATTTGAACGAACACAACCCCAGAGTTTCCAAGGCTAAACCAATGAGATTGCTTGCAATTACAATATCGAAATAACTGTGTTGCACCGACGCTCGCAATTCGTTCACAACTTCCATGCAATTCCATGCATCAACCGATCACTCAAGGTCACAAATAACGTTACACTACTTAATACAGTACTAGCGTTTTTTTTGTCTGTATTTTATAAAGAAAATGACCATTACGCATTGGAACAATGTTAAACTTAAGATAATACACAATTTTTCAACCGTAAATAATGGAGAAAATACTTTTGTGAACTTTTGGTCTCTGTACTTGTCGTTGCAGCCATCTTGCTGGTGATTCGCAAACATTCTGAGAAAATGCTCATACCCCTCCGTCTGGAGTGTGCCTCTGAAAAATCTTCGTTTGGAGGGGTATATAGCCCTACCACTTCCCCCTACCCCTCTGCCCTCAGGGGAAATGGGACACCCCTACCCCTACACGTGCACGAGCAAACCGGAGGGGTAGGGGAAAGGGGTACGGCCAAGGGGTGTAATGGGATTCAGCCTTAAGAGCAGGGCACGCGCGTTCACGTACGATCATGTTCGAGAAACGGTCCGTTAAGGACTGTAAGAACGTTCGTGGGATCAATCGTTTACGTTGCTCTTAAGGCTAAAATCCATCGTTATCGGGAAACGAGGCCCAGATTAACCGGCGAATACAAAAGTAGTCACGTCCACCGAGGTAAGTCGGAATTTAAGAATTTAACGTGATCCTGCTCCTCACGATATTCGAGGTGTTATGATGGTGCCAGGACTAGCACCCAGATATTGCAAGCGCGGTATGTTCACAGACAGCTGGTCGAGAAAGTCTTAATCGCCTGCATGGTAATGACTCATTTAAGCATCTACCGACTTATGAAGATTAATTAACTCGAAAAAGTTGCACAGTGCTGCAAAGTTTGGCTTTTCTTCTAAGGCTTTACAAGGGATAGAAGGGTATTTATTTGTCACATGCATAGACATGCTGAGTAGTAGGACATGCAGTGAAACTGTTAATTGTCAGTCTAGACTGTGCATGGGGGGTACTAATTGTAGGCCTACTAATTTTTGCAATCTGCCGATCTGGCCTAATGAGTCTGAAGCAAACATTTGTATTTTATTTGTACATAGTAAATGTTGATTCTGAAATGTTTTTCTGACAAATCAGGTGGGATGTACTTATTTATGGTTAGCATGGACAAATTATGATATCCTAAAATGTAAATATTCTGGCCGCCTATTTGTATGGCACCCACGGAACTCTTTCTAATGTTGTGTGTTATACCTCGTAAAAAATACCCAAAAAAGTGTAGCCCTACATATAGGCTAACTTTGTGAACCCCCCCCCCCCCCGCACCATGTACTGCCCCCGCCCCCCCATACATGCTCACTGCGATGATGATGATGATGCTGCTTGCCCTTTGTTGTGGAAATGCATTAGCTCTTTACTTCAGGTCATGTGGCCAAAGCCATGACGAGCTTGATTTCAGCTTTTTGTCCAGAAGAGGGAGTTGTGTGTTAGGACTGGAGTTCATCCCACGTACACCTGCACAACTCCTCCCTTTGATTGCTACATCTACCCAATAAGCGGGCATCGGGAGACGTTGTCTACATTACTACAGCATAACGTTTTGCCTGCCACCTCATATTACTCCGTTCGGGTGTAGCCTATCTGAGTAACCATGGCTGAAGGGGGAGAAGGCGAGGATGAAATTCAGTTTTTGCGAACCGTAAGTACCGTAAGAAACCAAATAAATTTTAAGTGTGAAAGTGTTCGCAGCCGCAGACTGCAGCATCATGCGATGTTCAATAAATTGCCTAGGCAGGGGAGTTGCCGCTGGCTTTTTTTTTTATCACCTGCCGCTTCTCCTTGAATCTGTGGTGGTTGAATGTTTACTGATTGTTTAATGTTTAATGATTATAACGTGTGCATCTTTTCATTCTGCATAGCGGTCAAATAATGTTTTAAAAATGCGTCCCTTGCTGACGCTCGGCGGCACTGCTCACTATTCTTAAACGATTTCTGGTCCATTGCTTAATATTTATGTTAAAGCTTAGCCACAGTATCAAAATTCGCTAAGATACTATTACTTCAGTGTTAGAGTTAATTCCAAAAACCCCTATCCAGTCGAAGACTGGTCATCCGTTTGCATTGCGTCGGTCTAAAAACCATGAACAGCAGGCTACTGCAGATTCAGCCCTGTTCGTCAGCGCAAAATGTGGATTAGTGTCGGATTGAAGCCTAATATGCAACTGAACTCACTGAGAATAGTATTAATCGAGTGATGCCTAATGAATAGGCAACTGATAGCCGAATAATTACTGGTTTTGCTAACTGTCGTGCATCAGCCGCAGTTCCCATAACCGCAGTCTGCTAGGTATTAGTGGTTGTGTGTTGGGATTTCCTTTAGCCTACATATCCTTGGTGATCTATTTTCTTGAATATTGATGTGTCGGGTTTAAATGCACATTGTTTGCAAACATTTGCTAGAAGTTTGAGCAGCGGCAGCTTAGATAATATTGGTTGAAAATTGCAGTGGCCATTTCATAACTGCACCCCTCCCATCGCCGATTTTGCACCATTTAGTGCTAATGCAGAATTCTAATGTAAATCGATAGCCCCTCTTTTTCTCTCTTCTCCGAGATTATACAGATAGTAGCACACGCAATACATTTGGACCATGAGATTTCCAGGTATGAGTTAAAATGAAAACTCAATTAGGCAAATATTTTTACATTCTACCCTAGCGTTGCATGAACAACTACAGTTATGATGACCATAAGCTTATTTGTGAGTCAAATCAATGCATTAACTATCCAACAAATGTGTAAACACGTATGCGTCCAAGTCAACTGATTCTTCACTTTTGGCTGACGTCGTCAACTACGTATCTCACTTGAAGTCTCTTAACGTTACAAGTCAACCACTGCATTCTTGCGCTGGTCCTTTGTAGGCCCGCAGGACAGAGCTAATGCTCTGATCGATAGATTGGCGGCTCAGCTTCAGTTGTATGAGGCATGCTAAATAAGTAATGTGATGATGCCTAAGTACAGGCCTGCTAGTAAAGTTGGACGTTTTGTCAGCTCACGACAATATGCTGACCTGCTGTGTTAAATCATGTTCTGATAAAAAAAAATCCATGCAAAAAGAATGGGTATGGTACTGACAGGCAGTATTTTCATCACATTTGTTTTCACTGTTTGGCAATCTGACAGGAGAGAAAATGCCTGTTTTCTTTTACAGAGACAGCAAGGCCTGCAATGTCTGTCTGATTTACTTTGCAATTAAGAGGATGTTAGGAAGAGCTCCCACTGCAGCATGACTTTTATCCATCTCTCTCTCCTTAATTCTTCCACACACCGTCTCACTGCAGTGCGTTGGTACATCCACCAGCATGATTTATCCTTTGTAGATTTTATGTGCCATCGATTGTGCTGTAAAGTTGATACCATTTCACCGCAAAGGGGAATGTGTTGCTATATCTTAAACACAGGGATGGGATTTGATTTATTGTATCCTCTGTATTAGTTGAAAATAATTTAGGTGTGTATTCCATCCATTGCTGCCTAAAATCCTGATTTTTTTTTATATGTTGACACTGTGAATGCGTCTAAAAAGATTTCAAATAATTAAAAAAAATGTTTTGCAGTACTACCTACCTAAGCTGTAAGCGTTCCCAGCCCCAGCTATAAGTTGGACGTCCCTGTGAGGACTGTATCGAAACCTGTTCACTCTGTTCTGAAGTAGCCTCATTCTTTGAGTATGTTCATGAGAATGTATTAAATTTTTATATAGAATGTTAAAGATTTACTGCGTAAGATCATCAAACACTGACAATGATGGGGGCTTATTACCACTGCAGCACAAGGGCAAATGATTGGACTAGTGTGGCCCAACCTGATTTGAATGTAATGCGGCCATTTGAAGTCACCTTCTAAGTGGCTGCACTCACTGAACCCTTTGCTTTTAGCCTCAGGTCTGTGTCAAAAAACAGCAGAGAAAATGCTTGCCAGCGCCTTTCAATCTGAATAGAACATTATAGTTAGGGATATACATACTCTGACTGTAATTGGGAAACAGTACATTTTTCTCATAGCAGTTGAAATGTATATTTTTGTGGGGTGCATTTTAGGATGGTGTGGAAGACATGAAATGGCACATTGTGTGGTTGGCCATGGAGGTAGCCTATTGTCAGAGTTCTACCAATGCATGAATTTTCCCTGTTCGACGTGGTGTAATATAGTGGCCTCTTAGGTTGATAGCAGCTTTGATGCAAAGATAAAAATGGATGTGGTTAGGGTTTCAAAAGTCTTTTTGGTGTACCCGCTACTTGATTTCACAGCCATAGGCTGTTTATAATTTTATTGTCTTCAACTTATTCCACAATGTCTAGCAAACTGATTTTGAGTACATCATTTACTTCTAGAAACATAATGATGGTCAAGCAGACATGGGTACGATGCAAAAACCACTGGTGTTCGCTAAGCATTTGTCCAGCTTTACCATGGCTTACAATAAGAAAATCAGGACGGTACCAAAACCTCCACCAGTTGACAGTTTTTTTTCAGCCACATAATTGGAAAACTATACACCTACCAAGTCCCTCCACATAATTAAAAAAAATGCACAAATCCCATTAGGGAATCGTTTAGAAATCATACTGGCAGAACACGAGTTTATATACCTGTACTTATGCTATGTAATTTTAAGCTATGCTTGTTACAGTGTCAAAATGGTAGCCTGACATGCCAGCCCACATTAAATGATGTGTTCTGGCCATGATGGATGGCATCAACGGTTGTTTTTCCATTTGCTTTTGCATGCAATAGAATAGCTCTGCAACCAGTCAGATGAACTATATCATGTCACAGCCCAGTCATCATTGCATTAAGCCCACCCAGCGACTGATGTGATTGGTCCGACTAGATTTGGAAGAATAGCTATTGAGGTTCAATTGGTTGTTGCTAGACTACCCAGATTAAAAATTTTATTTGCTAACGCTGAGGTAATCATAAGATTTCTTGGTCATCAAAATGGTGTACAGTCATCCTCCACTATATCATGGTTGACCTTGTGCGGCCCCTGTATATTGTGGATTTTTTTTATATAATATTATTTAATATATGCATGTCACTATACATGCTAAAGAAAAGTTAATCACAACAATGTTGTAATTTATGATAACTGTACTGTAACATATAAATACTGATTAAAATGCAGTAATAAGTCAATTATACAGTAAATGTACTAAAACAGTGTGTGGAAGGGGTATTTTAAGGCTTAAACTATAAAATAAAATATTTTCTATATGGTCTCGCTATATCATGGATTTTTCACCTGTCGCGGGGGGTTCTGGAACATAGCTGCCATGATAGACAGTGGATCACTGTACTTTTACAACACCTACTGTGTATGTACTGAAATGTGTAGCCTAGTGCCTGTGTAAAAGTACACAGCCATTAATAAGTAAAATATTTTTGTCAAAGAAACATTGAAATTAGACGAGTCTACCTTGAGTCTAAGTCAATATTGATTAAAAAATGACTGTCTTTGAACCTTCAAACACCTGTAGAAAATTAAGTCTCACATTTTCCACATCAAGTGAATAATATATGTGTATCAAATTATGTAAGTGAATGTTTTTTTTTTTTTAAATAACAGATAAAAACTCTGAATCTCAAGACAAAATATGTAACTTGTCAGTGTCTCACTATGCAGTAATTCCTATTTCAGGTTACACTTTATTTTACTGTCCGTGTTACATCAATTAGGTACAGTATAACAAAATGTGTAGCAATATGTAGGCTAACATTATGTGCTTAGACTGTACCTTAGGGTTAGTGTTATGAATGTGCAGTGTAAGTGCAAATTACATCTTGTTACATGTACCTACACTAAAAATGAATTGTTAAATCGTGTTGCCAAATTCCAATTATGTTGAAATTTATTTAAAATTAGCATCTTGATTATGGCAGCAATGACTAGTTTAAATGGTGTGGTCATAACGTGGTTTTTGCCAGGCGCCTCAAAATAAAGAGATGGTAGTTAGCCCATTACAAGAGTAGATAGGTTCTCTTTGTATGTATGTGGTAAATAACTGTGTTATTACAAGAGATGATTTTTCAGTGCATGGCTGGGGAGATTTGGCCCATCACTCGGTGCAAAGAAGCTGAACTCTGTATGTGTAAAAACTTTGAAGCACAACATGCTTTGAAATTGACCTTTGGGGCTGGATGAAATAAAGGACAAACAAATAGACATTGACCTTTTGGAAAGCTGCTCTTGTACCAGAGGTACAAATCGTATAAGAATTATGAAGGTCAGGTATCTTTATTCAGTACAAAGGTGCCTGATATTACTGAAGAATAACATGCCGTCGAATAGTGGTATGCCGTAGAAGCATTTTGCTAGGAAGGCAAGATTTGCATACTCAGTTGTGTTTGTGTATTGGTAGCATAGCCAGAAACATCTTAGGCGTGCAAAGACAAACCTTGTGATTTCAGGTGGCCTAAAGCAAAACCTAAACCGTTGATCAATTAGAACAGTTAATTTTAATGTGTTGTAAGAACTACACTTAAGAATGAATGATTCAAAATATTTGCTTTGTAGTTTCATACGTTGTATTATAGAATAGTGATTTTGTTCACTGTAGCTTATGCATGTTTTATTTTTTCCAAAAAGTGGATACATAATTTAAGAGCATTATAGCACAACTGTTGCATAAAACTTCTGCAGTGTTGACCATTCAACTAAATTATATACATTGCATCAGATTGGCATTAATAGATAGAATGGTAACCTTAGTAACAGCAACCAAGATGACCACACTCAGAGAGGTTTCCTCTGAGGGGCCATAAGACTGCTGGGCTCTGAGAGCTTTTCCTTTTGCATTATTGATTAAATCTTATGGCAGTGCCTGCGCCAACCTGGCAATGCTTAGTAGAATCTTTATTATTAGTGACAAAATCATCCTTCTAGAGAAAAGGGTATAGATGTATTTGGTCTATAGACTTTGAAAATAGATTTGAGCTCTCCAGTGGTTAAAAGCATAGTGCACATCCACCAAAAGCCTGTTCTTAAAATCTGTCAGATTCTTAATCCTTGATCTTGCTGTGTTGTAATGCTAAACTCTACACAGTCAGCCTTGGCCACGCACACATAAAAAAGGCAGACAATAAAGCCTAGCCTTACTAAACACCTACCAGGTTAAATAGTTAATTGGACCGTGGTACTGATCAGTTGTATGATTGGCTTACAATGTACCTGGTTGCCTTGTAAGGATTTGTTGTTCTTGGTACATTAGACATTTAAAGCTGGTCTTACAGTAATGCTGGGCTAGGCTTTATATGCACAGCTTGTTGTGTCTGGGCCTTCTGGTCCTAAAGCTAAATTGTAATTTAATTTGAAACTGTTCTGTGTTGCGAATGTGCCAGCTATACAGATTTCAAGTAATAGGCTACAGGGAGGCAGATTTAAGGCAGGCGGTCTCAGATTGTATAGTAGTATATTGTCACATAAGACATACACAAACTTCTATATCAAAGTGAAAGTGATTCCCATTTGTGTGGGGATGGTACCATGCTGGTACCATGGCTCTAAGATGGGAAGCTTTGCCATGTCTCCTAGTGGTGCACATATAGGACACAGTTGACAGTAGTCACAGCAACATCATTTGAATAATGATTGTACACTTTCTTTGCTAGCTTTTTTACTGATATTTGGAAAGCTGTGGGTTTACTTAGCGCTAACCATGAGGCTGTATTGAAAAATTACTGCAACTTCAGGTGTGGCTTTGAGGCAAAGTACACTGAAACACACTGAAATCTGTCAGAAGATTAAAGGGTGTGTGCAATGAAGGCAGAAACATTACAAAAGCAACAGTGACCTTTACAAAGCTCCATACAACAAACAAAGGACACTGTCATTCACTAATTAATGACAGTTAAAGACAAGGTTCCTCTAACTTAGTAAACTGGCACAATTTAGATTACAAATTTTATCAGAGATCTTACTCCAGTAGTCAAATGTTAGATTAACTAAGATTAGGTTAGCCTTAATTGTCTCTAAATGCAGAAAATCATTTTGTTCAGTGGAAAGAGAGAATTCAGTGGACACGCCTCATGAAGAAAGGCATAGTTAATGCCTCCACTTCAAGAACTACCACATGCCATATCCTACCTAATCTACAATTATTTCAGCGAAACTAAACCTCGCAGTAGACGGCCTTGTCACTTAGATCTGACAAATAACAATTAGTAATGGATTTACGAAATTTAATTCTAAATTTGTCAGTGTTCCATCTAACAGTATACAGTTATTTAATTTCAATGTACCCTTGTGTCAGCTGGTACCCAGGTAATGGTATTGTACTGTGAATGAAGGACACATAAAAACACATTAAAGCATCCATCTACCTATAAATATGTCATCTTAAGCAGTTTACTATTTTAGTTGAAGTATGTTTTTAAATCAGTGAAAACTGGCAGCAGTGCAGTTACCCCATAGAAGATAGTATAATGGGAATAAAAAATGTCACTGCTTTGTAAAGAGAAATAATTTTGGAGACCTTACTTAATGTTGCTTGGTCCTATAGTTACACTTGTAGGTGAATATGAACATGCTATGCAGCCATCTTACTGCGTCACTTTGCTCAGTCTCTAAAGATGGCTTGATTAGTTAAGAGTAAGAAGATCAAAGGGACATTACAACCAAAAATTACAAATAAATGATATGCATAAATACCAAGCATACTTCATTTTTGTATAATATGACATTTCTAAATGCTACAGTACATATGAACATGAATTATTGTAAAGCGTAGTACTGACCACTGTGATCAAATTTGCCTAGAGCAAATACAGACACATGAGAAGGGATGTAATTTAATCTGACCAGCATTGTGTCACTGGTGACAGATGTGAGGATAAGCCAGGGCGTTCCATAGTATTTTACATATGACTCTCTTGCGGAGAACATCGAAGGTGGAGCGCTCCAGATAGATGTGTGTGTGTTTTCCTGCTTTAACAACCAGCTTGTCGAGAGCACTCCGCTATGTGAGTTGGCCGAGCACACACATTGTATAAAGTGGTTTGTCTCCCACACCAAACACCCACCATTGGCCTATATACTGCAGCTGAGTGGGAAAGAAAAAGACATGCTAAAAAAAAGCAAAGAATCAAACTATCATACAACCACTATGGATTGCTGACTGTAAGAAGGCTTATACAAGCCACTAGCAAATTGTTTTCCAACACTTTGAAGAGGAGGTCTGACACAGTGTACTGAGGGTGCAATTATTCCTTGTCTGTCTATAGGCCCAGTCTTGCTGTGGGGATAACTGCAGTATGCAAGGTGTAACATACAAAACTTTCACTCCACAAAACTGAAGTCGGGCAAAACAAAGGCTGGAACAAGAAAAAATAAGGCCTTACAGTTTGGTTTAAATGTTATAATATATCTGGATTTTTTGTAGCTTCCTATTTATTGAAGTTTCGCAACATTCGAATGAGTGTTGCATCACAGTACAGGTGCATTCTTTATTTTATGTATTGTTTTCACTGTGTAGTGGAAGCTGCATTCACACAAATGGGATGCTTTGTCAAAAGGATGTTTCCCCAAGCTGAGCATCTGAAGAGGATGTTACCTGGTGTAGAATACTTCACTCTTATATTCTCCTGAAGCATTAGGAGGGAGATTGACAAACGTACACATTAAGTACAGAGCAACCGTCATGCTCCCTATTCCTTACTTCCATCCCGGTGTCTTTCAGTAGTGTAACCTATGTGTTTGTTGTTACTTGCCTCAAGTTCAGCCCCACCTCAACCGGGTTCCGACCTGTGACCAGCAGCAGCTCGTGGTCTAAAGCCATGCCACTAGCTCAGAGACTAGTCATTGTTCCGTAAAATAATCCATAAATTGTTTCGGGTAAATTTTATGATATGATTTTGTTGTTTGTTTTTTATTCACTTAAACATACACATCGATTTCAAGTCCATGCAATACAAAACTATGCCTAAAGAAATTAAATCCAATGTCATTTTGAGGAATAACCTTATAAACTCTGAATGTGTTTGTTCTTTATGTGGGAATATTTCTACTGGCACATAGTAATAACAGTATGTGAATCCTTTGAAATTACCTACTTCTCTGCATTGCTAATATAATGATTTTTGTCTTCGTCAAAGACAAGTCAGAGTCGCTACTACAGACAATCACAATGTGCTGCAGCCAATAACAAATAAATGATCATGTCTTTTTTGAAAACAAGCAAAAAGCAATCATTATAGTAGTTAAAAAAGTGAAGCCTTAATTAGGCTACTGGAATTAATTAAAGGATAAAGCTCCTTTGGCAGGAGTACATTGAACAAAATACTCTAGGGCAACTGCGAATCCGATTTGCACAATCAGTTAGAGCTGCGCCTCCATGTCATTATCGTTTTGGAATATTGATACATTGATTTTTTTTTTCCTCAGTGAGGAAATGCTGCCCAGTCCCTGAGACAGCAAATCAGGTCTAATTTCTACAGGCCACTCTCTAGCGCTGCCTTACGACCACATACAGCAATGTCCAAAGGTTTTAGGCAGGTGTGAAAAAATGCTGTCAACTAGGAATGCCTTCAAAATGGAAGTGTTAATGATTTATGTTGATCAATTAACAAAATGAAGTGACTGAACAAAAGAGAAAACTAAATCAAATCAATATTTGGTGTGACCACCCTTTGCCTTTAAAAGATCATCAATTCTTCTAGGTCTACTTGCATAGAGTTTTTGAAGGAACATGTCTGGTAGCTTGCACCAAACATCTTGAAATACTACCACAGATCTTCTGTGGATGTATGCTTCCTGACATATACAACCAATTTGGTGTAATTGGTTGATCATACACGTGACTATAATCCTGCAAAATCCCTGACTTTTTGTGTACCCCTTTGTGTGAATCGATGCTGGTTTGAAGGCACCTGCCTAAATCTTTGCACAGAACTGTATCTTTTTAGCCATCCACATGTTTAATGTTAAAACACCCATAAGGTTGAAAGGACTGAAAAGACTTGATGGGCATAAGTTGTTTTTGACAAGTTTTACACAGGTGCACAGAAAGTGTACACACACATGGATACAAACAATGTCAGGGATTTTGCAGAATTATAGTCAGGTGTATGATCAACCAATTACACCAAATTGGCAGTATCCTCTATGTCCCTTACCTGCTAATTTATTTAAAAATGAAATGCACAAATGAGAAATTTTAAGCCAGTATGAACACTTGGAATTGGTGGTGTTGGTAAATCTGCATGAAAAGAGGCAAAAGTTTGATAGTGAACAACTAAAAACGTTACACATTGTGCCCATCAGTCAACATCATTTCCACCAAATTTCCTATAATTTAACTAAAATTGAAAGTGAGTGTGAAACTAAAAGAATGGTTCTCTAAGTCTACCCTTACATGAATGTGTAATTTTACAATTTTACAAAGAACTGAAAGTGAAAGTAAACTTAACTCCTATGAGGCTATTCATCCGATTGGCAGGAAATTTGGTGTGTCATCTGCAGACAATGTGTTAAAAAATGTGTAAAACATTTTTAAAAGTTAAACGTTAAGACGTTACACACCAATCAGTATTTGAAACATAGCTTGTAATTACATTACACACAGTATCTTGCTTTGTACTTGTACAATTTTCATGAAACCTGCCATACTCAATAGGCACAACATTCTTTAAGACCACACCACCTTTTGTAACATTTCGTGCGTAGGGTACCATTCTCTTACAAAATTTTAAGTAAAAAGCACTGTTTGCGGAATAACTTGCCAACTGTTACAACCAAAAGGACCAATTTTTTAAGGCCTTGGGCATGACAATGCATATAAACTCAGTCGATAAATTTTCATTTCATGTGTAGCGCCACCTAGGCAAGTAGTATAGTAAGCTAAGAGACAGTCACATTAAATTTGCCCTGTAGGACCAGATTACGTTTTGTAAACTCCGTCACATAGTGGGTGCTATAATTGCCAAAAATTACATTTTGGCTAATAACTACAAAACGCTAAGGTATGGAAACACAGTTCCTTTTCTACTGCATTCCCTGAGAAACACAAACACATTAGGCCACACCCCTCTCTGTCGACCACATTTTTTCGCAAAAAAAAAAAAAAAAAAAACTGAAAGCGAAAGAACTCCTTATCCCATTGCCAAGATATTTGGTGCATGAATAAATTGAATTGCCAGTATCTTCGGCAGAGAAAGTCATATCACATCAAACTTGCGATGTACGATCACGACTCCAACCTCTTAAAGCACATTATGTTTCGTAAAATTTGGGGATGCTATAATTAATAAAAATATTTTTTATCTTATAACTACAGAATGGACATTCATTCAATAGAGGTAATATCATGTACAGCTATGTGATGTATCTAGTTTTTATAATTAGGGATGCAACAATTGTCTGGCTGGTGTTTGGAATCAGATGATTATAATGCAATTGGCCATGACCGGCTAGTCAACATTAAAAAATGCCAATTTTATGCCGGTCAAAACTTGTGCACTGCATGATAAACATCAAGTGCAACACCAGCAGCACACGCAAGCGCACAGCAGTGTTTTCTCATACATTGCCCCATTGTAGTCTAAATATGGAACATGAGAAAATTACCAACGAATACCAATGTTTCAGCGAGTCCAGTTTGTTTGCATTAATGGCGTTTCCTAAAAAACTGAAGTTCAGGAGGAGCGTGACGAAATTTGTCACGCCCTTCTCATTAACCTTTTCCGGTAACTTATTCACCGCTCACCTGTCAGTGTTTCTGCTCGCTTCTTTCCGCTCGCAAGGCCTCCGCTTGCTTGCCTTTTTTCCAGTGCTGCTCCTAAGGATGCCTTACTCCAATCGCTGCCAGATAGCCAACGCCAACATTCCCCAACTACTTCAAACCGCCAGCAGCTACTTTAAAAATTTTATCCGAGCTCCAGTCGACTTCCCGGTATCCCTCTCCCGCCCAGGCCTCGCTACGGAACCTACTCTCCTGCTTCTCTCCCGCTGCCCGCTAAAGCGGCCATACACCCTTCCCTTTGCATCGGGAGTGTCATTTAACTTCCACATTTGCGAGGCTTGTGGATACCCAACCGAAGGTGTGTGCTGCGCCGCCTCCAAAGCTGTCGCTACACCTTCCCTATCCCCTTAATGTCTCGCCGGCTCGAACCGCATTCGAACCCGCACCCCATCCCCACCGTCATGGTGTCTCTTCCCCGGAGCCGTGCCACCACCACCTAAGCCGTTGCGGTACTCTACAGGCCTCTGCTCGCTTCAATGCCAAGTCTCGGTTCCTCATACCCTGTTACTGACATGTCTATTTCATCCGTGTTAATGCAGATATGAATGGCGGCTCTTGCACCTTTGTATTGTATGCTGTAAAGGGGTACTATGCATCCGTAGTTTGTATCTCTTAGGTGGTGCTGAATTCGTTCGTCTTCAGTGAGTTTATTTTGGATAATTAGCACATGAAAACGATATCGTGGTACTCATATGTCTGTTAGCAGTCTGATAACGATGCTAACCATGCTACCACTGCTCATCAACTAACTGTGTGTAACAGTGATTAGCTAATGTTTGTTAGCCGTGATACTAGCTGCCTTACCTGTGCTACTTGCTGGCTTCGCTGCTAACAATGCTAATACTAACAAGGTCTGATTACGCGGTGGAACATTGGAAACTTTTGCTACCAAGCAAATGCAATTTACTCAGATTTTGCGTATGTTTGCACTGAATAAATGTCCAATTATAATCAGCGCACAGAAAATATGTTGTGGCACTTGTATGTATGTTAGTAGGTTGATAGCGACACTAACCATGCTAAAATGCTGAGCTACTAACCGTGTTTAACAGTAATTAACCAATGTTCGTTAGCCGCGATGCTAACCGTGCTGCCAGTGTTACTTGCTGACTTCGCGTTGTTAGCGGCTATGCTTACAATGCTTCTGCCTAACAAAGTTTGCTCATCCAGCCTTTGGACGAAAGGTGAAGCGTCTTCAAGCTCCAAAAGAAGTCCAGTCGTTTACGTAGAGCCTGGATCAAGAGACGCTCGCCAACTTTATTTGTACATGCTCATTTCTCATCGCCACCTGAGATCGATCCCGAATGCTTTTCGGGTGCTCACACGTCCTGCCAGTCTTCTGCCGCGCAGTTGTTCTGTCAGGAACGGCGGACGCACCTTCTGATCCGTCCTGCCGCAGCATGCGGCTCTTCCGCGGAGAGCCCCCGGATCAAGAGAAGCGCCCCAAATTCTCTTTATTTTAATAATCGCTCGTTTACTCAAATTTCGGAACGTGAACTAGTGAACTATTTATCACTGCTTTTGTGTAGAAAAAATACCATGATCCTGCAGCATGTTCAGCACTCCTCGGAGGCACACACACATACACAAGGTGAAAGAGGCGTCTGTGTGCCGCTCAGAAACAGCTATAAAGAAATGACAAATATGTCACCTATTACTGACTGTTACTGTTACCGTTCAGCACAATCAGAAACATCTAGTTTGTTGTTCTATATTTACTAAAAATATGATTTCATGTAAAGCTGCTTGCATTAAATAATTCCAATCTCAGTGAAAGGAAATATTTACAGATGTTTTCCGTTAATTAGCACATTCGCTAGTTCGAAATATTTACCTTGTTAATTAGCTAGAGGATCATGCCTAAATGGTCATGTAGAAAACTCCCCTTTTTTTAAACAAATAATAAAAATGTTGTACATAATGGTCAGACGAGTCTACATTCCAAGCCCATGTAGGTAAGTACATGTTGGCACTGAGAGCACTGAGCCAAATCCATCCACAAGTCAGCAACCTCTGGTAACTTTTTTTCAGCAATAAAAGGAGTAAAGGTATGACTAGAATGTTCTATTAACAGAAAGATTAAAAAAAAATAGTTTTTGTGTATGCTGTAAAGTAGTTAAAATTTTTTTAATCGGAATCGTCCAAAACCAGTATCGGCAGGTTACACTCGGAAATCGGAATCGGCACAGAAAATTACAATCGGTGCATCTCTATTGATAATCCAAGTTACAACAGTTGGGTCTGGTCTATTTAGCAATTTCTGATTGGACAGGACACATTTTAACGAGTCACTAGGAGCGAGGATAAAGTTGCATTTGAACTGTGTCCTGTATTTTTAGCACATTAGTTGGCCCCATTGTAAAAAAAAAAAAAACTTATTCTGTTAAAATAATTGTCCACATGTTCCACATTTAATGCCTATGCAAACAAAACATTGCAAACTAGGGATGCAAATTATCGATTAATTCATTCATCATTAGTTGACTGACCTTGTTGATTGATTAACAATTAATTGATAAGCAGTGATTTTCCCCTGAATTTCAGTGTTTTTCTATAGAGTCTATAAGAATATAAGCTAAAAATAGTTAAAATACTGAATTAAAAAAAATTTATATTCCTTACTGAAGAATTTATTGTACCATTAGGAACAGTGCAGACAAATGTATTTATGTTGTATATTTATGTTGTACAACAAAATACATTCATTATACAAATTACAACTGCTTTAACATGAAGCTAAATTGTAGATTGTCTCATTTGTTGCATTTGAAACATGTATTTATTAGAAACATAAAAAGAAACAGAGGAAATTCTAAATAGAGAGCCAAACAGAATATTATTTAGCTTCCACGGCTTCCTTCAATTTCACATTGTGAAGCGTTCCTGAGAATGGTTATTCATTTTCGATATGGGCACACGTATGAAGTAGTCCCTGCTTTCCGACCATATCACACTTATGTATCAATGCGGCAAGTTTGTGGTGAACTGTAAATAAACAGTAAAAATGTGACAGCTTTAGCAAATGACGAGCAGATGGAAGAACAGAGTTGCAACGTTATATGCCTCTGAGATTGTCTTTTAGTGTTGTCACGCTGCATTTGGACTGTCTACTAACGTGATTTTGCTAAGCAAGGCTTAACACAACTTTGGAATAGCTAGCTTGACAACCAAAGGCATGGAACTAACGACTAGGTCATGGCCATAGCAATCATGGTGCATATTCTGTCAGTAATGCCCCCTGCTCTGCTATCATCACATGCTCGCCTTCCCAACAGTGCTGTGATTGTAGGTTATTCTGATGCACTCGTTCCATGAAGCACAGCTGCATGCACGCTGTTGAGGTGGTAACTCAGTGAAGTACAGTAGTTGAACTGTTGTATTTAAACGTAACACCGCGCAGAGTACATTTGGCTTCTTTTCGTCTTGACCACTTCATGTTTTTTGAGCTGGGTCTCTCGTGTTAGCATTTTACGTTGCGCTCAGCGGCACCCTCTATTAGCGATACCACTAGTGAAAAGGGCAATTAACTGACAGTTAATTTCATTTATTCGACCAAATATATAATTGATTTTTTTTCGTTATGGTTCTTCACATATTGTTGAAACGCCCACTGATGTTTGAGAAGGGCCCATCACATGGAGACAGTGGCTCATTACCTCAGGAACTGAGAGGCGATTATCTCACACCCTTTTGAAATATGAGTCACTGCTTTAGGAATTCCATCTTCTTCTCCTTCCCTGTCTGAAAAATAGTTTAATGGCACTACAGTATGGCCCAATATCATGAACATAATGTTTCCTTACAATGTACAATACATTTATAATGCTTTCAAAATGGTTCTTCTTACAATAATACACTTTATTACTGTACTGAATAGCTCAATAATTCAAAAGTGAATGGTACAGAATGGCCCTGTCAAAGCCTGGATCAGAATCCGACTAAGCTTATGGCTATCAAACTTAAAACTGATGTCCCATTCTTTGTGTTGTCATTCTCTAGTCAAAGTGCATTTTATAACATCTTTAGTAATGCAACATGCATACTTACATGCAGTGGTGTGTGAAATCGACTACAACACTGCAGCACTGAACTGTAGATTGCACTGCCAGCAGAAAATTTGTGTGCAACTTTATTCTATGCACCTCAGTCTTTCTGAAGATAAAGATGTGGTCTGACCCAGTCTTGTGGATGGTAATTAGATGGTCTCTTTACTCACCTCAGTTACCACAAGGGAGATATGCCTTGGAGAGGAGAAGGACAAAGAGGGAAAGCATGACTTAATCTTTTTCTGTCTGTTGTGCAGTACAGGGCTTCAAGGCTCTATTGTTATGCCTAAACATCAACTAACTCTGTTTGAATGTATGTAGTACAGTGATTTGTTTGGAGGGTACAGTGTAAGAGGCCAGACCAGTCATTAAAGCTATTTGCCATTCTGGAAAAAAAAAAGAAAATTGATTGTTGTACAGAAGCTGGGCATATGTATTTCAGCAAATTTAGGGTATGTGTACACCAACCTGGTTTAACCTGATTGAACTGAACCCTGGAGCACTGCCTTGTTCAGTTTGGCCGGTGTGACCACTGGAGTGTGTACACCAACCTGGTTTAACCTGATTGAACTGAACCCTGGAGCACTGCCTTGTTCAGTTTGGCCGGTGTGACCACTGGAGTCGAACTCCGGTCCGAATCAAACAAATGCTCTGTAGTCCACCTAGAAGAGGTAATCTGGGATCGCTTTCATAGAAGCCTGGACTGGTTTGTTTCGTATTTGAACACCATTCAAACCAATGCCAGGAAGTGAACCATCTTATGTTTCATATCATTTGCTGAAAGTTAATTTCCTATCTTGGTGATATTACTATAGTTCACTGATTTAAATATTTTAAATAATAATGTTTAGTCTAATTTACCTTTGCTGTCCACATAATGATAGGCCTATATTTTTGCTTTTAATATCAATGATTTATAGTTGGTCAGAGGATGCATAGCATGCTCTCAACTCCATCCCCATTCCAACATAGGGCACCACCTTGACTTTTTGTGTGGGAAACGCTGTGTAAACCTTTTTACATAGACTTCTAAATCTTCTGTATGATTTTATAAGTGTCTGTGTATTGGCAAAGTTTTTTTGGAATTTGTATAGCTGTTGTTATGTGGGTGAGAAAGCCGGGGGGGTCAAACTGTGTTTGTGTGTGTGTTTGCATGGTGTACAACTACATGATGAAGGAAAGAATCTCTCTTTGCTGGGGATGCCTTCCTGATGCATAACAACTGAGGCGTGTTGAGCTTCACTCTGTCTTGCGCGGTTATGTAATAAGCATAGCAGGCTAGGGTTAAAGCTTTTTCTCACCCACCCACACATCCACTGCTGACGCTCGCCTACTGCGCAGGCTCGTCACACTTCTCTCATCCAGTATACAAAACTGATCTTACAAGGAAATCACACCACCACAGTGTCTCTTTTTACATTATGGAACAGCACTGCTGCATATTTTCTAAACTCTGCTCTTACTCATACAGTGAATATAAAATATCTACACACCCATATTAAAATGGCAGGCTTTTGTAATGTAAAAAAATGAAACCAGGACAAATCATGTCAGAACCTTTTTTAATGAAAAGTGAAATTGCAAGTTATAAATGAAAGTGAATTTTAGGGGAAAAAAAATGAAAAATAAAAAAATTACAATAACCTGGTTGCTGAAGTGTGCACACCCTTATATAATTGGGAATGTGGCAGTGTTCAGAATTAACCGATCACATTTAAACTCATGTTAAATACTAATTAGTATACACCTGCCATCAATGATGAAGCGCAAATAAAGTACAGCTGTTCCTGTTGGAGTTTCCTAAAATTTCCTTGGTAACATCCAACTGTAAAAGCTTACAAAGCAGGATCTCATTACATATGTTTATGTAGGGATACTCGCCATAACTACAGCAGTCTTGCGTGGTTTCAATCACCACCGTGGTACTATCTAGCACTAGCTAGCTAATATTCACAGAGAAAAAGTCAGAAGGCCATCCTCTCTTTGGCTTGGGAAAGCACAACTGGTGCAGCCGTTTATTATGCACATGTTCAAAAAGTTAACTCTGTGCGCGCAGGCACTCACGTTCACCATGACGTCACCACGTAGGTATTTAACATGGCTTTGCCTATATCACTAAATATGCTCAACAGTTTACATAGAGACTATTAATCTGCTGAAGTCAAGTCAAATAGGTTTTTTATTGTCGTTTCAGCCATATATACAGTATAGTGAGAGAAGACATTGTTTCAGCGGGAACAATTGGTGATACGCGCAACTGTTAGAACACACTATGGACAAGACCGATACATAATAGTGCCTACATACACTGTTAGGACCACATAAGCACATAGGGGCCGATTCTCCCCTGCGCGTAAGGCCGCGTAAGTGAAAAAAAAAAAACGTGCAACTGCGCTCACGCGGATTCTACCTCTCTACCCAAAAGCGTTTACACACCAGTGTGTGAGTGTCATGGCTACACGAAAACTCACCCACGCAGTGTGGGAGCATCCTTGGTACAAGATAACTCAAAGAGGTTTTAGTGTCTTTCCCTTAAATACCCAGTCTTGGTCCTTTTTTTCAGAGCCCACCATGAGGTGTTATCTTGGGGCAGGGGGGCTGGAGACAGCCCACTGCCTCATATTACCTGGAAACCTTGGAATGTGAGATCTTTATTATAATAACCAGAGTCTGATTCAGAACTGAGACCAGTATACCACTCACACTGAGACCATCAGAATGAAACCAAACATGATATGTAAATCTCATAGCATTTCTACAATATCATATACTGCTAATTCCCATATCTCTTGCCCTGATGTTGTCCTAGTTGTGTCCCCCACACCATCTGTTGGCAGAGCCCAGATGAGGACACAGTGGGGTGCGGGCCACCTAATTAAAAGATAACACAAGTTAAGGATCTGCTGTGGGTTCTCGTGGACTGAAACAATAGAGCAAAAGGCCCTTTGAAGGCCCTCTGACTCATCAACAGCACAGAGACATATGGCAACTCCTCTATTTGTGCTGATTGACTCACTAGACCGGTCGGAGCCTTACATAGACATAAATGGCAGCGTTAGCCTATCATGTTTCTATTATTTAATTTGACATGGTCTAGCCAAAGATCGAAAGAGCCCAAGGTAGAGCATTCTGTCTATAGGTGTAGAACAGCTTTAATAGATAATAATCTTTCAGTCCTGCCAACTTCAGAGCTTCAAACTAGGACTACTGTAACTGTTTGGATGTCTCTCAGCTGATATGGAATGTTATTAACCAGTTCAGGAATGTTACTTTTTTTCTTCCAAGCTACAGAGGAGATAAATCATCCTTCTTGTTTTAGTGGTCAGTTCAAAAGGCAACATCTATCAGTGCGGTTATATGATGGCAAATAACTCGATTATAGCTTTAATTTGTCTACCATCTGCAGGGGGCAACTGCAATTGTCAGAGTATACATGGCAGTGAGTTATTCGAATCATTGGCTGAAAGCACCTAGTACCCCGGTACAATAGGCAGTTTTTTAACCCTATGTGCCCGACGCCCGCAAAGTGCGGGCAAATGTACACCTATTCTTCTCTGTTGAATTACTGGAATGGTACATCGTAGCGATATGGCACTCATACCAAACGAAACTGCAGAACCAGGGCTTTAAAACGTGTCCTCCTGCTTATTTTAGTGATCAAGTATCGGCGAGATATTAGTATTTAAAATATCGCCGAAATCTATAATATTAGCGCTTTGCACAGACATTACTCTCACTGAAATTACTCACGAACCCATGATCGGATAGATAAGACACGCACATCAGACAAAAGTACATGATCTCAGCTTTCCAATGACACCAAGCACATATTATCACATTAATTTATCACGTTAAAACAAACACTTGACGTAGGACGCTTTTTCTTGGAAAGTAAAGATTTTCTCCACCCGGGGAAGGAGGAAAAAAACACCAGCGGCAGCGTTTTGAAAAGCGCCCAGGACCTTTTTTCAGAAACACCCTGTATCATAGGAATATAATGTGAAACATCCACACGCATCTGAGAAAAAAAAACGCCAATGTAGTTTTGCTTATTGCTGAGGAAAGGCACCTCCAACAAATGATACAGGCGGGGGTCACAAGCATGCGCAGAACGCAAAGTCCTAACCCCAATCCGGTTGACCGTATACATGCACCCCTGATTCAATTAACAATCGAGTTATCTCGGGGTCTTAACTCGAGGTTGTCCGATTTCTAGTCGAATTAAGGTGTTTACATGAAAACTCTTAGTCAAATTAAGCCAATAATTCGAATTATTACACTGCCATGTAAACGCACTGTATGATGGTATGGGGATGCAGTAGTGCCTTGGTTATGGTCTGCTTACTTATGTGGAGAGATAAAATTAATGCTGAATGATATATAGGTTTTGAACAGCACATGATGCCACTCAGACATTATGTTTTGAGGGTAGCTAGACCTTAAATATTACCAGATAAGGAGTGCAAACTACATTGTATATTAAATTCCAACAGTGTGGCTCCATCATAAGGGCAACGAGATGCTAAAATTACTCCAGATCTGTCACATTTTGAGCATAATAAAAAGGAAAACACGATGAAGCCACCTACCTGTTGGGATGCTAAAATAATGTCCAGGTAGGGCTGTGCGATATAGCCTATCGAATATACTAAATATATCTCCGAAATAGATTTGTGAGATACATAAAATTATTATATCGTATGTATTGAGTATTTTATGGTCATCTGTTTTTTTCAAGCTGCAGCCGAGACTTGCCTTGCTTTCCTGTTTAAAACATTAGCCTTGTTTCCAGGGCTGGAATTTCGTCATTTTAGGGGCAAGGCCACTTGGGGCTTTGTGTTGTCAATTTTGTGAAGGGCATCAGGGCCACTGTGGCCTTCTGGCAGATATTTTTCAAGGGCAAAAGGCCAAATTGAGAGGGCACGAGGGCCATGGCCCTCATGGCCCTCGTGAAATTCCTGCCCTGCTTGTTTCCATTAGGGGAGGTTCCGATGGTAATTCAGAGGGAGGGAAGATTTCAGGGAATTGTTTGCGTGGTCCTCTCACCCCGCTTGTCTCCACTACAACAGAATGTTGTCGGACCCCACGTAAACAAGAGAAAACTTTGTGTCTCAGAGCAGGTAACATGACTGATTGCAGGCTTGCATCTGTGATTTATGAATTAAACTGGATTAATCCTAAAAGGTTGTGGTTAGTAGTGTTCCTATTTATTGTAAGTTTCCAGCAGTATTAGCCCATTTATGTCTTATATGTTTCATAAGATAAGATGTTCTGAGTGACGTTAGCACAACAGGCTTAGTAGGCTAAAGTTAGCCAAGTAAACATACCTTAAGAAGGCAATTGCTCGAGGAAATAGTTGTGCACCACATAGCAAATAGTTAAATGCTTTATCACGGAAACAGCCGAAACAACCTCTCCTACAGCTCTGAGTTTGATAGACTGTAAGTTTTCCTGTAACAGGCATATACAGGAAAATAAAGCATAGGAAGCATTAGTCTGCTAGCATGCCAAATTAGTTTGCTAATCTGAAATACGAGTGTCTCTTCAAACTAACCTCTACGTTTCGAGAAAATATAGTTACATGGGCAACTGTGTTTGTAATGAACATCGTCTATTGTGAGAAATTCATTTTGTCTGTTTAGAAAAAAATATTTTCGTATGGTATAGTGATTTTCAGATTACCTATGGCTGGTAGTGTTTAACAACAGCCTATCAGCATCGAGTTTACCACAGACTACAAGCTGAACTTTTTCAGGGCCGAACGGAGTACTCAACCCTGTTTGTGCTTTGTTAAATAAATTTGATGAATAAAAAATTGTCTTATTTTAACTCAATTGTGGTTAATCACTATGAAAATATAAAATGTTTTCCTGGATGCCACCTTTGAAGTTAACCAAGAATGGTATGTAATCTGCAGGGATTGTAGTGAAAACAGGGTAAAAAGGGTAAAAGTGTGATTGCATGGGGTCCTTTAAAGGAGATTTCAAAATATTCAGATATTGTATGTTGTGAAATTGAGAAAATGTATCAGAATATTCTTTTTTTTCCCATATTGCACAGCCCTATGTCCAGGACACGAAAAGAAAACCCTTTTTATATAAAATCATCTTGTCAGTTAACTGTGAAGTGTCCTCTGTGGTTTTTCCTTTAGTCTTACTTCACTTTTCCTGTCTTTTATTGACACCGTCCGTCCCAACTTTTCGGAGACATGTTGCTATCCTCAAATGTGAAATGACCAAAAATATCCCATACAACAATCCAATCCAAAAATCCAATTTCAGTAACTGATATGTTGTCCTTACTTCAGAAGCCATTGTATATTGAAAGAACCTTAAAAGAAAAGCAACTCCTCTTTTCAGCACATTTAAAAGGATGCTATGCTCTGCTGCAGCACAATGAATAATTAACAAGCCACAATTTTTCATGACTTTCCACATTATGGAAACTGAAATGTTTTGCACTTTCTCTGCCTGCACTGCGTACATATTGTCTGTATTAACGCCTACAGATCACAACCATAACAAATGCACTTTTAAGAACAACATTCCATTTTCTGTCCTGGGTTAAAGTCCTTAGCGGTCCATATGTACATGACAGTCAATGATATAGATGCAGCGGGGAGAATAAGTATTTCACATCAGTGTATCTTTTCAGTAAAGTAATTCTAATGGGTCTATTGACATGGAACCTGCAGCCGGTATTGCCGTCACGCCAAATATACATACAAATAAATTATTACATTTAAGTCTACAAGTAGAGTTATAAGAAATAAAGTAAAATGACACAGGAAATAAGTAGTGAACATACTGTATTTAATACTTTGTATAAAATCCTTTGTTGGTAATAACAGCTTCTATACATTTTCTGTATGGGAGGACCAGTCGCCTGCTTTGCTCAGGAGTGATTCTGGCTCATTCTTCAAATATTGAAGGTTCTGGGGGCCTCTTTTATGAACTCTGATCTTCAGTTCTCTGTGTAGATTTTCAATTGGATTTAAGTTGGTGATTGACTGCAGCTTCTAGCAGCTTGAATGAGCAGATTTCCTTTCTTTAAACCAATTGTTTCCTTGGCCTTGTGCTTAGAATCATTGTCTTGCTGAAATGTCTACCCCCTTTTTACCTTTCTGGTAGATGGTTGCAGATTTTTATTTCCTAGTACATTTCTCCATTCACCCTGCCTTCAATAAAATTAAGTCTGCTAGTACCATTTGCTAAAAACGCAGCCCCCCACCAAAAGGCGATTTTTTTTTTGGTTTCATTTGACCATAGTATTGTCTTTCAGTAATCTATAGGCTTCTGCAATTTTTTTGTTTTTTTTGCATGTTTGAATGTTTAACTCAGCAACAAAGTCTTGAGTGGTGCATGCATGGATGTCATAGCGGTTTACTGGATTTCACAAAAAGTCCATAAATCAGCTACAGACTGTCCAAAATGAAGTTACAAGAGTCCTTACAAAAACAAAGACAACAGACCACATCCTGTCCCAAGGACCTTCCACCAGCTTCCAGTGAGTTTTAGAGTTAATTTTAAAATACTTCTCCTGTTCTCCAGTTGTTTAACGTACATGTGGTCGCCCTGCAGACCAGCTAGATTAAGAAGTATGAGTCTGAGTATGAGTATGAGTCAGATCCCTTCAGCTCATACAAGGCAGGCTGCCTTTAGCTTTTATGCTGCTAAGCTTTGAAACAAACGTCCTGACCATATTAAGAATGCAGACTGTCACCTGTTTTAAATCATTTCTTAAAACCAAACTTTTTGCAGATGCTTTCCCTTATTTTTTCTTTCAGCATCTTTATAATTGTAATTGCTTTACTTTTTACAAATGCTTTTTTTTAATTTTTCTTTTTCTTTTATTATTGTACCTTGTTTATGTTAAAGTCTTTTTATTCTTTTAACCCCCTTTTTATCTGTGTTACTGTGCAAAATATGTCATGTATGACTAGCACAATAACCTCTAAAACCACGGCAAGTACCATAACATTTGGCCAATGGAGGGTGTGGTAATTGCACAAAATTACATTTTTGCTATCATCTGGAGAACGCTGCAGTTTAAAATCTATTTTTGTGTTGACCTGCATTGAACTTCACACATTGACAACACAGACATCTCAATTAGCATTGCCTAAGGTGAAATTATTGTATTGATGACTAAACGCAAGATAAAACGCAAGATGTTGCTGGAAAAACTGTAGCCTAAGCAGCGTGGTCTGCATGGTTAGGGAAGTAAAACACAATGTCCAATTCCACGAATAAAAAAACATCCCCCCACCCTTCTGTTTCTTTTTTTTTTTTTTTTTTGACAAATTGCCCCCCGCCTCAGCCCACTGCCTTATTTCATCCAGCCTCTCAGTGGAGTTTATTGACTTTGGGTGGCACAGCACAATCTCTCCATCTGACCTTATAATCTTGGTTTTGTTTCTTCCTAAGTTAGTCTATCCTTCTTAATTCGCAGGGTTTTCCAACATAGCTGACTTGCCGTAGCAAACCAACCGGAAGTTATATGACAAACACATAAGACAAGCAACTTTGAAAATGGGCCTGTCAGAATAAGGTCAATACAGCATAACCATTTAAAACCGGGATTCGTGAACGCAAGGCCCATTAGTGTTGTAAGGCATTGAACAGTTGATAATTAAAATACCTTATGTAGGGCAATGGAAAAATTAATACAATGCAGTGGTCATACCATGTACGCTATGCGGTACATATAGTTAGGCAAATGTGTATGTAATGGTTTCTGCCATGGGGTTGTTGAAGGTATGTTGTGTACTAACCTCCTGTGTGTGTCTATAGTGAAGTTGAAGAAAAAGGAGCGGTAAGATAGGCTTAGTTGGAATTAGCATGGTCCCAGTGGAAATCTTTAAGGATTAATGTTTAAGGGATGTGGTTTGATATTATGTTCACCAAAATGCTGAAGGGGTTAATTTCACTGCAGGATAAACTGACTGCATGCCAATGTTCTAAAGCTATGCAATAAAGCAATCCCATGTATTTTGACATGCTTGTTTAGATTAAATAACATAATAGCAATAAAATCCTTTTATTGTTGACAAACTAGATTTGAATCAACCTTGGGAGTTCCTGTGCCAATCTGCCATTGCATACTTTGACAGACCACAAGTCGTAAGCATAATTGGTGGGCACATCTTCTGTACAGTCACTCTGAGCAAGGTTGTGTACTTAGTCCTCTAATGGACTCTCCCGTACTCATTTTGCTGACAACACCACTATTACAAAACTCGTCACACACAGTAATGAGTACAGGCAGGACTGAGGAGGTGCTGCAGTGAAAGCAGTCTTTGTCTGAACATAAGCAAAATCAAAAACATGACTGTACTAAGGAAATATGCAACAGGTTGGGCATGAACTATACATCAGAGGAGCTGGAGTCGACAGGGTAGTATGAAGTTCTGTGAGGTGACCTGACCTGGTCTGCTTGCCCATACAGTTGTTATAGTATATGCTTGTGGTATATGCTTGTGAGTGACTTCACTTCTTGGATACTCTGAAGGTTTAATGTTTACATCAACACCTATTCCAACTTAGGAGCACTGTAGAGAGTGTACTGCAGACTGGCTGCATCTGGCATGGTAACTGTTCCACAAGGCTCTCTGGAGAGACATGAGACCTGAGACCAGGTGACCTACAGGATATCTATCAACAGCGATGTATTAGAAGGGCACACAAAACACTATTGACTGTTACAACTGAGAATAAACACACACACACACATTTGTATATGCTGTATGTACAGAACAGATCATTCAGGAGGTACAGGTCAGTCTTATCAGGAAGGGGAGTCTTTCTTTAGAGCATTGCTTTCATCTTAAGTGTCCTATCAGTGATGGGCCAATTGTTTGTACATATACATAGTTCATACAGTGACATGGCATGTCAGTGGTCTTCCAGGTAACACTTTAGAATAACTACTTCCTATAAATTGTATAAATGTATATGTTAATGCTTAATTAACACTTTGTTCAGTTTTTGTTATCCATTATTTTCATGTTATTTTGCATCAATAAATCATTTATAATCATATTTATATGAAGAGTGGAGTGTTAATAGAGTGGAGTCTTAATTAAGAGTTAACAAATACATGATTTTTAGGGAGTATTACCGTGAAGTGTTACTGTCTTCCATAATTTGGCAATAAACAATGTATATGAGTATGATAACTTACTGAGGCTATGTTATGTGTTGTGCAGGATGATGAAGTGGTACTGCAGTGCTCTGCCACCATTAACAAGGAGCAGCAGAAGCTGTGCCTGGCAGCTGAGGGATTTGGAAACAGACTCTGCTTTCTTGAATCCACTTCCAATTCAAAGGTAAGTCCTATGCACTAATCTTTGAATTATTTTGAATTACTTTTAACTTCCCTTAATCTGTTAATACAAATTTTATTTTGGCTGAGACTAATGTCTTGTTTGCAGATATCACCATTCAGCAGCAAATTCCCTAATGGAGTGTGTTTACATAGATGGGTATATAGTTGACAGCTATATGTAATATGTAAAGGGGGGATATTGGCAAGGAGTTCACGATATGATACATATCACGATACATTTGTCACGATACATTTCTATCACGACACATTGCGCTACTGGGTATATTGCAATATATTGCGATATTCTACATACTTGAAAATGTAAAAATAGAGGTTAATTATCAGTTGCTGGTTATATTAAATCAACATAACTCAGAGTAACTTAATAAGCTTAATATGGTACTAAAAATAAACATCTTGAGGTAGCTGCTATTACGACAAAAAATATTTACTTTGTTACACAAACAGAACAAACTGACCCAGTGGACTCACTTGATGTCAAAAACATAAAGTGCATACAGGATTTTCGAAAAATAAAGTACTGAAGGAAAGAGCTGTAATATTAGCTGTAATATTATTTTAATTAAAACATTTTTTATATTATTTTAATATTTTATTTTAAAATAATAAAAAAAAGTTTTAAATTAGATTCAAAATCGATTTTTGGAGTCCTAACTTGATATAGTATATTGTGAAAATTGCGACAAGATCAAGATTGTTCAAGGTGTTACTTAAGTTACATGTTACAAATGGGTTCGAGGGCACTAAAAGGGTTGTCTGCCGGTTGTTTTGGTAAAGACAATATGACATCTGTGGGTATGTCTTATTAATAAGTTATGTGTTCTTCTGATTTGCTGTTTGCCTTTCAAAATATTTTCAAAAAAAGGTACATTGCGCAGGGCTGGACTCTTATCCCTTAGTATTCTAAAGAATTTCTTTCTAAAGAAATTATTCCAGAATTTGTACATAGAAAATATTGTTTTAACTGTGTCTTTGCAGAATGTCCCCCCAGACCTGTCTATATGTACTTTCGTCCTTGAGCAGTCACTCTCTGTTCGTGCTCTTCAAGAGATGCTTGCCAACACTGAGGAGAAAGCTGAGGGGGTGAGTACTCTGGAACTCTTGCCAAACGTTGCAGTGTTCTCAATGTAGCTAATTATTCTGATCATTTCTAAGGGATGTTTTAAGTCTCCTATTGTATTTGGATAATATTGGATTTAAGAGTGAGATTTCCATTTTCTTAAGTGTATCTTTATATACCAAATTCAAATTCCACAGCAGCATTCTTTCCAGTAGATTTCGATGTTGATGTAGGACACTAACTGTGTGAATGTAGGGTGGTGGGTGATTTAGGATCACCTGCGATTCTTAAGAAGAAAAGGCAGTAGTAAAATATGTCTTATCTCTTACTGTTTAATGCTTGCCATTTAATGGTAGCCAGATTTTAAAATCAGAAATGGAATGAGCCTGATGTATCAATGTGAAAAGGAACATATTGGTTTTTTAGTTGTTTCCTTATTAGAGGAATTACATAATTGTGGATTCTGGTACAATTTTATTCCCCTTTATGCGCGTATTTATGGATGTTATGTTGTGTTTCTGTGCCAGCCCAGTTCTGATTAAGCATATCCAGCTTGGGTTTTTGGTAGGTTTCTCTGATTTAATCCAAATGTAGAGGTGGGTTTAAATGAGATTCCAGTCGGACATAAAAAAAAAAAAAAGATTTGGTCTTTAGTGTGAATATACTGTAGTCTTAAATCCACTGCTGTAGTGCTGCTGAAGTATAAAAACACTGAGGTAGTCTATATAACAGTACGGGATTCTTTGGGCTTGCCTTATTTGGGTATTAATGTTAAGCCCAGTTTCCCCATGATCTGATGATGAATCAGTTCATTAGTATTCTGTCAGAAGGTCCAGTGTGAACAGCTGGTGTGATGCAGTTTTTAAGCTTGTGTAAGGAATGAGTCTGTGTGTGTGTCTTTTTTTTAGGAACTGTGTGGAAAATACAGGTGCAATGATTAGTCTTTGTGGTTGGTTTGTAGTTTTTGCAAAAATATTGAACTATCCCATAATGTTTCCTAAATTCAGTATACACGGTTAAAAAGGGAGAAGAAGTGATGTTATCGCTCCCCTGCTGGCAACTTTGCAACTGCTATAGACAAAGTCACATTTCAGTGGGACTTAAATTTTATTAAAATTACATTTTGACTTACATTTTCATATGTGTGTCTGGTAAATATATCGATTCTTGCTGTCATACTTCATTTTCTCCCTAGATTTGAACGGTTTCGATGTTTCTTTTAGTAAGCTTGTAAAGGACTACGCTAACAGAATGTGCTTGAGTGTTTGTTAGGGAAAGTGGGTGTGATATCAAGACATTCGTAGTCTGTTTCTGACAGGATAGGCACAATTACGTTTTTTTTTTAAAGAAGGTGAAATTTCATATGACACCTTCAGTGTTGATACACTATACCAATTTATAGACTGAAAAACATTTTTGATGGATAAGTTCGATCTTATGTCTTCAAATGTTTTTTTTTTTAAATATCCTGGTCAGTGGTAGTCTATGGGATTTTTTAGACTGGTAGGAACACTGCCACTAGAAGCACAGGTTTTTACTTTCCCTCCCTATATTTAATCTTATTTACCTTCATTATGATATTTAACCATTAAACCTCTCAACAAATCTCATTGCAACCATACTTAACATATGTACTACTGACAAACATGACCTATCACAAATAAGAGACTAAAAAGCTCATATTACATTTTGCGACTGAATGTGGAAAGTAAATAATATGGCCTATTACCTGCTCTTTTTGATGTATGGCAAGGTATTGTGTTGCCCACTATTTTGTTCACTCGTTCATTTATTATAGTGCCATCTGTAAGTAAGTGTTTAACATTAAATAAAGTGACCTGAAAATGACAGATTCAGCAGTGATTAACAGTATGATTAATATTGTGGTTCACTGTGGTACATCTTACTTTGCAGTGCTTAACATAAGTGAGGCAACTGACCAGTTTCAACACAGGCTGAACAAGGGAACCTTGACATTAGTATGGGATGCTCCCTGGATCGGCCTAGTTTTCTGTTACAGAGTTGGGAGTATGCATCAGAAAAGAAATGAAACAATTTGGTGCATGTCTCAGGGTGGTTTACAAAGGCCAGCTTAGGCTTGAATTTGATCTGCTGGACCCAAAAGGCAAGACAAAACTGTTTCCTCCTCCAAATATCTTTTTTTAATAATATGAAATTTTGAGCAAATTTGATGTCTCACAGCAAAATCAGTCTAAATCCATCTGAATAATCCAACATAAAGATGGCTCATTGAAGCGGGACCTCCTGCTAAGGGCTGGTTAGATGTGAAAATGTGTTGATACGCGTATTGGGGTGAAGATAAGCATACATTGAGCACCAGAACATAACACATACAGACATGAAAGACGGTATACACGGAGTGATTTTTTAGGGATGCCAGCATGAGTACATAGCAGTCCACATGAGCAGGACTACCGCAGTGACATAGATTTCTTAAGAATCAGGTGTAAACAGGTACCACAGCAGATGCAGGGAAGTTTTGTTTTATATTAAAGATTGTGCAAAGCAGCCAGTATCTCATAGTTTTAGTTTAACAGTGCAAATGGAAGTATCCATCACCTAATAGTTGAAATGGTTTTTAGTTATTACAGTGTGTCTAGTTTTCTCACCATTCTACAACTTTACATGGAGTGCACAAATGCCATTTTGGGAAATAATAACAGTTGTATACAATTTACCAGTAAGTGTGTAAATGTGTGAGCTATGGTACGTTATCATTATTCTCTAGAAACAGAAGCAGTCATATTCATTGGCAATTATGCATTATGTGTTGTACAGGCTGCTTGCCAGCAGAAAGCTCAGGCAGGTTGTGTTGGGTGATGTAGCAAAAAGTACTAAGATTAAAGGATAAAGTGGTTGGTTTCTATTCTCCTTTCTGTATGTAATCAGATTTACAGTGCACTGAAACAGATTTTTGTCACCTCTTTTCTCTCTGTGAAGTGAAAATGCTGCAGTGTAGAGTGGATCAGAGAGGAGATGCAGATTACATGTAATCCCTCATGCAGAGACATGCAGTGATAAGATGAGACAATGCCAGTCACAGCTTCAGAGCTCAGAACTTCCACATCAACCGGGTGGCCACAAACACACACAGACAGTAAGCTTCATAAAGTACCACAGCGTTGGGAGATGTAAAATGCAGTGTTCTCTACCCTCTAACTGTTTATCTCACGTCCACCCCTCTGCTACTGGTTGATTCTGTCTCCCAGCCATTCCCAAATGCATCATGCTCCATTTTTCTTTTTGTGTCTTGCTCCCTCCCCTCACCCCCAATTCCTCTTTTACCCTTGAAGTGCCTCTCCTAAGTTCTTGCCTTTTACATGCAGCTCAAGGCACACATCATATTCTCCTCCTGATTCCTAAGGCGATAAGCAGCATCATTTATTTATGAGGGCCACTCCACATTGCTATGGCCAGAGGATTACACTTACGGAGACCTTGCCTGATGAGGAAATAAGGCATCGCAGATAATGCCCAATTTTCACTTTGATATTAGTTATTATCGAAAGCAGCAACATTCAGTAGAGAAAGAAGAAGCAGGCATGCATCAGATCAAGCACAATATAGTATACTAGTTATGCACTTATAGTAGTAAAGCAAGTGCAGTATAGTAGTTAGTGATGCACTTACAGTAGCAATGAAAATGCAATAACAACACTGTATTGTTCAGTAACAGGTAACTGTACTTATCTTCATTCTCGAACAGTTCCTAATTTATATCCGGTTTCGAAGTTGTGTCATTAGACTCAGTTTGCACATAGTGTTATTGATGTTTTTTTGTCCCTTTTAAGATCAAGGCAACTTCTTTTCTCCTCCTTCTTATGCCTCCCATTTCTACAGCAAGTTGATGTGGAAAAATGGGTATGTGCCTTCTCCACATTTTCATTCATGTATCTATCTATCTATCTATCTATCCATTTAACATCCCTCCACATATTTTCACTAATTTTTGCCACATAAAGGCATTTTTACTCTACTTTTACCCTCTCCGTACACGTCTTTGCCACAGTGTTGAATTCTTTGCCCTACGTGGGTCAACTCCATCACTCATGCCAGCGGTAGCACATATCCTATTGAACTGCTGTCTTGTTCTGTGTTGTTTCTTCTGAACCCCATTCTTCTCTTGATTTATGGGCAATCAGAAATTCATGATGAAGGTGAGTTCTCCCCTTCTCAAATAACTGTGTGTGTATACATGTATGTATGTCTGTACTTAAGTGTATACATGCACAGTTTTTTCATTTTGTTGTGATCAAGTGCATTTTGTGACTACCCTAAAAAAATTGATGTTACATTCTCAGCCTATCAGAGATCTTCTCCATGTCATTCCCAACACCATTCTGTGGTGGTTTGCTGGTAGCAAGCGGTTTCATCACATCAAGTGATTAATTGTAAAATACAATATGTGCAAGCACATATTTCATTTGTGCTTTAAGTAGTGATGGAACCCTCATTTCTATAAACAGATTTAGTTGTCAGAACACAAGTGTTAGTCTGGAGTAGCAGCTCTGATGTGAAAAGAATTGTTGAGAGGATTTCTGAAAACGGTCAAAGGTTAAGGGACATGTAGAGGGGATGAAAAACTGAGACTGTTTCCCATCATGTGTGAATATACAGTACCAGATGGACCAGACGCTAATAAAAATGTGACAAAACGAGTAAGCCAGTGAGACAGTGTGGCGATTTTTTTAATTATTATTTTGCCCTTCAAAAGCTCCCTGAATGATTGTTTAAGATGCAGTAGTTTGTATTATTTGCTGCATTGACTTAACACCTTTGGGATGTTTGTTAAGATTTGTACCTACCACCTGCTCTACTGTACTGTAGATTAGGGTCCGTTCGGCTCAGACTACTTCCTTCCTACTAAGACTATACATATATTGTATAAACACGAATGTAAAAGATGTGTAGTCACTTCAGACTGTGTATTAGTGTGTTTTTCATGAATGGCTTTAAATCACTTTTGTATTTCCCAAGACAACCTTCACATTTGTGTGCACGGTGTGCCACAGTTTTGCACGTCAGAGCTATTTCTTCCCAAATGTGTTTGTGAGAATTTTAGTGCACTAATATAAGTCATGTGTGTGTGTGTGTGTGTGTGTGTGTGTGTGTCTGTGTGTGCTTGCGTGTGTGCGTGTGTGTTTGTGGGTGTGTGTGATCAGACTGCCCAGGGTGGGGGCCATCGTACGTTGCTTTATGGGCATGCTGTGCTGCTTAGACACTCGTATAGTGGAATGGTGAGTTTCTAGTTTTTTCCCCTCCTCTTGCCAACAGTGTCAAATCCGTCAGTTATAGCTGATCCCCTGCCTCACCTGTCTGCTCTCTCTCTCTATCCAGTACCTATGTTGTTTATCAACCTCACGGTCGTCAACAGATAAACTAGCATTTGATGTTGGTCTGCAAGAGGACACAACAGGTAGGTCTGCCTCCACAGCACATGACTAATGTTTCACAGCCAAACCTGTCTGAATCCATTTGAAGAATCCAGCCCTACCCAGTTCACATGCTGTGTTTATACAACATACTTCGATTAGACTAATGGATGTAATATAGGCAGTAATGTATACCGCCTGTTTTTGGTCTAATGCTATAGTCTTATAATGACATAGGAACGCTCTTCCTCTAACATTGCGAATCTCCGTAAGCCTCTGTGTCTTAACAACACTATACATTATAAAGCCAAGTTAAAAGGTTTCACAGAAAACAAAAAAACAAGCCCCATGTGCACAGGTGAGGCATGTTGGTGGACCATTCATCCAGCCTCCAAACAACGGTCGGAGGGAGAGAAGGTTCGGGTTGGTGATGACCTCATTCTGGTCAGCGTTTCCTCAGAGCGCTATTTGGTAAGCCCCTTACTATTATCACTATGATGTTTCTGCACATAAACCTTTATTGTGGATGTTAATGCTGTATGATAGAATAATTGCATGACTACAAAAAATAGCAGGCAACATGATGTAAAGTACTTGTCTGCTGTACAAGGTGAATTACTTGCCGTCATACAGCAAAACGTTTAAGCTGTTTTGTCTCTTTCTTTTTTCACTGTTACTCTTCTTCGCTGCCATCAAGCACCTGTCATATGGGAATGAGAGTCTGCATGTAGATGCAGCCTTCCAGCAAACCCTTTGGAGTGTAGCACCTATCTGTTCAGGGAGCGAGGTGGCGCAAGGTATATACGTATACATACATACATACATACATACATACATACATATACATATATATATATATAAAGAAAACCAAACCAAAATCATTCTTATGAACAAAGATCCAAAAGGTAATTTTGTTTGTGCACATGTTTAAAAACACTAAATCTAAATCAGAAACTTGATCCACAGCAGATCTAACATTTTAGGCTCTTAATATGTTTTAATAGCATTAAATAGCATTAAGGATTTGAGTGTATGAAAAACTCAGCTATTCCTCCACTCAGTCTTATGTAAATACAAAACAAATGATGACTGGTAAATGTGTTTGTGTCAATGTCATGTGCTTGGCATAGGTTTCCTGATTGGAGGGGATGTTTTGCGGCTGCTCCACGGACACATGGACGAGTGCCTGACTGTGCCATCTGGAGAGCATGGGGAAGAGCAGCGCAGGTCAGTCTCTCTGGGCACGCTGAGGAAGTAGTCTCATTCTGTGGCATCAGCATGACAGTAGGAATTTACCTTCTATGATTTCCCCAGCAGGTCCTTTGTGGAGAAGGTTTACACAGCAGTGGGATTATTCATAACGTGGATTTATTGCATGGACAGTCCATAATTACTACCTGAAAGCCTACATTGTCTACTAATATATTACAATGCTATATAAGAGCACATATTCATGACAGCAAATGTGTACTTTTTACATTCAATTATTATTATTATTATTATTATTATTATTATTATTATTATTATTGTTATTATACCTCATATACACAACAAAAAGTGAATCCGAAGTACTATTTAAAAGTACTATTTATTGTAATGGTCTTGACTGTTTACTCACTCTCAAGTCCTCTGACACTGACCCAGCAGCTACCAATGCTTACATCCCATAGCCCAGCACTCTTCAGCCACCGTGCCGCAGACCGGTACTGTGCTGCGGATCATTTGGCACTGGGCCACAAAAAAAAAAAAACAACTTGTTTAAAAGTATATTATGCCTTTCTCATTCCTGGACGCGGGTCGTGACAGTCTCCCACAGTTTCTTTAGCGAGTAGGAGAACCAGTCAGAAAACTTGTGTGTGAGAGTGTGACCTTAAAGGAGAACTTCGGTGTAAAATGAAAATTGGCATGTTAAAACATCATGCCGAGTTGGTATGTGTACTGAGGAGCAAAATTGATTTAGCCTGTTGCATTCAGAGTTTAACTATTTTTTATCGTTTGTCCCAGAAGGCTAACAATGGAAGTGGTAGGTGCCCTTAGACGAAGCATGCCGACTACGCTATTTTTAAACTATTAAAACAGCTCGAAGAAACTCCACACTCCATCGGTAGTACAAAAAAGGCCCTGACATTAAAAACGAGGTACTGAAAACTTTGTAAGTGTACACAACATTTAGTAATAAAACAGTTTTGGCAGGCAGTACCTTGCTGTAGTTTCTCATCTGCGCCATGATGAAAGTCCGCACAAGTCGATTGACGAACACGAACGAGCAGGAAGAATAGGAGGAGAGGTAGTACAATTGACTTGTTTGGACTTTTATCATGGCGGTGACGAGAAACAACTGCAAACTACTGCATGTAAGAACAGTTTTTTAAATTAACGTAGTGTACATTTACAATATTCTCAGTGCTTTGTTTTGAATGCCAGAGCCTTTGTTGTACTACCGATGGAGTGTGGAGTTTCTCCGAGCTGTTTTAATGGTTTAGAAATAGCGTAGTCGTCATGCTTCATCTAAGGGCACCTACCACTTCCATTGTTAGCCTTCTGGGACAAACGATAAAAAATTGTTAAACTATGAATGCAACAGGCTAAATCAATTTTGCTCCTCAGTACACATACCAACTTGGCATGATGTTTTAACATGCCAATTTTCATTTTACACCGAAGTTTCCTTTAAGAGAGGGAGAGAGTGAGTGGTTGAGCATTGGTCCTGTGTTTTGTTTTTGCAGATGTAACGGGCGGACGACCTTTGTGTCTTTTGGCTATTCAGTTGACAAACAATAATGCGAGCAATAATGAAAAGGAAAAAAGTAGCCTAGGCTAATACATATTTCGTTCTTATACATATTTGTGTGCTTGTGCCCTGAAGGTCTATTCAACATCTCTTTTTCCTATTGTGCTTGGTGGTATTGTTGTTAGACAGCTGATGCATATTTAAACGTTCAGCTGGCAGCTGCCATCTGGACTAATGATGACACTAAATTCCTCAAAATTCCTCCTGAAATTTCAAGTAAAATGTTGAATATAACAAGAGTATGGACTGTTATTTATTTATTTATTTATTTATTTATTTATTTATTTATTTATTTATTTATTTATTTATTTATTTATTAACTCATTTAGTTATTTGCGGGGGAAGGGGGCTACGTTTAGTTCTAACAGTGCTTTGAGGTCTTTTCTTTGACAATCTGCTCTATCTGGAGCATAGTCACCTCTCAAACAAGTTGCAATATTGTGCTCACTTTAGGTGCACTTTTTGTCCCAACTAAGTAGCTCACCTTCAAAGTAGGGCGCATGCTGCTCTGGTTTCTTCACAGGAGATGCATGAGAGGAAAGAGAGGTAAACCACTCTGGGATTTGAACAGAAGGTCTAACGTGTTTGACAGAATAGGTTCTCTTCTGACCAAAATCTTCTCCCTAGAAAGAGCTAGGACTATTCGAATAATTACAGGATTGCATTGCCTCCCAAGACCCCTTGCCATAAAACACTGTTAAATGAATGTTCTGTGACCTGATTAATGGCCTGAAATTTACAGTATTAAATTTCTGAATTTCAGAGGGAGGTGGCTATAAATAAGCAGTATTTAAAAGAGGGCTCTGTTTCCCGGCAGTTAAAATTAGATATATAAATTATTAACTTAGTAATAATACGCTGACTCATTTAAGTGCTTTTTAAAGGCAGTGGTTCCAGGTGTCAGTAGTTAATAATAACAACACAACACCCAACTTCTCTCCTCCTCAGGACTGTGCACTATGAGGGGGGAGCCGTATCTACCCACGCCCGCTCTCTTTGGAGACTGGAGACTCTGCGTGTTGCGTAAGTCAAGTTCCAGTCTTGGAAACAGCCTCAACCATGCTTCAGTTTCTGTTAACTGTTAACCACAGACATGGACTAGACGAGCCCAGGAACACAGGGAAAACTATGTTTTTTGTATGTGATGAGGATATGCTAAAAATGGATTAAGGAAGAATTTAGTTCTGCTTGAAATCACATAAAAGAGGTAATTGTAGAGCTAGTGGCTTTGCTTTCATAAAATTCTGTTAGTTTTTTTTTTCTTCAATTTATCAGGCCAGTGATGGGTCATCTGTTACCTTTTAGGCCACAGCGCATATGTTGCTTTTCTGAGTGGCTTCGTGTTCTAAAAATATTCTAAAGCCTGAAGCATTTTATCAAAGTGACATTTTGGGGTTTGGGCCACTGTTCTCAAGGACCAACTCCTGTGCTACCTGAGTGTGTTGTCTAATTTTAACTTGCTAACTTGAAATTACAGTACAAGTACCCTACAGTATCACCCATCTTTTTGTGCTAATTTGTAAATAAGTTGGCTTACCTGTGGCTTAAAGAACTTCGGTGTAAAATGAAAATTGGTATGTTAAAATGTGTACTGAGGAGGAAAATTTGATTTAGCCTGTTGCATTCAGAGTTTAACTATTTTTTATCGTTTGTCCCAGAAGGCTAACAATGGAAGTGGTAGGTGCCCTTAGACGAAGCATGACGACTACGCTATTTTTAAACCTTTAAAACAGCTCGAAGAAACTCCACTGTTTGTGGAGTTCAGACATTCAAACCGAAAAGAAATTAGTGGATTGTTACAGACATTATCAGTGGTGACCTATTCTCAGGCCTCTACTTGCACTCTGAGTGTGGTACGTTAAAGAGGCCCTCCCAAATAATTAAAGACCCATCTAATGCACTACATGTTCCAATTCTGGAAGATAGCTTTGGTATATTTGTCCTGTATGTTGTACGTGTGTGTACGTACAGACATACATAAATGTAGCACTGATGTTGAGACATCGACACATGGATCCAAAGTTAATTTTGATTTTAAAGAGTCATAGACCATGTTCCATGTTTTGTGTAGGAGTCTGCATGGGAGTTTGTATGTCTATTGCTGCTGTTATTTTAGTGTTCACCTGCGGTAGGTGTATGGTGTAAGAATCAATCAACTAAATTTGTGCCCTATATAGGCCTATGTACCCTTAGCGCAGCATGGAGAGGGGGTGAGTGGGGAGTGGGTAGAGCATATTTTACCGCTTGCTTACCACATTCACTACGCTCACACGTTTTGAGATTTTAAAGTGTTAATAGGGTGATGTGTTAATATGTTTTTTTTTGCTCATAAAGAACTTTTGAACCAAGCTGGAATGTTTGTGCGTTAGAGATAGCAACTTTCATACTTAGCCTCTCGGTGGCCATATATGTATACAGTTGCAATCAAAATTATTAACCCCCCCCCCTTATTAAATTAGACAAAACTCTTGATTTCTCCATGGAACTGACCATTAAACACAAATGTCTATATTGTATTTATTTCCAAAATAACAAAGACAAAATGTCCACTAAGTTTGATTAGGATATTTTACTGATACACTGAGTTAAAACAAGAAAGGGCAAAAATGACATGTTCAAAATCATTAGCTCCCTGGCCATTAAGAGTCGATAGTTTACCCTTTCTGAGCAACAACCTCTTAGACTAGTTCTTTCCTAGGTTGGCACAGGTCTCCCGATGGATTTTGGCCTATTCTTCTATTGCAGATTGTTCCAGCAGGTCTAAATTGCATGGTTTCCGAGCATGGACATTCACTTTGAGCACCCGCCACAGATTCTCGATAGGATTGAGTTCTTGGTTCTGTGCTGGCCACTCCAGGACCTTGGTTTTGGTATCCTTAGGAACTAATTTTGATGTATGCTTTGGGTCATTGTCTTGTTGGAAATGTTGTTTGTTTATTTTATTATTTATTTATTTTCTGCAGGTGGAGTGGCAGTCACACTCGTTGGGGTCAGCCATTTCGTCTCCGCCACGTAACAACGGGGAAATACCTTAGTCTCATGGATGACAAGAGCCTTCTTCTCATGGACAAAGAAAAGGCTGACATCAAGTCCACAGCCTTTTGCTTTCGCTCCTCCAAGGTAAAGAGCATTGACTAAGGTAAACAGGATTTAAAATTGTTGTGCTCCCTAGGCCCACAGTGTTACACTAAACATCTTAGAAACATAACAATATAAACATAAACATGTAAACATAGCAAACATAACAAAATAAACATAGAAGAAAGTAGAAAAACAGAGTTTGTGTGTGTGGTGGTCAGAGGGAGGCGGGAGGGAGGGAAGGCCAGGGAGAGTTCAGCATCCTGACAGCTTGGTGGACGAAGCTGTCTCTCAGTCTGCTGGTCCTGGCCCGGAGGCTCTTCAGTCTTCTTCCTGATGGCCGCAGGCTGAAGAAGCTGTTGGACGGGTGGGTGGGATTACCTGCAATGCAGAGGGCTTTACGGGTGAGACGGGTGCGGTAGATGTCCTGCAGGGAGAGGAGACAGACACCCACAATCCTCTTGGCTGCTCTCACTACCAGATGTAGGTGCAAATACCATACCACACAGTGATGCAGCTGGTCATCATGCTCTCTTTGGTGCCTCTGTAGAAGGTGCTCATGGTGGGGGGCTGGGGCTCTGGCTCTCCTTAGCTTACGGAGGAAGTAGAGTCACTGGCTTTACTGGCCAGTGATGCAGGGTTCCTTGACCAGGAGAGGTCAAGTAGGTTAGGTAGTCTGTGGAGTATGGTTTTCTCTTCTGAGTTATCCATTCTCATTTCTCTATCCCCACCACCACTGCCAAATATAGGAGCTTCCTAAAACATTAGACTTTACAAAACAGGACACAGATACTGAGAGAGAGTTGTTTACTGTAATTGTACAGTTTGCGACAGCTCTCGGTTTGTTTATTTGTTTGTTTAGTTGATGTTAGATTAATATTTAAGTAATTTACCTTTTTTTTTTTTGAGCAAATTAAATTGTGCTTTTGTTGCAGCCCATAGGACAAACACCTCTAATGCAAATGTATTTATTCCATTACATTATAGGCCTATTGTTTTTGTTTTTTTAAGGGGGGGGGGGGGGGGGGGGGGGGGGTTAGTCCTCTGTTTTTTCTTCCTATTTTTCATCTGATGTGAATGAGATGCAACAGATGTGTAAAGCAATGTACAATTTGAAAAAGTTTCTTGTTTCTTTTACAATATCCATAGGAAAAGCTGGACTTCGGCTTGAAGAAGGAGGTGGATGGCATGGGTGTACCTGAAATTAAATACGGTGATTCTGTGTGCTACATCCAACACGTGGACACATGTCTGTGGTTGACATACCAGTCTGTAGATGCCAAATGTGCACGAATGGGAGGAATACAGAGGAAGGTAATATGGAAAATTAAATGATCAATGGTCATTTTGCTCGTGTGTACATTATTATTGCATGTGTGTAATTTTGCAAAAATATTAGCAAATTGTAAAAACTTGTCAAAACTGCTTTGTTTTGTGAATGCTGTAGGCGATCATGCATCATGAAGGTCACATGGATGATGGACTCACACTGTCCCGCTCCCAGCATGAGGAGTCACGCACTGCCCGCGTCATTCGCAGCACAGTCTTCCTCTTCAACAGCTTCATCAGGTCTGGAGCTTTGTCTCTCTCACCCTCTGTGTCTGTTTTACTTTCACAGACACACATACAGCATTTGCAACACTTACATTCAGCATTTCATAATATTAACGGTTGGTGTAGTCAGGGGTTCTGTTTGTTGCTCATTTCAAGCCCCTTTGTTTCATATTTACAGAGCCAGGACTTTATAATAAATACTAGAAATGTTTTGAATAAACGCTGAACGGGCAGTTAGAGCACCATGAAAACAATTTTCTAAATCTAAAAAATGTATATGGAAATAGAATTACATAATGACTTTTACCACATCTCCTGAATTAACATTCTGAGTATCATGCTTTTTTTATTTCCAGGGGTCTAGATTTTCTAAGTAAAAAAGGGAAAAGTTCCACACTAGACTTGCCCATTGAATCTGTCAACTTGAGTCTGCAAGACCTGATTGGCTACTTCCAGCCTCCAGAAGAGCATTTAGAACACGAGGATAAACAGAATCGCCTTCGTGCACTGAAAAATCGACAAAATCTCTTTCAAGAGGAGGTAGATCAATTACAGATCTTTAAATAGTGTACTACTTTACTACAAAACAAATTCTTAAAGGTGTCATAAAGGTTGCATATTTTTTTAATGAATTTTGCATTGGTCTCTAGTATTAATGAATGCTTTGTGAGCCGGTTTTGGTGAAAAAAATGCTTTAGTGCTCCTTTTACAGGCTGTTCTAGTTTGGTGAAGGAGATAGAGCGGACACAATGACAGGTTCTCGGCTATGCTAGTCACAGGATACAATCATTCAAAGCCCATTTGGTCATAGCACACCACCTAGAAGATTTAAACATTCTAAACAAACCACAACCACTAATTACCTATATTTTGCTAGGTTAACCGAGATTCCTTTGGCAATCACAACTATGGCATGGCTTTTTCTAATTAACAAACTTACGTCACTTCGTTTGCCTTTTTTATTCGCTCGTTTTTCCGTTTATTTTCTTTTATTGACTAATGAAGGCAATCACGGTACAAGAATATTTTCACGTGCAGCATGCAACTTGGAGTGACCTACCATATTTGAAGACGAGCAAGTACTAAATGGTTTCTTGGGGAATGACACCTTTAAATACATCTTTTTTGTTTGAAGTTTTTGTTTAAACTTTTCGTATTTGAAGTACTCTGGTGTGTGTGTGTGTCTGTTTGTGTGTGTGTGTATGTGTGTATCTATCTGTCTGTTGATCTGTGTGTGCTCTTTCTGTTCTTCACTATATAGGGTATGATTAACCTGGTATTGGAGTGCATTGACAGGCTACATGTATATAGCAGTGCAGCCCATTTTGCTGATGTAGCCGGAAAAGAGGCTGGAGAGGCTTGGAAATCTATACTAAACTCATTGTATGAGCTACTGGGTAAGACGCTCTTTATCTTCAGACTGCTCTCTAACACCTGTCAACGTAATAACTTCCCACCAATAGTAATACCAGTGTTTTATTACCTGTGTAATTAATGTAGATTAATGTAATAACTATTTCCAAACTTTCCACAAACATAAACATTTCCTGAAAATGTAAAAATTATTATGTTAGTGGGAAAGTTATTTATTGTGTTGGCAGGAGGGAACAGCATTTACATTGGTGGGAAATGATTATAGTGGCAAGCTTATTGTGTCTAAAAAGGACATATTTTTTATTCAATTGGTAGTTTATTACATTAGTGGGAATTTATTATGTTGGTGGGTGCTACACTGCTCCCTGTGTTCTGTATCCTGTCACTAAAGCTCTGAAATTCTCTTTGTCATTCCATGAACTTGAAAATTGTATAATAGTGAACATAAAAACATTCTAAATGTAGCCTTTTCTTGTAATCGTGCAACTTTGGAACTATCACCATCTGCAGCTCACTTTTTGATTTACATAACTGTTATGATCTATTAGAAGGGTTAAAGGCAACATTTTGGGAATATAACAAGAAGGCAGGATCTAAGATTATATTTTTTAGTTTCCTGCAAATACATAATATGTGTGAGTGAAACATAACTCACTCATAATTCACGAAAAGTATTCACAGTGTTACACGATCAATTTGCATGACGATTTGTTTTTATTTGGACTGAGCCAAAAGGAAGGGTACATGTATTTCTTAAATGTGAATTCCCCCTATGTTGTCTCAGCCCAATTTCAATTTAAGTGTTCTGATCACCCTTATGAGAAACAGTTTAGTTTAATTTTTTTATGTTTTTCCCTGGGATATCACAGAGAAAATGAAATATATGTACTGAAATATACAGTACATATATTTCAGTACAGTAATGTGCAAAAGTTTTAGGCAAGTTTGAAAAAAATGCTGTCAACTAAGAATGCCACTGCATTTTGTTGATTGATGAACATAAATGATTAACAATTCCATTTTTGAAGGCATTCCTAGTTGACAGCATTTTTTCCCACCTGCCTAAAACTTTTGCACATTACTGTACATACTGAATGTCTAGCTGCATTAGACTTGAAGTTTCCTTGTCTAGTGGTTCAAGGAGGTCAGACTACTCTGTAATGGATGCAGCTGATGGTGGACTAACCAGAAAGAGGGATATTTTTGTTATGCTTCCCTCTCTGTTTTTAGCTGCCCTCATAAGGGGTAACCGCAAGAATTGTGCCCAGTTTTCAGGCTCTTTGGATTGGCTCATTAGCCGTTTAGAACGTCTTGAAGCTTCTTCTGGTGAGTACTGAGTCCCCTCACAGCTGATCAATGTTCTTGTCACAGTAATGTAATTGCAGAAGACTACATAAACCATATATACTTAATTATTGTACGCCATAATGCTGACAAATGTCTCATTGACTTTGAATGAGCCACTCCAACATTCGGAGGTCTGATATTTTTGTATAATCACTGCTAAAAAAAAGCATAATGACTGCTGTCAATGGCAGTGGATTTTGTGGTTCCTTTATATCATTCCGCAAGTAGTCCATTCACTTATCGTAACAAAATTAGCCTACATGTAAGAGAAGAGGGGGACAGAATGGCATACAGTGAGGAAAGTAAACTTGTGGAAAGAGTGTTCCACAAAGAATTCATGATTCTTTCATCAGAGCAGTTCAAACAGAAATGATAAATCACAACTGAAAAAAGTTAAAAGCTCCTTAATCTGATGTATTTAATTAGAAGTGAACTACACACCACATAATTTACCTGTGACAACAAAAGAGATGGGACATGTCATTTGCCTGTGACAAGCAACTCTGGAACAAAGCCAAACACTAAGATATATAGTCCATAACACTGATGTTACAAACCAATGTTGGCACACATAAGCATACTAGTTGGGACCACATGGTAAGTAAGCATAACTATTTTTGTGAAACCAATAAGGGGTCTGATAACCTAACCATGACATACACTACAAAAAATAGCATAGTTGTGTTCAAACTTACTGTTGTATTAGGGGTTTTCAAATTCAGAGTCTGCTTGTATTTGAATTTGTTTGTTGAGTGTTCTGTCTGATGTGCTGCCATCATCCTCCATAATTTTTTAATGTAGGAATCCTTGAAGTTTTGCATTGTGTGTTGGTGGAAAGTCCAGAAGCCTTAAATATCATTAAAGAGGGGCATATCAAGTCCATTATCTCTCTTCTGGACAAACATGGACGCAACCATAAGGTATGACTAATGCACCAGTGTTTCCTGCTCATTCAAAGGGTGAACTGTGTTCCAGCTTTTTCTTTTTCTGATCTTTAAAATGTATGTTGTTGTAGGTGCTGGATGTACTGTGTTCCTTGTGTGTGTGCCATGGTGTCGCTGTGCGCTCCAACCAGCACCTCATCTGTGATAACCTCCTGCCAGGCCGAGACTTGCTGTTGCAGACACAACTTGTTAACCAAGTCAGTAGGTAGGGTTGTTACGTCTCACTCACTCACTCTTCTTAAGCTTAGAGGAAGCACAATTAAGTGTGACTGAGGTCTGGCTGGTAACATTTTTAAATAAATGCAGCACATTTGCAGTTTTCTGTGCTCTCTTGTAGACATGTAGATATACGCTGTATAGCATTATTTAAAAAAAAAAGAAAAAAAAAAGTGGTCAGTTTATATCAAAATGGCACGTCATAAAATAAACAAAATGTTGAACATGCTGTCTAACTCGATATCTTCATTTTCTAGCATGAGGCCCAATATCTTCCTTGGCATTAGTGAGGGCTCTGCCCAGTACAAGAAGTGGTACTATGAGCTCATTGTCGACCATGTAGATCCCTTCGTCACAGCTGAGGCCACTCACCTGAGGGTGGGCTGGGCCTCGACACATGGCTATTCTCCCTACCCCGGTGGTGGTGAGGGCTGGGGCAGCAATGGGATTGGTGATGACCTGTACTCTTATGGCTTTGATGGGCTACATCTGTGGTCAGGTAAGGCACAGCAAAACATAATTAAAACAAACTATAATATATGATTCTACTACAATGTCGCATATATAATCAGTGTTTAAAAATGTCTTTCAACATTTTGATGCCACCTTAGTCATGAGCAAATACCAAATAAAATTTAATTTGGGAGGTGCTGTGCCACAGTCGCTAGAGCACCCGACCATGAACTGGAAAGTGCCCATGGGGAGCTAGGTTCAAATCCAGCCTGGTCCTTTCCCAACCCCACCCCATCTCTTTCTCCCACTCATTTCTTCTCCAATCTTCACTGTTCTATTGAATATGACCATACAAATGTTTACACTTAAAAAAAGTAAATCAAGAACTAGCCTGGCTAATATTTTTTTTCTAGTCAGGACTGGTTTGTCAATCAGATACACATTGATTTAAACAATTACTGGTAACCAACAGTTGACAACGACAAATGATCATTGACACTTTTAGCTTGACAAATTGACACAGTGATAAAAATGTGTAAATTATTTTATTACTTATTTTGTGTGTTGCTGAAATGGTAAAATTAGTGTTATGAGCTGATGAGATGATTTTTAAGGCAAAATATAATGCAGCCAAACAATAACTTTGGTCCCCCTCAAAAAAAAAAAAAAGTAGAGATCTAACCGGGGCACTTGCCCCACTGCTCAGACACCTATGTAGCTACAGTAGCAACAGTTAGCCAAAAAGACAATTATGTTTTTTTTTCCTGCTACCAAAAACCACTACATAATTTGAGGCTCATTGTAAAACCGCAGTTTTTAACTGAAGTTTTTTCCAATCCTTTTTTTAACCTAAGTCCTTTTCTGGCCTTATCCCATAGTGACAGATTTGTGAAGATGGGCAAGGATTTTTCGAATCATATTAAAGCATAATATAGAATAATTTGCAATAGACAAAGTGCAATATACTGTACACTCTGTAATTTCCTTTATTCATATTTATTCTTAGTATACCTTTCAGTTTTCTTTTTTAGCTTTTATTTATTATTCTTACTTTTTTTAATTTCTTGTATAACCAGAGAGAGTATGTTTTACCCTTTTTTATACCACAGCTTGGTTAGATTTCCCATTGTGATGCATTCTTTGGAATGTCAGTTCATTTTCTTTATGCACATCTATGAAGTAGTCCCTATTTTTTCGACCATATTTCAGTTGTGCATTAATACACCCAGTTGTTGAACTTGAAATGAACTGTAAAGATATGACAGCTCTAGCAAATGATGAACTGATGGAAGTATCAACATATGCATCTGAGCTGCATTTTGACTCACCTAAAGTGATTTAGGTAAGCACGGCTCAACAGAACATTGGAATGGCTAGCTTGACAACCAGAGGTATAGAACTAGCAATTGGGTCTTGTCTTGGCCATAGCAATCATCAGTTTGGAATTGTTAATGGCAGTTATGTCCAATAAGTTAAGAAAAGACTCATCTTGTGGCAGAAATAAGGCACTCCGCTTCGCATTGTGGCCGCATTACCACCTGAAATGTGCATTTGTGATATATGAACGGCATGCCATCTATTATACCTTGGTTATTCCACTGTCCTCCTTGCTGCAAAACTGTCAATTTTCCCATTAAGGGACTACAGTAACGGAATCTCATACCATCTTCTTTTTCATATTGTGTTGGATTTTAATGACAACTCATGTGTTGCCGTTGTATTGCCATGGGTGTTGCCCCACAGGTTGCATTGCTCGGACGGTCAGCTCACCCAGTCAGCATCTTCTACGCACAGAGGATGTTGTCAGCTGCTGCCTGGACCTCAGTGCCCCCAGCATCTCTTTCCGCATTAATGGCCAACCAGTTCAGGGCATGTTTGAGAACTTCAATTCCGATGGGCTCTTCTTCCCTGTGGTCAGCTTATCAGCTGGAGTCAAGTTAGTGATTTCGGTTTTCTGTTACTTGAATATTTGTTTACATTTGGAAGGATGTTAGCTGTCTAACCAATTACTTCACCAGTTGTTGACTATCAAAATGTATTGGTATTTCATGTTTGTTTTCCAGTTAATATATATCACATTTAGTCATACATGTAAACTCTGTGTCATGTTAGAACCAAAAAAGCTTGTCTATCATTTTATTTTAGATTGAACCATTAGATTTATTTTAGATTGGGCTGTTGTGATCTCTGCCTAATGGGAGTTACTCATTTTAATAGGGTACGTTTCCTGTTGGGTGGCCGTCATGGTGAGTTCAAATTCCTGCCACCACTAGGCTATGCTCCCTGTTTTGAAGCAGTGCTCCCTCGAGAGAAATTGCGAGTGGAGCACACTCAAGAATACAAGCAGGACCATGGAGCCACCCGGGACCTGCTGGGCCCCACAGTTACCCTGTCTCAGGCTGCCTTCACTCCCACACCAGTCGATACTAGCCAGGTACCAATACAATGCATATAACACACAGCATTGCACAGCAGTTCAGAGGGAGAAGTAGGGGATTTCTTCTAGCACACATGACTTTGTCATTGGTGTAAACTTCTAGTGCATACAACCAGAAATGACCAAAGGACTGAGGATTCAAGAAGCAACCTGGCTTCAGAAACTACAACCCTTCTTCCGGCAATTTAATAAATTAGCCGATTCTAATAAGCACCACACTTTAGCCAGGTAGAGGACTTAACTTTTAAAATCGCCTGTATTATGTGCAAAGGTAGAATGGGAGGATTTGGAATATGTGGTGCTAGATTTTAGCTTCTAAATACAGCTTGCTCATCAGTAAATGTTAGATCAAAATTTCCTTGTTTCATATGCTTGTTGTCAAACTTAACCAATGTGTTCAAATTGTTAAATTTCCCCAAACAATAATTCTAGCTGTCTGTTCAGTGTATGTGCCTGCTGCCCAAAAGCTGATGGTAGTACACAATCCTACAGCTTTGCATGAATGGGAAGAGAGGAGTTTGTTTCCAGTTGTTGTGGAACAATGCTTTGAAGCATTCTATCCTAACAAGGACTGTAATCACTCAGCTACCAAACCAGACATTTTTGTAAACTGGAAACAACAGCATCAGAACACAGTTTAGCAAACTGTATATTATTTAAATATGGTGCTGTCCACTCCTGGTTCAACTCCTACGTCTCTGGTCGCTCCTTCAAGGTGTCATGGCAAGGAAAACTGTCTTCAATTCACACCTTCACCACAGGTGTACCCCAAGGATCAGTGCTGGTGCCCCTTCTGTTCGCAATGTACACCACCTCCCTGGGACATGTCATTCGAACACATGGGCTCTCCTATCACTGCTATGCCGATGATACCCAGATGTACCTGTCGTTCCAGCCAGATTGCTCCACGGTTTCGGCACGCATCTCAGCCTGTCTCACCGACCTATCAATATGGATGAAGGAACACCACCTACAGCTGAACCTGTCCAAGACTGAACTCCTAGTTATCCCAGCTAAACAGTCAATTGGTCACAACATTAACCTCTATCTGACCCAACAGGCAGCGCAACTTCTGGTTCAGGCCATGGTTATCTCCCGCCTGGATTACTGCAACTCCCTCCTTGCTGGCCTACCTGCTTGTGCAATAAAACCATTGCAGATGGTGCAGAATGCAGCAGCACGTTTGGTATTCACTCAACCCAAAAGGGCCCATGTTACTCCTCTATTTATCCAGTTGCACTGGCTACCTGTGGCTGCCCGGATCAAGCACAAGGCCCACAAAACCATCTCAGGATCAGCCCCAGCTTATCTGAAGGAAATACTAAGGCCGTATGTTCCTACCAGAGAGCTGCGCTCCTCCAACACAAGCGGACTAGCCGTGCCCCCTGCTCGCTCTAAGCGATACCAGGCAAAACTGTTTTCTGCAATTATCCCTTAGTGGTGAAACAAACTTCCAGAAGCAACAAGACTAGCATTATCTCTCTCAACCTTCAAGAAGCATGTAAAGACTCTCCTCTTCCACGACTACTTACTGCACTAATGCCTGAGCTGGCCCAGACCCAGGATAGACTCTAAGGCATGTTGTGCGTTGTGTGTGTGCTTGACCCTTTGCTAATGTACTTTAAAAAAAAAAAAAAACTAACCCCAGTTGGCATTTGCACCTATTGCTCTGCATATCTTCTGTGCACTTTGTATCTGCAAGTGTTGTATGCTGTGATTATGTCCTCTATTGTAAGTCGCTTTGGATAAAAGCGTCTGCCAAGTGTAATGTAATAAATATTCTTTAACTGCATGGCATTACATACAGTATACCATGACATAACTACCCATAGGTCAGTCATCTAATATAGATGAAGGTCTTTTTGTCTTTTGTCAGTCAGGCCAATGTCCTTCTGATTTTAGATTGTGCTGCCCCCTCACTTGGAACGGATTCGTGAGAAGCTTGCTGAAAATATCCATGAACTTTGGGTAATGAACAAGATTGAGCTTGGCTGGACATATGGCATGGTAAGTAGGTTATAACAAGGCAGGTCTACTATTAACTATACATTTTCATTATTATGAAGGAAAAAAGCTACCATTCCTAAACTTCCCCAAGGCTATACAAAAAAAAAAAGTTTTTTTTTCTGGCACAATTGGCTCAAATGTCCACCAAAAAGGGCTTTGTAAATCACTCATTTTGTCTTCTTTCCTTGCTACAGGTACGGGATGATAACAAGAGACAGCATCCCTGTTTGGTTGAGTTTTCGAAGCTTCCAGAACAAGAACGTAGCTACAACCTACAAATGTCTGTGGAGACTCTTAAGTGAGTTCAGCTTGCATCCATTTTCATTTTTTATTACCATCTATGTCCTTGTGATACTATATATTGAGCTGTGTGTAGCTATATAAAATGCAAAATAATACAATATTTTCAGTTTCAATTTTCAAATATTAGTGACCAAATTTGAGGTCATGCTCTTCTGTTTTTGAAGCTCCTTCAGGCCATTGCTTTTATAGTCACAAGTGGAACCGCTAAAGTTTATCTAGCAACACTTTTTTTAGGCAACAATTGAGGAAAAGGGTGGAAAGTAGTATTTTTCCCCTCATACTGTGTTTTCCTGCATTCATGTTAGCCTTGGTCATTATAAGTAGGAAGTTGTTTATGTGCTGGATTTAACCACATTATGGTTATGCTTATTCTTTGTCAGGACCCTTCTGGCTCTTGGCTGCCATGTTGGTGTGGCGGATGACCATGCTGTTGAGAAAGTCAAGAAGCTAAAGCTCCCATCCAAGTAAGTATTTGATTTCTGGAACCACTGGAACCAATTTAGTACACATGAAAAGAAAGCTGTTTAGAGATGGCATGTCAACTTTGACCAAATTTGAGCAATTAAAAGCCAAGATACGGCCATTTGAAGAATTTTAAGCTACGTGTTAAATGTTCATTGACATGTAACTTCGGAACGGTTTATCTCAAGATAAATCTTTTGATAACTTTTTGTCAGCATTGTCTGTAGATGACATATAGCAAATTTGGTGAGATTCACATGAATGGCCTATGACGAGTTCGTTCAGATTCGTTTTCGCAATATTAAAATTTCACAGAAATTGTTCTCGTTGGAAGTGGGCGTTGACCAGTGTTTTCAATGCGTGAGCGTCAATAGATTTCACGATAAAAAAAAAAATATTGTAAACATAAGCATTCTCTAGATAATGGGCAAAATAACATTTTCTACAATTACAGCGTCCCCTATGGACCAAATTTTATGGCATGTTCTGTGGTGTTAGAGGTCTTTGTGGTGATCGTGCATGACGTATTTTGCACAGTTCCCACCTTCTCGGTCCAAGATATTGGCAACTCAAAATCCCAATTTTTGCATTTACCCATATCACTAGGTGGCGCTATGCTTCAAGTGAGAGTTTATGGGCTGGGTCGATACATCTCTGTAACGCCGTTATACTAACACAAAATCGTTGTCTTGGGCAAAATTGTTGACGAGTTTTTTTAACAAAAACTGTTTTTTGACACCTAGCTTCGCCAATAAACATTGCCCCCTATGACGAAATGTCACAAAATTTAGTACACATGAAAAGAAAGCTGTTTAGAGATGGCATGTCAACTTTGACCAAATTTGAGCAATGAAAAGCCAAGATACGGCCATTTGAAGAATTTTAAGCTACGTGTTAAATGTTCATTGACGTGTAACTTCAGAACGGTTTATCTCAAGATAAATCTTTTGATAACTTTTTGCCAGCATTGTCTGTAGATGACATATACCAAATTTGGTGAGATTCACATGAACAGTCTATGACGAGTTCGTTCAGATTCGTTTTTGCAATATTAAAATTTCACGGAAATTGTTTTTGTTGGAAGTGAGCGTTGACCAGTGTTTTAAATGCGTGAGGGTCAATAGATTTGACGATAAAAAAAAATTGTTGTAAGCGTAAACATTCTCTAGATAATAGGCAAAACGACATTTTGTACAATTACAGCGCCCCCTATGGACCAAATTTTATGGCATGTTCTGTGGTGTTAGAGGTCTTTGTGGTGATCGTGCATGACGTATTTTGCGCAGTTTCCACCTTCTCGGTCCAAGAGATTGGCAACTCAAAATCCCAATTTTTACATTTACCCATATCACTAGGTGGCGCTATGCTTCAAGTGAGCGTTTATTGGCTGGGTCGATAAATCTCTGTAACACCGACATATCACAAAAATGTTATGTTGTTGGGTGAAACGTTCACTGAGCTATTCATCAAAAACTTTTGCCGGTCTCCCCCTCTTTGACGTACGCTGGCACAGCGGGGGGTTGGCCCCGGGGGACCAAAAGCTTCTAGTCGCTCGAAAAGTTCTAGGGCTACATGCCTACAAAGATTCATGTCCCCCCGCATTTCAGTGTCCCAGGAATCGTTGACGGACATTCACTGAAAAAAAATAAAAAAAAGGAAAAAAAAGGGAAAAATGGTCGCGGCAACTCTATAATGACCGCTTTCGGCGGTCATAAATATTAGTAATGATAAACATGTCTTATTACTGCTCAGTAGAGGGTGCTCAGCACCCTTGGTATCCCAGTAGGGGGGTAGGCTTTACTAAAGTAACTTGAATGGTGTTACAATTTCTATTTTCTCTGGGTGAGTCCAGACCAGTTGATTTGCAGCTGGAATAGGCTAATGGGCTAAATTCTATAGTTACAGGTAGAAATTGCTATATGTTTCTAACCACCTAATGATGTAGTTTTCACTTTCAGTGTGTGTCTTCAGTTCTCAATTAAAAGGATAAGTTGAAACAGGATTACTGTAAACTCATGTAGTTACAGGAAGATATAAATTTCAAACCATCATTTGAATCACTTTGTCTTTATTTCCTGTTTCACAACCTTGCCAATCACCCTATCTCATATATTGGTAACACAACAACTGGGTAATCAGCTCTGTAACAAGCTATGAATTGGAAAAATGTTTACATTTTTAGGCATTATAATGTACAGAATGGTTGAATATAAAGTGGCTGGTAAAATGTTAAGTGGCTGGTAGATTTTAAAATCTACCTGCCACAGTGGCAGGTGGACAAAAAAGTTAATTTTCATCCTTGACGGGGTGTAAAGATCATTTTTTTCCGTTTGAGGGATTATCTATCGTTATTGCCACATTAGAAGATGTCAAAAAAGAAAGCAACTCATTTCAGGTGCTTAACCCTATAGGCCCGACACCCGCAAAGTGCGTGGAAATGTACACCCATTTTTCTCTGTTAAATTACTCTGGAACGGTACATCGTAGCGAGATGGCACTTATACCAAACAAAACAGTAGTACCAGGGCTTTACAAGGTGACCCCCCGCTTATTTTTGCGCTCAAGTATCGGCGAGATATTAATTTTTTAAAACTAGCCAAATCTCTCACATTATACAGCTCTGCACAGGCAGTACTCTCGTTGAAATTACTCGCGAACTCGTGCTCGCATAGATGACACATGGTACGCATATCAGAAGAAAGTACAGAATCTCAGCTTTCCATCGACACCAAACACATACTTCTGCATTGAATTTATCACGTTAAAACATGGGATCAAATGTTTACCAATTAATGATTTGACAAATTTCTACTTCACCCATTTTACTTTCACGGTTATCAGTCAATGTATAATGTGAAGAATAGCGGAACTTACAGATTCTACTGCTATTGTGCATTTCTGTCAAAACATGTTTCATATATAATCAGTGTAAATAGAAGCTCACCAGATGAAACCAGATCTCAATAGCCTAGACTGTCCTGAAAAAAGATAGCATGTATGTAAGGCCCTTACAATGACCAAGATATGAGTTTAAAAGTTAAGGTAGTAAAAATACCCTGAAAATAGCCTAGGGCCCATAGGGTTAAATGGCCTCAAAAGTGCATCAAGTCATAGAAGGCTAAAAATATATAGAAATGATCAGGAAAATTCAGCACGCAACCACCGTTACATAAGATGAAGTGGATAATGTCTCTCCTTCCATTAACAGTTCAATGTCACACACTCTTTTCTGCTTTGTATGCTGGTGACCTGGTTTGTGTTGAACTTAGAGGGGGAAAACAAGTCGCTTAGTTTTCAAAGTGTCTACAATCACTCCACCATCACATTACTGTGTGGAACAGCCCCCACTACATGATGGATTCTTATTAAGTCCTAAATATGAATTAGCATAAAAGTAGGATCAGCCGTAGTCAGTCTTGTCTTTGGTAAGTGCTTATTAGTTTGGAACAAGAAATGCCCTCCTCCCTTATGTTAGCACTGATGTATTGTTAACATGTTAATACAAAGGCACTGTTACAGACTATTTCACAAAACAGAAGATAACCACATACTGTATGCATGCTACTGTTTTAAACCACTTATTGACAACATTAGGTCTACAAACTATGCAAATCCTTTGACCTCCCAGGTTAAATATCAGGATTTCATGAAATTGTTAGAATCTTAAACACCACATTGTACAATAAGTAAGGGATAAGCACAGGGGTCTTAAATCCCTCTAAAGGGGCTTATTCCATGAGAATGACCGCCTTGCAGAACATTACCCTACATATTATACAGCTACTTAATACAGAGACATACACTTCTAACAATGTCATTTTAAATATTTTCTTGCCACTTAATGGCCTCTGCTGCTAAAAATAGCTCATCAAGGAAATAAAATGCATAAGTGTTGTGTAGCATCGTGTCCAGCTGCTAAATAACTCATTGCAGCTTATTGTTGATAGTTTGTTACAATAGGTGAACGGACTACATTCTGAGTGATCTGAAAGAAGCACAAAACTTGTTGCCATTGCCATAGCAGTCATTATACTTTTACAGTGGTCATTATACAAAAATATTTGTCCTCAATGGGATATCCATAAGCGTTCTAAAGAGGCGTATAATAAGTAAGGGATAGCAGCCGCTGAGGCGTGCATTTGACAAAATTATTCAATGCTAACAACTTCCTGATGCTTTGCGCCAGAATTTTAGAACTACTTTCCATAGTGGAATGGTTTGACGAAATGAATGCATTGTTGACCAGAGTTCACCAACGCCTCAGGAATAACTGGATTTTTTGGGACAAGCATATTTGAGGCAGCGTAACAAAACCAGCACAGAGAGATGGAATACATGGCAGGACTTACTTTTTCACATCATTGTGTTCACCTCTGCTTATACATTTACTGCATGATTTTTATTTTACAGATATGAACTTTCCAGTGGTTACAAACCAGCCCCCATGGACCTGAGTCACATTAAGCTAACCTCCACCCAGGAGGCGATGGTGGACAAGCTGGCAGAAAATGCTCACAATGTCTGGGCCAGGGACCGGATTCGACAAGGCTGGACTTACGGCATCCAACAGGCATGTTGTGGGCCAGTTTCTCCATTATGGTAGTAACATTGACCCAGTGAAGGCTTATACACTCAGGAACACTAGAAATATATAAGCCTTGTAGCATTGATCTAGCTGCATGGATTAATAATTTATCAATGAAGTAACCAGCCACCACCAGCCAGAGTATGTAGAAAATTAGCTTAACATATGGTCTGTCCTCAGTTTTTACCTATACTAGGATTGTGTGAAATGGTTTAGATTGGTAGATGACAGCAAATGGTAGCTGCTATTACAGAAGGGGGTTAGGGCTTAGTTTATCTTTAATTCCTTTATAATTTCTTTAAATCTTCATCTAGTGAAGATATATCAGGCAGGCGAACAATAAAATGTTCAGTTCGTCACAGGAGTGGGTACTAAAGAAGGATAGAGGAGATTTGAATAAGGTATCAGTGGACAGATTTCTGTTGAACTTATTCGCAATAGTTCAGCTTTTCGTAGTAAATCGGACAAACAAGAGGCCCATCAGTGGTCTCTTTTAAGACAGCGAAATTGAATTGAAATGAATTCCCAAGGCAGAATTTCTTATTGAAAAAACTAAAGTGCACATTAACAAGTTGGGTGGAAACCTGGTCACTGAGACTCTGTTGCTTTTCCTTATTCTTAGGATGTAAAAAACAAGAGGAACCCACGGCTGGTTCCATATGCATTGCTTGATGAAAGGACCAAAAAATCTAACAAGGACAGCTTAAGAGAAGCAGTACGTACACTACTAGGCTATGGTTACAGCCTTGAGGCTCCAGATCAAGACCACGGTGGGTCCTTAATTAACAAACTTTTCTCCTGCATCATTCACAAACTGTTGCAAAAGCTAGCATGCCTCAAGTACTGCTAAGCATTTTTTTAAATTAATTTACTGTTCTGTTTTGTTTCTATTGACCATCAGAGGCGGTGCGTTAAGCATGTGGATGTCATTCTTTCATACTTGTAGGACAAATATGTCAACAAAGTCATATTTGTCCTACAGAAAACATACACCCCTTGCCTTTAGGTGCAATACTTGAATTTACCTAGAAAGTAACTTCTTCAAACTTTTCTTATAAAATAAATCAGATGTGGCTGGCCAAGTCTCCACTTCTGGAAACATGCATGAAAGCCTCCACACTGTCGCTCATCCCAGGACAGTTGTGAACCCCTTCTCAGACAAACATTCACGTGGCAGTAAATATGGTTATACCCCATTCACAATATTGTTGGGGTATACTGGTTTCACCTTGTCCATCCATTCGCCTGTCCGTCCATCCTAACTTATTATTTTTTGTGAATAAATGCGGTAATCTACCTGTACTTTAGTCAAAAGGTCAAGGTCACAGGAGTCAGGACGACCCGTGCAGGGTAGCAGGGGGTATCATCAGAACGCAGGCATTTCAGATCTACAGTATCTAGTTCAATATTACTTATTACTTCTCATTATCAGATAATAATTGATTTTGGTTCTCCATATTGTAGAAACAAGTATCAAAACAGGGGAGAGACAGAGAGGTGGAGGGAGAGGGTTTGTGAAAGGAAGCGAAAGAGTGGGAAAGAGACAGAGAGGGTGGGAGAGAAGGAGTGATGGGGGACAGGGGGGGAGAGAGAGGGAATTGGAGGGGAAGTGAGATTCAACACTCCTTTATTAACCCTGTTATCTTTAACAATCTCAGTTGTTATTGACACCTTAAGAACAGGTGAAAACAGCAAGTCCCTTCCATCGAATAAACCTGCAAAATCCCTTCCCTTCACAGTTCACAGTGACCTCACTCAACATCCCCCTCCCCGATACCACAGCGCACCTCCCAATATCATTGATCAATCATTGATCAGTTACCTGGCCAGCTACCATTCCCTTGAAAAGTTTTAGAAGGTCATCTGACCCAACTCCTGACATCTTGTTCTTCTGGGTGTTTCTAATGGCCATCTTAGCTTACCACATCGAGTAGATCTTGTGCTTAGCCTTACCTTGTATAGCCGACCTCTAATAAAAAGATCAATTCTCTTGATTAAATTCAGCCCTTATGGCAGCAAGAAAGCCCCACAAACCTCCTACAGTACACAGACAAATGATCCACTGTTTTTTCTACATGAAAGGTAGCCCATCCTTACTACTAGATTCAGGTGTGCCACATGTCTTTTCATACCTTTAGCCCCATGAATGAGCCTCCATTTTAGATCAGCCATACACTCCAGCCATCAATTGAAGACATATAAGACCTCCAACAGCCCCTCTATGAAAAGTCTGGTGCTATCACATCTGCTCTGAGCGGTAACTCTTCTTCTGCCTTATCATGCAGATCCTTTCCAAATATCAAATAACCTCTTTCTTATTGATGTCTTGACTTCCAAAGCTGCAACGGGAACAGTGCCTAGTCAATCCTCCCTCACTCCCTTCAACAGCAGCTGAAACCAACACTGGTGGGCAATGGTTGTCCACAGACCCCAAGCAATTGGGATAGTGGTGTACAGGCGGCAGCTAGTGGCATCAAACTGGCCTATCCACATCAGTGGTGCTGAAGTCAAAGGGGATGAACAACAAGGGATCAAACACATTCTCATACCCCAATTGGGTACCTTTCTGTGAGATGTATGTGTTGTTTTCTTATCCAACACATTTTATTGTCATGTTGACCCAATGGAAACCTAGATATGGCAAGTTCAACATAAGCCTGGAATAAGTTTTGTAATTACCAAGAGGTCACTTCCTGGGTAAACTTGCCTTTTATGCTGGGTCCAGGGGCAGATGTCATAAGGCCATAGGTGAATTGTGAAAAACACTCAACCAGAATACATGGTTGAGTGTACATGGTCTTTAGACAGAACATAGACAACCTCCACAATGAGGTGCAGTGCAGTGAAGAGTGCCCAGAGCTGTATATTGGAGAAACTAAGCAACCACTTTACAGACACATGGCTCAACACAGGGAGGTGACTGCATCAGGGCAACATCTAAAGAAGAAGAGGCACTCCTTCAACGACACTGACGTGCACATTTTGGACAAGAAAGACAGGTGGTGTGAGAGGGGAGTGAAGGAGGCCATCTATGTCCATCTGGAAGAACCAACTTTGAGCAGAGGAGGACTGCGTCATCATCTATCTGCATCATCATCTATCTGCGTCATCATCTACCTAATCTCATCCCAGGAATGTTAACAGCTGGCCATCTGAGTAGTTTCATTCTCTGGATCATGTGACCACAGCGTGTGACGCATGTGACCCTTTTGTCATGTGATGAGAAGTGTGGTCTACGGCTCCACCTCCAGTGTTACAGAGATTTAGCTCCTGGTTAGCCTGCCAAACTAGCCCCTTGTACTTCATTACATTTTGTACAGAGGGTCTGGAGTCACTGCATTGAGAAACAATTTCTTCCTGGAGGTGTGGACTATGCTGAAGTTTAAAACAAGTGGCTCTGCCTTTACCCAGTCGCTAACGTCTGGTTGTCATGTATGCAATTAGCCTACCTACACACTACAATTCAGATGTAGCACACAAAGTCAACGTCATTGCTCACAAACACTCCCTCTGTTTGCTGGTTGTCTAGGTGTTTCTTTTTCCTCCTAAATGAATTTCAGAGACAACGAGGGGCTGGTTTACCAGGCTAGCTCCTGGTTCATACCATCAGTCCAGAACTGAAGAAGCCTTTTTTGATGGTCTTCAAGCTCCAGGAAGAAGTCCAGTTGCTTATAACTTAGCTACTTTAAATGCCCAGAACATTTCAGCAGGAAAACATTACATTACATTACATTACACTTAGCTGACGCTCTTATCCAGAGCGACTTACAGATATTTACAGGGTTTCAGTTACAGTCCCTGGAGCAATGTGGGGTTAGATGCCTTGCTCAAGGGCATCTCAACCATGGGTAGGGCGGGATTCGAACCAGCAACCTTCCGATTGCAAGTCCAACTCCCTAACCACTAGGCCACAGCTGCCAGAAAACAGAGACAGATCTAGTGTATCCCCGCCATCGATGAGCTTCTGTGCTCAACACCATAATTACATTAATGCTAAAGTACTTCCCAGTGACAAGTGGAGGTAAAGCAGGGGTTCTGCGATATCACCATCAATTGTCATTGATTCTACAGGCTGCACTCCTGAATACATCAAAGACCTTTTGAGATAAAGTTTAATTAATGAAGCATCCCAGGACATTCATATCTTAAAAGGGTTTGATCAAGTAGTTGCATTGTTAAAAATACCATGATAATATCTGACTTTTATTTTAGAAACTAGGGGGCTGATCTTTCAGTTTAATGAAAATTTTCTTTTTGTCAGTTTAATTGAAAAACATCTAGGTAATTCTATCACCAAGGTTTAAAATCTTAAATGTATATTCTCTGTCACACTGTTGTCCATTCCTCAGCCTCCAGAGCAGACATAAGCAACATGTCAGCAGAGAGATTTCGTATCTTCCGTGCCGAGAAGACGTACAGTGTAAACATGGGGAAGTGGTACTTTGAGTTTGAAGTGGTGAGCGCTGGGGAGATGAGGGTAGGTTGGGCCCGACCAGCTTGTCAGCCTGACCAGGAATTGGGCTCTGATGAACAGGCGTTTGTCTTTGACGGCTTTAAGGTAAGGTATTTATGAGGGCGTTTACAGTTTTAAAATATCTGAAATGGTATAGCATTTCAAATAAGCATGTCTATTTTTGTTCACTGTTGTCTATTTTGCTATTAGCTATGTTAATATATACACATATATGTGTGTGTGTTTATGTTATGTACTTTAAACCTTAAAATGGCATAGGTACAGACATGGGCTAAACAGTGGGAACATATAAAATTCAATGAAAAGTGGTGTGAGGATGACTAACATCAAAGTTGGCTGACACTGTGTGCTTTGGGCACCGAAATAATTATCTGACCACAAAAAAAATCATTAAAACTCATTCATAATCATACTCATTAAGAGTATTGCCAGCATGAACAGAACTAGCCCTACTAAGAATGTGGAGTCAAGCCAGTATGGTGCTGGACCACTGTACAGTATATTACTAAATTGCTTACTGAATTAAACAAGTGCTATTTGCACTTTTGTAGCTTTTATGCTTTACACTGTTTTATAAATTCAGTTTACTGCTATACAAATTTAAATGTTATAAGAAGGCAGTCAACTAATGTCTTTTACTATGTTGGCAGACCATTGACATTGTGTATTTCCAGTAATGTAAAGTTTTACTGGAAATGATTTACATTCTGTAACACTCTTCTTGATCAGTAATGGTCTAACATTTGGTTGATGAAAATATCATTACATTTGTACTTTAATACTTTGCTTATTGAGAATTAAGGTTTCAATTATTTGTTTGGAAATGTTTGATGTATGGTGTTTGATTAGCTGCACCATGTGTGTTGGTGGTAGAAGTAGCCCCAAGTGTTTCCATAATACAAGCAGAAATCTTGCATTTCAAACATTTCCATTGTTGTAGTCATAGAGATGGCACTGTATACTTCAGTACCTTATCTTTCAATTCAGAATTTTCAGAATGACTGGAAAGAAATATTTTCATACATTTTACAGATGTGCTGTTTATTTACACATTAGTAAGCTCTTCTGCAACTTTTCTAGATTCTTTTTTTCCACATAGTAATTTTTCTGTGTTATGCCCATTCATTTTTATGCATAGGTATCACATACTGTCATGTTTTGTCTGTCTACTGGCAGGCTCAGCGGTGGCACCAGGGGAACGAACATTTTGGGCGAGGCTGGCAGGCAGGAGATGTGGTGGGATGCATGGTGGACATGACAGAACACACTATGATGTTCACACTGAATGGGGAGGTGTTGCTGGATGACTCTGGCTCAGAACTTGCTTTTAAAGATTTTGAAATTTGGGAAGGTCAGTCAATTAAGAGATCCTGCATGATGACCTAATAGTTGTCTAATTTGTCTTATATGTCATATGCCACACTGATATGGTGCTTGAAATTCTTCATATTACTTCAACATACTGATGAGTAATTGTTATGATGGTTGATAGTTCCTACATTTCATTTTAACATGGTTTTAACGCGCTTGTAAAACAAAACTAATCTTACATGATGTTTAACATCAATATAATAATCTAACATAATATAATAATATAACACCTTATCTAGAAGATCACAAGCATCTAACCACAGTGAGGACTAGCTAGCTAGGACTACCCTAGGCTTCAGTTGTACTGATCCATCCAGCTGGTCTATCCATATAGCTGGAATCGTGTGGCCTAATGGAGTGGTAACACCCTCAGACGGCAACTACTACTTTGCTGGTGTGAATACAATCAAGTAATCTCTAAAATCCTCTGACAAAGCACTGGTGTGAATAAAATTAAGCCATCTCTAATATCCTCTGACAGCACTGGTGAAGAAACAGTCTGATATTAATTTGTGGGTGGAGACACAAATTGCTCCTGTGACATCATGCTGTGCAGCAAATAAAAATGCATAATTGAAATACATTGTTTTCTTACTTGTGTAGCCTATAAGAATCTGACTGGATTCTTATTTTGTCATATTTTAACATTGGAGTGATCATAGACACTTCAGAAAGAGGACTTTATGGAGTTTTTGTTTCTTTTTTTTCCATAATAAGATCATTTTTTGCATTAGACAAATTATTTGGGCAAAGCCAGTTCGAACCTCAAAGAAGTTTAAAAATAATATGAGAGGAGAACATTCTATCTATTTGATTCAGCAATTGGCATACAAAGAGACAATATTTTCTAACTATTTTCTTTCTAGCTGAGCTGCTGCTCAGCATTCTTTTTTTCTAAAAAATGGCTTATAATGGAACATATTGTATTCTTTGTTGAGAAAGAGTCCTATGTTGAACCCTTCTCTTATCCCCCTATTATCCTGAAGAGAATGACCCTCCCTATCCTCTTCTTTTGAGCCACCTCTAGTCACTGAATACTGTACATGACATCCTCTGGTCATGATTACAACTGCATGTTAGCAGCACTGCTTGCAGTTTTTGCTTTAATGTTTCAGTGTTGTCCCTAATATATTCATGTGTAAGCAGTGGTACGTCAGCTGTACCTTGTGTATATTACTAAATTCTTTTTTGCCTCCTCTTTGTGTAGGATTCATCCCTGTGTGTAGCCTGGGTGTGTGTCAGGTTGGCCGCATGAACTTTGGCAAGGACGTAAGCACACTGAAGTACTTCACAATCTGTGGCCTGCAGGAAGGTTATGAGCCTTTTGCTGTAAACATGAACCGTGATGTAACCATGTGGCTAAGCAAGAGACTTCCTCAGTTTATACCGGTCCCTTCCAATCATGAGCACGTTGAGGTGGGTAGTTTAATGGATCAGGTAGAACACTTTTTGTTTTTAAAGGTATTTAAAAAAACCTGTTTCTACACATTTCTTACTGTAGCACTAAACAGACCAAAATGCAAGGCTTTTCAAACAGGCCCTTTAAAACCCAAAATGACATTTTAAGTGAAACTAAGGCTGCACACTTTTTGCCTAGGAAGGTTCCTAACTGAATGTAATGACCCGGAAGTATCTAAATGGCATCAAGAAGAGCTGTTCAGCTTTTCAAATTGTTAAAGTGCATTTCACTGACGTGTAGAGAAATTGAGGGGCAGTGTATTTCAAACAGAATGAAAAAAAAAAAACAGAATATTTTAAAGTTTAATGAATTGAAACACCATCAGCGTGTTTGACACTGAAATATTAACTGACACATTTAACAAAAGGCAACAGAAATAGCACAGTCCCAGCAGGGAGTTGATTTGCCAACACAGGTACACTCCATAGGCTACACTACAGTCAACATACATAGTTAGCTGTGAGACATACAGTTAATCGGTTATTGATCGTTGGTGATGTCGACTCTGTTGTCGTTTGTGTCAAATCCCAAACAAAACAGTAGCCAGGCTAGCGCCACCTAGTGCTTACACTTATAATTTCATTTACCTCCAGCAACTGCGTCAGGGAGCATGAACGTTTCGGTTCGCTCTGTCTCTGAATGTGTACAGGCCAATCAGCGAGCAGAGGGAGGGCTGAAAACGATGACACTGTTGTAGTTCGAGCAAAGCTGGTGACATTCTGTGTTGGCAACTATTGTCAAATGGAAGACTTAAAGTCAGAACAAAAAGAATGCCTGAGGAATGTTATCGAGCGGAAAGATGTTATTGGTGTACTTCCTATGGGTTTTGGTAAGAGCTTAAATTTACCAAGCAGTAGCAGTTGGTTGAAGCAGAAAGTATCCGCCCTGCTGCACGAAGTGAAATGATGTGAAAGCAGCTGATGCATCAGGCTAACAAAGCAGAGCTGCCTTCACATGAATCTTCCCATTTGTGAAATTGTAAGGAGTGTGTTCTGTTTAACTGTTGTTGGGACAAAACTGGGGCAAACCACAGTTGGCAATGATGGACAGCAGTACCCTTATCAGCTAGCCCGATATTAATAGACTTGCACCTCACTAGTATCTTCTCTGGGTAAAAGAGTAGTGGCATTTTTTTTATAAGTTAAGTGTATTTCATAATGAATAGCTAACAATAGTTGAAGAGATACTATGCAACTGAGTGCTTTTTTTGTATTGTGAGTTGGATCTGTACTGCTCCAATAAACATTCCAAAAAAACATTATTCGATTGTTGTAAGTCAGTTGTCAGTAAGTCAGTCAATCAACGATTTTGGCATCAGGAATACTGTGCTTCTATGACCCATTTCTTGTCTGGCTTCTGACGTGACGTCCAAACAGAATGTCAGACTTTGTATTTTTTACTATGCGTGGAGGAAGCTCTATGAAACTTGTACAGCCACTAACAACTGTACAATATTGGAAAACATTGTCAAACAATACCAGACTGAGCCACACTGGGGCACCCTGTAGCCTATTAGCCATTCTCCAGAGGCCTAGCGGCCTAGCGGCGGTCTAGTACCACGCTCACCTTATACTAGCTTAATTGGTGTCCTCTATTGTAAGTCGCTTTGAATTCTCGTTTATATCGTTCTTGATCTCATGAGATTTTTAATTGAGGACAAGTAATAGACAGTAGGAATAGGCGATAGGATTGACAATCGGAACACAGTAATGTGCTTTATATTTTGGTAACAGGTGTAGAACAAATGCTGTGAATTGACATTTTTCAGAAATGCATTTTGTGTCTGTAATACAATAGGACCATTAATTTAGTGAAAAGTCAACTTACAGACTAGTAAGCTGCAAGGTTTGTACGGTTGTATTTTAATGATTTTTGTATTTTGGTTACATTTAGTGAACTGACTTGTGAATTCTAGTGAATTCTACAAGAAACATAATTTGTGTATAGTATACAGTGACATGTAGCTGAGTCATTCCATTTCAAATCAACCAAAATTTGGAAACTTCCCCGCGACGAATTTTTGATTTTGTTCTAATTTCTTACAATGAAAGAACAACATATATGATGGACTTTGGTAAAATAAATAAGCCAAATTTTGTTTAGTTCATCAGATATTGCCCATTTTAGCCTAGGGGGGTCAATTTGCACAATTGCACCTTAATTCTGGAGCATTTTGAGACACCTGGAATGGGCCTTTTTAGAGAAGGCAGACACATGGCTTTAGTTTTATACCCAGAAAAGTTGATACATATTTGGACTGTACCATTTTTTTACACCTGTGATACTTGGTTTGTCTGTACCAAGCCCTGGAAAATCAAAGAAAGCACTGTGCGTGAATTCGCGAGTGGTTTTTAGTGAAGTTTGCGTATGAATTACTCCAAAACTCTTCAAGATGAGACACTAATTCTTTATATACAAATTCAAAACCAACTTCTTACTGTATGGATGACGTGGCATAGCTGTCATTGGTGAAGATCATGATTTATAGTGGTCCGAAGTTGGCTCCAGCCAGAAAGTGCCATTTTTAGCACTTTTCAGGGGGTACTTTTCTCAGAAGGGCCACACTTTGCAACCATAATTTTTTGTATGCTACAAGATAGATGTCTAAACCCCTACATATATAAAAGCTAGAAATGTAATATGCATCCTATGGATTTTATAGCATGTGTTTGATAATGGAGTTGTGGTAGTGTCTGATATCATTAATGAATTCATATTTGACTTTTTTGATCACCTTATACACTTATAATTGCTTTAGGTACTTTGTAGCATGCATTTGTTACAAATCCTGGCCTAATAATATGTGTATATTTTAGAACATTTTAAATTTTCTGCTTTTTATCACATTTAAGAACATTTGTAGGCCTTTATATATTAGCTAGACTTCTGCTGTATGTTTAGGCCGTATTAGGAGGTTATATGCTAACAAATGAAAGCTTGTGTATTCCCAGAAGTTCCAGAAGGCAGAGTTTTAATACCTAGAAATTCCCATAACCCATAAAATTGTACAGTGGTTTTGAAATTTCAGGGAAACCCCATATATAGTTAGTCTTTACAGCCATAAATCTTATATAAGCTGGGTGTTTAGCAGGATCTGGTATTGATTGCTCTGTAGATTGTACATGCATACTGTCCTTAACTTGCAAAAATGGAGAGCTGCAGCATTGGTCAACATGTTGGAAAGCCAGAAGTCTGTCACAAAACAACCTATATTAAGAAAACTGGACTGTATAGAGTATTTGAACTGCCAGAAGATAGTTGTGAGCTTCTTCTTCGGCGAGCTGACTTTGCAGAACCAGATTCTAATACAACTGTGTGCTTTCATCATGAGAAATTCTATGTTGATAAATATGCTCACCTTCAGAGAAGCTGCTGTGACCCATTTGCTCTACATCAAGGTACATCGCGGCGCAAATCACTACACCATATTGACCTACAGACTGCAGATATAATCAATTCTGAAACAGGTACGAAAGTGCACCCAGGTCAGAAGCTCTGTCCCCAGTGTGCAGCCAACATGGGCTCAGCTGGCTCAGCAGTGGTATAATCAGAAGAAGAGCCAGAACCTGGGCCCTCTGGACTGGCACTTGAAGCATCTATGCCAAGAGATGTAGATGTTAGCTGATGTAGAAGCTAACGTTTTCTTCAAATCATCAATAAGCTTCATGAAATCTGAGCAGTTGTTGCAAGGTTTGTCTTGAGATACTGGTTGAAGAACATCTGCCGGAACTCTGAGGCAGGCAGCAACCTGATGAGATACTGCTTCCTAAGCTTCCATAGCCTTTCTTTTCCCATAACCAACCAGGTCTCTTGAACTTACTCTCTTCAGCTTCAGTGGTGAAAAGCCAGCATCAGTAAGACTGGCATGTAGTGTTACAAGCTGATGCTCTGTCAAATGTTGATGTACTTCCTGTTCTTCTCTTGGCATAGATGCTTCAAGTGCCAGCCCAGAGGGCCCAGGTTCTGGCTCTTCTTCTGATTATACCACTGCTGAGCCAGCTGAGCCCATGTTGGCTGCACACTGGGGACAGAGCTTCTGACCTGGGTGCACTTTCGTACCTGTTTCAGAACTGATTATATTTGCAGTCTGTAGGTCAATATGGTGTAGTGATTTGCGCCGCGATGTACCTTGATGTAGAGCAAATGGGTCACAGCAGCTTCTCTGAAGGTGAGCATATTTATCAACATAGAATTTCTCATGATGAAAGCACACAGTTGTATTAGAATCTGGTTCTGCAAAGTCAGCTCTCCGAAGAAGAAGCTCACAACTATCTTCTGGCAGTTCAAATACTCTATACAATCCAGTTTTCTTAATATAGGTTGTTTCGTGACAGTCTTCTGGCTTTCCAACATGTTGACCAATGCTGCAGCTCTCCATTTTTGCAAGTTAAGGACAGTATGCATGTACAATCTACAGAGCAATCAATACCAGATCCTGCTAAACACCCAGCTTATATAGGATTTATGGCTGTAAAGACTAACTATATATGGGGTTTCCCTGAAATTTCATAACCACTGTACAATTTTATGGGTTATGGGAATTTGTAGTTATCAAAACTCTCTGCCTTCTGGAACTTCTGGGAATACACAAACTTTCATTTCTTAACATATAACCTCCTAATACGGCCTAAACATACAGCAGAAGTCTAGCTAATATATAAAGGCTTACAAATGTTCTTAAATGTGATAAAAAGCAGAAAAATTAAAGTGTTCTCAAATATACACGTATTATTAGGCCAGGAATTGTAACAAATGCATGCTACAAAGTACCTAAAGCAATTATAAGTGTATAAGGTGATCAGAAAAGTCAAATATGAATTCATTAATGATATCAGACACTACCACAACTCCATTATCAAACACATGCTATAAAATCCATAGGATGCATATTACATTTCTAGCTTTTATATATGTAGGGGTTTAGACATCAGTCTTATAGCATACAAAAAATTATGGTTGCAAAATGTGGCCCTTCTGAGAAAAGTACCCCCTGAAAAGTGCTAAAAATGGCACTTTCTGGCTGGAGCCAACTTCGGACCACTATAAATCATGATCTTCACCAATGACAGCTATGCCACGTCATATATACAGTAAGAAGTTGGTTTTGAGTTTGTATATAAAGAATTAGTGTCTCATCTTGAAGAGTTTTGGAGTAATTCATACGCAAACTTCACTCGCGAATTCGCGCACAGTGCTTTTTTTGATTTTCCAGGGCTTGGTACAGACAAACCAAGTATCACAGGTGTAAAAAAATGGTACAGTCCAAATATGTATCAACTTTTCTGGATATAAAACTAAAGCCATGTGCCTGCCTGCCCAAAAAAGGCCTATTCCAGGTGTCTCAAAATGCTCCAGAATTTAGGTGCAATTGTGCAAAATGACCCCCCTAGGCTAAAATGGGCAATATCTGATGAACTAAACAAAATTTGGCTTATTTATTTTACCAATGTTCATCATATATGTTGTTCTTTCATTGTTAGAAATTAGAACAAAATCCAAATTTCGTCGCGGGAGCCTTTGGTTGAGTTGACACGGAATGACTCAGCTAGTTTAATGAAAATTACAGCATACAGGTGTGTCTGTGAGAAATACAGTGCGTTATTATCCTGATTACAGTCCCACTTTGCATATTTTGGTGTCATATTCACATTACTAATGTTTAGGTTTAAGAAATGGAAATGGGTGCATATCGTACATAAATAAATAATGAGCTATAACACTACTGCTAGATTGACAGTAAATAAAAAAAGTGAAGAGAAGTGTGCTTACATGCAGACACACACAAACAAAATCAGTAATTGCCATTGGAACACACCATTTTAATTATTTGTATGAATTGATTATTCATCACATGGCCCCATCATGTACTGTACTATTTTGTAAACTGGTGTCAGGAAGCCATGTTGTGTAAGAAAGGGCAGCAGCGCTTATACTGTCTCAGGAAGCTGGCAAGGTTTAATGTAGATAAGTCACTAATGACCATCTTTTACAGATCTTTTATAGAGTCCATACTCATTTTTTCTGTCATCTGCTGGTATGCCCTTCTTAATGTGAAACAAAAATTGCTGCACTGTATGAAGAACAGGTAATTAGGAAGTCCATCCTGGAAAATTACACCCACCCTCTGCATAGTGAATTCCGGTTTCTGCCCTCTGGTTCCCGTTTCAAACATTCATAAGCCCGAACCAACAGATACAAACAGTCCTTCACCCCCCCCCCCCCCCCCCCCCCAAAAAAAAAACAAAAAAAAACAATACTGGGACAAATAGTGTTACTACTGCTTATTATTTGTAATGTGTATTATGTGTAAAATAAATGTTACTGTTGACTTATTACTGATTTTCATGCTTTCATTTTTTTCATTAAAAGGTGACAAGAATAGATGGCACAGTTGAAAACTCCCCATGTCTAAAGGTGACACAGAGGTCATTTGGCTCACAGAACAGCAGCAGTGACATTGTCTTCTACCGCTTAAGCATGCCCATCGAGTGTGCAGAGGTCTTCTGTAAGTCTCCAGGCAGCACAAATGGTAGATTCCTCTCCTCCAAGAAAGACCTGGAGGACCTTGAAACAGAATCAGATTTTGAGGTGTTGATGAAAAGCTCTAATGGGCCAGGGAAAGACAGTGATGAGTTCAATAATCACAAGGACTACAACCAGGAAAAGCCATCCAAATTCAAGCCAAGGTTAAAAAGTTTTTTGAACCCTTCCATACATGTACACTGCATTTCAGTTGTAGACTTGAAAAAATGCTATGCGTCAAATCCCCTAATTTAATTGTGTTTTGCATTTGTCAGATTTATGCTTAAAAGAACAAAGCCAGAATTTAACACCAGTCAGTCATCAGCACGTCTGCCAGAGGAGCTGATGGGTGATGAAAGGGAGGACTCTGGGTATGTCATGCAGACCTCAACGGTAAGACTGCCAGTGCTCGTATTTTAACCAACATGTTACCATTAGAAATGTTTATGTTGTTGTGTAGTCAACTAGTACACAACAGTCATAAATCCTCCACCCTCTAACTTTGACAGGCTGAATAATTTTCGTATATGTGTTTGATTTTTTTTTCTTTTTAGTATTATTACTCTGTAAGGATCTTTCCTGGCCAGGAGCCATCGAGTGTGTGGGTAGGCTGGGTGACATCTGATTTCCATCAGTATGATGCTGCCTTTCAGCAAGATAAGGTTCGCACTGTTACCGTCACCCTGGGAGATGAGAGAGGCAAAGTCCATGAGAGGTCAGTTTAGATACTTCCAGAACACATTTTCTTTGTGGTTAAGTACATAACATTACATAGTTAGTAGCAATTTACTACTAATGACTAGTTTGTTATGTTGATTGTATGTTATGCTGTTCTAATTAAAGTGTACAAGTACATATCGGTAAAATGACTTAGTTAATGATTCGGTATTTACTGAATAATTGCAGTATTTCTGTAATATATTGCATATAGACCAATTCAAAGAATTTGTTTGAATAGACTGTATACAACAATTATTAGATAATCCCCTTAATGCCTGTATGTACCTCCATGGCAGCATCAAGCGCAGTAATTGCTACATGGTATGGGGAGGTGAGAGCACCAGCCCTGGTCAGGGTCGAAACAACAACGGCCTGGAGATTGGATGCCTGGTGGACTGTAACAGTGGTGTTCTTTCCTTCACCAGCAATGGCAAAGAGCTCAGCACCTTCTATCAGGTGAGTAAGACCTTTTTGTGTTGTGATTGTATTGCATATCAGTTTTATGCCTATAGAATCTTCCTTATCCTTGCAGTCATACCTCAGACAAGTACCATTTCATATTGCCAGAAACTGGTGTATGAGACACAAGGGTTTAAAAAGTTCAATTTTAATTGAATTAATTTTTTATATAATTTCTGGTATTTGCTATTCAGTGGATTCAAAGCCATTTTTTCCTTTCGGTCAATATCCTCTTTTGACTAGGTGGAACCCAGCACCAAGCTGTTCCCTGCGGTGTTTGCACAGGCCACCAGCCCTAACATCTTTCAGTTTGAGCTGGGAAGCATAAAGGTAAAGACACCGTCTTCCGCTTTTTACTTATCCTCATCTGTTGGTTGACTTCAACCCATAAAACTATAGCTGGAGAGGTGTTAGTAAAGAAATAGTTCAAGTAAATATATGTTATATGGCATTTAAGAAATATGCACATGCCAAACATGCACATTAAACGCACTACATCTACAACCCGAACTGTGATCGTAAGTTGCTCCACAGCCTCCTGAATTTTCAATAGACAACAGATTGTGCACAAACACAGTTTGTAATGGCACAGGTGACTTGGGTATCAGAGGTTAATGTGTAGTTAAGTTGTTTATGTAGCTAGAACGCAAAGCATAATTCTTGTTCTAAATGTTCCTCGGAGTGCATTAACTTCTGTTGCCTGAACACTGTCCATTCCTGCTTGTACCACTTTTGCAAAACGTGTGTAGTGTTAATTTGTGATTATAATATGACATCTTTCTTCCACTAAAACTGCCACTACTATTTCTAGACTGACTGTTGTTAGTGTTGTTACTCCCATACCTGTGGTTGTTAAGGTAGCTGTCCCAGTGTTTAGTCCAAATGTATTTACAGTACAAAAATTAGTTCCTGATAGATTCAACATATTTCTACTCTATTTCTTAATCATTAAGTATTCATATTGTGCTATAGATTATTTAAAGTTAACAACGATTTTTTGACATTTTGATATACTAGTGAAATATGGTCAAAAACTGGAACTACATCATGGGTATGTAGATATCAGAAAATTCACATTCCAGAAATGCAACATGATATTAAGAGTAGGGCTGCTCAATTAATCGAATTCTAATCGTGATAACGATTTCAGGGCCAAACGATCTCACAACACATAAAATCGAGGGAAACAATGTTTTTGTCTTAATTATGTTCTACTGTTTGTACTGTACATTAGATGTATACATTAGACATTTCTACTGTTTGTACATTAGACATCAAAGGAGATGTTTACGAAGAAAGGTATTAGGGAAAATCCGAAGGTACAAGAATGTTTTTTCGAAATGATTTTGAATACATTTTCAATAAATGAAGCATGTTACTGAGGAAAACAAAATAATCGTTTCAATAATCGTGATTTCAGTTTTGGCCCAAATAATCGTGATTCTAATTTTTTCCATAATCGAGCAGCCTTAATTAAGAGGATCCCGGCTAGTTACACATGCATTATTAACATTAACATATACATCATGGAAATGAACATATTTGAGTTGTTTTATAAGAGAAAATGTAGAAAATCTGTTCAACTCTTAGTTTGCCATTGTTGTTTAGGTTGCAATGCATTCTGGGTCAATAATGTGAACTTATTGTGAAAGGTGGTGAACCGGTTGTGATCTGAGACAGTAAAGCTTGAACTTGTTGTGTGAAGCTACCATGTTGTTAATGCCAAAAAAAGAATATAATTCCACACTGTGCGGCTTTTGGTTTGTTATTTCCAGTCTAAAGGCAACAAGGAAACAGACGTGACCATTCACTGCTTTCCTCGGGATGCAAAAAAAGAAAACAATGGGAAAACGTTGTTAGACAACAACAACTTTCTAGAGACGCATGACTATGTTCTTGAAACTTTAGCCTTGATGAATTTGATTGACCACAACTGCAGAAACAGGTGTTAGTTTTAAGCGAAGATTAAAACCACAAGCTGTGCCTACTTTGTTCCCCAACAAGGAGTCTAAATTCAAAGATCAATATGCAAGTGAGGTAAACTTGAAGTATGTTTAATGCATGTCACAGCAGCAGCAGCAAACGTTTCTCTAGTCTTAGTTTTTTTTTTTTTTTTTTAAGCTTCATTGCACCCTTTTTTGACAACCCCTCATCTAGAGAAAAAACGAGCACTTGCCTAATAGTGACCTGATTTTGCTTCAGTAGACCAGCACTGTGTGGTCATGTAAGCTGATTGAAGTTCTCCTGTGCTGTGATGCACAGAATATCTGTAAATAACCAAAGCATCATAGCGTTGTACTGTGAAGGCCTCCCATATAGAACAGGCCTACAGTAGTAGATAATTATGAAATATACAAGTATGTTTTCATCACACAATGACACTACTTTGATCCATTAGCTAACCAAGAACTACCCCTGACAGCAAATGGAGCACCTTACAACAAACACTCTTCCTGCCCGTCAGTATTGGCAAGCAGTTGCTGCAGAGGCACCATCGATTTTGGCCCACTCTCGCTTTCTCACCTCTCTGATGTCTTCATGTTCAGTATTGTCTGCAGAGTTGTCCTCCAGACTTGCAGTGCACTCTGGTTTGAACTGAAAAGGCTGAACCATAGGGCTGAACAGAAACTGTGTTCATCTTCAAATCCTAGCAACCAGTTCATGTCACCAACCCAGACTGCATTGCTACCTAAACAATAATGGCGAACTACGAGCTGGACAGGTTTTTTACATTTTCTTATACAAACTAACATATTTAATTTTTTTATATGACATATATATGGCTGATTGCCAACGTTAATCATATCAGGCCAGTATGTCTAACTATCCTTTCAAAGTTTACCAAGCCATGGTAGAACATTGAATTACAGCGTTTCAAAATTGTCTCATTTAGTAGATTAGAGAGGTAATAATGCAGGCAAGGCTTAAGTGAATCATTAAGTTGTTTTGGTAACTTGTCCAAATAAATTCATAAATAAAAATGACTTCAGTGTGTTGTGGTAAGGGTTGCTGCAGGCTGCCACAAACTAATCAGTGTTTGGGAAACGCTGAACTATGTGTGTGCTTATCATTCGTAGAATGTGATGCCCTTGTCTGCTGGCCTATTTAAAAGTGAACGTGAAAATGCCATACCTCAGTGTCCACCCCGGCTGCATGTGCAGTACCTCACACCGGTGCTGTGGAGCCGTGTACCAAATCAATTCCTGAGGGTGGAGGTAGCACGTGTCAGCGAGCGGCATGGCTGGCAGGTGCATTGCCACGAGCCACTGCAGTTCATGTCTCTACACATCCCTGAGGAGAACAGGTATGAGGCCACTTCAAAGTGGAAACCAACCCAGGAAATGTCTTTACAGACCTTTTTTTTTGAAAATTATGTCGTGCAAAGTATCTGCAGATAAAATAGGTCAATTCATTTTGAATCTCCACCATACAGAGGTGGGCAGGGTGCACAGTTTGTCTTTATAGCTGGTAAACTAATTTTACCAATTAAACACAGACAACTGAAACAATATGTGACACAGTGTAATAGTCAATTTATATACTGTAGGTAGTATAATTAATTTCTGTAAAATCTAACTTTTTTGGCATGAACGTATAGCTACAGACATACATGCACTAGACACCACAAGCTTGAAAGCAAGTTAGAAAGGTCTACATACCTTGTTACATTTTACAAATGCATTTTATGTACCATACATACAGTCATTATTCAGTAGTGTTTTTTTTTCCCATGAAAAGGCCATTTGTGGCCGTAAAATGGAATAGATGTATTTCTTATTCACCTTTGTCTCATTTAGGAATTGGGGCATCTATGAATATTTTAGTTCAGTTTTAAATAAATTGCAAATAAAATTAGTGGGGACTGACGTGTTGCTCTGGTTTTGTCCTTCACATAGGTCAGTGGACATTCTGGAGCTCACAGAGCAGAGTGACCTGCTGCAGTTCCACTATCACACACTCCGCCTGTACTGTGCAGTCTGTGCACTCGGTAACAACAGGGTGGCACATGCCCTGTGCAGCCATGTGGATGAGTCACAGCTACTGTATGCCATCCAGAACAAGCACATGCCTGGCCTCTTACGGGCTGGCTACTATGATCTACTAATCGACATCCACCTCAGTAGTTATGCCACAGCACGACTCATGATGAACAGCGAATACATCGTACCCATGACAGAAGAAACAAAAAGCATAACTCTCTTTCCCGATGAACAAAAAAAGCATGGATTGCCAGGTATAGGCCTGAGCACATCGCTTCAACCACGCATGCGTTTCTCCTCCCCAAGCTTTGTAGGTCCAGACAAGAGCCTTAATGGTGACTGCTTCCAGTACAGCCCTGAGTTTCCACTGGAGATTCTGAAGACTAAGACCATGGAGATGCTGACTGAGGCTGTATGCGAAGGTAGTCTTCATGTTCGCGATCCCGTTGGTGGCAGCACAGAACTATTATTTGTGCCTCTGATCAAACTCTTCTACACACTGCTCATTATGGGTGTGTTCCACAATGGTGACTTGCGAATCATTCTGCAACTTATTGAGCCTAGTGTCTTTTCCAAGGAAGACAAGGCTACCCCTGCCCCCAGTCACCTTGGGGAGGGTGCAACAGTTACTGAAAAAACAGAACCACTAAGGAAAGAAGAAGGTGGAGTGGTTGAAGAAGGACAACGGACAGCAGAGGTGCCCAAAGAAGGTCTGCTGCAGATGAAGCTTCCAGAGCCAGTTAAACTCCAGGTAATGGAACAGCAAATGTAATCACACAAATAGTTTAGATGTTTCTGACTGGGTTGCTGGGTTATGGAGTATGTGGTCAGAACTGTCCACATGCGTTACTAAACGTTAGGGTTCATTGATCAGACTGGTATTTCTATATACCTGCAGTCTGCTAATCATTAAGGTTGGGAACTGATTCGAGAACCAGTTGACTTAAAACCGGTTGAAATTTAGCAATTCCATTGGAATTGTACACCTCCAACATTATCGATTTTTCTTAACGATTCTCTCATTTCCCTCCACAATGTTTACCTGAGAGCATTAAAGGAACGAGAGTCACCAATATCTGTTTATTCCGCATTCTATTTTTGCAAGGGGGAGAGGCAAAAATCTCCCTTACTGCAGACCAGTCAAGCGTTGTTGCATTGAAACAAATGGGAAACAGAATTTTACCAGTAAATTGGTCATAAGCGTCTTTCTGGAGTTGTTGAGGGCTTTTTTTAATCATGTATCACAATCCAACTATCTGTGATCATTTCACGCCTAATAGTGTAATTTGTTACTGTCGAACATCGAATTAAAAACGAGGCACTGAGAACTTTCTAAGTGTACACAACATTTATTAATAAAACAGTTTTGACAGACAGTACCTTGCTGTAGTTTCTCGTCGCCGCCATGATGAAAGTCCGCACAAGTCGATTGACGAACACGAACCAGCAGGAAGAATAGGAGGAGAGGTAGTGTAATCGACTTGTTTGGACTTTCATCATGTCGGCGACGAGAAACAACTGCAAACGACTGCATGTAAGAACAGTTTTTTTAAATAAACGTTGTGTACATTTACAATATTCTCAGTGCTTTGTTTTGAATGCCAGAGCCTTTGTTGTACTACCGATGGAGTGTGGAGTTTCTTCGAGCTGTTTCAATGGTTTAAAAATAGCGTAGTCGTCATGCTTCGTCTAAGGGCACCTACCACCTCCACTGTTAGCCTTCTGGGTGAAACTATAAAAAAAATAGTTAAACTCTGAATGCAACAGGCTAAATCAATTTTGCTCCTCAGTACACATACCAACTCGGTATGACGTTTTAACATGCCAATTTTCATTTTACACCGAAGTTCTCCTTTAAAGCTCTTGCCAGGCTTATTGTAATTATTCCCTCATGAGTAATTATTCCCAAGTAATGTCTCCTATTTGTTGGTCATGGTTTTACTATGGCAGTATGTTAAAACGTGTTTTGCATTTGTGAGTTCATAGGAGCATATTGTTATTTGTGAGTTCATAGGAGCAGTGTTATTGTGCCTCTTTCTACCCTTGTCAACTCTTGTGTCTATCAGATGTGCCATCTGCTGCAGTACCTGTGCGACTGTCAGGTACGTCACCGGATTGAGGCTGTTGTGGCCTTTTCTGATGACTTTGTGGCAAACCTGCAGGACAATCAGCGCTTCCGCTACAATGAAGTCATGCAAGCTCTTAACATGTCAGCAGCACTTACAGCTCGAAAGACCAAAGAATTCCGCTCGCCTCCACAGGAACAGGTATGCTAATAAACCTTAGGTCTATTACATGATTTAATTTCCTTCATTCTTTAATTTCCTTCAGTATAAATAGAGTATATATCTATGCAACTATATCTATGTAATTGTCCAAGACCATAATTTTTTGAAGTGACTGCTGGAGTGTCCATGTTGGTGATGGGGCTGACCATGCCTTTCCTCAGATTAACATGCTATTGAGCTTCAAAGATGAAAAGCAGGAGTGTCCCAGCCCGGATGAGATCAGAGAGCAGTTGGTTGACTTCCACCAAGACCTAATGACTCACTGCGGTACACACACATCTGCAAAAGTATATGTGTAATCACACACACGCGCAAATATATATATATAGTGAGGGAAAAAGTGACCACTATACTTACATATTTTCACAATTAGTATGTCCATTGTTTTATGTCCATTAGTATGTCCATTGACTTTATTAAAGAGAAAAGCCCCAGCTACCTGTTGTATGACCTAAACTGACATGAAGGAGCCTAACTTTTTACCCACTCTAAATTCCTTCTCTTGTGGAGATGAGGGACTCATGTTGTAATATGTAAATTATGGTGTCATTTGAGATTGAGATTTGTCCTCTGACTGTTGAACATGTTACATGTTTCCATGTTATGGATATTACTATTAAACTAAAGATTGGCCTCACATGATGGTATTAGATTAGATTTATTTGGGGCAAAGACATTTGACAAGTATATACATGGCAATTTGCATAGTTTTACATCTTGTTGCATGTAGTTATGCTGTGTCATTGCTCATATTGTCCAATTTGAAAACAGGAATTGAGCTAGATGATGAGAAGCTAGGTGAAGTGGATGGAGACTTCACAATACGAGGTCGACTCATGTCCCTGGTGGAAAAAGTAAATAACTTGAAAAAGAAAATGGCTGATCTGCCAAAGAAAAAAACTGTCAAAAAGCCAAGTATGTCAATCTACCTTAATAATATATAATTGTAATTATAGGAATTTATTCAATAGCAATTATAACAATATAAGTTGTCAGCAGTAATACTAATGTATCAAAATCTTAATGTGGTTTTCCAAATAATAAAGAGTTATATTTAAGTGTACACAGCTTGTGTCTGTATACTATTTTTATTCTTGGTGTTGTGCTATTGTTCACAGGCACTCTTCAGCACCTTATTTCAGAGACAATGGTGCGCTGGGCTCAGGAGTGTGTCATTGAAGACCCAGAACTTGTCAGAGCAATGTTTGTGCTCTTACATCGGCAGTATGACGGTATAGGGGGACTGGTGCGAGCCCTGCCCAAGACATACACCATTAATACTGTGTCTGTGGAGGACACAATCAACCTACTGGCCTCTCTGGGCCAAATTCGCTCACTGCTCAGTGTCCGGATGGGCCGTGAAGAAGAGAAACTCATGATTCGGGGCCTAGGGTAAGTACCCTTGCTCTGCCTACAGTGTCTTTGTCTAATTAGGACTCTAATTGCATTCATGTCAAAATCCAGAATGTGGTATATCTACAGGCAATATACATCACTCAAAATAATTAAGGGAGCAAACCCATTTTGTTAAAATCAGTGACTAAATTGGTTTGAGCCAAATCATGCAGAACTTTGTGTGCTCAAATCTTGTAGCAGCATGGCCCTATATAAAGGCAAGGTGCCCACATTTGTTTCAAAGTTGCATTCTGTACCTTAATGGAAAAAATGTGTGCAGTTTGGATCGTTATATAGCTGAGTTTGTATGGAGATAATTTTGAGCCAAAACTATCAGATAAATATTATACCATTCACAAATATATTTCTTCATTCAGAAACAAATGTAACACTATTCACAAATATAATTCATGACTTACAAATAAATATGACACCATTCACAAATGCATTTCTCAAATTGAAAAAAAATGTTGCGCGATGCACAAATGTCAGCGCAGTTACATTTATTTAAAAACCATAAATCTGCATTTAGAAACCACTGTACGTATATTTGTGAATGCCCCTCCATTTATTTGTGGATTTTTGAGACCTTCCTGACACCGCTCGATGCACAAATGTGAGGGTTTTTTCTTCAAACAGCCAATCACATCCACTGAAGTTCGAGGAAAATGTGTGCTTGAGCTGAATTTGGTACTGATTGATTGCTGATTTAAGCTACGTTAAGCCTTTTCCCCTACATAAGCGCCCATTATAAAGAAAAGGCTAACCATAATATTCGGATTTCGGTTTTGATGTTTAAAAAAGGCGACTGTAGGCATGACTAAATATGTCCATGAGAAGTTTGGGGATGACTGGTCGTTGTTTTCGGATGTTAAATTACGTTAATGTCCAATGGGAAGGCGGTTCATCAACTGACTTACCTTGGTTAACTACCCAAGTCGTGTCTATATAAAATTGAACTACGAGTTAGACAAAGAAATTATCATCCTGGTCCTGTCATTTTGTCTTGTCATGTAAAAAAAAACCCTCTGGAAACACTCGAATTGTAAATACACTACACCAGAGTGGTTAAACATGTGTGGTAACTGCTTTGAATGCAAAACCAGCGAACTGGCTAGTCTGCATTGCAAATCAAAATGACAGGACCTGGATGATAATTTCTCCATCTAAGTCTTCAAACCTAAGATAAAGTTCAACTTAATCAATTAAAATACTAGTAGTTCAGTTGTATTCAGACACGACTTAGGTAGTCAATCAAGATAAACAAGTTATACTTACGGTTGATGCACCGCCTTCATTTTCGTGTTGTGTTGACTGTCAAACTTGAACATGCTCTGGTGAATCCAACATATACGTCTTGGAACGACAGTGCGCAAACTGTTGTCAACAGTAAACCATCCTCGAACTTCAGTGGATGTGATTGCCTCTTTGAAAAAAACAACAAAAAACCTCACAATTGTGCATCGAGCGGTGTCAGGAAGGTCTCAAAAATCCCCAAATAAATGCGGGGGTGTTCACAAATATGTACAGTGGTTTCTAAATGCAGATTTATGGTTTTTAAATAAATGTAACTTTTTACATTACACTTAGCTGACGCTCTTATCCAGAGCGACTTACAGATATTTACAGGGTTTCAGTTACAGTCTCTGGAGCAGTGTGGGGTTAGATCTCATCCATGGGCATCTCAACCATGGGTAGGGCAGGATTCAAACTGGCAACCTTCCGATTGCAGGACCAACTGCCTAACCACTAGGCCACAGCTGCCTGTAACTGACATTTGTCCATCACGTAACTTTTTTTTTTTAATTTGAGAAATGCATTCGTGAATGGTGTCATTTATTTGTAAGTCATGAATTTGTGAATCACGTTACATTTGTTTCTGAATCAAGAATATTTGTGAATGGTATGACATTTATTTGATAATTTTGAGCCAAAAGTATCTCCATAGAGTTTGTGGTTCCTGGTTGTAACCAATGCTGCCAGGCGCTGTCAGCAGACGTGGCCAGAGCAGTGCAACTGTTGGAAGATGTAAACACTCAAAGCTCGTCGCTTTGCTGAGTCACGTAGTGTGATGAGTTGGCTCTGGACACGTTACCAGGAGACTGGGGAATATTTCAGACGACCAGGCCAAGGTCGAAAGTGGTGTGCAACAGCTCGTGGGGACCGCTGCTTGCTCCCCTGATTGTTTTGAGTAGTGTATATAAACTGCTACTCATGCAGTCCAAAACATTCAGCAACCACAAGCACTACAATCAGCTATGGATGAGGAACAAAACACAGGGAAGAATATTTTACCTACCAAGTACCTACCTTCCTTTTTACCACTACACCACCAGGGAACAGTAAAAGGTAATGACAATAATAAACTCAACAGAGAGAGCTCCAAGATGTGAGAGAGTTTTTGCCTGTGGGCTTTGGAAGGCAAGTTAGCTCTTTGCTTGCAATTAAAACTTGCTCACGTGAATGAGAAAAATCTTGATAATTTTGGGTCGGGTACCAAAGGGTTATTGGGTCTCTTATAATTGGTCATTTTCAACCAGAAATCAGTCCACATGAACCTCTTTGCACAATATACACGTGTAATAAGGTCACTGAGCTGGCACTGCGTCTTAGCTCGTTTTCATTGTCGTGTTTTTTCTGCAGAGATATTATGAACAACAAAGTTTTCTATCAGCATCCTAACCTCATGAGGGCCCTGGGGATGCATGAGACTGTGATGGAGGTCATGGTGAATGTATTAGGTGGCGGAGAATCAAAGGTAAGGATTGGTGATGTAAAAGTGTTTCATAACAAAAACATCTTTGAGAACATACACAAGACAGCACAAATATGTAGAATACATTTTATTTCTTTTAGATTTATTGTAAAAGTCATTCAATGAATGGTACCTAGCCTATATGTAGTCTAATTGTAAGTGCAATTGTAAATGCTCAGATGCTGTGATTCTGTAAAAATATGGTTGGCTCCACACAGAAATTCAGAATGGTGTTTAACAAAGCTATATGTCAAGATTATATTGAGCTTGTTGCTTTGTTACCTTGGATGTTCTTTTTGTTACCTTCACTGTCTTTTTTATAGTAATGATTCAGCTGTTGAGAAGGAATGTCACAGCAGTTAGACTATGGGTCTGCAAAAGATGTTTACAATATGATCCTTCCTCCTAATTTGTTTTTTAACAATTAATTTGTTTCCTCTGCATACATGGAGCAGACTAAGTAACTGTGTATTTGTTGTTGTTTCTATAAAGGAAATCACATTTCCGAAGATGGTAGCCAACTGCTGCCGATTTCTTTGCTACTTCTGCCGTATTAGTAGACAAAACCAAAAGGCCATGTTTGACCACCTTAGTTACTTGCTGGAGAACAGCAGTGTTGGACTTGGTAAGTCCTATTTTATATTTTGTATTATTTGTATTTTGTATTGTTTATTGTGGTTATATTCATAAGTGCTGTGTTTTGGTAGAAAGTGGTCTGATGGTGATTGTCAGCTCACACTATATAAATCAAATGACTGCCTTTGTATATAGCTGTCACTAAACCCCTCAGGCACAGATGGAGTTTCCCCTAACCATTTCAGGGAAGATTGAAACAACAGTACATAAATATATGTTGACATTTGCTATGGATATAGTACACTTGGTTATGTCATAGATATGGGATTATAGTTGGCTGTGTCATACACTGGAGTGCTACATTTGTAGGCCTGAGTGTGCTGCACTGAGGAGCAAATCTTTTTGTTTTTGGGTTATTATTAGAATCCCATCACCATGGTAAAAACCCTGTTGTTGGAGTGTTTAATTATGTTCTTCATACTTATTTTCCTTTCATAATGATTCCCTCATTTTTAAATGGAAACCTGTTATAATTGAAAAATCAAAGGGATTTGCAGACTGATGACAGACGAAAAAATCGTCTTATTGGGTGAGGCCAGAGGACTGCATAGTGTCCCCAAACATTTAAAACGGGACAAGGTGAAGTAGTGTACTTGTGCATGTGGGCTAAATTTTAAGTTGACTGCTGTGTACAAATAGAATGCTCATGGGGTTCTGCTTACGCACAGGTTGATACATCTATTGTTTTTTGTGCGTCCAGCTCTGAGGAGACACAACATTTTAATAGGAAACCAAAGTAAGCTCTAAGCTCCCTGCTCAGTCAGCAGCCCTTGGTTTGTTCCACTTTGCCTGCTTCATCACCCAACTATTCTGATGGCTGGAGGTTTCAGCATTAAGAATCTACATTTTATTCCATCCCTCCAATCTAATTCTTACCACAAAGGCACTGTTACACTGTTATAACAATCCCCTCACAGAGCAATCCTCAACCTCTTGTGTGATACATATGGCTTGGCCAGCAGGTGTTAATATACAGAAAGAGCCTGCAGTCTGAAATCATGCTCTTAAATGAGTTGACACATCCCGTGGTAGTTGTGCAGTTTTACAGTGCAAAGTGGTTCACAGAGGTCACTGCTCTTGCAGTAAGCAAGCCAGTATCTGTAAAGACTCGCATAGCGATGCGGGTGTATTATAATCACGGACGGCTGTCTGTCTGTCCATCTGTCCGTCCGTCACAGCGATACTGTAACTGGAACAGTTCTGATCCGATTTGTATCAAACTTGGTAGGTAGGTCAGGACCTGCGCTTTTGATTTTTTTTTGTGATCACAGGCCAGGTCATGGTCACAGGCAAGGTCAAAGTTTTGGACCCATGCTAAGTGCATAGGAATACTTTGACAGCTCATATCATGAAAACGCTTAGAGATACAGTCATGGTTTACATTAAACACTTATATTATTGGGCATTGGGCTGAAAGTGCCGGCTTAGAAGCTCAAACAATATGACCAGGTTCTACCAGGTGGTAGGTATAGCACAACAGAGAAATGTGAAACTGATACTTAGGTACTTACAGACTTCTGTTCACTCCACACACCCTGTGTGCTTGCCCTTCTAAAATTGGGATTAAACTTGCTAGGTAGGTTGGGATTGGGGTCAGGACCTGTGCTATTGATTTTTTTCTTTAATCGGTCCAAGGTCAAGTTCAGAGGCCAAGGTCAAAGTTTTGGCCCCATGCTAAGTGCATGGTGGCGTGGGTGTAGCACCTCTCTGAGTGCTTATCTAGTTACTGTGAGAAATGTCACCTAAAACTAGCCAGTCTTGAACAAGTTTTGTACTTATCACACTCTTTCATAGCTCTGAAAGGGTGTTTTCAGTTCTTTCTGCACCATTTCATCTGCCGACATTTGTCCCTTACTATCACTTGCCCTGTTTGCTGTCCTATCCAGTCATCACTCCTTGCCGTCCTACTTTGCTGAACTTGTGGCCTTTGTCATGCTGCTGGCAAGACACGCCATATTACTACACTGGACCTGCTCCCATTCCCCTCTCTCACTCCCAATGGATAAGAAAAAATTACCCTTTACACCATGCCCTGAATACCACTGCCACCTTGCAAAAGACATGCCTTTTGTTTGATTTTGTTTTGTTTAATTTGTTTGTCATTTGTTAACAAGTCAGTGAAATTGAAAGAAAAGAAGTGGTGCCATCTGTATTTCAATAAACCATAATGTCAGATAAATTGTTTTTCATTAAAACTAAGCCTCATCAAATTTAATTAACACTGGAAAAAAAACAGAAAAAAAACAGGAGTAAAGTTAAAAGGAGCCCATACACCCTTTTCCCTATCACATATTCTCCTCGTAATTAAAGTCTTTCATTTGGGCACCATGACGGTTATGCATTTCCATTGAGGCGACCTCAAAATCTTGGCTTTTTAACTAATGTTCTCCCTATGAGAGTGTTTTTTTGTCTGTTATAGGCATATACCATACTCTGTCTGTTATACATGTAAGTCAGACAAATGTCTGCTGTATACGTAAAACGTATTTAGTACGCTATACAGCATCCACTCAGCATGTCTGCTTTACTCGTTTTACATGTATAGAATAATTTTAAAAATAAAAACAACACTGATATATTGTTACCTTTCAAGAGTCTTTATTACATGTATTTCTATTACCCATAGGACAAAAAAAATAGATTAATCATCACCGGTAAGCTTCAAAATGGCTCTGAGAAAGGCCAGGGAAATCACAACTAGACACCTTATGTCGTCAATGACCAGGCATGATGTGATGTTTATTAGAGTAGTAATATTCACTTTGAGTATAAATTTAAATTACATTGTAAGCCTGTGTGTAAAAGAAACAGAATGTACTGCGTGCACCACATTTGCCGAACCTTGTATTGTGTGTGGGGAATCCCCAGCAGCGCATAGCTAATGCTGTGTATAGTAACCACAAGTACTGAAGTCCGACAACAAAACTGATTAGTATAGTAGTTTTTTGCGTTGTGTGTTGGGAGCAAGGAGTATATTACATACGAGGCTATTTTAATGGAAGTGCATTTGACTGGGACCTGCGATACAAAGGCCAGTATATACGAGGAATATAACTGAATGGAAGTGGGACCTCTGGTTTTAGGCGAGTTCTACTGTATTCAGATATTACAAAATCACAGAACTTCAGCAAAATTCTAAATCATTGAAATATTTTATTTATGAAAGATTTATTTCCATGATATTGCACACAAGGTAGCATACATTTGTCTATCTTTAGATAGGGGAAAAAGAGTGTGTTGGGGATTGTGATTTTTTTTATATCTGCCCTCTCGTTCTTTTGTTTTAAAGCTGGAAAGGAAAGTCTGTCCAACCTATTTTTAGCCTAACCTGATGTATGAGCCTAAATATGTATCATGCCAAAGTGAGAAAATAGTAATGCTCTTTAATTGGTCCATTCATTTAAATTCTAGTTTACCAACCGAGAGGATGACACTCCTACTTCGGCCCTAATGTTATTTGTGATGGCAGTCATGAAAAAACGTGAAAAAAGCAAAACTGTATTGTATGCCTCACACTAGAAAGGTGACCAATCCTTAACAAACGTTTCTAAATAATAAGCCAGTTGCCTCAACACATAAACATAATCCAACACTGCACATCTCACAACTCACATATGCCTGCCACAAAGGCAGACAGCAGGCTACCTTCTAAAATCGAAGAGCAAAGAATGCGCTTAAATCTAGATAACTCGTGACAGGTACTGGGTACAAACAAACAGATTAAAAAAGGCAAAGAATATCCACATGCTGGTTTGAGCTCCCGCAAAGTGATTTGTTGGTAGCGTGATGTTTCGAACAGTTAAGGTGCATGACACTCCCTTGTTAAGCCTTAATATTTCTATGATGCTGCTCCTTTTAAACAAAGGGTGTATGGTGGTCTATTTCTGCCCAATTTACAATGTATACTTATCCAAATTGCCAGATAAAAATAATGAAACACTTAAAACAATGTGCATTAAACTATGGGCTGGATAAGCCAAAGAGAATTCTCAGTGTCAAGTTAACCCCACCACAGTTGTTACTCTAAAGCACAGGAGGTCACTTCACAGTGTCACAATAATGTGGATAATGACTGATGTAAGTTATGTTTCTGATTTATTTTATTTTTTGGGATGTGTTTATTGCAAAACCATTGTAAAATTGTAGTCTTCCTTGTGCTCCAGTCCTTGACCTCATTAAGGTTTCCTGAGTGTGTAATATCTATTTCAGCCTCTCCGTCCATGCGAGGTTCAACTCCTCTGGATGTAGCTGCCGCTTCAGTGATGGATAACAATGAGCTTGCTTTGGCCCTGAGGGAACCAGATCTGGAGAAAGTAAGTGTCGCCTTTCAAAGCGGGAAAAGTTTTTATTTAGGCCAAACAGTACAAATCAAGGCTATTTTAAGGCTCCACGGGACACAGGTGCATAGGGATGTTCACCTTACCAGCAGCACACAGCATTAGTATGCTCACGGTTTTACAGGATCCTGTTTAAGCACCAGCATTCAGTGTAATGGTATAAACATCTTTATTCCATATATCAGTTTATAAAATGTATAGATTTGACCATGAATTTTCATTGACTGATCTGCATTCAAAGCAGTTATGTAATATTCTAAACCTCATCGCCACATTACGTATGTTCCATATTTCTATATTATAATGGATCACTTTTTACAACATGGGAATCTCCAGGAAGACAGTCACAGAGGATCTGAGGGCTTGTGTTGAGACAATAAGAGAAGGTTCTAGCGTTAGTGTCGTATTGGTTTTGTCAAAAAAAAAAATTCACTTTATTTTCAGTAATTTTCACATTAACATCAACGATTGTTGGGACACTGAAACACTGGGGGATATGAACTTTGTAGGCATGTAGCCCTATTAGGCTCTTAGGGGCCGATTCTCCCCTGCACATAAGGGTGCGTAAGTGAAACAACTGCGCCCACGCGGATTCTACTGTTCACTTAAGTCTGTCATTAACGCGGGAATCATTCAGTTACTCGCTTCGGGAGGAGCAACCCCAAAATTAGGGAGTGTCGCATGTAAATGAACCCTGCTCGTATTCTACCCTCCAATTAGGCGCTTTTCTCTTTATGCGCCTCACAGGGCTGTAGTAAGGTCCAGTGGCACTATAAGGCGAAATGAAATACTGTGTTTGATGTCGACAAGGCCTATAATGTCAACATTTGTTGTGCCATATTTAACATACCAAAGTGCACAGTCAGTAATGTTTGGTTGTTGATCCTTATTCTTTAAAGGACAATGTTTTTCATAGCCATGACATTATTTTTAAAAATATCACGTGATATCATGAAAGAACCAGTTCTCCAATTAGGTAAATTACAAACAAACGACAATTAATGAAGGAATGAATTATTTTTTTAATTACGTAATTGGTGTGAGTATAAATATGACCAACATGCTCTCATAATCAGAAAACGAAATGCCATCCTTGTGCACTCCTGCGTCAATGGGAGAGAAAACGCCAAGGTCAAAGACGAGCTCTCGTTTATAGGCCTACAATAGACATCCTGGGTTTCACTGACATGAAGTGCATTTAGCGGTTTCGCCTGGACCATTTTGCAAGACCTTTGCATTTTTGCAACACCTACAATACTGTACATCACACAACGTCAAGTGAATGTGACAGCCAAATCAAAGTGGATGAAACAGGCCTCAGCTATGGATATGTTTGTTGCTGTTCGGTTGGAAAGTGACAGCGTCCGGGGTAAGAATCGCTTGTTCGTCATGACATTCAGTTCGACATGAAACATCGGAGTGATTTCACTTCTCAAATGTGAGCATTGTAACAGAGGTCAAATAATATAAGCTGTACCGTTTGAGTGCCTAGACAGTAGGCTACTCCTTACTTTCTGACTTTTTTGCACCATTTGTTTGCTTGCATATTCAAATGTAATGTTCCGTTTCTGTTTCCCACGGACTGCCACTGCTTTCATATGGGTAGCCAGAAGGTCCATGTCTCATGTTTTCTTGGTAGCCGTAATCCTTGACCTTGGCACTGATGCTGCTTTCATTTTACCTGTAACAGGCCCATGTTGAGTTACACGCTGTATTTCAGAGTTAAGCGCTAGGGGAGTAGCAGAAGTTCGGAGAATCCGCACAAGACAAAAGTGCTTAAAAAGTGCATGCGTAAAAAAGACTTGCGTGCCAATAGGAGAATCAGGCCCTTAGCGAATAGAAGCTTGTAGGATAGCTTCGAGCTTCGAGCGAGGACACAGTTTCAAAGAGACATCAGGGACTGTAACATCCTATGCTTTACAGAGACATGGCTAACGGAACTTGTACCGGACTGTACTATCACTCCGGCAGAGTTTTTCTCTGTCACTCGGTCCGACAGGACAGAAGAGTCTGGAAAGGCTAAAGGTGGCGGAGTATGCATCGTGACGAACACCAGATGGTGCAACTCAAAGAATGTCACCGTCTTCTCCAAGTCATGCTCGCCTCATCTGGAACATCTAGCAATCGTGTGCCGTCCTTTCTATCTACCTCGTGAGTTCACATCAGTCATATTCACTGCTGTCTATATCCCCCCACAAGCAAATACAGACATCGCTATAACAGAGCTGCAGGAAGTGTTAAATAGGCAACAACATAAGCACCCGGGGGCTGCGCTTATTGTGGCTGGCGATTTCAATCAGGTACATCTAAACCGGTCCATGCCTGAATTTATTCAACACATCAACTTCCCCACACGAGGTGACAACATATTGGACCACTGCTACACACAGTTCAGAGACAGTTATAAAGCTAAGTCTCTACCGGCTTTCGGAAAATCAGACCATGCCGCTATTTTCCTGCTGCCTAAATACAATCAGATAAGTCAGAGGGAAACCCCAGTGACGAAGGAGGTCAAGCGCTGGACCGACCAATCGGAAGCCAGGCTACAGGATGCCCTTAGCAACGTTGACTGGGAGATGTTCCAAACAACTTCTGCCGATATCAACGAGTTTACGGAAGTGGCATTGAGTTACATCAATCTGCTAACTGATACCATCATTCCGACTGTAAAGATAAAAAGTTTTCCAAATCAGAAGCCATGGGTGGACAAAGATGTAAGAATGGCCTTAAAGACACGAACCACAACTTACAATGCAGGGCTTACTTCGGGCGACATGTCGGATTACAAAGTAGCATCGTACAGTTTACGGAGAACTATTAAAGACGCTAAACGGCGCTATCGGGACAGAGTTGAAGCTGATTTCATGGCGGGTGACCCAGCACGCGTGTGGAAGGGACTACGAACCATCACAGGCTTTGAAAGAAAGTCCCCTTCTCTGACGGCTGTGAGTAAATCTCTACCAAGTGAGCTAAATGCTTTTTATGCTCGTTTTGATGCTCAAGATACAGTAGATCTTGTACAAGCTGCCGTGAACTGTGATGCTAGTGGAGACACACCCTTTTGTGTCACAGAGATCGATGTCAGGAATGTCTTGAGCAAGGTTAATTGTAAAAAGGCTTCTGGGCCAGATGGTGTGTCTACCAGAGTTCTGAAATCCTGTGCTGTTCAGCTAGCTCCTGTGTTTACTTACATTTTCAACACATCATTGGCCCAAGAGACAGTTCCAACTTGCTTCAAGCAGTCCATTATTGTTCCCGTGCCGAAAAACAAAAGTCCATCATGTTTAAACGACTATCGACCAGTGGCCTTAACGTCTACAGTCATGAAGTGTTTTGAGAGGCTTGTCAAAAACATGATTTGCTCAACCCTGCCAAGCTCCTTTGACCCCTTCCAATTTGCCTATAGAACCAACAGGTCCAGAGAGGACGCCATCACCAACCTCCTGCAGAGCACCCTAACTCACCTGGAGGAAGGAAAGGGGAATTATGTGAGAATGCTATTCATTGACTTTAGTTCAGCCTTTAACACCATAATACCCCTCAAGTTGGTCACAAAGATGAAGGCCCTGGGACTGAATTCCACACTATGCCACTGGATACTGGACTTTCTCACTAACCGTTCACAAGTGGTTAGAGTAGGTGGTCTGACATCTGACATATTAACCATCAATACTGGAGCTCCCCAAGGCTGCGTTTTGAGTCCTCTGCTGTACAACATCTACACTCATGACTGCAAAGCCAGCAGTAGTCACACCTCCATTATCAAGTTTGCTGATGACACTGTGGTCATGGGCTTAATCAGGCACAACAACGAGCAGGCCTACTTGGATCAAGTTGAGGAGGTGGCACAGTGGTGCCAGTCTAACAGCTTGACACTGAATGTCAGTAAAACAAAGGAAATGGTGGTGGATTATAGGAGGCAGCGGGTTAGCAGCTATACTCCACTAATGATCAGCGGGCAACCTGTAGAGAGAGTCCCAAGTTTTAAATACCTTGGTGTCCACATCACTGAAGATCTTACATGGACTGTTAACACACAATATGTACTGAAGAAGTCCAGACAACGACTCTTCTTCCTTCGTCAGCTAAGGAAATTCAAGGTTTCTTCATCTGTCCTGAAGGCCTTCTACACTTCAGCCATAGAGAGTGTACTAACAGGTAGCATCATCACCTGGTATGGGAACTCCACAGTCAGAGATTGCAGTACTCTGCAGAGAGTAGTATGTTCAGCTGAACGCACCATTAGAACTCCACTCCCTGCTCTGCAAGACATCTATCCCAGAAGAGTACTTTCAAGGGCCCAAAAGATTTTGAAGGACTCCTCTCATCCTGGAAATGGGCTGCTTAAACCACTGAAGTCTGGAAGACGCCTACGCAACCACTTGGCTAGGACTGAAAGACTAAGGAGGAGTTTCTATCCCCAGGCCATCAGAACCCTGAACACACAGTATACTGACTTTGCACACATTCACCACTCAGCACACACAACCTAACTTTACACCCCACCCCCCCAGATGTCATCGGAGCCCCGCCATTCTCCATCCTCCACTGCTTCCTCACACATGATTCCCCAAACCCCACCTCGGCAAAGTCCCCCCCCCCCCCCCCCCCCCAAACACACAGCCCTCCCCTGCCTCATGCCCCCTTCCTACACACACACACACACACACACAACACGCAGCCCTAAGCTCTCGCCCCCCCCCCTCGTTGTTCAAGCCCCCCACACACACACACACACACAAACACAGTGCAGCATATCCTTGCACCTTGTGTTATGCCCTTCCCACACACCCACAGCACACAGACCCTCACACATACAGCACACAGACCCTCACACCCCCCCCTCCCCACACAGCATGCAGCATATAGCCTTGGTCCTTGTGCTAATGCCCCCTCCCCACAGCACACAGCCCTCGTTGTTCAAGCCCCCACCTCCCCCCCCCCCCCCCCCCCACACACACACACACACAACACGCAGCCCTAAGCTCTCGCCTCCCCCCCAGGAAACAGCTCTAGTGCGCCCCATGCCCCTTCACATTGCCCCCTCCTCTCCTCACACACAGCCCTCACTCCCCCAGCATGCAGCATATAGCCTTGGTCTTTGTGCTATGCTCCCCTCCCCACACACCCACAGCACACAGCCCTCGTTGTTCAAGCCCCCCCCCACACACACACACAGTGCAGCATAGCCTTGCTCCTTGTGTTATGCCCTTCCCACACACCCACAGCACACAGACCCTCACACATACAGCCCCCCCCCCCCACATCACACAGCATATGCCCCCCCAATACATGCAAAGGACACACAGCCAACCCCCCCCCCCCACACACACGCACACAGTGCAGCATAGCCTTGCTCATTGTGTTATGCCCTTCCCACACACCCACTGCACATAGACCCCCACACATACAGCCCCCCCCCACATCACGCAGCATATGCCCCCCCAATACATACAGAGGACACACAGCCAACCCCCCCCCCCCAACACACACACGACACAGCCCCCCCCCCACCCCCCACCCCCCACCCCCACCTAACACACATACACAAGTAGCATGCAAGTAGCATGTAAGCATGCAAGACACGGTCCTACGTCGCCTCCCTCACACACAGCTCTCACACCAACAACCCCCCCCCCACCCCGCACACACACACACAGCACATAGGACTCAGCCCTCACGGCTCAAGGCCCACTCACCCCACACACACACACACTAAGCATGCAGCCCCCCCCCCCCCCCCCCCACACACACACACACACTTCACACAGCAGCCACACACACAGCTGCCCACCTCCCCACACACACAGCACACAAGATACAGCCACACACACATACACATACACACAGGACAGCCCTCGCAGCTCAAGCCTCAAGCCCCCACCCACCACACACGGAGCTTGCGTCACCCTCACTGCCCCCCCGCCCTCACTCACAGCCCCCCCACCCCCGCACACATACAGCACACAGTATATAGTCTTGCTGCCCGCCTCATGCCACCTCCCTCCACCCCCCCACACACACAGCACAGAAGTCACAGCCCTCACGGCTCAAGCCCCCCTCCCACATGCACACAGCACATATCTTTGCTCCCCAGCCCTCTCCACACACGTGTGTTCAACCACGCAGTGCCACCCTCCACACAGCCCGTCATCTGCCACCACAGCCAGTCCTTCCTCCCAACCATAACTGCACTTTATGCACTTTATCCCACCCCCCTTCACCTTTTTTCTACCTCTGCCCTTCTTATGCCCCCCCCAAATGCATTCTACGCACTTTACTCCCCACTCCCCATGCACAGTCTAGACCCACAATCATCAGTTTCACTGCATGTCCTACTACCCAGTATATCTATGTACGTGACAAATAAAACTCCTTGTATCCTTGTATCCTTGTATGTAAAATGGGTAAAGTAAAAATTTGTCAAATCATTACTTGGCAAATATTTGATCCCTTGTTTTAACATGATAAATTAACGTGATAATATGTGCTTGGTGTCGTTGGAAAGCTGAGATTCTGTACTTTCTTCTGATTGTGTGCCTTATCTATCTGATCACGGGTTCGCGAGTAATTTGAATGAGCGTAATGCCTGTGCAAAGCGCTATGACGACGCAAATTTTTAATTGTTAATATTTTGCCGATACTTTATCACAAAACTGCGTGGGAGGTCACGTTGTAAAGCCCTGGTTCTGTTGTTTTGTTTGGTATAAGTGCCATCTCTCTATCGATGTACTGTTCCGGAGTAATTCAAAAGAGAAGAATTGATGTAAATTTGGATGCATTTTGCGTCCATCAGGCCCATAGGGTTAAAAATGCGCGGATTTGCAAGGCAGACACACATTTGTTTCAATTTAAAGTCAAGAATGTGATTTGGCATGAATGTCAAAATGCAACAGATATGCTGTTATGCTTGTATAACAGGTGTTTGTGTCCTTCCTTAGGTAGTGCAATATTTGGCTGGCTGTGGACTACAAAGTTGCATGATGTTGGTCTGTAAAGGCTACCCTGACATCGGCTGGAACCCTGTTGAAGGAGAGCGTTACTTGGACTTCTTGCGGTTTGCTGTCTTCTGCAATGGTGATTGCAAATTATACTTAGACCAATCAGGGGACTGCAGACTCTCACTTTTCAAAGAAAATGAATGTTTTAATTTCCTTAGAAGTATATTCTCATGTTGATGAATTTCCACTACTTGTTCACTTCACTAAGTGCTACAACTTTGTTTTGTTCCTTCCAAACAGTGCTGCTGTGTGTGTGTGTGTGTGTGTTATTGCTGCAATAAGGCAGCAATGCTTCATCAACATAACAATATACAGTAATGTGCTGTAATAAGTAAAGTTTTAGGCAGGGGTGACTGCCTTCAAAAATGGAAGTGTTAATCATTTATGTTCATTAATTAACAAAATGCAGTGACTGAACAAAAGAGAAACCTAAATCAAATCAATATTTGGTGTGACCACCCTTTGACTTCAAAAGAGCATCAATTCTTCTAAGCATACTTGCATAGAGTTTTTGAAGGAACTCGGCTGGTAGCTTGCGCCAAACATCTTGAAGAACTAACCACAGATCCTCTGTGGATGTAGGATTCCTGATATATACAACCAGTTTGGTGTAATTGGTTGATCATACACCTGAATATAATCCTGCAAAATCCCTGACTTTGTGTGCACCCCTCTGTGTGTACACGTGCACCTGCCTAAAACTTGTCAAAAAACAACTTATACCCATCAAGTCCTTTCAGTCTTATGGGTGTTTTAACAGTAAACATGTGGATGACTAAAATATACAGTACTGTGCAAAGACTTATGCAGGTGCCTTCAAACCAGCATCAATTCACACAAAGGGGTACACACAATGTCACAGATTTTGTAGGAATATAGTCAGAATATAGTTAAAATTTTCGTTTTTGAATCACCAGTATGTTGGCTTGAGAAAATCATTATCGCATCGAATTTGTAGGGCCACTACTTAAACTTTTTGAAGCACATAATGCCTTTTAAAATTTTGTCCTATAAGGGGCACTATACTTTCCAAAAGTCACATTTTGGCTAATAACTACAAAACAATAAGTCCTTCTCCCCCGCATTCCCTGAGAAGACCCCATCAAATACATTAGGCCACCCCCCTTTTTGTTGGACACATTTTACAAAAAGTTTTAAAATACTGAAAGCGAAAGTAAATCAACTCCTCCAAGAGTGTTCATCCAACTGTTAAAATATGTGGTGTACGTGATCTGCAGACAACGTATTGAAAAAATCTTGTAAAACTTCTTCAAAAGTTAAAGCGTCACAAAGTTACAATTCAATAAATATTTGAAGCATTGCTTATTGTTAAACTATACTCAATATCTTGTTTTGAAATTGTCCAAATTTTATTAAACCTCCCATACTGAATGGGTACAACATTCTTTAGGACCACACCACATTGTGTAAAAGTTTGTGCATAGAAGGTGCAATTTTCTTACGAAATGTGGAGCTAAAATATTTTTTTGTGGAATAACTCACCAATCGTTGCAACTAAGAAGACAAAAAATGCTTATACCTTGGATACGACAACGTGTATGAACTCAATCCATAAATGGTAATTTGCCCTGTAGCGCCACCTACGGGAAATTGTACCTGTAAAAATTCTGGTTGTGATTCACCAGTATTTTGGAGAAAGTCATTATTGTATTAAATCATGCCCCATTCAGACAGCCTTGAGTGTGAGCAGGGTGGGGCAGAAGCGGTTTGTGTGAGGATTGTGAGTGTTTCTGTACTTACACCAGACATGTCTGCGGGCACGGTGGGTGCATTTTAAACGATACCAGACAGAAACCGCACCCACACCTCTAATGCACAGAATCTGGTCTGAATGTGGCCTTAGCCATGTAGGACCAGTGCTCCAAGCTTTTGAAGCACATTATGTTTCGTAAAATCTGTTCCATTGGGGCTGCTATAATTAAAAAAAAAAAAAACTTTTTGGCTTATAGCTACAGAACAGACATTCATTCTATCCTCTTTGAAAAATGCAGTTGTAAAACCCCTACTCAAAAAGAATAACCTTGATGGTTCAGTGCTTAATAACTACAGGCCCATATCCAATTTACTGGAATTTATTGGAAAAATAATTGAAAAAATAGTTTTTAATCAATTAACTGCCTTTCTCACATCAAATATCTGTTATGATAAGTTTCAGTCAGGTTTCCGTGCCAGTCACAGCACTGAAACAGCTCTTGTTAAGGTCATAAATAATATACGTTTTAATTCTGATGTTGGCAAAACATCAGTCTTGGTGTTATTGGACCCTAGTGCAGCTTTTGACACTGTTGATTGCTGCATACTACTACGTCGACTGGAACATTGGGTTGGATTCACTGGTACAGTTATCAATTGGTATCAATCATACTTACAACAAAGGAGCTTTTTTGTTGCTATTGAAAACTGTACCTCAGCATCTATGTCCTTGACCTGTGGCCACAGGAGTCAATCCTTGGACCATTACTATTCAACCTTTATATGCTTCTGTTTGAGCAAATCATCAAGAACAACTCAATCAATTACCATAGCTATGCTGACGACACCCAAGTTTACTTAGCTCTGTCACCTGTTACTTAGCACTATACCCCCCTTAAGTCTCTCTGTGGGTGTATTGAACAAATCAACAACTGGATGTCACACAATTTTCTTCAGCTGAACGCAGATAAAATTGAAGTAGTTGTATTTGGGAAAAAAGAAGATAGACGTAGGATCACCACTGCTCTTGAAACTAAGGGACTTAAAGCAAAAGATACTGTTACTGTCTTAATTGACAGCGAACTAACATTCAACAGTCACGTGAAAGCAATCACTAAATCTGCATTCCATCACCTAAAAAACATTGCTAAACTTAGAGGTCTTATGTCAAAACAAGATCTAGAAAAACTTGTACATGCCTTTATTACCAGTAGGGTTGATTACTGTAATGGCCTTTTCACCGGCCTTCCTAAAAAGACCATCAAACAGCTTCAACTGATCAAAAATACAGCAGCAAGGGTTCTTACAAGAAAAAAAAGATCTGACCACATTACTCCAGTTTTAAGGTCCCTGCACTGGCTTCCAGTAAGTTATAGAATTGACTTTAAGGCATTGCCTCTTGTATTTAAATCATTAAATGGGATGGGACCCAACTACCTATTGGATATGTTTCAGTTATATGCACCAACTAGGTCTCTGAGATCACATCAGAAAAATCTGTTGGTAGAACCTGCTGTTAGAACAAACTGTGGTGAAGCAGCTTTCAGCTGCTATGCTGTAAAGCTGTGGAACCAACTCCCAGAAGACATAAAAAATGCTCCTACTGTTGGCAGTTTCAAATCAAGACTCAAGACCAAACTGTTTTCAGATGCTTTCTGTTAATGATTTCTACAAATTTTATACTTATTTTGTGTGTTTTTTTAATGTTTGTATATCTTTTATCTACCACATACTGATTTTACTTTTATGATTTTACACTTATTTTACCTTTTATGCTTCTACACTAACTTTATCTTCTACGCTTTTACATATTGTCCTTTGCTTTTATTTTTGTGAAGCACATTGAATTGCCATTGTGTATGAAATGTGCTATACAAATAAACATGCCTTGCCTTGCCATGCCTAGGGGCACTATAATTCCCTTTGTGCTGAACTTCACAGCACACTGCAGCAGTCATATGATGTACTGTTATGCGGTGCATGTAGTTGTCTGTAAGGTTAAGCTGCAGAGGTGTGCTATAGCAGTAATGAAATCATCAGGGTCACCAAAGGTGGATTGAAATACAGTTACCCTTCACCTTTTAGGGAAACTTGAAGTTAAATGGACAAATAGTTTTTATATTATGTGAAGACACGAACACATGAATCTGATTATAATACCTTCAGACCCCTAGCATTACTTTTAAGACAACTATTGCTTTATGTCATGCATGACTGTCATGCAAAGGCTTTCATGTTGAATGTCTTTCACAGGAGAGAGTGTTGAGGAAAATGCAAACGTGGTTGTAAGGCTGCTAATTCGGCGGCCTGAATGTTTTGGGCCTGCCTTACGAGGGGAGGGTGGAAATGGCCTACTGGCTGCCATGGAAGAGGCCATCAAGATATCAGAAGACTCCAGTAGGGATGGACCCTCACCTGTTGCTGAGGCCAGCAAAATGTTGTATGTCCAGGCTAAAACATATTTTAATGTGTAGTCTATATTTAAATTTGTGCATGACAAATATGAATGTCCTTGTCTTCAAGACTTTGTACTCACCTGGGTGTATCTGAGCATGTTCTCTGTTCATCTGTTGCAGGAGTGATACCCTGGAGGATGAGGAAGATGACACCATCCACATGGGCAATGCCATCATGACATTTTATGCTGCTCTCATTGACCTGCTGGGGCGCTGTGCCCCGGAGATGCACGTAAGGATGAAGCTGTCCATTTGAAGAAGTCCATGTTTTAAGATTTCTCATTATTCATTCTGAGGTTAAGTGGCAATAGAGGACTGAAAATGTCCATTTTCTCCGATTTCAAAAGGGTTGACATGTATTTGATTATGTTGTAGAAGAGTTGTATAGTCTTGACTGAGGTGCTAGTTTTCATACTTTTAGGCTTATGAGACTGTTGTAGCACATTTAAGAACAGGAACATAATGTACAAAAGGCTAACCACAGCATACATGCTGTTCAGGATTAAAATCTGAGTTCATCTTTTTATCAGCTGATCCATGCTGGGAAGGGTGAAGCCATCCGGATCAGAGCAATTCTACGCTCCTTAATTCCAATTGAAGACCTGGAGGGAGTCATCAGCATCCCATTTCGTATGCCTACTTTGGCCAAAGGTGGGTCTCCCCTTTTCCAGTATTAAACAAGGATCAATGATAGTCAGATCTACAAACAGAGCTAAAATGGCAAGTCTGAGTGACTGCAGTATGCAATTAAAAATTGCTATAATTGTTGGTGTGTGGGTGCAAACCAATATGGAAGTGCAGTAATGTGAAGCCTGTGTGTACAGGGCTTAAGACAACAAAAGCTAGGAACAGAGCTACATTGACAAGAGTTCAGGTGACTGCAGCATGCATCACCAAAAGAAAGGGTGTTATGTAATTTGGAAGAACCATAAAGGCCTCCAAACACTGGCTTCAGTTTAGTGCAACACACTTCGCTTGCGACATTCTGTTAGTTTGGATTCCTTTGTTTTTAATACAATCCCACACATGGGCATGAAACTGCTATCGCTGTCGTGTCAATTTTGATTCAGGTTTTTGTTTCTGTAGCTGGTTGTGTGATGCCTGCAGATATCAGTGTGAATTAACGGTGAATTATGATTTCTAGATGGATCAGTTGTTGAGCCTGACATGTCAGCAGGATTCTGCCCCGACCACAAGGCTGCCATGGTTCTTTTCTTGGACAGGGTGTATGGGATCGAGGACCAGAATTTCCTGCTGCACCTGTTGGAAGTGGGGTTTCTGCCTGATCTACGTGCAGCAGCTTCACTAGATACAGTGGGTTCTGTCAGACTCAGTTGTTATACCTCAAAGATCAACACTTGCTGATTCAATTCATGTACATATTTGTGTACTCTGCAGTGTTTCCTCAGATTGTTTTTTGGGGGCGGCAGGTCATCAAGGAGGGTGGGGATGGGCGTGGAGGTCATGTTTTTACCCTGTTAAGACACCATATTGACTAACACAGGGTGGCCCATAAACAATGGCCGCATTTGATGTTTTTTTTTTTTCTCATGAAAATGAGCATTGTGTTTTTAACTTGCGTAACTATGCCTACCATGTTGCTTAGGCTATTGTTTTATTTTTATTTTTTTTTAGCTTCTACAATCCACCAATACAATATTTTTACCTGTGAAAAATAGACCTCCCTTTTCACTGCTTAGCTTAGCATGGTAAGCGATCTCAAGTAGTTCTTAAGCCCAAATAGTACTTAACTTCCTGCTGTTTACTGTCCTGAGTTTACAGACGGTTTTGCTGAAACCTTCTTAGCTACAAACCATCATGAGATCACTTGTAGATCACAGAATCATAGACTGCTAAGATTGATCTTAACTTCGATGCCCTAGTGGAGACACCGAGAGGATGTCAAGTGAAGGTTGGCTACGTATGGCTGTACATTTTGGCTTAACACAGTGTTCTTGCGCAACTACCATGACATCATGTTGCTGACATAGCACAGAGTAACTGAAGTGAAATAGTAGTATACTACTTAGGGGCCGGAAATCATATCAGTGTAATTGGAGCCAGAAAAATATTCAAACTATGTTTGGAAGTAAAGGTGGGCATAGTAAAACTGTGCACCGAACTGTGGTTTGTGTGGCCACTCCATCAACTGGAGCGTTTCAGTGGCAACAAAGAAAACAAGAACCTAGATGCAGAACAGGCAAAATAAAGTCTGAAAAAAAACGTGGAACAGGGCAGGTGCATGAGCATAACAAAATGGGAGAGATGTGTTTTTAGTCATTGTTGACAATGTTTGAAAAACAGGGATAGTAAAGCAAAAAAGGCAGTGGTGGTGATTGTGCACACAGTGAAGGTGTGCAGAATTAGAATTAGAAATTAGAAGAAGTCTGAAATGTCTCAACCAGCCAGACAGTCTTGGGCACACTGGTCTTTGGCCTGTCGGTTCTCGTCGCCACCGTCCTCCTCCTCTTCCAAAACATAAACAGCTCTGACCCGTACTGCAATATTGTGCAACATGGCTGTTACACAAATTACAGTACAGGCCTTCGCAGGCGTGAACAGGAGCCCACCAGCAGATTTGTGGAGGCACCTGAACCTCATCTTCCAGCGGCCGATGGTGTCCTCCACTGTGCCTCTAGTCAGATGGTGCGCCTCAATATATGCACCCTCCTGGGTGTCTTGAGGGTTGGCCAGGCTGTGAACAGGTATGGCCTGAGGGCAGTGCCGCTATCCCCAATGAGCCACAACTCGCAGCGGAGTCCTGGAAGATGAATGCGTCATGGGTGCTCCCCGGCCACCTTGCCATGACATCCAGGAAAAGGCCTTGGTGGTCACAGATGACCTGGTAGTTGATGGCGGCATAGCCCTTCCTACAGATATAAAGGTGGCCATCCTCGTGCGGTGTTATGATGGGAACTAGCATTCCATCTACAGCTCAGATCAACAGCGGGATGTTGAACCTCCCTAGTGTCGGGAAACTGGATGTGCCCTTGCACTAGCCGAAGCAGTGCGGTTGTCACTGCCTTGACTGGCCCACACACAGATGCCATAGATAGGCCGTGCCTATCCCCGACCACCTGCAGGCAGCTATAAGTTGTGTCTGCAGGCTTAGCGCATATTTCCTCCTGGTTGGCCATCTCAGATCATCGCCGATGACTCCCAGGAGTTTTACGATGGCTGCGGTGGGAGTACGTAATGGTCCTCAATTGCAGCATTGTTATGTGTGTCCAGGGGTGCCAGGTTGTCCCGAAGCACAGCATTGATCTCAGTGAGGCGACTCCGAGGACGCCCCTGCCTGTGTGCCTTTGTGCTTCCCTGTTGCACGCACAAAGGGCCAAAAGCATTTCTCAGCAGTATATATGCCATACCAGGGAAAGTGCTCACAGCTGTGCATTGGTTAGGTCATTGCAAACCACCATCATTTACAACGGCCTAATGAGCATCATCAGCATTACCACCATCATCATTAGCAGAATCTGTAATTGTTATTGATCAATACAACGACTAACATTTGGACAGTGTTTGTTCTGTGCGGTTTACTATACATGGTTGGTGAAGATTGCTGGAATAGTATTGTGGGGGGTGGGTAGGAAATCAAAACAAAAGCACATGGAACACATATTGACACACAACAAGGTGACCAGGAGGGGGCTACACGAAAACAGAGTCAAGAAAACAAAACATGAGTAACACAAGATACAAACTAAAATTCACAAAATGGAACACAAGACACAGAATTCTGACAGTTCCATACATCTGTGTTAACCATTTTAGACATCTCCCCTTCCTGCTCTGGCCAAAGAGCTTATGCTCGGCCAAGAGCAAATGTTTTACCTCTAGGTCGAGCTTTGCGCTTTTCAGTACCAGGAGCTCTTGCTGGAACTGCGTGTCCCAGGCCAATGCCGCCTTCACCACATCCCACAGTTCTTTCAGCACCTTCGGCTTCTCCTTCTCCAGCTGTACCAGGTCCTGGCTACAGCTGCACTGTTAGGACAGTGTACCCAGGGTGGCTGAAGCTGGAGTCGGAGAGCACGAGCGTGGTGCGGGTTGTGGCAAGGCAGGCCCCCTTAAAACAACATTAGGGGAAACACTGCTCTGTTAACCTGCCCACAAATTGTGTGGTGGTATATTTTTGAAAGATTTGTTTCCACTTTCAAATAAACAAATCCAGCCTTTGCTTCATGAAATGAATTTGTCCACATTGATTCATTTTAATTTCTTTATCTCCCCTTGCAGCCCGCCCTGAGTGCCACAGACATGGCGCTTGCCTTGAACCGCTACCTGTGTACAGCTGTGCTGCCACTGCTCACTAAATGTGCCCCACTGTTCGCCGGCACCGAGCCCTATGCCTCCCTCATCGACTCGCTACTCCACACTGTGTACCGGCTGTCAAAGGGGTGCTGCCTCACAAAGGCGCAAAGAGACGCCATAGAGGAGTGTCTGCTGGCTGTGTGTGGGTGAGTCTCAGGTGTTTCTCATGTAAAATTAGTTGATATTATCCAGTATACCATACTTTAATAAAAACAATTTCTTGGGTCATATGAGGAAATGTTTCTTTGTTTATTGTTAATTTCCATGTTTTGTTTCTGTTAGATACATTTAGTGGAAATGCATGCACTTATTTAAACTTATTTATAATATTAATTAAACAGCAAGAGTGCTGTTTTATCATGACCTGGCAAGCCTCACATTGGCAGTTTTTTAATTACAATTTTTAAAGACTTGACCAGAGCTTTTTTTTTTTTTTAATAAAAAGCCGGCAGGGTTTCCCCCCAAAAAGCACCAAGCGTTTTTTTATCCCCATGACAACAGTTCATTCTGAAGCACAAGTACGTTGCAGCATCAAAGAGGTTAGGCTAACTTGTATCTGTGTTAACTAGCAGCTGTTACTGTTATTTACAGTGTCCAGGATGAGAAAATTAGCCCTTGTGTTGTTTTGAAAAGTGCTCAGGACTTTTTTTTCCAGAAACACCCTGTATCATAGGAATATAATGTAAAACATCCACCCGCAGAAAAAAACTGCCAATGTGAACATCCCCTTAGACCGTGCTCTGTGTAGGTCATGACTGCTTGTCATTAAAGGAGAAATTCGGTGTATAATGAAAATTGGCATCTTAAAACATCATACTGAGTTGGTATGTTTGCTGAGGAGCAAAATTGAGTTTGCCTGTTGCATTCAGAACTTAATTATTTTTTACTGTTTGTCCCAAAAGGCTAACAATGGAAGTGGTAGGTGCCCTTAGACGAAGCATGAAGATTACGCTATTATTCATTAAAACAGCTCGACGAAACTCCACACTCCATCAGTAGTACAACAAAGGCCCTGGCATTCAAAACAAGGCACTGGGAACTTTGGAAATGTGCACAACGTTTATTTAAAAATCGGTTGTTGTCCCTCAGTTGTTGAACAACCTACCAGTCCCTACAAGAGCAGCAATATCCCTCTCGACCTTCAAAAAGCTTGTGAAGACCCTGGGTCATTCCGTGTCAAATCAACAAATGGCCGACAGTCACCCTCTCCAAAAAATCAGGGAAAAAAATCACAGCTGTTTGTACATCCAACCTATGTATAAATCTTAAATATTAAGTCTGTATCACTAATAGCTCCAAAACTACAGCCCTTTGAAATTTCAGGTCATTTTGGGAATTCTGGTGAACAAGCCATTTGCTCAACTTCCGACATTGCTGGCTCTTTTAGTATTTCACACACATTAGTGTAACTATGTGAAAAGAAATGCATTTTCCTGTAGAATTCAAAAATCAAATCAGATCAGATGTACCTTGTGTAATTCTTCCTCTCCAAAGCTGTGAAATGGCTATAGATTCAAATTATGTGAAATGACCACCACTTTTGAGGGCTTCTCGGTCAAAAAGTATGGCACACAAATTTATCAGATTATTTTTCCCAGTCATGTACGGATAATAATGTCATGCCTATGCATTAACCTTTGTTGATATTGTTTTCATATGGTCAGCTATAGATTCAATATGTGAAATGACACCACCACTTTTGAGGGCTTCAAAGATCATAAACAGTAACAATATGCTATGCAAACAAATCCAAATTTTGGACAAATGATCCTCACATATAGGATGATTATGGAAAATGTTTAAAAAATCCTGTGAACTGTCCACATGGTGAAATGACAAGATGAAAACAGCCTTTTTGAAAATCAAGCCTAACTTCAAGAAAATACACTGACCATATGAAAACAATATCAACAAAGGTTAATGCATAGGCATGACATTATAATCCGTACATGACTGGGAAAAATAATCTGATAAATTTGTGTGCCATACTTTTTGACCGAGAAGCCCTCAAAAGTGGTGGTGTCATTTCACATAATTTGAATCTATAGCCATTTTCACAGCTTTGGAGAGGAAGAATTACACAAGGTACATCTGATCTGATTTGATTTTTGAATTCTACAGGAAAATGCATTTCTTTTCACATAGTTACACTAATGTGTGTGGAATACTAAAAGAGCCAGCAATGTCGGAAGTTGAGCAAAAGACTTGTTCACCAGAATTCCCAAAATGACCTGAAATTTCAAAGGGCTGTAGTTTTGGAGCTATTAGTGATACAGACTTAATATTTAAGATTTATACATAGGTTGGATGTACAAACAGCTGTGATTTTTTCAGATTTTTTGGAGAGGGTGACTGTCGGCCATTTGTTGATTTGACGCGGAATGACCCCCCTTCTTTTCCGAGACTGCTTAACAAAACTAAATTCTACTAACCATCTCTTTACATAGGTACCTTCGATGTTCTCTACACATCGGTTTGCTATTATGTCCTCCTTTTGTAAGTCGCTTTGGATAAAAGCGTCTGCTAAGTGTAATGTAATGTAATGTAAAAAACTGTTCTTACATGCATTAGTTTTGCAGTTGTTTCTCGTCGCCGCCATGATGAAAGTCCAAACAAGTCGATTGTACTACTTCTCCTCCTATTCTTCCTGCTGGTTCGTGTTCGTCAATCGACTCATGCAGACTTTTATCATGGTGGCGACGAGAAACTGCAGCAAGGTACTGCCTGTCAAAACTGTTCTATTAATAAATGTTGTGTACACTTACAAAGTTCTCAGTGCTTCGTTTTGAATGTTGTGGCCTTTGTTGTGCTACTGATGGAGTGTGGAGTTTCTTCGAGCTGTTTTAATGGTTTAATAATAGCGTAATCTTTATGCTTCATCTAAGGGCACCTACCACTTCCATTGTTAGCCCTCTGGGACAAACGGTAAAAAAATAGTTAAGTTCTGAATGCAACAGGCTAACTCAATTTTGCTCCTCAGCAAACATACCAACTCGGTATGATGTTTTAACATGCCAATTTTCATTTTACACCGAATTTCTCCTTTAAGGGCAAACCCTGGGGAAAATCATCCTCTTGACCATAAAAAAGTGACAGTTAACGTGTTAATGGACATTAAACTTTAAAAAAAATATTTATTTATTGCTTCAAGTCAAAATGAAATGAATGGATTGTATGATTTTTTTATTTTTAACTTTTATTAACCCTGAAGCATAATTTATAGATACTTGATCCAAATGAATTGCTTTTATTTCTGTCTATCATACTCTGTGCGTTTGTAATTGTCTGTGTCTGGGTCTGTGTCTGTGTTTGTTTTAGCAAACTGAGACCATCCATGATGCAACATTTGCTCAGAAGGCTGGTGTTTGATGTTCCCCTCCTGAATGAACACACTAAAATGCCACTTAAGGTGAGAGAACGTGTTTCTGCATTAGTGCACCTGCATTAGTGCTCACATTGTCTTGCATTGCACTAAATGATTTGATGATATTGACTCTAATAATTCAAATGAAATTATGATTTTCCAGCTACTGACCAACCACTATGAGCGTTGTTGGAAATACTACTGCCTGTCTGGAGGTTGGGGCAGCTTTGGAGTTGCTTCTGAGGAAGAGCTACATCTTTCTAGAAAGCTGTTTTGGGGGATTTTTGATGCATTATCAAAGAAGGTAAGCCTTGAAATTGCATTGCAGTGTTTTGGGAAATATTAACTATTTGATCTATATATATGTGTGAGTGTGTGTGTATGTGTGTGAGTGTATGTTTGATGTTTACACTACTGTCTGTTGGCCTTGATGTGATCCTTAGAAGTACGAACATGAGCTGTTCAAGCTTGCTCTGCCCTGCTTGAGCGCGGTGGCTGGAGCTCTGCCCCCAGACTACATGGAGTCCAACTATGTAGCCATGCTGGAGAAGCAGTCATCAGTGGATGCAGACGGAAACTTCAACCCCCAGCCAGTTGATACTTCAAAGTCCGTTTGTAATTTCAAAAGTTCCATTTTTTATATGCACTGCTTGCCATTTTGAAGTAATGCTTATTCTTCTACACAGTGTGACTATTCCTGAAAAACTGGATAATTTCATCACCAAATATGCAGAGCACTCCCATGAGCGCTGGTCCATGGATAAGGTATTTCTCCTCTTTTACTGGGGGGAGAGTGGGGGAGTGGGGGGGGGGGGGGATGGGGCAGGGGTATAAAACAACTAGATTTACAAAACCTGAAGGAAATACGGAAATACCAGGTCATGTAAACAATATGGATGAGTAGATAAAAATTTAAATAAATGTATTTCATAAATATAAGTTGTAGGCAGCTGTATAGAGAGAAGCACAGAGAGAAAGGGAGCACCAGAGAGTGGTACTGGTTTAGTAGAATACAGACCTAGTGCCAAGTCTATTTTGATTTCATCTAAATTATTGGGGAAAAATAGCTTTTCTTCAATGTTCATGTGATGGAGTGTCATCACTACAGTTGAGGATGTGCTTTCACTGCTATTGCAACAAGCCTGGCAGTTTGGTGTTGCAATCAGGGTGCATGTTTGGTACCCGGAGACCCAGGTTTGAGGCCAGTTGGGGTGACTGATCTCACCCTTCGCTACAGTTTGTATTGGAATTTAGACAAAAGCAACTTTCAACATTGGAATAACAAAACATTGAGTTGTGAAATACATTAAATTGTTATAAAAAGTTACAATTGTCATGGAAAACATGACGGTCAAAAAAAATGATGTTATTCTAGAGTGAAATTTGGTAGGAAATTCAGACATGTGAACACAGTATATCCTGCTGTAGTACTATGCCCTGACAAGCAACATGCCGTGTCTGGAAAAGTGGCGAAAACAGGAGAATTTTGAAAACAGTCCATTTTTGTTGACTGTCACGTTTTCCACGACAATTGTAACTTGTGACAATTTCATGTATTTCATAACTCAAATTGCATTGCAGTCTTTTGGGAAACATTAACTATTTGTACATACAGTATATATACAGTATATGTGTGTCTGTGAATGTGGGCCTAATTGCGCCACTATAATTGCAAATGATTACTATTAAATGTGGTACATGAACTGTTCATTACTGGTTTTAATGTCCAGGGGTGCATTTCCCAAACAACTAACCAACTTAGCTTTAAACCAACATGGTACGATGCACTGTTGAACTAACCAACATCCAAAGTGCGACTGTTTCCCAAACACTGTCGGCTAATAGGCTATTTCACACGATGTCGGGAATAACTGTGTACTAGGAAATAATAGAGATTCAATTAATCTAATGGTGCAGTGTTATAGCTATATACAGCTTAGTGTTAATTTGTAATGTAGTCAGAGAGTCAAGAGGTACCCTACTTTTCCAGGTAATATAAATTATAGGAAATGTCTATCTTCTATCTTCCTGACTTTGCAGTCATGTGGAAACAAAAGTCTACATAAATGCTTTATTTTACTGAAATCACATAGGCTACGAGTTCAACTTTTCAATTAGGGTTATTGTACAAATAGCCTACAATTAGCCATAATAGTTAGCCTGATAAAAACAGTTTTCAAAATGCTGTAAGATGGCAAATAACAGAAAGCCGATGCTCCATCTGTAAATGCATGTGCTTAAATGGCAATATGTAACACGCTATCAACAGCAGTGCTTACAATCCATGTAATGACGGAGGAGCCAGAGATCTATTTTCCCCTTGGCGACCTGAATTCTTAAGTTATTCTGATTTCTGAATATATATATATATATATATATATATATATACACAATGTACAGGGATTTTGCAGGATTATAGCCAAGTGTATGATCAACCAATTACACCAAATTGGTTGTATATGTCAGGAAGCATGGAAGCATACATCCACAGAAGATCTGTGGTAGTTCTTCAAGATGTTTGGCGCAAGCTACCAGCCAAGTTCCTTCAAAAACTCTATGCAATAGACCTAGAAGAATTGATGCTCTTTTAAAGGCAAAGGGTGGTCACACCAAATATTGATCTGATTTAGGTTTCTCTTTTGTTCAGTCACTGCATTTTGTTAATTGATGAACATAAATGATTAACACTTCCATTTTTGAAGGCATTTCTAGTTGACAGCATTTTTTCACACCTGCCTAAGACTTTTGCACAGTGCTATATATATATATATATATATATATATATATATATATATATATATATATATATATATATATATATACTGTATATATATATATATATATATATATATGCAGGCAGGCATAAACTGGCCACGCTACGTTAATTTTCAACAGGGGGAACACACGTTCAGAAGTGATGTAATGAAGCTGGAAAGAAGTTTCAGCATTAGGCCTTTCAATCCAAATTAAACTCAGAATACAAAAGGGTTTCCTTTGAAGATACACCTACCAAAGTGTGGTTACCAAAATGGTTGTATTTGCTACATCACTCTTAAGTTAAGTAGAGTCTTAAGTCTGGCACTGATTTTTGTCATTTATATAGCTTTGAGCATTTGTGACAGTTGAGCATGCGATCATCTAATATCTAATAGCTTTATAGACAACTGTTAATCATAGGTTTGTATTTTAAGCACATGCAGCAAATTAAGTCTTATGTTTTTTAGATTTTATGAAATAAAATACAAAAATGAAGGCAAACGGGTGTCAAGTGGTACCGACAAGCGCAATGGTCAGAGAATTCTAAGCTCTTCACAAATCCCCAAATTTTGTCATTTTACGGGCTCTTTTGTTTTTCAATTTTATCATTTATCGACGGCAGAAGTCATACAGTCTACAGTATGTCGAAAAATAAGACTTAGTCTTTGTCTCCAAATGCTTCTCCCAGGGGGAAACGTTTGAAACCTACTACTGATGCTAGTCATGATGCTATCTTGCTAGCACTTGAACATCAACAAGGTAAACTTGAGGCTATGGTGGAGAGGGTTCTTCATGCCGCACTTGGTAGTGTGAAAGATTCAGTCAGTGCCTTGCAAACGGACTTGGTGGAGCATATGGCAGTGATGAAAGGCCTTGGTGAGAAAGTGGACCAGAGTTGGATGGTCGTGGCAGAAGGAACCACGTGAGGCAAACAGAGAGGGGGAGATGCCATCAAATTTCTTCAGGAAATGCTGCCCAAATGGATCCCCTCTCTTGGAACAAAAGTCGTACAGATTGAAAGAGCACACCAAATTTACTCCACCACACAAAAAAGCCCAATTGTCTGCAAACCCTCATATTCAAAGTTCTAAATTATCAAGATTGTCAGGCCATTCTGCAAGGTGCCAGGGAGGCTAGGAGAAACAACACTCCCATCATGGATGAGGGCATGGAGCTACTGTTCTTCGCCGACTACAGCAAATCCACTAGTGACAAGAGGGCAGCATTTAAAGCTGTACAGAAAGATCTGTGGACAAAAGGACTATCTACTTTTGTGCTTTACCCTGCTACACTACAAGTGTCCTACAAAGGCCAGCAGCTGTCATTCGAGACAGTACAGGAGGCGGAGAAGTTCAGGGATGGGCTAATGGAAGACCGAGCCAACATCAGCAACTCCCCAAGAAGGAAGCTAACATTCCCTGGCCTGAGCGGAGACGTTGTACTGTCGAAATGGGCTGCTTCGTGGAAATGAGCTACCAGTAGCCTAAATCGATGGCAGCGTCTATCGATTAAATAAGCTATCTTACGCTTATGGACAGCCCCTGTAGGCCCGTGTTAGCACCTCCTCCATGTCGGCTCGGGTTTGGCCCGGTAATGGGAACCCCGCTATTGGCTCAAATGATTTCGTACTTCTAACAGACTCAAGGTTAATATCGGACGACAATGGTTAAATTATCACTATAATGCAGTGTATAAAGTACTGGAAAATCACACTCAGGTAAAAGTATAGGTACCCCTTCAAAAAATGACTTTGGTAAAAGTCAAAGTCACTGACTGAAATGTTACTTGAGTTAAAGTCTTACAGTATCAGAAATTTCTTGTACTTAAGTACGACAAGTAATGTAAAAATAAATGTACTCAAGTAATGTAATTAAAAGTACAAGTTAAAAGTTAATAACAGGCAAAGGCAGTCTGAATTTGAATTTGATAAATCAAAAAATTAATCCACCAGTGACCAACAAAACCCTGGTCTGTAGTCAGTCGCGCATTGCTGAAAAGCTATTTTAAGGGCGCACAACGCTTTGGGATAGGCTATAACGAGAGGGATCCCCTCTTGATGAGTCGCTGTTAGGGGACGATGGCTACCCACTAAAAGCATGGTTATTAACACATACCAACAACCGTGCATCCATGTCATGCCAACAACAAGCTCCAAAAAGATGTCCAATTGCATACGACTACGAAACTGCTTATTTACTAAGTGCAAAGACATAAACACTGATACATATTTTGCAATAATGATTTATTGAGCAATCTGGTTTTTTTGTAATAAACATATACACATTGTTCATAACCAAAGGGAAATTTTGTGTTTCACACAAGTAAGTGAAAAAACAGACCTGAATCAAAAGTCAAAATAACGAATGCATGAGGGTTTTGGTGGTTTTCTTCCATCCCCGACGATTAACTGCTCATGTACGAGCAGATCGGTCTTCAAAGAAAAACTCATAACTATAAACTCTGATTGGTTTATTGCATGTTACGCCCCGAACACACCTATGATTAATTAGGTAACTTAGGACCAACCCTTTTGAAACATGCGCCAGGCGCAATGTTCACTTTTCCCGTCGTCAAAATAGCATATTGTCTCGGGAACGCCCACAAAGCAACTTGCGCGACAGACTTTAGACAATGCGCATATGATCGTGAAAATAGAGCCCTAAGTCAGTGCTGAAAATGAGGCGTACATCACCCCATCAAGAAAAAAAGAACATAAAACACTGCTGTCTCCGTCTCCTCTTCCATCAGGACTGAGTGCGAAGCTAGCTTACTGCGTGAAGCCAACAGGTGTAGCGGTTGGCATGTGCAAGTGGCAATTGCGAACAAGCCAGGCAGGTCCTGACTTAATTGCAGTCAGTGTTTTTTTTTTTTTTGGTAATGAGTAACTAAATGGCACATTGAAAATGTATCGGAGTAAAATTATGCAGTTAGGTTCGGAAATATAGTGAAGTAAAAGTAAAAGTTATCAACATTTTAAAAACTCAAGTAAGTACAAATTCTTCCAAAATGTACTTAAGTACAGTAGTGAAGTATTATTACTTCGTTACTATACAACACTACTATTATGTTGAAACGTCAAAGGTCTTAATACCAAGGCAAAGTGTGTGAAATGTTTAGACTTCCTACGACGGCACAATGTAGAAATCTCTTGCATTACAGAATCTCACCTGAAGATAGAAGATGTTTCGCGCATGCAAGATAAAACATACAAAGTCGTTGCTTCCTCAAGTGCTGGATCTAAAACGAAGGGTTCAATGATAATGGTTAGACGAATTTAGACTAGTCATTGAGAAAACAATGACATGTCAAAACAGCGTGGCCCAAGGGCGTTTATCTTTAATATGCACTGCAACCCAAGGGAAGAAAATTGCATTTGCGTCTATATATGCGCCTTCCGTGTATGATACCTAATTTTTCCCCTGGCTCTCAGCCACTTTACTGACATTTTCAGAGTATGGGTTTATTGTTGCAGGCGACATGAATGCAGTACTTGATGTCAAATTAGACAGGTCTTCTCCTGTAGCATCTGCTGCACAACATCAGGCATCTAGTGACCTTAATGCATTTTTGACCAACCTCAATCTGACGTTTTGACGTTTGGCGCTCACGCCACCCAGTGATCAGAGATTACACCTACTTCTCTAGTCATAAAACTTTTTTCCAGAATTGACCATGTTTTTCTATCACATTCTCTTAACACAGCTGTGCACTCATGCTCCATTTCACAATATCTGATCATAATCCTGTTCAAGTAGGAATTGATGTTGGTATCAAAATTATGAAATCCCCAAGGTTGAGATTTAATACTTCTCTATTACAAAATGAAACATTTCTCACTGAATTTAAAGCAGGACTACTTGACTTTTTATCTATAAACAGAAATTCTAGTTCTGATCTAGTTCTATTTTTATATTTGTTTGGATGGCTACAAAAGGATTCACAAGGTGCTTTTGTATCTCTTTTTCATCTCAATTAAATAAAGTCAGAACCCAGAAAATAAAAAATATTGGGGCAACAATGCAAAATACTTCAAGGTCAACCTTGAAACACCTAGTCAGTCAGTAGAACATAGTTTAACAGCAGTTAAATATGAACTGAATGATTTATTAAGAAGAAAAGCAGATTTCATCATACATAGAGTTGAGACAAAAATACCATTTTGACCTTGGCCTTGGTCAATATACCTGAGTATTGCACACCTTGTACTCTTTGACACTCCAGGAATGTTGCAACTCTGGAATATGGCAGAACTGGATGCAAATGGCTGCTTACTAGCTTCACACCTGATTTTCCGCAGGTCATGTGCATTTATTTTGCACCTTTTCTTCACGCTTCTTTCGACCCTGATGGCTATTAGCGATGAAACGCTTGATTGTTTGGTGCTCACGTTTCAAACTCTTCGCAATTTCAAGAGTGCTGCATCCCTCTGCAAGATATCTCACAACTTTAGACTTTTCAAAGTCTGTCAGATCTCTCTTCTGATCCATTTTGCCAGAGGAAAAGAGGTTGCCTAATAATTATGCACCTTTGATATAGGGTGTTGATGTCATTACACCACACCCCCTCTCAAACACAGATGCAAAGCACCTGATATACTTAATTGGTAGTAGGCTTTCAAGCCTAAACAGCTTGGAGTGGGACAACATGCATTAAAAGGATGTTGTGGTCAAAATACTCATTTGCCTAATAATTCTGCACACAGTGTAGATTGGAAAGAGGTATGGAATAATGTTTTCTGTGCATCAAAGAACCCTAATCACCAGTTGATTCATTTCAAGTTTTGTCACAGGGCGTACTGGACACCCATTTATAGGTTCCATGCCAAACACACAAACAATCTATGCTGTAGTCTATGCAATAAAGATATTCCAGGTACTGTACCTATAAACATATGGTGTGGGATTGTGAGGAAGTTTAGTCTTTTTGGAAAGAGCTAACTTTTATTTTGTCTGAATTATTAGAACTAGATATCCCTTTATAACCAAGCCTGTTATTGCTGAATGATGATTCACAATTTGAATGTACAGAGAAACAATGAAAAGTGTGGCTTGCGGGCCTCACAGCAGCAAAAAAACGAATTGTTCGGAGTTGGATTCCACCACACAAACTTCCTCTTAAAAAATGGCTGTTATACTTTCAAGATGTTGTAATGATGGAATTATCTACTGCAAGAATCCATGGGGCAATAGTCTCAACAATTCAGATGTAGGAAAGAACTGCAGAGGGGGTTGCAGACTTGCTGGCGAGTCATACGCAATGAAGTGTCACACATGCTTTGTCATGTCACTTTAAAAATTACGTAGTGTTAATGAGGCTTCCGGGTCCTTGTTAGTGGAATAATTGAAAGTTTAAGAATAAAAAATATTGTTTTTGCTTTGCATGCACTGTGGAAGGAAGTGGAGGAAGAACAATACAGTGCATTCCTTATGCATGCTTTGTAATCATGAGCTAATATTTTATTCTTTCAGTTTGCCTTAGGCTGGGTGCATGGTGAACAGCTCTGTGAATCCTCCAAGACGCATCCTCTTCTAAAACCATACAAAAGCTTGTCAGAGAAGGTGAGGTTTTTCCTTTAATTATGCCCCTGTGAGAAGGAATTTTGAGTATTTTTGGGAAACATTTTTGCGCTTAAGAATGGGTGCAAACCTGACAACACTTGGAGTTTACCATGTTGCTAACCTTATTAGCTGTCACTGTCTAACATCATTGAAAAAAAGTATGCATTGTTCATTATGACCGCCGCTAGTGAAAGTCATATTGGAGTTGCCGCAAAATTACTATTATTTTTTTTCCCCACCGATTTTTCGTCAACGATTCCCGGGACACTGAAACTCGGGGGGACATGAATGTTTGTAGGCATGTACCACTAGAAGTTTGTGAGCAAATAACGCCTTTTGGCCCCCAAGGGCCACCCCCCCGCTGTGCCAGTGTCCGTTAAAGAGGGGGAGACCGGCAAAAGTTTTTGCTGAATAACTCAATGAATGTTTCACCCAACAGCATGAAATTTTTGTAATATGTCGGTGTTACAGAGATGTATCGACCCAGCCCATAAACGCTCACTTGAAGCATAGTGCCACCTAGTGATATGGCTAAATGCAAAAATTGGGGTTTTGAGTTGCCAATATCTTGGACTGAGAAGGTGCAAACTGCGCAAAATACGTCATGCACGATCACCACAAACACCACAGCACATACCATAAAATTTGGTCCATAGGGGGCGCTGTAATTGTACAAAATGTCATTTTGCCTGTTATGTAGAGAATGTTAATGTTTACAACCAATTTTTGTATTGTGAAATCTATTGACCCTCACGCATTGAAAACACTGGTCGACGCCCACTTCCAATTAAAACGATTTCCGTGAAATTTTAACATTGCGAAAACGAATCTGAACGAACTCGTCATAGGCCGTTCATGTGAATCTCACCAAATTTGGTATATGCCATCTACAGACAATGCTGACAAAAAGATATCAAAGGATTTATCTTTAGATAAACCGTTTCGAAGTTACACGTCAATGAACATTTAACACGTAGCTTAAAATTCTTCAAAAATCCATATCTTGGCTTTTAATTGCTGAAATTTGGTCAAAGTTGACATGCCATCTCTAAACAGCGTTCTTTTCATGTGTACTGAATTTTGTGACATTTTGTCATAGGGGGCGATGTTTATCGCCGAAGCTAGGTGTCAAAAACCAGTTTTTGCTAAATAATTTGTCAACAATTTTGCCCAAGACAATTTTGTGTTAGTATGTCGGTGTTACAGAGGCGTATCGACCTAGCCCATAAACACTCACTTCAAGCATAGCGGCACCTAGTGATATGGGTTAATGCAAAAATTGGGATTTTGAGTTGCCAATATCTTGGACCGAGAAGGTGTGAACTGCACAAAATACGTCATGCACGATCAGCATAAAGACCTCTAACACCACAGCACGTGCCATACAATTTGGTCCATAGGGGGCGCTGTAATTGTACAAAATGTCATTTTGCCTATTATCTAGAGAATGCTAATGTTTACAACCATTTTTTTTTTGTTGTGAAATCTATTGACCCTCACGCATTGAAAACACTGGTCGACGCCCACTTCCAACGAAAACAATTTCCATTAAATTTTAACATTGCGAAAACGAATCTGAACGAACTCGTCATAGGCCGTTCATGTGAATCTCACCAAATTTGGTATATGCCATCTACAGACAATGCTGACAAAAAGTTATCAAAGGATTTATCTTGATAAACCGTTTCAGAGTTAGACGTCAATGAACATTTAACACGTAGCTTAAAATTCTTCAAAAGTCCATATCCTGGCTTGTAATTGCTCAAATTTGGTCAAAGTTGGCATGCCATCTCTAAACAGCTTTCTGTTCATGTGTACTAAATTTTGTGACATTTCGTCATAGGGGGCGATGTTTACCAGCGAAGCTAGGTGTCAAAAAAGGTGTTTTTGTTAAATAACTCATCAACAATTTTGCCCAAGACAACGATTTTGTGTTAGTCTGTCGATGTGACAGAGGTGTATCGACCCAGCCCATAAACACTCACTTGAAGCACAGCGCCACCTAGTGATAAGGGTAAATGCAAAAATTGGGATTTTGAGTTGCCAATATCTTGGACCGAGAAGGTGTGAACTGCACAAAATACATCATGCACAATCAGCACAAAGACCTCTAAAACCACAGCACGTGCCATAAAATTGGGCCCATATTTGCATTTTGCCTATTTCTTTCATAAATCACTCCTACACACACAATGTCATTCATTCATAACTCACACCCATGCCCACTTCCAGGAAATAATTTCCACACAATTTCTCACCTCACAACACTGCTCTACCACACATTCATCATACCAACAGTTCCCACATTTCAATACACTGCGGCGGTCATACCATGTTCCGCTATGCGGTACATCTAGTTAGGATAGGGTATAACTAAGTATTTTGTCTTTGTAAAGGTTGTAGGCTAATACCATCATGCAATAACAACTTGCATTTAAAATTGACTGGGTGTATGGCCATTTTGTGTCTGCTTTTTTGCACAGGTAGCTCAAAAACACATTCGTTTCATCACGAGTACATGTTTCAAGCGCCTAAACAACTAAGCCAAATCAAGGGTAAATCAGATTCAGGGATGTAGGCATGAAGCCCTGCCATGTATAACAAATTAGAGCATGGCAAACTTTTCACTATACAACACCAAAAACTGGTTCGTGGTATAAACCGCTAGAAACAAGATGACCAACGACTTAAAGGTGTCATTCCCCGAGAAACTGTTTAGTACTTGCTCTTTTTGATATACAATAGGTCATTCCGAGTTGCATGTGCATGCTGCACGTGAAAATGTTCTTCTACCCCGATTGCCTCCATTAATAAATTTAAAAAAAACGAGCGAATACGAAAAAGGGCAAATTAAAGTCCGTAAGTTTGTTATTTGGAAAAAAGGCAAAATATAGGTAAGTAGGTGTGTTTGTTTAGAATGTTTAAATCTTCTATTTGGTGTGCTATGACCGAATAGGCTTTAAATTAGTGTAGCCTGTGACTAGCATAGCTGAGAACCCGTCATTCTCCCTGCTCCATCTCTGCGGTCAAACTAGAACAGCCTGAAACAGGAGCACTAAAGCATTTTTTTTTCACAAAAACCGGCTTACAGGGCATTCATTAACTCATTCAGTGCCAGCCATTTTCAAAGTTGGTCACGTCCCAGTGCCAGGATTTTCTGAACATTTCAGTGTTTTTTCAAGACCCACAGAAAATTGAGTTCTATGTCTGTGTTAACAAAAAACATACCAAAAGAAACTCCAGAATTTCCTTTATCATCAGAAAAAAAAATTGTTTGTACCTCTTTCCATTCCTTAGCAATTGTCTGGAGAACATGGGTGGGTGTAACTAAAAATGCTGATTTCTGACCAAAATACTGAGAAAAATGGCTTTTTGTAACGAGCAACATTTCAAGCAGAAAATGTCTTTGATTATAATTGTTTTTGCTTCAGAGACATCTCAAACATTATGAAAAGTGATCCCATTGTATACTGCACCAAAAATAACGCTGGCAACATTATTTATAAATTAAAACATTTAAAATTTAAAATTATTTATAAAACCATGTAGGCACATTTCATAGATTCTTTGAAGCACAGCTAAAAGCAACACTTCATGGGAAACACTTTGTGCGTAAACATTTCAAAGGCAAAAATTAGACTTTCTAGCAGCTATTTATGTACAGCACACTATGTTATAACTGTAGTGCTTCTAGCTCTGCCCCTCTGTGTGCGCGCGTGTGTATGCATGTGTGTGCATGAGAAGCAGAGCAGAGAAGCAGAGCAGAGAAGACCTATAAACACGATCTAAAATACCGGTCCATACATCTAGTATCGGAGTAAGCTATGCAATTAGACTACTGCTCCATGCTTGTAAATGTAATATTTCTGAACGTCACCAAACACTATATAAAACATTGTAACATTTTAGTGTGGGAACTTGGCTCAGAGAGGGGATAGGCAAACCGAAACCGAACTAAATATACAACGCCTTCAGAGCAAAATAACATCGTATTCCACAGGATCCGCACACAGAACAACTAGATTAACACATGAGAATGATAGCACAGAAAATTATGATGTTGGGAGAGTGCAGTGAATCCGTGCGCTTTACCAAATGTAGAGAGCTGGGTCGTCAGTGACTTGCTGTCGGCGCAGACGGGTCAGTCAAGTGCAGGTGTAGCTATCTATGAAACAGCGCGACAGGCTGCTCATTATGCATTACCTAAAGTGAAATTAATCTATTGGTGGCTTGCAGAAGCTAAACGTGAGATGTTGCTAGGAAAACAGTAGCTTCAACATACGTGCTGACAGGATTTATTTTGATCAAGCTAGCAGTGTGCAAAACTGCGAGCAACTGAGCAAGCCAGGTCCAGTGTCTCTTCTTTGAGACATGTTAGATGATCACATGTCCACACTGATACTGGTACTACCCACAGAATGGGTTCCTTGTGATTACAACTTTGATTTTTGTACACAAGCTAGATCAGATGATTACCCCACCTCCCCTGTAAAAAAACGCAATTGAGGCGATAACGCGTCATTGGCACTGGGCGTTACTATCGTAAAAGACGCGTTTTCGCGTCATTGGCATCGAATGAGTTAATACTAGAGGCCACCACAAAATTAATGAAAAAATGATGCCATGAAACCTTTGAAATATGCATTAATGTTGTTTAACTATGTGTTGGGAAATGAGCAACGTTTGCTACCAAGCAAACTTACAATGACTGGTTTCCCTCGAAGTATTACATGATGTAATTTATCCGTAATACCTTTAGTAGCCTTGTTAATGTACTTGATAATGCGTACATTTAAAAGTGGTTTATGCAGATCAAAGCCTTGATGAAGCAGCTCTCTCTCCGTTTGCTTTCATTGTCTACTTGTACATGCATATGCGGCCTGCGGTGCTCAGTGCTCGCACATAGTGACACGCACACCATAAGCAGTGCCTTTGCTTATTTGTCACAGTGGACTCAGTACGCATGCACAAACCCTGAATTTCACACAATGTGAACGCAAAGGGGAGATGAGCAGAGCCTATTCTGTGATTAAAAGGAGCTGGTTGTAAGTCATGGAGATTACCTTCCAAATGCTTACAGATGTCAACATAAATGCTATATCACAGTTATACATAAAGTGATACTAGCAAATTTAGAACATTTTGTGTATTTTTATAAGTTTAATATATTTAAGGATTTTATAATTTTTCGAAATCTGCCTACCGCCATTCAAAATCTGCTTGACCGCACGTTTACTGGATGACACACACAATTTAGTACGCCCTATTTTAAACACTCATACATCTGGGCCTTAATGTGTTAGCTACTCAGAAACATGTTTCTAAGAGAACAGAAAGTCTGTTCAACAGTTTTTGATAAAAAAAAAATAGACAGCTGTGAAAGTGTTGTATGTTATCACCAGCCATGTGCTACAGTGTTAACTTATACTTTATTTTCCTCCCCATCAGGACAAAGAGACTTATCGATCACCCATAAAGGAATCCCTAAAGACAGTCTTGTCATGGGGGTGGATCATTGAGAGGAGCAGAGAGGGTGACACGTCTACGCTTCACAACCGCACACGTCGGATATCTTTGTCAAGTCAGGTGATCTAAAAGAAAACCTTACTGATTTACTTTAAATATACTGTTTATTTCTTGGTAATATTTTATCAGCTTTTTGGTCAGTTAATGGAATGCTGACAAATTGCTTTTTGACTCAGAATGGGTCACTCTACTGTTCGGAGGTCATATATGTAAGGGATAACAGCTGCCGAGGCATGCATTCAAGGGAATTAATCAACGCTGGCATTGGTTGTTACATAGTTACCATTCAATGGGGCTTAAACTTAATGTCAGACTTTTAGATCTACTTTCCATAGTTGAACAGTTGAACGGAATTTTTTGCATACCCCGCCAGCCAATCAGAAAGCAACATTCTATTTGACCGAGCCATAATTTTGTACCATGACCACTGATAAAAGTATAATAACCATTGTCGATGGCAAAACGTTTTGTGCTTCTTTCATATCACTGTGCATGTATTCCATGGAGGGCTCTCAGTCCGTTTACTTATCATAATGAAATATGTAAGGGATAAGGGATGACACACTGTTCATATTTTAAAAAGTAAATGCACGTTCGAGGTGGTAATGCAGCCACGACGCAAAGGGCTTTAAACTTTTGATACACAAACACAGCAAACTCCATTATCCCGTTTATACCATGGTTACCACACTTGTCTTTTGTTTAATTTAGGTAATAATTTCCATGTTTTAATCGCTAAAACAAGTTTATTTGTAGCACTACTTCCTTCTGCCACAAGGTTGCTATGGCCAAGACCCAAGCTAGCTATTCCAAAGTTCTGTTAAGCCTTGCTTAGCAAAGTCACGTTAGTAGAGTCCAAATGCAGCGTGACAGCACTAAAAGTTGATCTCAGAGGCATATAACATGTTGTAACTCTGTTCTTCCATCTGCTTGTCATTTGCTAAAGCTGTCACATCAAAATATTTAAAATATGACATTGTGAGAAGTTTCTAACTTTCTATTACCATTTTTGGCAGGTTTCTGTATAATTAGCAGGATAATGTTCAGCAAGGCACATATTCTCGTGAAATAAGCACCCTACAGTGATGCATCACTCTGTCTGGGTTTATTGCACGCCTCACAGAACAGTAAAGCTCTGACCCTTCAAAGTAAGAGGAGAAATTACATTGTGAAAAAGGGAAAAAGGGCACATGTTCCAGCTTCATTCTCACCAAGCTGATAGGGGATGGAGGGGCATATTTACTCTGCACTGTGATTTAGGACCAGGTTTTCTGTTGCAGGCAGGTTGAGCAGCAAAACTGAGCATGTTCTAGCATGTGTTGTAGATGTAAGGATGCCTGGAAAGTGTGCTTCAGCTTCCAAGAACTATGAAAAACCGTAATGCTACAAAGGTTTTTATGGGATCAATTCACTGGAAATGAAAATAATGACAGACATGATGCATGTGTTAAAGGCTCTGCCACAGCCATGTAATGTAGCTGCACATGTGAGCCATTTCCTGAATGGGTAGAAAACAGGTAGAGTACTGATATGCTTAATTTCTTAAATGTTGCAACATGACACTTGGTGATTTGTTTTGGGCGTTTCTTTGTAGAATTTTAGGGTGTTTATAGGCTGGTGAAAATAAATAGGAATTACAGTAATTTTGGATGAACAATTTCAGAGGATTTCTTCCAATACCATTGTACGGTTTGTAATTGTAAATGAGCTGGTTAATTAAATCACAGCAGTTTATCTTATTTTTTCTTTGTATATAGCATTCCATGGAGGGCTCTCATGGCTTTAGTCCTCGGCCAATCGACATGAGTAACGTGACTCTTTCCAGAGACTTACACGTGAGTAATACTTGGGGTACTTACCAGCACAATTTGATTGTATTTGTAAACTGTCTGTCCAAGCGCCCTGAGCAGCACATTCTTTGAAGTAATGGGGTGTCTCATGCATTCAGAACATTAAGAGTACCCTGGGAGGTAGCAGCACATGGACTCTAACTACCAGTTACTTACTCTAGCAGCAAAATAACAGAGGCACAGCAGTGAGTAGCTGCCTACTGCTGCAGGTGTTTACTTGGTGCAGCATGTTTAACTCACTGCTCCTATCACTTCTCAAATCATGGCTGTTTCAAATGCATTTTGAGGACTTCATCAAAAAGAGTATCTATCTACCTATGGCTACTAATGTTGGTTAAAACATTTGGGTATAAAATGCTAACTGAAGAACTTGCATCTATCTAAGTACCTGTTCATTACATGTTCTGTTTATTCTGTCTTTTTAATTGAATTACAAACTCTACCTATGACTCTTCATTCACCCTCATCAGTAGTTCCATGGTTTACCATTCTGTCTTGTCCCTTTTTCTATTTGTTTCAGGCGCTGGCAGAACTACTTGCAGAAAATTATCATAACATATGGGCAAAAAATAAGAAATCTGAGCTTGAAGCCAAAGGTAACTTCAAATTCACTTTCATTTTTTTTTTTTTACTTTCAATTTTTATTTTTAAGTCTAGCAAGTCTGTGAATCATCTTCCCTTATCCTATCCATTTTACATTTGTCATAGTAGACGGACATCTATAAGCCAAACAACTATAAGTCAAGAACATATTAGATTTTTTTGGTTGTATGTTTTATGGTTATCTTTGCAATTCTTATTCATATTTTAAGCATAGGATTATACATCTTTACCTTGGTACACATTATTTTCCCCTTTGTTATAATATGAAAGCATACCAAGCTAGACATACATACATAATTATTATGACCACCACTATGGTAGCCTTAGCGTAGGCTTTTAGCCTGAGTTTTTTTTTTTTTTTTCTTCACGGATTTTGTGTCGAGGATTCCCGAAACACTCAAAGACCAGAAAACACCGACACTTGTTGGGGATGTAGCCCTATTCGGATGGTACGGAATAAGCTATTTTGGTGCCTGGTGGCCATTTGTTGTGGAATAACTCGCCAACTGTTGCAATTAAGATAACCAAAATTTAGTTGTACCTTTGGGCTCAACAAGGCATATACACTGAGTCTATAAATGGTAATTTGCCGTGTAGCGCCACCTAGGGAATACTGTACATGTAAAAATTGAGGTTTTGAATCGCCAGTATCTAGTATTAAAGTAAGCTATGCAATCGGGCTACTGCGCCACACTTCTACAGTTAATGTTTCTGGATGTCACCAAACAGAATGTTAAACACTGTAACATCTTCATGTGGGAACTTGTCTGAGGTAAGCAAAACAGGACCGAGCTAAATGTGAAACTCGTTCAGAGCAGAATATCATCCTATTTCACAGGACCCACACACAAAGCAATTACATTAACGCGCTAGAATGGTAGCACAAGAAATAATAATGTTGCAGTGCAAGGAGGGTGCACTGAGTCTGGGTGCGCTTTGCCAAATGGAGAGAGGCTCGTTAGTGGCTTGCTTTCAGGGCAGACGGGTCAGTCAAGTGCTGGTGTGTGTGTTTCGTGAAGAACTGAAAGCGAAAGTAAACTAACTTCTCTGAGGGCGTTCATCTGATTGTCAGGAAATGTGGTGTACGTCATCTGCAGACATCTTCAAAAAATCCTTTAAAATTTTTCAAAAGTTAAAGGGTTACGAATTTATACACCAATCAATATTTGAAACATAGCTTGTAATTACACTAAACTTAATGTCTTGCTTTGTAATTGTCCAAATTGCATTAAACCTCCTAGACCAGGGGTGTCCAAACTTTTTGCCAGGGGGGCCAGATTTGGCGAGGTGAACATGTGTGAGGGCCAACCATTGTAACGACACGATAATAAGACAATAGGAATTACAATAATAATATTAATAGTACTACTAATATTAATAATATGCAAATAAAGTACTTAATGATTTTTTTGTTGCAATGGCATAGTTTTTATGTCTTCACATTTCATACACAAATGAAAATGTGTGTTTACCAAAATTACTGTGCATTTTATATTTGAAGACCAGTATTAAAATGCAGAACAAGTCTGAGTGAAAAAAAAAAAAACACTATTCATAATTCACTGTTATACATAACATACTATTATTCACTGTTACATGTAAACTGTAAACGTGAATTTATACCATGTGAACAAGAAAATAGCACAAACATTTATGTTATTCAGAAGTACAAACCACTGAGAGTTTTGATCACAATTACACACACACATTTTAGAATTTATTTAGCCTACGAGCATTGCAACCGGTTCTTTCCACAGCATACGTGAGCTTCACAAATACAATTTTCTCCCGGAGTGGAACATCACGGAAAACCGCGTCCATTCTCATCCTGGCTGGCTTGCTATTGCGATTGTGGGGGCAGAAGCAACTTACATATCCGAGAGGTCATCATGTTTTGAAGTGTTCTTGTGAATGTTGTGATTACATATTATTTCCCCCATTTTTACAGTGTTCATTGGTCAAATAAACGTCCGTATTAAAAAACCTAACCTTGCTGTTAAGAGAGCTAATAACAGCAACATCACACGACATAATAGCAAGATGTATGATTTTTCTTTGCGAAATAAAACCGCGAATAATGCCTACCAATAGGCAAACTAGTAACTGTATTGTGGTCAAAAAACAACAATACTGTTACAATGTCGATATACTTTGGGTTGGTACTGCCATAAACTGCTGAATAATTCAATAAATGGCAAGGCGGTGAAGACTATTAACACTATTAACTGTTCTCTGCGTGGCCACGCAGTAATGCGCGCGATTTAGCATAACAAAAGAATCACCGGCATTCCACGTGGGTAGTTATGGCCGGATTTGGCCCGCGGGCCGGACTTTGGACATGTCTGTCCTAGACTCAATGGGCATAACGTTCTTTAAGACCACACCACATTTTTTGCAAATTGTTGTGTATTGGGCACTGTTCTCTTACATAATGTGAAGCTAAAAGCATTTTTTGCGGAATAACTCGCCAACCATTGCAACCAAAAACAGCAATATTTTTTGGATTTTGGGCTCGACAAGGTGTATGAACTCAGTCGGATAATGGTCATTTGGAGAGACAAGACTTGAATTAAAGACATTAAAGGAGTACTTCCACGAGAAACCGTTTAGTACTTGCTTTTTTGAAATACGACAGGTCACCCCGAGTTGCATATGCATGCTGCACGAGAAAATTATCTTCTAACCCGATTGCCTCCATTAGTCAGTGAAAGAAAGTATGTGGAAAAACAAGTGAATAAGAAAAAGCCCAACAAAGTGAATTGTAAATTAGAAAAAGCTATGCCACAGTTGTGATTACTGGAAAAGTTTTTGTTGCAGCACACATTCACTTAGCGAAGTATAGGTAAGTATGTGTGTTTGTGTAGAAAGTTTAGATCTTCTATTTGGTTCGCTATGACCGAATGGTCTTCGAATGATTGTAGCCTGTGACTAGCATAGCCAAGAACCTGTCATTCTCCCTGCTCCATCTCCTCCACCAAACTAGAACAGCCTGAAACAGAAGCACTAAAGCATTTTGTTCACCAAAACAGGCTCACAGGGCATTCATTAATACTAGAGACCACCACAAAATTAATGAAAACACGATGGAAGTACACCTGTAAAGCACTCCCCTTTCTGTTGGCTACATTTTACACAATTTTAAACAATCTAAAAGTGAAAGTAAACAAACTCCTTTGAGGGCGTTCATCCAATTGTCAAGAAATTTGGTGCATGTCATCTGCAGACCACACCTTGAAAAATTCTTAAACATTCTCAGAAATTTTTAGGAAACTTGAATTGCCAGTATCTTGGGTGGAGAAAGTCGTTGTTGCACCAGATTTACAATGTAGGATCACTACTTTGACCTCTGTGTACACATTTTTATTTAATTTCTAAAATTTATTCTATTAGGAGTGCTATCATTAGAAAAAAAATAAATAAAAATTTGCTTATAACTAGCGAACAAGAGCAATATAATTCCCTTTGTGCTGAACTTCATAGCACATTGCAGCGGTTATACCATTTACCGCTGTGCGGTGCATCTAGTTATGTATGGTCTTTGTGTTTTATTGAACACAATTATATATTTATACTTTATAATACAATAATAATAATAATAATAATAATAATAATTCTTATTATTAGTAGTTGTAGGAGTAGTATTAAAAGAAGTAGTAGTAGTTGTAGTAACAATAAAATATATGTGCCTCTGTAAGCGTAAAATGTTATTTACGTATAATTCAATGCAGTCTGATTGTTTCTTTTTTCCACTAATTTCACATGGTATATTTGCATACATTTTCGCGATCAAGGCTGAACAATAAACCAGAAGCTAATGCAGTTCCTGGATTGCATGCAGCTATAGCAGTTTAGTGGGCCTAAAACTGTGTGTGTGTGTAAATAAATCACATATACAGTAAATGTAGCAAAATGTGTAAAGCCTGATGCAGCACTGTATAAGTACCTTTGTTTAACCATAAACACATTTAAGTAGGACTTAAAAATATTTTAGACTTAAATCATCTCTGCATGTACAAATTGCGAAAATATTTATGTTTGTCTAACAGGAAATTGTTTCACATCACAAGTCAGCTCTGAATATGTGTCAGATTGTACCATTACCGCTCAAGTGTTTGTTTTCTGATAGGTGGAGGTAGCCATCCTTTGCTGGTACCGTACGACACGCTAACTGCGAAAGAGAAATCCAGAGACAGGGAGAAAGCACAAGACATCCTCAAGTTTTTTCAGATCAATGGCTATTCTGTGTTAAGGTGAGTTTCAAAGGGACAAAAATCAGCCACAAAATAATTCCTGTAGTACCTGTTTCATCCAAAGTTTTCGCACATGTCAGCCTTCTACATCAGGCTGTACATGTTCTGTTAGTTGTTTCAAATGAGACATTTTCACTAAGACAGTTTGTGTTTTTCTCATTTAATTGCTGACCTTATATGCTGAAGTCCATAATCCTCTGATATCGGAGTATTTTTTTGTTAAGGGTCTGGTTTTTCAAGCCATGCTTTGAAAGACGGCATATGTTTAAAAACATATTTTTTGTTCATGATGCATATTTTTCTTACACTTAAAAGGGTGAAGAAGGAGCAGGAACTCGACACTCCCTCAATAGAGAAGCGTTTTGCTTACACTTTTCTGCTTCAGCTCATCACCTATGTGGATCAGGCCCATGAACATATGCTTGAATTTGGTAAGGGAAAATCTCAGGACTTTGCCTTCTTTATTTGTAGCATTCTTTAAGTGTAAAGAACCTAAACATTGAGTCACTACAGATTACTACACTTGGTTGTGATGATATTGTGGTCTTTTTCAGATGCCAGTGATCAACCAAAGGGAGAAAAAAGGTGTCAGGAACAGCAGATGAAGTTTTTTGGAAAGGTATGTATATTTTTAAAAGACATAGGCAGTTTTCCATTATTTCTCTGGCTTGGCTGTTTTGAAGCTTATAATAATAGCAATGGTTATATTTGAAGTTTCTACATTTTAAAGCAGAAATTCGGTGTAAAATGAAAATTGGCATGTTAAAACATCATACCGAGTTGGTATGTTTGCTGAGGAGCAAAATTGGGTTAGCCTGTTGCATTCAGAACTTAACTATTTTTTACCGTTTGTCCCAGAAGGTTAACAATGGAAGTGGTAGGCACCCTTAGACGAAGCATGAAGGTTACGCTACTAACAGCTCGAAGAAACTCCACACTCCATCGGTAGTACAACAAAGGCCCTGTCATTCAAAACGAGGCACTGAGAACTTTGTAAGTGTACACAACGTTTATTAATAAAACAGTTTTGACAGGCAGTACCTTGCTGTAGTTTCTCGTCACCGCCATAATAAAAATCTTCACGAGTCGATTGACAAACACAAACCAGCAGGATGAATAGGAGGGACTTGTTTGGACTTTCATCATGGCGGCGACGAGAAGCAACTGCAAACTACTGCATGTAAGAACTGTTTTTTAAATAAACGTTGTGTACACTTACAACGTTCTCAGTGCCTTGTTTTGAATGCTAGGGCCTTTGTTGTACTACAGATGGAGTGTGGAGTTTCTTCAAGCTGTTTTAACAGTTTAATAATAGCGTAATCTTCATGCTTCGTCTAAGGGTGCCTACCATTTCCATTGTTAGCCTTTTAGGACAAACAATAAAAAATAGTTAAGTTCAACAGAGTAACTCAATTTTGTTCCTCAGCAAACATACCAACTCGGTATGATGTTTTAACATGCCAATTTTCATTTTACACCGAATTTCTCCTTTAAACATATCAGTTGATTATGAGGCTATGCAAAGCATTTATGTCAGTGCAACTTTACTTTTGCTTTAGATTCATGGTTGCGGTGGTCAGTGTGTGTTGGACTGGAAATATGGCTAGTGATAATGTGGCTTCACATCTCTTAATTGAGCCAAACACCTTCATCATTGTCGTTACACAGACATAAGGCTCATCGATGTAGCAAAACCAGTGCACATAAATAATGCACCACTAGCCCATGGCTATAACTACCAGCAACACTACACTGACTCACAGCTTTACAGCTATTCTTTATCACACTGTAAAAAGTAAAGCACAGAACCAACATTAAAAAAATTAAGGCAGGGTGCTGCATGGATCTTTTAATGTATCTCTAACTTGCACTATTTTACAAGTATCATGAACATACATATTTGAACATAGACATAGACATTAGGCAAAGCAGTAATGTACCTGTTTTGAAAGAGATTTGTACATTATGTGTCTCAGGTGGTCTTGCCTCTAGTGGATCAGTATTTCAAAAATCATCACTTGTACTTCCTTTCCACTGCCTTGCGCCCTCTAAGCAGTGGTGGCCACGCTTCTAACAAAGAGAAGGAAATGGTAACCAGGTAAGATTTCTAGATGGGCAAAGGTTGGTGGGGTGATCATTTCTGAGGTTATTTCACTTGGTAAACTGGTCATCACAAGTGCTAATCATCTGTGGATTAACGTAAGTTCTCACAGTCTACTAATTTTGTAAATATTTGTGTTAATTAATAATGTGTAAAAGATAATTGACGGTGAGTAAAAAGACAGTTAAGCCCCAAATAATACATACAGAATTTTGATATTTAATGGTTTTTATTTCACAAAGAGATTCCATACTGCTAAAAAAGAGAAAGTGTAGAAAAAAATAACCCTTTATTTACATCAGTTACATATTTTTTTCCTATTGTGTCAGCAGTGTAGTCTGTGGAATTTTAATTTACAGGAGCCACATTTTTTAACTGGGGTGGCATCAATAAAATAATAATAGACACACTTGTGCACACGCATGTACATAAAGGAAAAGTTAAGGTCTATAAACCAATGTCTGTTTTCTATATCCAGAGGTGATTCATGATTATTAGAAGGGAAAGAATTGCAAATGTTGAGGGAAACAGTACTGAGGGTCCTGTTCCAAAGATTATGGTATCTGGTGTGAGTGGTGGGCAGCAGACCGTTGCCAGGAGACTGCAGAGTCTGAGATGTGGTGGAGGGAGGAGAAAAGTCCAAGAAATACTGGTGGGCCAGATCATGTAGGAAATTGTAGATGTGGAGAAGGATTTTGTTTAAGATACGGATTTTTCCTTCTGTGAAAAATCACACACTTAGGGCCCGATTCTCCCATTGGCGAGGAAGTCTTTTTTACGCGCGCACTTAAACTGTACAGCTTATATTATTTGACCTCCGTTACAATGCTCACATTTGAGAACTGAAATCACTCCGATGTTCCGTGTCCAACTGAATGTCATGACAAACAAGCAATTCTTATGAATTGCCAATGAACTGTCAAGCATCGATGAATTGCGTCAGGCACCTTGACACAGACGCCTGGGGGATGTGGATGCCACCCACTGCTCTCTGGAACAAGCCTGATGCCAGGACCGACAGCGCAGCACAGACCTTGAGGAGGACAGGCAGGTTTCAGAGATGGTTGCTTTGGCTGGATAGTTCACACAAGTGGATGATGGCTGCATGGTCCAGGCGAAACCGCTGAATGCACTCCATATCAGTGAAACCCAGGGTGTTTATTCTAGGCCTATAAATGCGAGCGCGTCATTGACCTTGGCGTTCTCTCTCCCATTGACGCAGGAGTGCAAGCAGAGACAGGATGGGCTTTTGGTTACTGATTATGAGAGCATGTTGGTCGTATTTATACGTGCACCAATTATGTAATAAAATAATTAATTTATTCATCCATTCATTGTCGTTTGTTTGTAATTTACCTAATTGGAGAACAGGTTCTTTCGTGATATCACGTGTCATCATTTTTAAAAATAATGTCATGGCTATGAGAAACGTGACCTTTAAAGAATAAGGATCAACAACCAAACAATACTCACTCTGCACTTTGGTATGTTAAATATTGCAAAACAAATGTTGTTCATTTACGCACCCTAACACACAGGGGAGAATCGGCCCTTTAGTAACAGATGTGTTGCTGGAAGGAGCAGGCGGAGCCCAGGATTAGACCCAGATTACGGTGTCCAGTGTCAGGTCATCAAGGATACGAAGCCCTGAAGGCCACCACCACAAGTTCTGTCTTGTTGGTGTTGAGAAAGCTGTAGGACATCCAGAGTCTGATTTAATGCAGGGAGGTGACAGGGGCCTGTGGAGTAAGCAGTGTGGACAGCTTGGTAGCGAGGTGTAACTGAGTTTTGTGTTGCCCAGTTTTGTGTCTATTTTAGTCCTTGAAAATATCAGTCACAATTATTTTGCATCTGTACTTTACATACAGTGCATGAAGAAATCAGTAATGTCTTTACATTCATTTGTGGGTTAAAAAAACTATATGAGTATTCATGAAAAAGTGTACTTGATTGGCTTTTTGAACTGGTTCTCATGCATCTTTAACTATTTAAAATGATGTGCTGTTGTCATGTCATAATCATGTCATTTCCTGTGTAAGGAAACGTTTTGGTCAAACAAAGAATCTGTATGAATTAGAGTTTGTCTAGGATATGAACAGTGTTGGACTGAACTGTCTGTATGTGGCCAGGCAACTGTAACTATTGGGTTAAATGTTCTAATGCTCAACATGACAGTTTGGTATTTAAGCACTTATTATGGACAGATGAGTGTTCTCTCTGAAACAGAAAAAATGTGTGATGTGAAAAACTATAATACAGTTTTCATCTAGAAATAGAAATCTTGAGAACACAGTTTAAAATTAAATACAGCCAATTTAAAATTCTGATGTTTATGCAGGTCTAGCACATTTTTACCCTTCACGTAAACAAGAACATTAACAAAACGAACATTAACAACCTTCTTGCACTATTAGAAACGTGTTTTTCTTCTTTTCTCTTTCTCTTGTTTTAAAACCTCTCTTGCTCAGCCTCTTCTGCAAACTTGGAGTTCTTGTCAGACATAGGATATCACTTTTTGGTAAGGATAGTCTGGAACCTGTCCAATATTGTCTTGAGATGTGCCTGGTCTAAAAAATAAAAATAGGCTATGACCTTGTCAGGTTTCTTTCCCGTGCATGTTGCTATGTATTGCTAGTTAAATATTTGCACTGCATGATTATTTTGTAAATGTCAATTGTAAAATCATTTCAGTTAAAAAGTGAACATAGAGAAAAAAGTAGTGGTGAAGCACTCTGAATATTTAGTGCAAAAACAAGATGACATAGCTGATAAAATCATAGAATAGTGTATTTCTAGAATGTATTTGGATGGGTATACTGTATATAAAAAACGAAATATGTAAATACTAAATATGTATGCATATCCAGTCTCCGTTTCGCTCCGTGATCATTCTAGCTGGAAGTGAAGTCAAACTTAACATCTGTGCACTGAGTGGGATGGTGCAAAGCACTTGTAAATATGAGTTTTGCAATGACTTGTGTATTGATGCTGTCGGATGAAAATCTCTCTTCAGCCATAAATAGCCATAGCCAGATGTACTCGTACATCCTTTGTTGCTGTTGTAGTCCCAGTTTTCCATTGCATTACATGTGCATCAATCAGGCCACATCGCCACTTTGAATGTGTTAGATTATAGGGTGTAGATTGTGAACTTCTGCTTTGCATTGTAGTTCTGCTATAGAAGCCGTACACTGCACTTTAAATGTGATTTAACTTGAAGGGGAAATTCTGTGGGTATGTTAAAACATGATAACGAGTTGATACTACACTAGGCCGTTGCATTTTCAACTTTTTGTCAAAAAGGCTCAAAATGCTGGTGATGACGGCAGGAAGGAAGCTTGAAGATATTGCTATTTTTACACCGTTTACACTGGAACTCCATACTTTCTTTAGTAGTATAACAAGGGCCCTGACATTCAAAACAAGACATTGAGAACTTTGCAAGTGTACAAATGTTTTTTTTTTTAGAAAGACGTTTTCGAAAGACGTTTTACAGGTAGTAAAGCACAGGCACAGAGAAAGGTTGTAGATATCACTATTTTTAAACTGTTAAAAAAGCTCCAAGTAGGCATTGCCAGAACCGAGGCATTAAGAAATTTGTAAGTGTACAAATCGTTTATTAAAAAGACTGTTTTACAGGTAGTACCTTGCAGTAGTTGGTCACTGCTGTGTTTAAAGTCCCTACAAGTTGATTGACTTACTGGAAGTGGAAGTGGCACCTGAATTGTTGACTGTATTGTTGATTGTTGACTCTCTGGAATACTGTGATGGTGGAACACAGAGTATGACAAAGAATTTGAGGTAGAGGAAGGGTAATTTCTATTTTATGAGAATGCGATAAAAGGGCTGCCAGAGAGAGACAGCGTGCGACCAAGCTACCTGAAAGTATGATATGATATGAAAGGTATGCTGAGCTCACCAACAGCAAAGTTAAATGTTGACAGTCATTTTGGGCCATTTTTGCCTGGTCTTGAAAGATAAACATAGTCAATAGTGGTTGAATGTACTCAGCGTTACTATTTGTAAGGGAGGCATGTTTAAACTACCTTTACCTTCAAGTTGCTTCCTTCCCTTCCCATGTCTTGGTTTACAGATTTGTGTGTTAAATACTTTTTCCCTTGCCATTTTATTTCATTAAACATACATTAATTTATGGGCTTTTAAGTTCTGATTTCATGTTTGGATTTCTTGAGTTAACACCAGTGACTAGTCAAAATCTCCATCAGTAGTCCATTTGGAGAAACATTTAGTAAAAAAATTTTTGGCACGTTCAATACTTATTCCTCATGATGTATTATCAGTTGCTACTTTTAACACACTTTAAGAAAAAAAATTATAGCCAGTGTCAAGCACCAGCACAGAAAGAAGTTTATACGTTGATTTTCATCCAACAGTGGCAATATAGACCGTGATGTACATTGTTTTTTTAAAGCATAATTCTATTTCTGCAGTAGAATTGGGAAGAGAGAAGCACCTAGTTTATGAAGTTTAGAATGACAATTATAACTGATGAAAGTCAACTCAATTTACTTTCTCTTTTAGGAAATGATGCAACGTCAATTGTGAACTGTCTACACATACTAGGACAAACACTTGATGCCAGGTAGGTTTTCTTTCCGCTATTTTAACTTGCACATTTTTGGGATTCATTGAATGATTTTTTGACAGATTAACTGAATAATATCTATTTTGACAGAAACTAAGTTAAGGGTCCAAGCTGTGATACATGCATGCTTGCAAAGTGTCTCTCAAGACACTCAAGTCTGGGGTACGTTTCTCGAACGCAAAATTGCTAACCTCTTAGCCACTACCGTTGTTGTTACTTCTGAAGTACCGCACCAAAGGCTATCTTGTGTTTCTCAAAGCCTACTATGGTAGTACTTTACTTCGGAAGTACCAACTATGGTAGTGAAAACTTTGGTAGTGAGAAACTTTGGAAGTACCAACTATGGTAATGAGAACTTCAGTAGTAGAAAAACTTCTCCTTTGTAGCAGAGATACTTCCAAAGTAAAGCCAAAACTTCGAAGTAAAGTTGTGTAGTTCTCACTACAGCTTTCGAGGGGAAGAGCCTTACTTACAAAGGTTGACCTCACCCACGGCAAACCTTGCAGTAGATCTTTGACTGTAAAGTGCCGAAATCTCGTAATGCTGCTGTACAAACACAGTGAAATTCAATCGGTTTGCAGAGGTTGCTATAATACAGCTGTTGAAATTGTTAAATGGCTAATTCATGATGTGTAATTTTTTTTGTTAAAACCGTATATGGCATGACTTAAACATTTAATGGTTTGAACAGCAGTATTATGATCACTCGCACAAACCAATTGAGTTTCGCTGAGTTTGGACAGCAAGATTATGAGATATTTGCATTAGAAGTTGGCCTTCAATTGGAAGGTTTGCCGATGTTTACATAGTGTACGTTTGGCTATAAACTGTTATGAGCTGAATAGACAAGTTGACGTGATTATCAGTGGTGCAACTGGTTGAGTGGTCGTACACGATTGAATTTAGTAAAGACGTGTACATGTTTGAGACTGGTAAGTGTCATATTACAGAAATCTAAAATGTGCGTGGCCTCAGAAGCACATTAATGTGGACTTACTGTATATTGCTGTACTCTGTAGTTTGGGTGAATATTAAACGACTGCATGTAGAAGCAATGCATTCTATAACATTCTCTATCTTTTTCTGACCACATTGCCATACAATTTGGTCACACATACATTTTGCCTATTATCTAGAGCAGTGGTTCCCAAAGTAGGGGTCCTGACCCCCAGTGGGGTCGCAGGGGCGGTGGCGGGGGGTCGCGAGATGATTTCCAGAAACAATGCTTTTGCCCGTTTGCTAACCAGAGGGCCATCACCCTCCCATTAGCGAGCATCAAATGTGTGATTTGTGCCCGATTAGCATAGCTATCAGCAGACCCTCCTCTGGCAATGACCTACTGTTTAAATCTGCGTCCCAACGTCGGGTTTCCAGAGCTCGTGGAGTATTACAAACACCAAGCATCCCAGCCTCACAGATAAACCCAGTGACTTTTTTCGCAGAAAAGAGAGTGTTACGGGGGCAGAAGAAAGCCCTTACTAAGCAAACAACTGTCTCTGTAAAGATGCAGAAGGCTTCATGTGAGGTCGCATATTTAATTGCGCAGACAAAAAGCCACACACGATTGGGAAAATTTAGCAGCAATATCGATGAGTCGGATTATGCACGGGGATAAACTGGCCGCGGAGCTGGAACAAGTGCTGCTCTTTGGGACTGTCTCCCGCCGCATCTCCCGCAACCTCTCAATATTAAGCATAATTAAACAGCGCCCATCCATCACATTCATTTTTTTCTGCATACATAACTTTATAACTGTTCAATGTTACTTGCGTTCGTAATATGTCTGTATATGCTCAGCATTATAAGTTATGGTGGGATGTTGCCTATTTGTTTTCGCTCTTGAGGTTGGTAATAAAATACACCAGCTCAGAGATCATGTTCAGTTTTGTTTTTGCTCTACTGCCTTACGTGTGTTGTGTAAAACAGCCACATTATGAGAGAGGAAGGGGGGGAGCGAACGAGATAGAAAGCGAGAGCGCGCACGCGTGTGACAAAGAATGGTCGCGGGGGTCGGGGGTCGTCAGCAGCCTAAAACTGGGGGTCACGGTCTGAAAAGTTTGGGAACCCCTGATCTAGAGAATGCTTACGTTTACAACATTTTTTTTTTATCGTGAAATCTATTGACCCTCACGCATTGAAAACACTGGTCGACGCCCACTTCCAACGAGAACAATTTCCGTGAAATTTTAATAATGCGAACGAACGAAAACTGAATGAACTCGTCATAGGCCGTTCATGTGAATCTCACCAAATTTGGTATATGTCATCTACAGACAATGTTGACAAAAAGTTATCAAAGGATTTATCTTGAGATAAACCGTTCCGAAGTTACACGTCAATGAACATTTAACACGTAGCTTAAAATTCTTCAAATGTCCGTATCTTGGCTTTTAATTGCTCAAATTTGGACAAAGTTGACATGCCATCTCTAAACAGCTTTCTGTTCATGTGTACTAAATTTTGTGACATTTCGTCATAGGGGGCGATGTTTATTGGCGAAGCTAGGTGTCAAAAAACAGTTTTTGTTAAATAACTCGTCAACAATTTTGCCCAAGACAACGATTTTGTGTTAGTATGTCGGTGTTACAGAGATGTATGGACCCAGCCCATAAACTCTCACTTGAAGCATAGCGCCACCTAGTGATATGGGTAAATGTAAAAATTGGGATTTTGAGTTGCCAATATCTTGGACCGAGAAGGTGGGAACTGCGCAAAATACGTCATGCACGATCACCACAAAGACCTCTAACACCACAGAACATGCCGTAAAATGTAGTCCATAGGGGGCACTGTAATTGTAGAAAATGTCATTTTGCCTATTATCTAGAGAATGCTTACGTTTACAACAATTTTTTTTTTATCGTGAAATCTATTGACCCTCACACATTGAAAACACTGGTCAACGCCCACTTCCAACGAAAACAATTTCCGTGAAATTTTAATATTGCGAAAACGAATCTGAATGAACTCGTCATAGGCCATTCATGTGAATCTCACCAAATTTGCTATATGTCATCTACAGACAATGCTGACAAAAATGTATCAAAAGATTTATCTTGAGATAAACCGTTCCGAAGTTACACGCCAATGAACAATTTAACACGTAGCTTAAAATTCTTCAAATTGCCGTATCTTGGCTTTTAATTGCTCAAATTTGGTCAAAGTTGACATGCCATCTCTAAACAGCTTTCTGTTCATGTGTACTAAATTTTGTGACATTTCCTCATAGGGGGCGATGTTTATTGGCAAAGCTAGGTGTCAAAAAACAGTTTTTGTTAAATAACTCGTCAACAATTTTGCCCAAGACAACGATTTTGTGTTAGTATGTCGGTGTTACAGAGATGTACCGACCCAGCCCATAAACTCTCACTGGAAGCATAGCGCCACCTAGTGATATGGGTAAATGCAAAAATTGGGATTTTGAGTTGCCAATATCTTGGACCGAGAAGGTGGGAACTGCACAAAATACATCATGCACGATCACCACAAAGACCTCTAACACCACAGAACATGCCATAAAATTTGGTCCATAGGGGGCGCTGTAATTGTACAAAATCTCATTTTGCCGATTCCTTGCCTTCACAAATCACTCCTACACACTACACATTCAAAACCCACATCCATGCCCACTTCCAGGAAATCATTTCCACAGAAATTCTCACCTCACAACACTGCTCTACCACACACTCATCACACCAACAGTTCCCACATTTCAATATACTGCGGCGGTCATACCATGTACCGCTATGCGGTACATCTAGTTCACACACCATGATACATGTACAAAGATAAACAATTGAAATAAAACAAAAATGTACTGGCTAACTTTAAATATACATAATGTAACACACGTGCTGTAGATATGTAAATTACAAATTACGTGTATACCGTGTATCTTAATTAGTCTTATTTAATCTGTCTTCATTGTGTTTCATTTTCTGTTTGTTTTATATCTTGAACCCAATACTTCAATCAGCGACGGTAACATACTGAATTTCCCCCTAGGTACTGATAAGGTATTTAGGAGTATTCTGATTGGATTCAAAACTTATTTTGTGTTCTGCAATGCTGTGAGAGGTGCAAGAAGTCAAAGTTTACTGACCTGGGGTGCGTTTCTTACGTTCTCATCATAACACATGGTAGAGATGACTAGAGAGAGAAGAGAGGACTAAAACTAGCAAAGAGAATTACTGATCAGTAATTTGTTACTAGTAATATTTTTCATTTGGGTCAGTGCCACCTAAATTCCACAGCCACCTAGTTATTACTTTTGACTACGCTGCTATATTACAGAAAGTGTGAAACTGAGGTAATATTGTGAGGTATATCTTAGGAGTACTTTTTATGTCTGTTTGTGTTAAGAACTGTGATGAAGACAGGTTTGGACTCAGTGAAGGCAGCGCTACGGGCATTCTTTGACAATGCTGCTGAGGACTTGGAGAAAACTATAGAGAACCTTCAGCAAGGCCAGTTCACTCACACCAAGACTCAGCCCAAGGGTGTAACTCAGATCATCAACTACACAACTGTGGCACTGCTACCTGTGCTCTCCTCGCTCTTTGAGCACATCACACAGAACTCATTTGGGGAGGACCTCATACGTGAGTATTGTCATACCTTTTTCTCTTCTTCGTGTAACAGTGGGATCTCTTTACTGGGACTGTTTTTTTAATATGATTTCCATTCCAAGCATCCTAAAATTTTAATTTGCATATGTTTTTTGTTTGTTTGTTTTTAACAGTTGATGAGATTCAGGTGTCATGCTATAAGCTACTTAACTGCTTGTACGTACTGGGCACCAGCAAAAGCATCTATGTTGAAAGGTATGTTCAAAGAGGTTTTTTCCTTATAACTGAGCTTAAATTCAACTGAACTGTCTTTCTAGATTGAATTTAAAAGTTCTGACTTTGTGTAATGAAACATGCCTGTACAGTACGGTAGTGTTTCAGTGACTTTGTAAGTAGTGTTTTTCTCTCCCCTCTAGACAACGACCAGCTATAGGGGAATGCTTGGCAGCTTTTTCAGGAGCTTTTCCTGTTGCATTTCTGGAACCTCAACTCAACAAGTATAATAGCCACTCCATTTACAACATCAAGCCCTCTCAGGAGATCACAAGTATGGTTTCATTTTTATGCTTTGTAGTATTTTTTATGAATTAGTCATACACCAATACTGGTGAATTTATTTTAAACATTACATTTGTCCAAGAGAGAGGTAACTACAGTTGTTATCATGTATTATAAGGCTACATTGTAGCGAAGTTATCTCATTAGCAGGAGCAAGGTTAGCTGTGGCTATAGTTGAAGCATCGGAAGACTGTGGACACTGCTGTTTGTTGTTTACAATTAATTAGCTGGCAGTTATAAAATGTTTATGTTTCTGCATTCATTTTCAGTGGGTTATTAGTTTATCACAGTTATTTAAAGTATTAATAGCACAAAGCTGAAAAGTCATAGCTGAAATGACCTAGAGAAAACCTACAAAATGACATTTTATATGATTTGGACATTATTAGACGCAAAAATTGGGCAGAAGAAAGATTATAAAAAGTAGTTCACCCATAACAATATTGTCAGTTTTAACTGACAGGGTTGTCAATTAATTGTACTTAGATTGTTGTGCAGTTTTGCATACTGTAGGTTACCTGTTTAGATGTGTTTGTTTTTCTTTCTGTTGATTGTCACTTTGTTTTTTTTTTTCTTTTTCTCTCTCTCTCTTTTTGCTCCGTTCTGTTTTAGGTCTTGGAGTGCCAGCTCAAGTTGAGGACGTTTGTTCTCTTATTCCACCTCTGGAGAAATCCTTAGAGGAGATAAAGGAGCTAGCAGAGTCAGGCGTGTGCTACACACAGATGCCCCACGTGATGGAGGTGGTGTTGCCGATGCTATGCAGCTATATTTCACGCTGGTGGGAATACGGGCCAGAAAACAACCCTGACAGAGCAGAGAGCTGCTGCACTTCACTCACATCAAATCATATGAACAAACTGCTGGGGAACATCCTGAAAATCATTTATAACAATCTGGGGATTGATGAAGGAGCCTGGATGAAACGGCTGGCAGGTAAGCACATTAAGAATGCCAATATCACTTCATTGCTTGACAAGGTATTACTAACTGGACTGTGTGTGCAACCACCGTTTTATGAGTTTTTTTTTATTTTTTATTATGCATTATGTTCAACTTTACACTGCAATATTAGAAACTATAACTATTGCTTTTTACTGTGTCAAAAAGTCAGTGTAAAGATGATGTTCACATTTCAATTTGCAGTTTTCTCACAGCCAATAATCAGCAAGGCCAAGCCTGGGCTTTTAAAGACCCATTTCTTGCCTTTAATGGAGAAATTAAAAAAGAAAGCTGCTATAGTACTGCGTGACGAGGAGCACATTAAGGCAGAGGGTCGGGGAGAGATGTCAGAGTCTGAGCTGCTTATCCTGGATGAGTTCACCGTCCTTGTTCGGGATCTATATGCCTTTTATCCTCTCCTCATACGATTTGTGGATTATAACAGGTATCATATCACTCAACATAAAAACTAATGAAATATTCAACAACTTCATTTTTATCTCAGTTGTATTTTTGTTGTCCGTCATAGGGCAAAATGGCTGAAAGAACCTAACCCCGAGGCAGAACAGTTATTCCGCATGGTAGCAGAAATCTTCATATTTTGGGCAAAATCTCATGTAAATTCAATCCCTTCTTCTATTTCTCACAAACACATACACACTTTTACAACCCCACACACTGTTTTTCTTAGGTTTCTATGGCATCATCTATGTGATATTCAATAACATGAGTCTGTCTTTAAGCACAGATTAAGACATTCCACACTGACATACACACTAAATATCTCACTTGAATTTTAAATTGCAGAACTTCAAAAGGGAGGAGCAAAATTTTGTTGTTCAGAATGAGATAAACAACATGTCTTTCCTCATTACGGATACCAAGTCCAAAATGTCAAAGGTAAGTGTGAATAATTGCATGTATTGAATTATATATGTGGCAATATATGTATTTTGCAGTCTTCTTATTGAAATAAAACCAGAAACAACTAAATTCCCCAGTATTTTTAAGGGATCACATCAAAATTACTATTATATGTAACAATTGGTAGCTGTACAGTAGTAGTACAATTAAAGCTGAGTGGTTAGTGTGACATCCAACTGCATTTAGCAAAATGTAGATTTTTTTTGGAGGCCATTTTAAAAGTTTCATTTATGTGTTGCTGACGATGCTATTTAAAATAATGGTTACACGCATGCAGAAAGTATACATCGGTTTGAATTAATCATTCATCATCAATCAGTGTCAAGATGGAAACATTTTTTTATTATTTTTTTTAGTTTGTGCATGGCAATACTCCTAAGCACATCTGAAAACTTGATGTCCATCCTGTGAACGTTTGTACCTATTAGCTGTGCCCTCTATGTAGTGTCATTGAGATACAAGCAATATAAATGGAGATAGGGTGAATGACAAAAACCTTTAAAATGACATGCTACATCGGGCAGCACTTTTTTATTTCATTTAGTAGGACATTCCAATTAAAAATAAAGTAATTTAACTGATGTGGTTGCTTATACACTTGCATTTACACTTAGGAGATCGCATTCACTCGCTGTTTGCCAGGGCTTAATTTGAGGGGGAGCAAGCCGGAGCGCGCTCCGGAACCTCCGACGTTGGCTCCGGCAGCTATTTATACTGGATCTGGTGACCCGTCACCTCTTTTGATTAAGTAACAAAATAAAAAATAGTTGTATTGTCTTGCTTTGTTGACTAAATACGGCATTTAATATATTAATTTCTACTGAATTTGTCCTGATTTGACTAGTGTTATTACAATACAGTTTAGTTTTGGTGCACGCGCACAGCAGCCCCCCCCCTTCTTCTTTTTTTTCCTTTGTCAGAGCCACTCATTCTCTGCGCTCCGGGACCTCCCACTTTACAAATTAAGCACTGCTGTTTGCCAAAAAAGGATGAAGGGAAACTGAAGCCTTAGGAGAGTTGCCTTAAGAAGTACTAAAGCAAACTTCAATATTGAGTTGATGCACTATGGCGACCATAGCCTGACTAACTCATTCTGTCATGCATTAAAAACACACCTGTGTAGTAGTGCTGTAATAATACAGTGTGGTTTGTCTTAAAATTAAATATATATTTCTTTGTGACTAATAACATTATGAAGTTTATTATGTTTTGAAAAAAGTGATTGGATTTCTTAACTTCTTTCAACTGCATTCTACACAAAAAACATGCTTATCAGAAACAGTCAATTGATGAATCCCACAAGGGTGGACTAGGGCTGAGCGATAAAACGATAACGATATGCATCTCGATAGACACCTACTCGATAACAATAGAAAGTGCGTTCGATAGAATGTTTCGATAAAATGTTTTTTTTTTTTTTTTAAGAAAACGGCGTAAGTTTAGTCAGAGCCCTCTCTGATTTAGCGCTGCTTTAAATCTTTGTTGCGAAGCAAGCTTGGTTGCATGAGCAAAGGCACTCGTCCTCTGTAGCCTAGCAACGTATGGAGAGTGACACGCTAATAGCCAATCATGTCACAGTATCGTGTTTGGTTGTCTCGTAGTCGTGTTTTTTTTCCAGAAACAGCATGGTCAAGAAAGGAAGATGAGTGCCACTGCGACGAGCGAGGAAAATGTGGTTAAGGGCTCATTCACACCAACTTGAGCGTGTACAGCGCGTATCAGTATACAATATGTTTGTATAGGGACAGAATACGCTCAGATCACGCGTGCGGTGTGAAGAGTCTAATTTGTTAATATGCATTCTAAACGAATACGGACAGAAAACGGCCATGCGCTGAATACGCAGAGTGTTTGGTGTGAATGAGCCCTAAGAACAGAAAGGTCTGCTCACCAGTATGGGAGCTTTTTTGGAGTTTACAAATCTCATCGTAGTCAGACAAATGTTGTCTGCATATTATGCAGTAAAACTATATACATATATGATAGTTCTTCTCAGGTATCAGGTTTCGCTATGTTTACATTTAACACTTTGCACATGTCTTTATAACACTTCAGCTTTGTTAAGCACTTTATTAGCTTATTGATAATTGTTCAGTTTTCATTGTGATCGTAACATTGAACGTGTGTTGACAGTCATTCCTTTAACATTGTGAAAACAAATTTGAACGAACTCGTCATAGGCCGTTCATGTGAATCTCACCAAATTTTGTATATGTCATCTACAGACAATGCTGACAAAAAGTAGACAACGATTTTCTGTTAGTATGTCAGTGTTACAGTGGCGTATCGACCCAGCCCATAAACACTTACTTTAAGCATAGCGCCACCTAGTGATAAGGGTAGCTGCAAAAATTGAGATTTTGAGTTGCCAACATCTTGGAACGAGAAGGTGGGAACTGCACAAAATACGTCACGCACGATCAGCCCAAAGACCTCTAAAACCACAGTACGTGCCATACAGTTTCGTCCATATGGGGGCGCTGTAATTGCACAAAATGTAATTTTCCCTATTATCTAAAGAATGCTAATGTTTACAACCAATTTTTTTTTATTGTGAAATCTATTGACCCTCACGCATAAAAAACAGTGGTCGGTGCCCACTTCCAACGAAAACAATTTCCGTAAAATTTTAATATTGCGAAAACGAATCTGAACAAACTCGTCATAGGCCATTCATGTGAATCACACCAAATGTCATATATGTCATCTACAGACAATGCTGACAAAAAGTTATCAAAGGATTTATCTTGAGCTAATTCGTTTCGAAGTTACACGTCAATGAACATTTAACACGTAGCTTAAAATTGTTCAAAAGTCCATATCTTGGGTTTTAATTGCTCAAATTTGGTCAAAGTTGACATGCCATCTCTACACACATTTCTGTTCATGTGTACTAAATTTTGTGACATTTCGTCATAGGGGGCGATGTTTATCGGCGAAGCAAGGTGTCAAAAAACTGTTTTTGTTAAATAACTCGTCAACAATTTTGCCCAAGACAACGATTTTCTGTTAGTATGTCGGTGTTACAGTGGCGTATCGACCCAGCCCATAAACACTCACTTGAAGCATAGCGCCACCTAGTGATAAGGGTAAATGCAAAAATTGAGAATTTGTGTTGCCAATATGGGAACTGGGAACTGCATAAAATATGTCATGCATGATCAGCACAAAGACCTCTAACACCACAGCACGTGCCATACAATTTCGTCCATAGGGGGCGCTGCATTTGTAGAAAATGTCATTTTGCCTTTTATCTAGAGAATGCTAATGTTTACAACCAATTTTTTTTCATTGTGAAATCTATTGACTCTTACGCATTGAAAACACTGGTCGACGCCCACTTCCAACGAAAACAATTTCCGTGAAATTTTAATATTGCGAAAACAAATCTGAACGAACTCGTCATAGGCCGTTCATGTGAATCTCACCAAACTTTGTATATGTCATCTACAGACAATGCTGACAAAAAGGTATCAAAGGATTTATATTGAGATAAACCGTTTTGAAGTTACACATCAATAAACATTTAACACGTAGCTTAAAATTCTTCAAAAGTCCATATCTTGGCTTTTAATTGCTCAAATCTGGTCAAAGTTGACATGCCATCTCTAAATAGCTTTTTGTTCATGTGTACTAAATTTTGTGACATTTCGTCATAGGGGGCGATGTTTATTGGCGAAGCTAGGTGTCAAAAAACTATTTTGTCCAAGACAACGATTTTGCGTTAGTTCGTCTGTGTTACAGAGACGTATCGACCCAGCCCATAAACACTCACTTGAAGCATAGCGCCACCTAGTGATATGGGTAAATGCAAAAATTGGAATTTCGAATTGCCAATATCTTGGACCAAGAAAGTAGGAACTGCATAAAATATGTCATGCACAATCAACACAAAGACCTCTAAAAGCACAGCACATGCCATTAAATTGGGCCCATAGGGGCCGCTGTAAAATCTCATTTTGCATATTCCTTTCACAAATCAGTCCTACACACTATACAAACACACACAATGTCATTCATTCAAAACCCACATCCATGCCCACTTCCAGGCAATCATTTCCACGCAAATTCTTACCTCACAACACTGTTCTACCACACACTTATCATACCAACAGTTCCCACATTTCAATACACTGCGGCGGTCATACCATGTACCGCTATGCGGTACATCTAGTTCTCAATTTAATTCTGAATTTTGTAATTGTTTTTTGGTATTTGCTTTGGCTGTATCTTTGTGTATATTTTTAGCGATAATAAACAAAAACTTACCAAGATTCTGTAAACATAGGGGGGCGTGTCAGACCAGGAGAGAAAAAAGATGAAGAAGAAGGGCGATCGGTACACTATGCAGACCTCTCTTATTGTAGCGGCTCTAAAGAGACTGCTGCCTGTTGGGTTGAATATCTGTGCTCCAGGAGATCAGGAGCTGATTGGCCTTGCCAAGAGTCGTTTCTCTCAGGTAAAGTGGCATTTCATAATATGCCCATTGCACAAAAGTACTAATGGTCCTACTTGATGATTAGTGTGTACTAGGCCAGTTGGTGATACATTTTTGGATGGGTGCAGTATTTGTACAGTTATTTTAAGCTACGTATATTAGCAGCTTACCAAAGTCTAATTGTCATGCTGAATTTTGTGTAATCTCTAGCTTCGGAGGTTGAGTTCAGTAAAGAATCAAGAAGAACTCTCCAAGGTGCAGTTTGTGTAAACTGTGTTGTAGAGTCGTTCGAAATGATTTTCTTGTCTCTGTGCATTTTGCTGTTATTACTTTGTACAGAAAGATACTGAAAAAGAGGTACGAGAGACCATACGGCACAATCTCCATCTCCAAGGAAAAGTAAGGAAGTTTCACATTTTCAATACTTTTTTTATTTCATGCCTTTTTCTCCCAGCCACAAACTCTCCAAACAAAAACCCAGACTTCTGCAGATGTGAATTCTTGTTGAATTGTAAAGCTGTAACATAAGGCCTTTTCACACTGCCGAATATCCCGCACATATCACCCTGAATTAGTGTGGCACCTGTACCTTTCACATTGACCGACATGGGGTCGGGTGTCCAATCAACACTGCACTATGACCCACTTTGGACGCTACAGTTTTTGCTGGGGCGGGTTTAATGTGAACACGGCAACGCAGGGTTCTGGGCCGGGGTATCATGATGTATGCCGAAATTAGTTAACTGTTCAAGAATCATATTACATAAAATATAAACCAACATATTTGTTATGAAACCCTTACCAGCAATTAGTCATCAACACCCTGAAGAACATTGGCATGCCAGCCCTTGCGGTTGTAGTAACATCAGGGGTGTCCAAACTACTGCCTACCATCCATTTTTAATTGGCCTGTATCAAAGTCCGAAAATATAATGGGTCCACACATAATTCTGTAACTGATCAGTGAAATCGGTACAGCAGCCCATTCAAAACAGTATGCAGGTTCTAAGCTAACACGTCTTCTCTATTACAGCACATAGGCTGATATTGCTGGAAACTCACAATTAATACAAAAGACTGATCAGAAACCTTTAGGATTTATTCACTTTTATCCACAAACCATCATAGGTGCAAGCCTTCAATTCATTTATTAAACAAAGTTACAATATTTTGCATTATCCTATCGTCCTACCATCACCCATAAAGTCTTTCCTAATGAAAAACATGCAACATAAACAGGCGTATACTACTGGAAACACCATAAATACACAAACTGAGCCCAAACCTTTTTGGATTTATCCAGTTTAATTCCCAAATCAAGATGTAAGCCTGTAATTCAGTCATGTTTCACTCTAACACGCAAGGTTTTCTGAACTGTTTAAAGGTCTCATTTCGCGAGAAACTGTTTAGTACTTGCTCTTTTTGAAATCCGATAGGTCACTCCAGGTTGCATATGCATGCTGCAAGTGAAAATGTTTTTCTACTCTGATTGCCTCCATTAGTTAATGAATGAAAATGGGCATAAAAAACAAGCAAATAAGGAAAAGGCAAACAAAGTGGCATAAGTTTGTTAATTAGAAAAAGCCATGCCACAGTTGTGATTACCGGAGGAGTCTCGTTGCAGCACACATGCACTTACCGAAGTATAGGTAAGTATGTGTGTTTATTCGGAATATTTAAAGCTTTTATTTGGTGTGCTACGACCGAATGGGCTTTAAATGATTGTAGCCTGTGACTAGCACAGCCGAGAACCTGTCATTCTCCCTGCTCCATCTCTTTCACCAAACTAGGAACAGCCTGTAACAGGAGTACTAAAGCATTTTTTCACCAAAACCAGCTTACACAGCATTCATTAATACTATAGACCACTGCAAAATTAATAAAAAAAAACGATACAATGACACCTTTAATGCAACTCATAACAGCTACTGTGCCTATCACTTTGTTTGCCCTTTTCTTATTCGCTCAGTTTTCCACCTATTTTTGTTTCATTGACTAATGGAGGCAATCAGGGTAGAGCCACATTTTCACATGCAGCATGCATATACAACTCGGAGTAACCTATCGTATTTCAAAAAGAGTACTAAATGGTTTCTCTGGAAATTGTTCTGCAGTGCAGTGACATTTATATGTGGGCTATCCCCACACACCCCACGAGATGGGTAGTTTTCTAAGGGGATGCAATGTCTGAATTGAAATAGTTACGCCAAAATCTGACTGAAAATTGTGGGCTATAGTTGGAAATTTGCTTTTAATAGACAGTAAAACAATGTGAAATCCATTATCCAAAATCAACCCAAGCGCAAATGTTTATCCAGAGCAAGTGAGGTGGCTTCCAGATTTCCTGCCTTATGTCTTGTCAGTGCACTATTTCAAAATGCTCTCGAAACATAAACAACTTACTGGTAATACCAGTTTTTAGCACGGGACTGGCCTATTGGCACTGAGAAATGTGTCAGTATATTAAATGTTGGTTGAACCCTCTTTCTTGTCAGCTGGAGGATCCTGCTATTCGCTGGCAAATGGCACTATACAAGGACATGCCCAATCGAAGTGAGGATACTTCAGATCCAGAGAAAACTGTGGAAAGGGTGCTTGATATTGCTCATGTGCTTTTTCACTTGGACCAGGTAAGTCTGAATGCCAACATCCTTTTTGCAACAGGCAAGTGAAAAAGTAGGACCATGTCAAGGACTTCAGTTAACTCTAGGTCTCTCCTACGAATCTCAGGTCACAATTGTAAGACTTGTTTCAACTTCCACTTTATTTTCCATCAAGAAATTGACTACTGACTTCCGTAATCCTCAGCATTAGACAGTGACATTGAGTGGCTTCTCATAAAATACAAACACGTTCTAAAAGTAAGCTCCTTTTTAAGGTTGAACATCCCCAGAGAAGTAAGAAAGCGGTGTGGCACAAGCTGCTGTCTAAACAGAGGAAGAGGGCAGTGGTGGCCTGCTTCAGGATGGCACCTCTTTATAACCTCCCCAGGTAGACCTGCATGTCCCTTTCTTTTTACCCAGGCAATAAGAGAATACAACGACAATGACATTACATTGTTTTGATACCTATTACTATAGTTTACTTTAATCAGATATTAATAATTGATAGTTCATTTTGTTTATTATAACTTGTCTTTGACTACCATACCACCTGTTTCTCCCCAGGCATCGAGCAGTTAATCTCTTCCTCCAGGGTTACTTGAGATCCTGGATAGAAACAGAGGAACACTACTTTGAGGATAAGCTTATTGAAGACTTGGCAGTATGTTTTTGTTTTTTTAGTATTATAAGGTAACAGATAACAATGACATTTTCTTCCTCCTGAAGAACAGCAAAATTATAATATGGCAGAAAAATGTTGTCATAACTTGGGTGATACTGCACAATATAAAGTGTAAAGCTCTGATTTCTGATGTCAGTTTGGCAAATTACATTTTTTGTGCCATCGCTGCCTTTGACTAAACTAGAAACCTGGACAAGAGGAACCTGCTGAGGAGGATGAAGCCGTCAAGCACATTGACCCCCTTCATCAGCTCATTCAGTTATTTAGTAGAACTGCACTGACAGAGAAGTGGTAACTGTTTTGCTTTTAGATTTAAATTATTCTTAGGTTAAACTTTTGACTGCCATTACTTAATCATCTGTGGTTTTGTGTCATTCAGTAAACTGGAGGAAGATGCTCTGTATATGGCCTATGCAGATATAATGGCAAAGGTATGGGGTTTCTGTAGTTTTCACAATACGTTAATTCACTGTACTACAGCTGACACAAAGCCATAATTGAAATGTAAAATATTGTATTTCCACTCATGAAACAAAATACCAGGAATGTAATTACATAAAATGTTCTACGACATACATGAACGATAATACAGCTATAACCTCATAACTATCACTGTAAACTGCATAGTTGTATATTATCCGATGTATAACAACTCTATGCTACATCATACTGATACTTTGCACTTACATTACAAGATACAAGATATTTTATTGTCATGTGTACATGAATTCTAGAATTCATGTGCAATGAAAAACTTCCCTGCTCAGAGTCCCAAAAAAAGTAAAAGTAAAAAGGCAAAAGTAAAAGTAAGGGAAAAAAAAAAAATATATATATATAATGTATATAATGGAATTCCATATATAATGGAAGCTGCATTTTAAAAAAGGCAGGTTGGAGAAATTATATGATGAGTGAAAGTGGGTTCCTTAGTATGGTGGTTTGGAGTTCAACAGCCTGATGGACTGAGGAAAGAAGCTGTCCCTCAGCCGACTGGTGTGGGCGCGTATGGACCTGTATCTGCGGGCAGATGGTAGTAGGGTGAAGTGTGTGTAGCTGGGATGGTGTGGATCCATTATTATTTGTTTGGCCTTCCTTATACACCGTTGATTGTAAAGATCCTGGATGTTGGGCAGTACAGATTTGATTACCCGTTGAGCAGATCTGATGACTCGCTGAAGGGCTCTTCTGTCTTGGGCAGTGGTGTTGCCATACCAGGCTGTAAAGTTACCAGTTAGTATACTTTCTATTGTACAGCGGTAGAAGTTGGCCAGTATCCTGCTCTCCATACCATAGCTGTGCAGCTGCCTCAGAAAAAACAGTCGTTGTCTTGCCGTCTTATTAAGATATCACAACAATCCTTCGTAAATGTTTATCTAACAGAGCTGTCATGATGAGGAGGATGAAGATGGTGAGGAAGTGAAAAGTTTTGAGGTAGGTGATATATTGTTATGCATTTCTCTTGCTACTGCTAAAGTCTACATCAGTTTGAACTGTCTAATTGCAAGTATAAGTGTTTTTTAAAATTTGAGCACTTGCAGCAAGGGCAATTACTTCTTTATGCCAGAAACGCCATCTTCTTATCTTACTGGATTATCTGCCATTGCCAATTCTAAACTCACTGTTGCTAAAACCAACACCCAGTCATCAGTTATATCTATATTATCATCTATATTGATGGTTGTCAAGGTGTGACTAGCTTGCCTACCAAATATAGTACCATAATTTACCATATATTACCCGCACAGTATATAAACCACAGCACGTGCTTTAACACAATTATAAAAAACAAAATTATGTATTGGCTGCACCCGTGTATAAAGCCGCAGCATAAGTAAAGTAACTGTCGCGAAATGCTACCTTTCAATCGATAATCTGCGTCATATCATAGCTCGCTTAGTAGAACACTACTCTCTGCATCACCAATAGCCGACACACAGTCAGCTCATCCAAAATGGCTACTTCAACATTCATTCACTGCCCTCTTGAGTTTGGCTGTCTGTGCAACATAGCTAGGCTACATATTTCATATCTGCCATGATGACTGTTTACTTTCGCACAGCTCACGCACTCTCTCTATCCACACCTCCTGGACAATGTAGCCTAATTCTAAAACTGCTTGTTCGGTTCTTTTATTGCGATGGCTGAATCACATTCCAAATCATTGTAAATCCAGCCCAACCCCACAGGTTACCCTCAATATTCTATTACGAATTTAGTAAACCTCAATTTAAGAATTTTTTTTTTTTACAAAGTAGCAGTGGTGAAAATGCCAGACACTGACTTTGTTGTAAACGTATAAACTGAAACTTAATTCAGCAGTTATATAAAATAAATATCCATTGACATTCCTAAGTGTTGGGCTAGTACTGACACTGTGTTGCAGTCGTGGACATAGACTGTATGATCGTGGGCTTGTGTTTTATTGGGCTGTTGTAGCATTCATTGTTGCCCAGCAACCACTTCTCCACACATGTATGCAGCAGTTCACGCACAAGCAAATGCACATGCACACATAGTGGCTACGCTGGTCATGGATAAAACCGTAAGTATAACTAACATGGATAAAAGTACATTTTTATTTTGAATACATTTTGTTGCCCTGCTTGTATCAGACTCTAAACTCCATAAAACCTATGTATAAACGGTGGCTTATACTCAGGGAAATTACGTCTAATAACTGGTGTTCTGTTTTGGTCTTAGGTCTGGAAATTCACTTTGGTTTAGAGTTACAGACACAAACATCGACTTCAGGCACATTTTCTATGTAATTTGATAATTTGATAAATTATCAAATCTACATTTTACCTGAAGTTCACAACAAACTTCAGTGTTAGTGCGGTCAAAACCTGGAACTATTTTGTAGATGTGCTGATATCAAAAAGATTCATTAACGTTCCAGACAATGTATCACTGTTGGAAAACAAAGCAAGGTGTGGTGCAACATTTACTCTAAACATCACAAATTACAAAACTAGTTTCTGCCTAATGCAACAAATGCCCCTTTGTGTCAGCACCTACAGGGCCTGATGCAGATATTGAACCCAAAAGCAGACTCAGAGGAACAGAATGCAGATTCAAACACTTTTCATTTAATGACAACAGAGGATGGGTTGAGAAGAACACAAAAATAGCAGCCAATAGCTCATAATGGCAAGAAACAACAGTCCAACCTTTCTAAAGTTCAAGGCACAAAAAAAATGCAAAACGATAAAGACAAAAACCTCTTTTTTACACATTTTTGACAGTGCCTGCATGGAGCATTCCTGACCATTGAGAGGCCACATTTTCCATCCAACAACATGAAGACATAATTTTAGTAGACATCAGTCCCATCAGCCCCAAGTCTCACTGCTTACTGTGCCTATGTTTATGTAGATTTGTTCAGTTACTTCTTTGGGCTCTTTTGTAATGTAATATGTTAAAAAAAAACACCAATATGTAATAACAGAACAGCCACTTTGGGTTTGTCTGTGACGTGTGTTCTGATGTGTTTCTGCCTTCCTCAGGAAAAGGAGATGGAGAAGCAGAAGCTCCTGTACCAGCAGGCACGGCTGCATGACCGAGGTGCTGCAGAGATGGTCCTCCAAACCATCAGTGCCAGTAAAGGTAACCCATGACTTCCAGAATTCATCTTTAAAGCACTTGACTAGTCTAGGGTTCGTTTCCCACAAGCATAGTTACTAACTTGCTTAACAACTTACTTAGTTCAGACTCTGTGGGTGCGACACAAGTGTTTCTTAAAACATTTGTTCATGTGAACCAACATAGTTTGAACCAGCATAGTGTAAACCAACATAGTGCCAACATAGTGCGACCAACACAGGCGTTTCCCAAAACACGAACGTTCGCAACCACGTTGGTAACTACTGTGGTTTGTAACTACACCTCTTAGTGCTTAGTTACACCTAACCAACTTTTTTTGAAGGTCTCGACTGCATTCAACATGGCGGACTGAATAGCTAGAATCCTCGATCATTTAACATATCTTAATTGCCTGACGTTTTATTGCTCAGATTTTACAAAATGAAGTGAGAAATTATGCAGTGTGGAATCCAAAATGGTCATTAGTGTAACAAAACAAAAATACCAGGAGACTTGCAACTCATTTGGCAGGCTAGCTTAAGCACCTCATGATGTGACGTACCTTGAAAAACCTCCAAACTTCAAAGCTTGTAACGGGCCTCTGTGGTAGCGGGGGTAGAGCGCAGGTTATGCCCACCTGTGTTTGATAACACTCCAGTTCAAGCCCTGTATGGCCCACATGCAGGGTATAATATAAAATTGATTATTCTCTCAACTGCCATGTTTATTGTAGTTTCAGGGTAAACGTGTGCCCTCCTGTAGCACATTTACATAGTGTGGCAAATTTATGCTAGCCTGCATTATATATTCTTGGGCTTGTGTTCATAAACTTCACGCAAATCTCTGCTTCTGCAGATTGCAGGTCACCAAGGGGAAAATAGACCTCCAGCTCCTCAATCATTACGTGAATTGTAAGCAATACTCTCGACAGTGTGTAGCATATTGCCTGTACATGTATTTACAGATCAGCTACTTGTTGTCTTGCCGTCTTACTACGCAGCTATTTTACTCATCCAAGTTATTTTAATCAGGGTAACTGTGATTCCCTCTGCTTCCGACAATAAACAAGCTTCTCTGAACACATCTGGAAAAATTGTCATTCAAACCAACTTGGTTCAGACAACGGAGGTACGACAGTGTTTTAAAAAACTTTGGATGTTGGTTAGTTCAACAATGCATAGTACCATGTTAGTTTACAGATAAGTTGGTTAATTGTTTGGGAAACACACCCCTGCATGTCGATGTAGACAAGAAACACATGGAATCAGTCTTAAATGTCATGATGAACTGAACCTTTACATGTCTGGATAGGAGCACACACTGAGCATTCACAATGATTTTTTTTGTTTTTCTTGTTTTGGTGACTGATAGTAGATATATCAGAAGGAAAACTTTTCTCCTCACTGCCAACAAACTTGTTTATCAATTCGAATGTTACAGTAAACCACTATATTTCTATGGATGGCTGGGAAGAGTACTGGAAGAAGTCGGGAGAAATCATTACACAATATGGCTTTAAACACTATCACATTAGTTTGAAAGATTTGTTAAATTCAGAAATTCTGCCTTGCTTTGCCGTTCTGTGTACTCTGATGTGTATTCTGGTCAATACAAAAACATGTAAGTGTGGGTGAGATACCGGTTTTTGGATGGTGAGGGCTAAAGGACTTTAAGGGGCTGTCCGTGTCCTACCACCGCACACAATCTAGAGTGCTGGCCAGAGCACTACTTAGGGCCAAGATGTTGACTTAAGGGAACACAGGTGAGTAGACAAGGAGACCGTAGGATGATGCTCAGAGTGAACTCTATTGTAGGCTTTCAACAGGCAACATACAACAGTAACTGTGTATGTGTGGTGCTAAAGAAAAGGAAAATAAATACAGTACTTTCAGTATTGTCTGTGAAATTACTCTCAACTTACATCACCTAAACATTCACCAAAATATACGCTGTTACAAGTAAACTGGAAAGTAGATAGTATAAAGATAAACTATGCTTAATCCCCAATATGTGCCTAGCGATTGCACACAAGTCATTCAGCAAGGCTCCCGACAAGTAATGCTATATACTAAGCACAACAGAAATCACTACACTAACATCAACTAAATTCTTTCCATTAACTTCACTATCTGCACAAATGTTCCAAAATATATACTTAACATGACTTAAACTGGGACAAAGGTAAATTTACATTGCTCATTTTAAGCACACACATGAGGATTGACTCGGATTTCTTCGGCAAACTACAACACTTTAGGTGAGATACACATGTCATACTACGAACCAGTAGAAGAGAATGGACCGTGGGATGGCGTTGTTTTCAATGGGAGCCGTTAAAGCACGATTTTGAAATTTTGAATTGGTGACCAGGCAACTGTGCAAGCGCGGGGTGACATACAGTCCGCCAGCGAACCCAACTACTATAAATTGAGTGGTAGATGCTCAATCACAAATCATACAGCATACGATAATTTTCTTAATAAGTATTCTTCTACCGTTATAGCTGCAATCACTTAGTGGAATGGAAGGCTAATATTGTACGTGGGGACTTGATTCTTCGTCAACTAACTTTGGTTCCAGGCAGTCTTGCAAGCCAGCATGTCAAGGGAGCTAGCTAGTTAGCATGTAAACTACAAGCTATAGCGTGTAGCTTAGCTTAGCCATCTTTCTCAATTCACTTGCATCGAATAGTAAAGTAGTAAGATAGCGGTTTACAAAGAACACAAAGTACTTGTGCATGTAGGAAGAGCACCTTAGGGAGAAACTATAGCTATTACACCTACCCCTACACTATCTATAACCAAGTAAATAGTTCAGGCTGTTAGTCCCTACTCCCAGGAGTAACACGCACAACTGGCCGCTGACTACAGCTATTCACGCAACCTCATGTGAGCTGTAGAGGACGGGGATGGCCAACTGGAGCCGTACAGACAGATGCTCAACAAGGGTTAACCTGAACCAGCCGGCTACCGTTACAGTGACTGGGGCTGCTGGGGCTGTTTACATGATCCACTCAGCAGCACCTACCTATCGCTTTCCCCCATGGCTTTCACCATGCCAACAACATGCATCTCATCCAGTACCACTGGCAAGCCTTTGTAGTTTCCTCCAACATTTCCTTAACAATTACAATAAAAAATAAATAAATAAATAAATAAAATACAAGGCACTTGCACATGTGGGGAGAGCACCCATCGTACCACACTTCAGGCTTTCCTAACTACAGCCATTACAATTATCCATACACTATGTGGGACACATCCTCAGCAGTGTACCTCAGGATCAACGGGTGTTTCGGGCCTTTACTCACTGTACACCCTCCCCTGAGGCGGCCCCACTAAAGGTGATCAATCCTTTAGCGTGTGTCCACAGTTTAGCTACCTGCTACCCAAATTTCCAAAATGTACTTCCACAATTCACTTACAACCACCGTTTACTTCCAAAATGTACTACTTACTGCTCATTAACAACTGTTTAACACATACTGTAACAACACATACAAAAAAAAAAAAATAGGGAAAGAGGAGGGGAAGGAGAAGGGGGGAGAGGGAGCCTGTCTGGGCTTCGCTCACCCCAAGGGCCTGGGCCTCATCTCCTCCTCCTCCCCCATCTCATCTCCTACACCGCCCCCGCCCGACTTCCAAAGTTTTACTTACAAAATTAACCACAACCACAATTTACTTCCAAAATGACCTGCTTACTTACTAATTAGGATTTGTTATCGAATATTTGCACTTTACCACCATTTTACCACAGATACTATCACTTTGCAGTCATTAACGCATACGCCATTACACAAACGACACTGCCAATGCTAATTTTAAAGACAATTCTACCCATTCACTTACCATTAAATGTATCCACCTCTTGAATCTAATGGTGTCTAATGCTCAGCTATCCCGTGTTCCATACACCGCAAAACCCCGGGAAACTTGGCCACTCTGTATTCTACTTACAAACAAATACCAAGTTCTAAGCTTATTTTTGAGAAATACTGATGTAAATGTTTCCCCAACATGAATAGAAAAGTAAAGGAGCATGACTATGGCTACGGCTTGTTATCCAAACAGTACAGTAAATTTTCTCCTGTGCGACAGAAACTCACTAGCCGTCGCATGATTTATGACGCCATTTTTAGCACAATTTCAGATAAACGTTTCTTACAAGGCAATAACATGACAGATTTCCGATCGAAGCAAATATGTTGTGCTGTGTCCTCTCCGGTTAACAACAATGCCAATATCAAGACACATAGTCCTTCTCATGTAAAGTTATTTGATTTCAAAGTGACGCTAAAATGAATGAAAGTCAACGGAATGCTAAAGGTTATTGGGCCCTTTCCGGGTTGGGATTTCCCCATGGATGCTTCAACTTCCACCTATGCTCCTACCCCCTTGCTATGAACACTGAATGTAGTCCATTTCTGATGATGTCACAACCACACGCCAACTCCGTCAGAATAAAAGTGCCTTAGCCCAACAAAGGGGACATTATCCCATTAAACAACATAACAATGGGCAACAAAGGGAAAATGTCCATAGCCTTTTCTACAGTAAGGTACAATTACTGTATACAGAAAATACATTCTGTAACAGGAATTACAGGAATTCTAAGTGCAGCCTTCATGAAAATACTGAACATTGAAGGAGTTTCTATTGTTTCTAACAACCAAGGCCACAACAAAAAGACCCCATGAGGTGGGTCAAAGTCAGTCATTAGTAATGCATGCATGTTGTTGGATGTGAGATGTTCTGAATTTTGTGTTGCCGTGTCAAAATCAAAGAGAGAATGCCCCCCAGAATGGGAGAGGTAGCAGTCTTTTAAACTGGTAAGACACCTGGAGAAGTCCAGCCCCCCTAGAAACCTGCAGGTAGTTTGTTAATCAGACACAGAATGAGCAAAAAGGCCTAGCGGGCCGTAACACAATGACTTTTTAAAAATTGATAATTTATCAAACCAGTTCTGCCCATGACAGATTTAAAGGAGCCATATTGTGCAACACACACTTTTTGTGTGTTTTTGCATTGTGATTTGGGTCTGTACTGCTTCAATAAACACTCCAAGCGCCGAAAAAAAAAATTGTTTGTTGTGAGTCAGTAGAAAGAATTTGGTGTAAGGACCAATTTCTTGTCTGGCTTCTGATGTGATGCGTACACAAAATTTTAAACTTTTTATACTTTTTATATTTTCTACTATGCATTTGGGAAGCTCTATGAAACGTGTACAGCCGCTAACAACTGTACAATATTGGAAAACATTGTCAAACAATATCAGATTGAGCTGTGCTGGAGCACCTCATAGCCTATTAGCCATCCTCTGGAGACCTTGGTCTCACCTACAAGGAATGGCCGCCAAAGTTCGTCTATAGCGGTGTGCAACATAGAGCGTGGCATGACATCCGTGATCTGCGCTATGCTAAAAGCTAGCACCATTAGACCCAAATGACTCATTCTGAAAGGTAAAAGAAACAGCCAGAATAGAACTGCAAGGTCAGATTTCCTTTACGTGACAGTGATTTTGTGCAAAGAACTTGATGAACGTGTTTTTATAGCCCACATACCTAAACTAACTTGTTGAAAAAAAATATGATATGGCCCCTTTAATAGTAGTAGATGATACTGAACACAACATCCAATGCTGTTCTGTACCTCAGGAGAGATGGGTCCGATGGTTGCATCCACTTTAAAGTTGGGTATTGCTGTCCTGAATGGAGGAAACTCTACCGTACAACAGGTATGTTTCAATCTATATATCTTGCCCGTAGTGTAGTCTAAAGGAAGGACATAATCCTACAGCAAAATAATTGTTACTCAGTTTCACCCATAAACATCATAGATGTGTCATGTAAGAAAGATCTGTTCTCTTTTTAATGTTTAATGTTTTGTAACAATCCCACAATGCAGGAGTTACCCACAAATGTATTACCTACCAGTGTAGTAACTAATGTCATACTAATTTCATTATTGTATTGTATACATGGTTCTGGTCAATCTATTCACTTTGAGTTCAGTCACTAAAACTGTTCCACTGAAGTATGATAATAATAATTGTTAATGTCAGATTATATTATTCACAATATACAATGTCGCAATATCAATATAAGCCAAGCTATCAGTACCGCACAAATGTAACACATTTGATCCATTTTCACATGAACATTTATATTTTTATGTTTAAGTAACCTTTCGCTGTCAACCCTTTTCTCCATTTTAGCTCCTTAGCTTTTCTTTCTGGCCATTAACTGTGATTTGGACAAATTAATAAAACAAATGTTGTATATTTTGAAGAAATGTTATTAGATAGCAAGATTTACAATGCAATTACATCTAAAATAATGGGTGTTCTACTCTATAAACCATTTCTAACAGTTATTATGCAACTCGGCTCCATTGCCTTTGAATAGGCCACTCCAACATTCGGACCGCTGAAAAAGTATAATGACTGCTGTCAATGGCAATGTGTTTTGTGCTTCTTTCATATCACTCCACAAGTAGTCCATTCATATATGGTAACGGAATCATAATGGAGCTATTTAGCAGCTAATGGAGTTATTTGGCAGCTGGACTACTTTTAGTAGTTTAGTAGTTAGTAATTGATCTTTTTAAATACTACAGGTCACCCCGAGTTGCAAAAGCATGCTGTACGCGAAAATGTTCTTCTAACCCGATTGCCTCCATTAGTCAGTGAAAAAAAGTAGGCGGAAAAACGAGTGAATACGAAAAAGGCCAACCAAGTGACGTAGGTTTGTAAATTACAAAAAGCTATGCCAAAGTTGTGATTACTGGAGAAGTTTTGTTGCAGCACACATTCACTTAGCGAAGTATAGGTAAGTATGTGTGTTTGTGTAGAACGTTTAGATCTTCTATTTGGTTCGTTATGACCAAAATGGCTTCGAATGATTGTAGCCTGTGACTAGCATAGCCGAGAACCTGTCATTCTCCCTGCTCCACCTCCTCCACCAAACCAGAACAGCCTGAAACAGAAGCACTAAGACATTTTTTTCACCAAAACTGGCTCAAAGGGCATTCATTAATACTAGAGACCACTACAAAATTAATGAAAACACGATGGAACCTTTAAGTCGTGCAGCACCCTGTTGGGCTTATTCTATGAGAATGACCGCCTCGCAGAACATTATCCCTTACTTATTTAACTAAAACCAATGTACCTTCAAACAAAAGTAGTACATTTCTGGAGATGATCAATAGATTTTATCATTATATCATGTATGTTGGGTAACAGTTATTGCATTCAAGGGAAGCCACATTTGTGAAACTATTACATTTTAAATGTGCAGATTGTATTGACCTTACAGAGCAGTACCAGATTTTAAGTGGTGGATAATGCTACAACGCCTGTGTTTTCCCTCCTTGTTAGAAAATGCTGGACTATCTAAAAGATAAGAAAGATGTGGGCTTCTTTCAGAGTCTTGCGGGCCTCATGCAGTCCTGCAGGTAGGAAAGCTGTCTCCTCACCCTCAACACTAAAAGCCATGGAGGTGCACTGAAATTCAGCATAGTATCAGCATCAATACCCAGTATCCCTTCTTTCTTTTCTTTTCCCATCAGTGTTCTGGATCTCAACGCATTTGAGAGACAAAACAAAGCTGAAGGCTTGGGAATGGTGACTGAAGAAGGCTCAGGTAATGTTCAGTAGCTCAAGTAGGAAACACCTACTTGTTTTTCTTTGTAGATTTAATAACGACTGTACTCATGCAGTGTAAACCCTTTTTGGTATAGGAAGAGATACGTTAATGACACTGTTTTGATTAAATGAGTGAATGTCTGAGCCGAGTCTTTGTCAAACTAAACCTTACAAATTCAACTTGATAACATTGATTTTTCCACAAAGCTAACATATTATTTTAAAAATGTAAGTTAATTTTTTTCCAAAATTGGAGTGGGTTTATGTGAACTGTTGGTGAAGCACAAGGAAAATGCTACTTTTTAAGTTTTGGAACTTTGTGTTCTGACACTTTTCATTTTGCTAATTTATTCATACAAAAGTTCATCATTGTCTGATTTCTGTGTTGTCTACACACAACTATTTTGCATCAGTGACAAATTCATGTAATATTCATGTTTCACTTATATGTTTAAACATTTTGTCCTTGTTCAGTTACTTCAGAAACGTTTATACATTGTGTTCTCATTTTTAGTGGTCAGATGATATAACATGCTGTGAAAGATCTTGTTTTTATACTGTTATTTATTTTTATTTTTTTTAAGTAAATAGAAATACTAGAAGGGTTCAATGACAAAAAAGACATTTCTCCACCCTTCAAAATAAACCATTTCACATAAGCAACTAAAAGACAATGTGTATGATTTTTATAAATGTTTATTTTATAGTATAACCCTGCAGTTACCTTGTATTAATTTAAAATTTAAGTAACCTACTTAAAAAGAAATATGCATCATTTAAATTTACCAATATCCACAGGCTGGTGCACCATGAAGCTCATCTTGTTGAATGTGAAATATAGCTTTTGTGTAGTCATAGCCACACTCTGAGTGGAGGCAATCATCTCTTTCTATCACATAAATCAAGGATATATTTTCATAGCTCCTACAGTACTTTAATTTTTATATGGTCAGCTTCCTGGTATGCCGGCAGATATTCTGCTTCATCTTGCTAATATATGCATTTTAGATTTAACCTATCACTACATTTTAAAAAACGAAAAACTTACACATTATTCACCTAGTTGTTCCAGCGCTGCTTGTCAAATTGGGAAGGGTTTGGATGCTGTATTTTTGAAGGATTAGCCTAGCCTAGCCTCTGCTTTTCATAAGTTACCCAGTGCATGGCAAATAGCAAGAAATTCACTAGCTAATTAAATATATTATAAACTGAACGCATACCAACACCATTTTTAAGTAAAATAAGTTTTATATGGATTTGTCGATGTTTGATCAAGGTTGGCAAGATATACTGGTATTCTTATTGGAATGTGCAGTACCTGGTGAATTTGCTCACCTTGGAAAGGTGTCCTGATTTTTATCTAGCTTCTTCATGCAGTTGTGTTGGTATGATTTTTTGTAGTGTTTTGCAGAAAGATAACAGCAATATTTTTTTCTACATATGTACAGTATATCAAAGCTGTCAGGGTGTGATCAAAAAGCTTAGTTTCATGACATTGCAGCAGAAGAACTGATTTTGGGAAAACAACGTTTCCTTGCCTTTTTTGCTTATTTTTATTAAGGGCTTACTCTTTTTTGTCATTACACCTACTTCAGCACTGTAGTCCAAGCTGTTGTGTTTTAATGATTTGGAATTTCTCAACAATAAGAAAGAAAGGAAACGTAAAGATGATTATGGAAGCAATTTCTGATCTGTTTGAATTCTCACTTTTTGCTTTTCTATCTTTTCCCTCCCCTTTTGTGTTTATTTTAACATTATGTCTTTCCCCCTCCTCAGTCATGACTCATGAGCGTGGTAATTATAACTTATGCCATTTCCTGTGCTTTAGCTCTTTTGTCCAATGTGTCAGCGCTGTCCAGGTCCTGAGCCCTTAACAAATCCTTACACCATTCACGGGTGAAATAAATAGGCTCCTTACCTATCTTGCTAATCTTTGATGCTTAGCCTCTGCTAATTCCATCCCTCTCCCTGAAACCTACCTGAGCTATGATTTTTTTTATGTAGTATGCATTACATTATGAATCTACAATTGCACATAAATAATTTATTTGTTACTCTCAGCTCTCAGGATTTGCACAGTATCTGGCACACTAGATGTACATGTAAGAGCAGTGAAACTGTTGAAGTCTGCCATCCTCAAGTGTTTTGCAGTTGGCTGGGTGTAATGTTGTTTTCTCGTCGTTCTGTCCTCTTGAAGGCCGTGTGGTGTACTCTTTTCTCTGTAGTCTCGTTGCATTCTCAAACTGGTCGTGGCTTGTAAGATGGCTGCACTAATGTGAAGGGTGGCCTAGTAGCACACCCCTCTGTGCCTCTCCACAGAGCTCCAGCTCTTGACTCTGTGTTTTGTGATGTAGTCGATGTGTACTCTGTTTTTGTCTTTTTTTTTTATTGTGATCGTTTTTTTTAATATGTGGCTCTTTTTTTCATATGTCCCCCCTCCCATCTCTGGAAATTAATATTGTGTTTTGTTACTAATGGTTGTGTTAACCATTGTTTTCATATTTCTGTTTACTGAAATCATCCACAGATTACTGAGAAACAGCTTTTGTTTTAAACAGTGAATGCATTTACTTACTATAATAAGCAGTTGTATACATCCCAATACAAAACTTTACTTAAATGTAGTGGCAAGTCCAAGGAAAAAGTAAGGACAGTGTATGCAAGAGACTTCTAAATATTTTTGTTAAGAATACAAAATGTTACTTTCAGGTTACACAACTTTCATGTCTTTCTGTAGACACTTTCTTTAAAAAGGACATTTTAGGTGGAAAGGACAGCACCTCAAGATGCATGCAAACTTTGGAAAATCTGGAAGAGGCCACAGCAAAAATAGAGATCATGATTTTAAAACACTTTCAGGCATTTGTTAATGTGTGCATCTATCATGTGGATTGAAAAGTAAAGTACTTAAAGGTGTGAAATACTTGCCTAATTGTCATATTAAACTTACACAGGAGAGAAGGTCATGCAAGATGATGAGTTTACCTGTGACCTCTTTCGCTTCTTGCAACTTCTCTGTGAGGGTCATAACTCAGGTAGGTCACTGGACAGAAGTTTATCAACAGACATTTCTTTTTATCATTTTTACCTCTCACTACCTGTTTTATCATTTTGGCAAGTAGGTGTTTTTGGGTGGAAATGTAATTTGTGTATTATATTGATACTGTATTGATTATTTGCTTTAGATTTTCAGAATTATCTGAGAACACAGACAGGAAACAACACAACTGTCAACATTATTATATCTACAGTCGACTACCTTCTCAGAGTCCAGGCCAGTTTTAAGACATTACGGCTTTGTTCAAATAAGTTACCAGTTGTTGTGTTAGTGTGTAATAAAATGTACACATTCTGTTTGATTTGGTCTGTAGGAGTCCATTAGTGATTTTTACTGGTATTATTCTGGGAAAGAGGTCATCGATGAGCAAGGGCAACGCAATTTCTCAAAAGCTATTAATGTAGCAAAGCAAGTGTTCAACACCCTGACTGAGTATATACAGGTATTTGTTATTATACATCATGTTTGCTTATTTTATGCTTTAATACTAAATACATATTTAGAAATTTACAAATGTACACTATTTTGTCAAAGGGACCATGCACTGGAAATCAGCAGAGTCTAGCCCATAGTCGTTTATGGGATGCAGTGGTGGGATTTCTGCATGTGTTTGCTCATATGCAGATGAAGTTGTCTCAGGTGAGCCACAACACCAGTGAAGTCAAGACTAATACTCCTGACTGTCTAGATAAACTGTATATAGTCACCTCGAAATCACTGAGCTCACAAATCCTCAATGATTGCAGGATTCTAGTCAAATTGATTTGCTGAAAGAGTTAATGGATCTCCAAAAAGACATGGTTGTGATGCTGCTGTCCATGTTGGAAGGTGGTATTTGAATTTAATTGTTTGGATTCATTTACTAGATTTAAATGTACCATCATATATTTTACGTATTTTAAATCATTGTAAAGATTCTGTATTTATAGTCTGTGTAACAACCCACTCTTTTGGCAGGTAATGTTGTTAATGGGACTATTGGTAAACAGATGGTGGACATGTTGGTGGAATCTTCTAACAATGTGGAGATGATACTGAAGTTTTTTGACATGTTCCTCAAGCTTAAAGACCTGACGTCCTCTGATGCCTTCAAAGAATATGACCCTGATGGCAAAGGGGTTATCTCAAAGCGAGATTTTCATAAAGCAATGGAGAGCCACAAGCACTACACACAGTCTGAAACAGACTTTCTCCTCTCCTGTGTGGAGACAGACGAAAATGAGCTTCTTGACTATGAGGAGTTTGTGGAAAGGTTCCATGAACCAGCAAAAGACATTGGTTTTAATGTGGCTGTGCTTTTGACCAACCTGTCAGAGCATATGCCAAATGATTCCCGACTTCAGACCTTCCTGGAGTTGGCTGAAAGTGTACTTAATTACTTCCAGCCTTTCTTGGGGCGGATTGAGATCATGGGCAGTGCCAAGCGCATTGAGCGAGTTTACTTCGAAATTAGCGAATCTAGTCGCACACAGTGGGAGAAGCCCCAGGTAAAAGAGTCCAAACGACAGTTTATCTTTGATGTTGTAAATGAAGGTGGCGAGAAGGAGAAGATGGAGCTTTTTGTCAATTTCTGTGAAGACACGATTTTTGAAATGCAGCTTGCAGCACAAATGTCAGATGCTAGTGAGCGTTTAGTCAGTAAGGAGGATAGCGAGCGTGGAGAAAAACCTGAAGAAGAAAACCCTGAGATGGGCTTCTTCTCCATAACCACTGTAAGGACAGCTCTTCTGGCGCTACGCTACAATGTGATATTGTTGATGAAAGTGCTTTCCATGAAAAGTTTGAAGAAACAAATGAAAAGGGCCAAGAAAATGACACTGCAGGACATGGTAATGGCACTCGCAGCCTTTTACTGGAGTGTGCTCATTGGGCTTTTGCATTTCACATTTAGCGTGTCACGTGGCTTCTTCCGTATTGTGTACAATACCTTTCTCGGGGGCAATCTATTGGATGGTACAAATACCATGAAAATGTCGGAGCTGTTGAGCAGCATGCCTGACCCAGCACAGGAGGAGGCCCGTGTGGAGGCTGAGGAAGGTGGTGAGAAGAGATCGTTTGAAAAGACCACAACCAAGGAGGACTTAGCTGACCTAACTGTCCCTACAGATGAAACAGAAGTTCTCTCTGACATCTTTGGCTTAGATTTACGAAGGGAAGGGGGGCAGTACAAGATAATGCCGCACAATCCAAATGCCAGCCTGACTGATTTGCTAAACTCTCCTGCACCTGCTCCCAGCTCCTCCCCTGAGCTTAGAAGACGCCATCAGGTACTTGACATCTTGATTATTTACATTATATTTTTTTTACTACAGGAGACTACCAGGAATAACAAAATGCCCAATGACATTATTGAAGTTTATTGCAAAGTAAAGTAACCAAATCCAAAGGTCATAAATTCATATTATACCATGGCTTCGTTCAATTTCACATTGTGATGCGTCCTTTAGAACGGTTATTAACTTTCTGTATGCGCACACCTATGAAGTAGTCCCTGCTTTCCGACCTTAGTATGTTTATGTATCAATGCACCAAGTTCGTGGTGAACTGTAAATAAACAGTAAAGACGTGACAGCTTTAGCAAATGACGAGCAAATGGAAGAACACAGAGTTGCAACATGTTACATGCCTCTGAGATCGTCTTTTAGTGCTGCCACGCTGCATTTGGACTCTATACTAACCTGAGTTTGCTAAGCAAGGATTCACAGAACTTTGGAATAGCTAGCTTGACAACCAAAGTCATGGAACTAACGACTGGGTCTTGGCCATAGCAACCTCCAGTTTGGAATTAGCAATGGCAGTTTGTCCAGTAAGTTATGAAAAGACACATTTTGTGGCGGATGGAAGTAGTTCTACAAATAAGTTTGTTTTAGTGATTAAAACGTTGAAATGATTACCTGAAATTAACATCAGACAAGTGTGGTAACCGTGGTATAAGCGGGATAATGGACCTGCTTCGCGTCGTGGCCACATTACCACCTCGAACGTGCATTAACTTTCAGATATCCGAACACCGTGTCGTCCATTATCCCTTACATAAGGCATGGCATTTCCTTGTCACCATTTTCCACAAATTACATCATATCCGGCAGCATTTCCCCCATGCTAATTGGTGGGTGGGTGCTCCACTCTCAGCTCATGCACACTTTTAGTGCTGGGCACATGCTGTCTCACGTGTGCATGTTGGAGCCATTGTTGAACATCCAATGTCCTTCCTTGATATAGCTTTCTGCTCTACCTCACGTCAGTTATGAAGGAACTTGGGTAAAATGTGAATTTTATTTTGTATCTGTTATTTCTGTTAGCCATGATTGTATTTCTATCCATGTGTACAGTCTAGCTCCCTATTGAGATCACTAGGTGTGACCTCCTATTCCTAGGTGTTAAGGAAAGCTGTCTCCCTGCCTCAAATAGGATTTAAAAATATAATTAATTCCAGTCTTCATCCTTTTACCATCTCTTTCCTGTGTATCAGGATTTGTCACCTTAAACGTCCTGATTAACCCTACAGACGTTGATTGGAACCTATTATCAGTAAGCCCCACTGTAGCCAAATTATAACAAAGCCTTCTTTCACATACAGTTGCATAATGCATATTAATTTAGGGCAGGTCTAAGGGCCACATACCCTGTTGACCTAAAGACTATTTAGGCCTTGGTTATATGCCTGACTGATTCAGAGATATAGGTGAATCTTGATTGTGAAACTTGTCTCTCTCCCTTGGTGCGCATTGTTGAAAGAATAAAGCCTGTCTCCTGATTTAACATCCTAACCTAAAGTCTCCAGAATAATCTGTGGTATAAATTACCAACAGTTAGTAATGTGGCACTTCACTGGCTAAATAAAATGGTGGCAGGAACAAGCCCCATGAAACTCCATTTCGAAACTTGAAAAATTTGCTCAATTGTGTCTGAATTTACTAGCCTAGCATGTCCCATTGAAAGGCGTTTTCATTCATTGAGATGACTACTTCAAATGACACACTTTTAGTAAGCAGATTCATTTTGTAGTGTTTTGTGCTTTTTTTTTGTTATTTCCTTTTCTTGTGAGGGATTTGCTTTGTGTTTGCTTATTTTTACTGAATGATTTTTCAATAATGTTTCTTGTTTGTTGTTTGTTTTAGGATAAGGAATCATTAAATGAGGAAAAAGAGGGAATGGAAGAGATTAAAGCACAGTCAGAAAAAGCAGAGTATGTTCACGCCATATTGACATTAATGTGACTAAAAATAACTAAACCTTTTTAATTGATCATCATGTGGCACATTATTCTTTTTTCAGAGGAGAGCATGTGGAGAAAGAAGATAAGAAAGAGCTGAAGCCAAAGCAGAGGGCGAGACAGATCCATGTCTCCAAATCTGATGAGCCAGACCTTCAGGAGTCTGTTTTCTACAAAAAAATCATTGTCTATCAGAGAAAACTTCTTGTAAGACAACACTAAAAGTAACAATGCAGTACATTTATTAATTAACTTAAGTAACACTATCAAAGTACAACACAAACAAAGCTACAGATTGTGAAGAAGGCCTTTTGGGGGTATTATTGTTATAAACAGTGGTGTCACTAAGGCTGTTTTAGGGGGCATTGCCCTTAAGCCCCCCTATAATTATAGGACTATGAACGTAAAATGGCATTATCACATTACTTCAGAATGGTACAACCTGGCTGTTCTAGTTTGGTGGAGCAAGGAGAATGGCAGGTTCTTGGCTATGATAGTAACCGGCTACAATCATTCAAAGCCCATTCAGTCATAGCACACCAAATAGAAGATTTAAACGTTCTAAACAAACACACATACTTACCTATATTTTGCTAAGTGAATGTGTGCTGCAACGAGACTCCTCTAGTAATCACAACTGTAGCATGGGATTTTCTATTTAACAAACTTGCGTCACTTTTATTATTATTGCGCCTATTTTCTTTGATTGAGTAATGGAGGCAAGAACAACATTTTCACGTGCAGCATGCATATGCAACTCGGAACGACCTGTCATATTTTAAAAAGAGCAAGAGCTAAACGTTGTCTCGCGGAACTCCATTTGCACAGATACGATATTCATACAGAATGAAAGAGCAGAAACGGAGCTGATAAGTGATAAAATATGTATAGCTAAAAAATAATGATATAAATTTCTTCTGAACTTTTACTTTAATTGAATTTATTAATGGTTGGCTATTTGTTCAGAAAAAAGGGAAAATTTGCAATAATGAATTTTAATTTAATTGTAATGAAACTATGCTCTGCATGTAAGCACAATTCAGTAGACAAACACTGGCTTGCCAAGTTAAACAGTGGCCTGCCAGGTCAAATACTAAATAATGATCAGAACACAAAACACATTGATGCTGAGGCTACTTTACTACATACAGTATTAAGATCTCTTACTAACTTGTATGCAACTAGAAAAAGACAAAGCCCAGTTGCATGCAACTTTGCTCTTTTGACTACCATGACCTGGATGAATGAGAAGCTACACACTCTTACTAACTTATTGCATGTATCTTTACCCTTTGTAGAACTATTTTGCCAGGAACTTCTACAACATGAGGATGCTGGCATTGTTTGTGGCCTTTGCCATCAACTTTATCCTTCTCTTCTATAAGGTATCCTTAAATATTGCCTACATATTAGTGATCATAGCAGTTCATAGGTAAAGTTGTAACTCATGTTAGAGAAGAAACCATCGTGAATTTAATCTGATACATGTGTATTTAAAGTAGTATTGTGGTATTTAATGATATGCAAAATTTTCAGATGTTTTATGTTTGATTACCCATTGACCTACAACAGTGCATTGCAGTGGGACTGTAAGGTGATTCTCCATGGTGTAGTATGTATTTCTATCTCAAATTTTTTCTTGGGCAGCAATAATGCTGTGTTGGTGTGTATTGTTGATAGGTGTCTACATCTTCAGCTGTGGTAGAGGAGAAGGAGGTGTTTAGAAGCCCAGTAGACACAGGCCTGCATTGGAACCCTCTCGGTTCTACGTCTGAGCGCACAATGACCGTACATTTTGTTCTGGAGGAGAGCAGTGGTTACATGGAGCCTACTCTACGCATCCTTGCCATCCTCCACACAGTCATCTCTTTCTTCTGTATCATAGGGTACTACTGCCTGAAGGTTGGTGCCTAGACAAAGAATTAGGAATTTGAAATTAAGAAAGATAACGAGTGTATGATTTCATAAACATACATGCAGGTATGGGGTACAGCTGCATTTGTGTAGTCGAAATAGCTGTTTTCTTTTTTTATTTCAAAACAGAACCAAACTTGAAGAACTCTATAACATTCTTTGGACACCCACCAAATTCTGTAAAATTCCAACTATAGGTGCTATCTAATGCCAATTCTTGGGCTCAACAAAATGCCTGCTAAACAGCCGACCAAATGTCAGCGGTCATAATTTGAGATACGTACGTTCCCAGGCTCACTTACAATGGCAAAGATGAAGGTACATGCTGTACCAAATGTCAAATGACTTGGCTACATGGGATGCTGTAACAAACATATTCACATTTTGGCTTATACAGTATCTCAGGTTCTGTACGGAATTTTAAATGCACTTTATTTGTTAGAGCACATGTTTGGCACTAACACAAAACTAGTAAATGCCCATCAGTTACTTGTAAGGTATGTGTTAAGAAACATTCTAGAACCACTTGTTCATTTCTTTGGTTGGTTTCTGGTTTTTGAATTTTGTACCAAGCAGTTGTAAGTCCCAGCATAACTTCACAAGTTGTTCTATAACATTTTATTATACAATTGAACCTCAATAAAAATCCTTACAAGTAGCAGAAAGGAGTAACTACTGCTTATGAAGCACGGCTGTACAAGAACTGTCCCATGCTGGCCTAGAGCCAAGACAGATCTGGTCAGTGATGGGCCACAGATGTGAATCGCCTGTCCAATGTCCCAACTACACCGAGACATGAACATGCTTCTGGCTAAAACGCCATTCTTCAGACTCACGTAGCCTTGCGCCAGCAAAGAGAACTAATACGTTTAATCCTTACTTCAGCAATTGTATAAAATGGTAATATTCAAATAGATATTGAGAAGCACTTTTTGGGCTTTCAGTACCAGTGGTGGGCTTGTGTTCTTTCTGACTGTTGTTACATTTAGTGTTAAATAACCATTTATTAGGTGAATGTGCTGCTGTCAATACCTACAGCAGCACATCTTTATTGTTGTTGATGAGATGACAATTACATGTTCTACAGAAATAAACTTGACTTGACTTGAAAATTTTTATTAAGGTTCCATTGGTGATCTTCAAGCGTGAGAAAGAGGTGGCTCGAAAGCTGGAGTTCGATGGTCTCTACATCACTGAGCAGCCCTCAGAGGATGACATCAAAGGACAGTGGGACAGGCTGGTCATCAACACTCAGTGAGTCTGCACATATGAACTGCAGCAAATGTTACTTAGTTTAATGCTTATCTTTAAATTGTCAGGTTAAACACTTCTACATATGACTCTACTTGTTGGCTATCGACACAACACAGTGTAACAACACTTAACTCATCACCATCTTCATTGTTAAAAAATATATAAACAAAAACAGATTAAATAATATAATTGTATATAATTCTATAATTCAATACTCTGCAAGCACTGCATATTGATATAATACATACTTAATACATACTACATAATTAAAACTGTACTATGCTCTGTACTTTGCTGACACTAAAGTCACATTAGTTTCACCACTAGATGGTAGCACTGTACCACAGTTTAAACAATTCAAAATGCTGACACCAGAGTAGTGACTAAGAACTGGTTATTTGCACCACAGAACCCGTGTGCTACCTTGTCTCCAGTGTAACAGGTTAACGGAAAGTTTTGTCCAGAGTTAAAAACAGGCATGGTAACTGTGGAAATTACAAAATGCGTCTCAGTCACTTCCTGAATCTTCTAGGGTTGTCACTGGAATTGACAGCACGAGAAGTCATTGAACCACTTAGGAACTATGAAGGAATAGTATCTATTTTATTGTGTAAATAGTCAGTACTCACTCAATTGTAGAGGTGAGGGTGTAAAGAGAAGGAAATGTCTAGCAGCTAGTAAAGTCCACTGAGAGGTCATTACAGAATACGTTACAGATCCCCCCATATGGGACCTTTTTGCTTAGAGGTACCACTGCATTTTCAGTGGCAATATGTTTCACACTGATTATTTCTGATTCTTTTAAGTGAACCGATTTGTGGAGAGGAAAATCATTTTGACATTGTATTACTTTGACTATTATGATACAACACCAATGTGCATCTTTAATTGAGTTTTTTTGTATTGTTTTTCTAGGTCATTTCCAAATAATTATTGGGATAAGTTTGTGAAAAGAAAGGTAAGTTGGATAAAACCTAGACATTTTTGACATGAACATACAATGTACAGGCGTAAACAAAAATAATGCTACCCCTGCATTTTATTTAAACCCTCAATTTCTGAAAATTACAATTATAAATCCTTTGGTATTGACATATTTCTTTCTTTGCTTTGCATTAGAACCACAGAAAAGATAATAATATGGTCAAACCTGATGATAGTCTACATAACTTAATAAAAAACAGCCTGGGCAAAATTATTCTGTCATTTTCATAATCCTACTAGCATTTAAAATGTGTCTCATCGTTATATCCCACCGGTACATTTATAATTGCAAATTCTTCAGGACAAAGTGGTGCATTATCCTGGGATGTCCTGGGATACCACAAGTTTTGTCCATGTCTGTACATCTAGTTACATAAAATCAGATTACAGATCAAACATAGGCAAAGTGCAGTGAATGGTAAGACACTGGAAAAGAAAGTTTTCCAAGACATGGCTATATTCATTTCCTCCTGTTTGTGTAGGTGATGGACAAGTATGGTGAGTTCTACGGGCATGATCGCATCAGTGAGCTACTGGGGATGGACAAAGCGGCGCTGGACTTTAGTGACTCCCATGAGAAGAGAAAGCCCAAAAAGGACAGTTCATTTGCTGCTGTGTGAGTGAAATAAACATGACATTAAAAAAAAGACACGGCCTGCCAGCTGATTGTATTTGCTTGGTCGGAGACAATAATGCAGTGACTGTTTAGAATTTCCCTCTGGTTAGTTTTTAGATGTGTGATGAGGTAGACTTAGCTGAATAATGTGTTGTTTCTATTTGCCGGTCTTCTTTTCAGAATAAACTCTGTTGATTTGAAGTACCAGATTTGGAAATTAGGAGTCGTCTTCACAGACAATGTAAATGGAACCTTTTGTTTATTCTGAACTTACACCTTTCTGTTTGCACCAATTGTGCACAGTATATATCTGGTCTCTTTTCCGTGCTTATTTTCTTAATGCTCAATTGTCTTTACAGTCCTTCCTGTATCTGGCCTGGTACATGACAATGTCCATCCTGGGACACTACAACAACTTCTTCTTTGCAGCACATCTTCTGGACATTGCCATGGGTTTCAAGACCTTGAGAACAATCTTGTCCTCTGTTACTCACAATGGAAAACAGGTAAACGGCTATCTGTACACAAAAAGACTAAAGACTTGATGTTATCTTTTGTTGTGGGTTGGAATGTGTGGGTTACAAGAAGGCACATATGTAAGAGTTTTAAAAGGAACAGGTGAAGCGAAAAAGTTTGTCTTTAACCACATGGTTATGCAAATACTAGCCATAATGTAGTGTTATGAAATTACAGCACCCTGTGTGGACTGAAATTCACCAAACTAGAGCACTTCCAGAGGCTTAGCATGTCAAAAGGCAACACAGGCAATTGCTTGGTGCCCCCATGCCACTACAGAAGCCCTGATGGCTGACACCTAAAATTACAGTAGTGACATTAGAGCTTTAAAGGGAAATTAGTAGAGTACTAGCTACATAACAAATTATAATTCATTTAATACAAGTTGACAACTAGCTATAGCACTGGTACAGTTTCATGGGATAAGAATGAAGTTTAAGCTGCAAAATTGTCATTTTAGATAAATTAAGACGATAAGATGATTGAGCAAGCATTGTAGATTAATTATTTCTAAGATGTTGTCTAAGCCTTACAGGAGTACAGTGTTTCTACAGACGGAGTATACATTTACAAGGATCTTGTCGAAGCAAAATAATTTAGGATATTTTGAATTGTTGAGTTTTGATGTTGGAACATGGTCCCATTTTCTGATCAGGATAAGTATATCTTATACTATAAGTAGGTGTGAGTGCAGATAGGGGCATGCCTGTGGATGTGAATGTATGTTGTGTGTGGTAGTGGAAAGTACTGTAGAGTATGCATGTGTGTGTGGCAGGGATGGAAATTAACTTTTTTGTCCACCACTTTTTTGTCCATTTTAAAATCTACCAGCCACTAAACATTTTTACCAGCCACTTTTTATTCACCGTTCCGTACATTATAATGCATAGAAATGTAAATATTTTCCAATTCATAGTTTGTTACAGAGCTGATTATTCAGTTTTTGTGTTGCTAGGCCTATCTGAGATCAGTGAGCTACTGGGGATGGAGATAGGCCTAGCCTAACAATGTCTCTTTTTGGTCATAATACATACTCTGTTCAAGCGTGATTGGCAAGGTTGCGAAACAGAAAATTAAGACAAAGTGATTCAAAATGATGGTTTGCAACTATATCTTATTGTAACTACAGGAGTTTACAGTAATCTGTCAGTACAGGAGTTTACAGTAATCCGACGTATCTGTTTAATTGAGCACTGGAGTTACACAAAGGAAGTAAAAAACTGCATTATTAGGTGTGTAGAAATATATAGCGATATCTACCTGCAACTATAAAATGTACATACTAGTACAACTAGAAAATGTCACACCATCCAAGTTGCTTTATAGCAAGGCCTCCCCATCACCTCCCACACCCCAACCATACACACATTAGGGTACCAAGTGCTGAGCACCCTGTACTGAGCAGTAATAAGACGTTTTTATAATGACTAGTTTCGCCATCTAAGCAATTTTAAAATATTACACAATGAAATTCATATCTGAATATAAGCATAATAATGCATTAAAAATTGCTGATGTGTATTTAAACGACGTTTTTATGTTGGCTACATTGTAAGGTCAAAGGTAAAAAGGAACCTAGCAGCTACCCCAAAGATCCTTAGTTGCTGTTCATAACGGCGCAGAAAAGAATGTATGATTTTTTCTCACATCACACACAAAGAAGGCGTAATGACCTAATGTGCTGTCACATTCACTGGGGCATACTTGAATTAATTGACATCGGCAAAGAGTTTGTGCAGCAAAATGAGATGCGCAGGCTGGTCTTCACAAAGTTTTAGAAACGCTAAGTCCGCTTTCTCTACCATAACTTAACAAATTTATGTTTGGATACTTCCAGGTAGGCTACAGCATCACCGAGTGCTGTTTCTATGTGTTTAGGATGTTTATCTCCAAAATAGCATTCAGTATTCACAAATAAGTTGCTGATGTAGCTTCTGATTTTGTTGTGTAGCCTACTGTTGGATTTTGGGCTTCCGCGGCGCGTTTATATGCAAGCTTGGCTTGACATGGGCTAAAGCAGACATGTCCAAAGTCCGGCCCGCGGGCCGGATTCAGCTCCTTTCCACCGGCCCGCGGCACCTCTCAGAAAACAGGTGTTAATAGCCTTTCTTGCTACAGAGCCATAACTACCCACGAAGAATGCTGGCGATTCTTTTGTTACGCTAAATCGCGCGCATAACTGCTTGCCACGCACAGAACAGGTCTGGGGGAGGTGTTAATAGTTATGGCCGCACCAACCCAAAGTATATCGACAGTAGGCGCTTTCACACTGCCCAGTTTACCGGTAATTTCAGCCGAAATTAGTGGGTCGTCTGTTGCGTTCACAGTGCCGACATGGGGTGGCGTGTCCAAACAACACGCCAATTCGACCCACCTCGGACCCTACACTTTTTTGCGACACGGGGCGAGCGTGAACACGAGCCAAGGCGAGACGGGGCGCAGGGTGTGGTATGGTGACGTTTCACAACTGCCACCGCCCACCGTCGGGACTTTTAAAATTTAACATTTTATGTTAAATAAACAGCATATTTTGAGAGACAAATCATTGTGTTGTGTGCCTTTTAACCAGGAGAGTAAAATGTTAAAACTGTAAAGAGACATGCCTGTTTTAAGGAGTTTAATCTCAAGAGTCGCTGCTAACTACGACAAGCTAGCGAGGAATGAACAGTGCAAAAAATGAAAGCAACTGGGAGGTGTTTTAATGGCACAGCAGCGTTTTTCACAAGAATTCCTGAGTCAAATGAAAATGCCACAAAGGCGAGCTACGAGGTGGCAACGTTGATTGCAAGACACTGCAAACCTTTTACTGATGGTAAATTTGTTAAAGACTGGGTGATGAAAATGGTTGAGAACATTTGTCCTGAGAAGAAGCACGACTTTGCCAACGTTTGCCTGTCTCGTAACACCGTGGCACGGAGAACTGAGGACATTTCGTCCGATATTAAGAGACAGAGACAAAGGGTGTCGGGTTTTATTTTTTTTCCGTTAGCCTGCGACAAAGCATGGACGCAACAGACATCGCTCAGTTACTGATTTTTTGAGAGGAGTGGATGGTGAACGTGAACGTGAGCAAAGAGTTTCACTCCAAAACACCTGCAGATGGAGCAGCAGCTCTTGACAACTTTTACTGCCCGCTGGATAATGGCAGGTTCCAAGAGATTCGAACATTTGGTAAAAAAATTCATGAGGTTATTTGGCTCGACATACCTGTGCGAGAAGACATTCTCACTTATGAACTTTAACAAGAACCGTGTGAGACCAAGTGGCATCTTGCGCATCAAAACCACTGTCTTTGAGCCAGACCTGGCTTTTTTGCTGCAATCTAAATCTCAGTACCATCACATTAGTGCAGGCAAGTTATTTGTTTTCTGGGGTAGCCTAAATAAATTCTAAAAACACAGTGATTCGTGTGTGTTTGTGTGACTGTGATCAAAACTCTCAGTGGTGTGTACTTCTGAATAAGATAACTGATTTTATTACTGGTCTTCAAATAAAAAAAGCACAGTAATTTTGGTAAAAATACATGTGAAGACATAAAAAGTATGCCATTGCAATAAAATATTCATTAAATTTTTAATTTGCATATTATTATTATTGTTGTTATTATTATTATTATTATTATTATTATTATTATTATTATTATTATTATTATTATTATTGTTATTATTGTTATTATTATTGTTATTATTATTATTGTGTTATTATCGTGTCATTATAATGGTTGGCCCTCACACATGTTCACCTCGCCAAATCCGGCCCCCCTGGCAAAAGGTTTGGACACCCCTGAGCTAAAGTGTCAGAACGATGGGCTAATCTTCTAAGTCTATGTATTTCGTTACATGAGTGTCTGTGTATGCTACGTGTGTCAGTGTGTGGTCTTGTCAGACCTAACATCGGTCATATAGGCATGAGACAGTTTACATGCGTATGCACTCTCTTGCGATTATTCCCCCTTGTGCAGATGCTATCCGTCTATGATAGATAGTTATAAACAATATGTTAATGATGTAAAATCTTCAGTGGGTATATGTGCTTCGGAGATGGACCCGTCCTCCTCTGACATCAGTGTTGGTGGCAGTTGACAGGTTAGGTAGGTTAGGATAAAATCACTAGTTGGTTTTTTAAATCAACTTGTGCGCATATGGCGTTATTATCAACGTGATAAGGCAATACTGACGCATTCCAGCTTAGACAGTCTATAATAATCATGACTGCGCTCTCATTAGGGAAAATTGGTGAACAGAAAGTTACCAAGATCATATTTGGAACTAGATGTACCGCATAGCGGTACATGGTATGACCGCCGCAGTGTATTGAAATGTGGGAACTGTTGGTATGATCAGTGTGTGGTAGAGCAGTGTTGTGAGGTGAGAATTTGTGTGGAAATGATTTTCTGGAAGTGGGCATGAATGTGGGTTTTGAATGAATGACATTGTGTGTGTTTGTATAGTGTGTAGGAGTGATTTGTGAAAGGAATAGGCAAAATGAGATTTTGTACAATTACAACACCCCCTATGGACCAAATTGTATGGCACGTGCGGTGTTAGAGGTCTTTGTGCTGATCATGCATGACGTATTTTGTGCAGTTCCCACCTTCTCGGTCCAAGATATTAGCAACTCAAAATCCCAATTTTTGCATTTACCCTTATCACTAGGTGGTGCTATGCTTCAAGTGAGTGTTTATGGGCTGGGCTGATACACCTCTGTAACACCGACATACTAACACAAAATTGTTGTCTTGGGCAAAATTGTTGAATTATTTAACAAAAACTGTTTTTTGACACCTAGTTTCGCCAATAAACATCGCCCCCTATGACAAAATGACACAAAATTTAGTACACATGAAAAGAAAGCTGTTTAGAGATGGCAAGTCAACTTTGACCAAATTTGAGCAATTAAAAGCCAAGATATGGACTTTTGAAGAATTTTAAGCTACGTGTTAAATGTTCATTGACATGTAACTTCGAAACGGTTTATCTTAAGATAAATCCTTTGATAACTTTTTGTCAGCATTGTCTGTAGATGACATATACCAAATTTGGTGAGATTCACATGAACAGCCTATGACGAGTTCGTTCAAATTCGTTTTCGCAATGTTAAAATTTCACGGAAATTGTTTTCGTTGGAAGTGGGCATTGACCAGTGCTTTCAATGCGTGAGGGTCAATAGATTTCACGATAAAAAAAGTTGTTGTAAACATTAGCATTCTCTAGATAATAGGCAAAATGACATTTTCTACAATTACAGCGCCCCCTATGGACCAAATTGTATGGCATGTGCTGTGATGATAGAGGTCTTTGTGGTGATCGTGCATGACGTATTTTGTGCAATTCCCACCTTCTCAGTCCAAGATATTAGCAACTTAAAATCCCAATTTTTGCATTTACCCTTATCACTAGGTGGCGCTATGCTTCAAGTGAGTGTTTATGGGCTGGGCCAATATGCCTCTGTAACACTGACATACTAACACAAAATCGTTGTCTTGACGAATTATTTAACAAAAACAGTTTTTTGACACCTAGTTTCGCCAATAAACATCGCCCCCTATGACGAAATGTCACAAAATTTAGTACACATAAAAAGAAAGCTGTTTAGAGATTGCATGTCAACCTTGACCAAATTTGAGCAATTAAAAGCCAAGATATGGACTTTTAAGCTACGTGTTCAATGTTCATTGATGTTAGCAACTCAAAATCCCAATTTTTGCATTTACCCTTATCACTAGGTGGCGCTATGCTTCAAGTGAGTGTTTATGGCCTGGGTCGATACGTCTCTGTAACACAGACATATCACAAAAATTTCATGTCGTTGGGTGAAACGTTCATTGAGTTATTCAGCAGAAACTTTTGCCGGTCTCCCCCTCTTTGACGGACACTGGCACAGCGGGGGGTGGCCCTTGGGGGCCAAAAGCTTCTATTCGCTGAAGAAGTTCTAGGGCTACATGCCTACAAAGATTCATGTCCACCTGACTTCCAGTGTCCCGGAAACCGTTGACGGAAAATTGCTGGGAAAAAAAAAAAGGGAAAAAAGTCGCGGCAACACTATAATGACCGCTTTCGCTAGCTTCGCTAGCGGCGGTCATAATAACCACACCATTTCAGGATATGTTAAAATGATTGTCAATCTTCATATCTTCCCATCATCATGGTTACATCATAGTCATAGAAAAACATCCACTTAATGTGCCCCGAGAATGGAACTTCCTCAAAATCTTCAGACATCGGTGGTGGTCGCGCAATTAGCCTAATAAGCCAAAATCACGAGTTGGCTCTGGAATTGTGTGCGCATATGGCGTTAATATGGAACGTCGGGTACCAACGGGAGGGATATCAAGTGCATTAAAACGACATTATATAGGCCTATATAGGAAGAAATCCATGACTCAAATATGCAGCACCCCTGACCTAAAATGTGTTCCGTGCCCGAAGAAACGCTCCGAGTGTTGTTTATCAATAAATGCGCTTATAAGCACCGGCGCTGTCTGTTAGCTACGATACAACATGCGTGAGTGAGTGAGTGACTTTCATATAGGTTACTATATGGAATTTGTTGCTAGGTAGCATTTGCACACCCGCCACAGTGGCAGGTAAAATGACAAAATTCACCCGCCAACGCTCATATTTACCCGCATTTGGCGGGTGCCGGGTGGTTAATTTCCATCCCTGTTGTGCGGATGTTGTGTGTGTGAATTTGAAATGTGCATGGGTGTGTGAGGGTGAACAGGGATGCCTGTGGAGGGGAAAGTGTGTTAGGCAGGGTAGTAGGAGGGAATGTGGGTGTGAATATATGTGGGTGGATGTATAAGGCTGTTTTTCGTGTTCACTGGTGTGGGTATGAATGAGTTTACATTACAGTGATGTGGTGTGATAGAGAGTAGAGGTGGGTGAGGGGCGGGGGTGGGTGTCCAACCGTCCATTTTAAAATTACCCTTGGCCCACAAGATGCAGCAGCGCTTCTGGACTATGTTCACATATGAACATGATAAAGTTGGTACAGATTATTGTGTTTACAGAGAGTTGTTTTTGGAAGTATTCCTGGGCCCATTTAATATATCAATGACAGAATCATTCTGTATGAGTGTGAGTGAAGTGTGAAGTGTGTGAAGTGTGAAGTCTCAGAGCCTGAAGATCACAGACATAGAATAAAGGTCCTTGGGCCTTGCCCCCTGCAGGAAGTGACTATTCTAGTTTCTAAAGCTCTTTTGACAGATAGACATTATCGCCCCATAGGAATACTCCATGCCGTTTCTTGATGATGTTATACACTGTTCATGATAAGATTTGCAAAAACTTTGAGATGTGAAGTTGAGGCACAGTGTTTTCAAAGAATTCTAAAAAAAACATGTACGTACTCTTTCACAGATTAGAGTGGCTCTGCCCGTCTCTAAAAAAATAAAATAAATAAATTTCATAGCTAATTATGTTACTGACCTGATGCAAATTAACTACATGAGGTGCTTAATGTTTTCTCAGTGGATTCTTTTCTACACTGCTTGGTTGTTGGCCATTATTTTTGAGACATTTCATTACCATCACATTCAAGATCATCCACTTTTGCGTAAAACTGTGTACTTTCATAATTTAAACATGTGATTTATTTTTGTTCTATTATTAAGAAAACATGGGCTCATTTGTTTTTAAAATGTTTTGCATTCCATTTTTAATTACATTCTATACATTGTTGACCTTTTTGGAATTGTGGTTGTAAGTTGCTGCACTTATGTTACAGAAACCACCAGTGTTCTCCAACGGTGGTGAAATTTGGTTGTCATTTCACAAAGTTGATACATTTCTGACATGTTCACAATGTATTAGCAATGTAAAGTTTTTTTAAATCATGTAAATTCTAACATTTTAAGCAAATTTAAGTCAAATGCCAATTTACCCAAGATGTCAGCATGATAATTATACAAAACACACTGCATGCAACATTTCTAAATAGAAAAAAGTGACAGTTATGGTCAAGTATGTCACCCGGCTTGAATTGAATTGGCTTGTCATCAGTAATAAAGATGAATAGATTATTTGAATCGCAATACTGTAATCAGTAATAAAGATGGCTATAATGTGCTTAGTAGTAACTGGATTTTTACATTGGCTTCCTAATGTAGGACCTGCAGTTTTGATTTGGCAAATCTAAACTGTTTTTATTTACCATAACAGCAAATACCCTGCTATTAGTAACACACTTACTTTAACTTTGAATTATTTGACATTTAAATGGTCTTGCACAGGGGTATGGTTACTCACACTGGTGTACTGCGTTCTAGGTACCCCCTTAATTTTTTTATTTTCTCTCTCCCTCTCTCTTTCCCTGTGTTTATAATCAGCTTGTTCTCACAGTTGGGTTGCTTGCAGTAGTGGTTTATCTTTACACAGTGGTGGCATTCAACTTCTTCCGCAAGTTCTACAACAAGAGTGAGGACGGAGAGTCACCAGATATGAAGTGTGATGATATGCTTACCGTGAGTTATCTATAATAATAATAAAGCATTATTGTTGGGATGGGTGTTTACATGTGAGTGAGAGAGATGTGTAAAAAAGTGCATACATTCATAATAATATCATTGCATGTTTTACTATTTATGTCAATGTCTGTGACATATCCTGAAGGCTTGAAGTTATATTACTGAAATTGGTAAGAAGTTTCTAGACATTACAGAAATAAACACACAGATTAATTATAGGGGATCTCTTCACATTTCAATAGTGTGGATTAATAGCTTTGATTGTTAAAAAATCAATATCTAAATAATACAATTTTGCTACAGTTATTTCAGTTCAATTATTTAGGTTAATCATAATTAAAACTTTTAGCTGTTTGTCATCAATGAAATTAATGTTCCACATCATGGGAGAACACATCTTAAACCATGTGATGGGGAAGTACATGTCAGCTATTTCTTTGTATTTCTTTGTATGTGTCTTGATTAACAGAAGACTCCACATCCCCCTTGTCACCCTTGTCACACCATCCCTTGTCTTAATCCCCCTCAACCAGTGAACCACAGCACTGAATGTCCTGCTTTCTCTTCCTATTAAGGACTACTCGAGGGGTCTTAGGGCATACATAAATACTGGATCCCAGCAAAAGTTTATACATGCATTACAGATCATGAGGACCAAAGTCTAGCTTTCAATCTAGTCTAGTGTTTCTGTCTTTATATGGTAGACTCAGAACAGATTGTGAGGAAGTCAGAGAGTAACTCAGATCATACAGACAAATTGCCTTCACTAGATTAATCTTTAGATATGTTTTGTCTCATAAAAACATTATCAAAAGATCAAGGGTGGGAGGCTTTCTTATTTCTTAAAAAAAGGAAGCGAGTGGATAATGCATATTTAAAATATAGATTAATCATTGGCATGTAGGCCCTGTGTAGTAGAGGTCATGAACCACTGAGCAAAATTTCTCACCAAACATAGATGGAGCACTTTTCAAGTGCATACACTGTGAAAAGAACATGACAGAAACACAAGGATTAATTTATATTAGCACAATATATGTGCAATATGGTCCTCCTCACATGTTGTCTCCATCACCATAACCTAACCAAATTGATCCACATGTGGTTTTGCAGTAAAATAACTCACAATATTTTTATAGCTTCATTTATACGGTGGGCTAGACCTGGTCCTTGACCTCAGTCCTTGGGCTCTAGCAACAAACCTTGCTCGACAGAAACATCACAGTGAACAGTTATTGTGGTTGAATCTGTAGTTTGTTAAAAAGCAAAATTGGGCTAACTTATCTATCTGTTAGCTAACACTGTTTACATACAGATACTTTATATTGTATTTGTCGCTTTTTTTGCTTTTTGAGGTATGAGAAACAAACATGAGGTTGGCGTTTAAATTACATTATAAATTATACTTTAGAGTGCAGAGGCAACCAGATCTTAGCCTTTGTTAGTCCTTCCTTTGCATGTAATACTGACCTAGTAGTAGTAACACTTCATTTGTCCCAGTATGGGCAATTGTTTTTGCAGTGGTAGTACACATTACAACACACACATACCGACATCTCCACGAAACATCTCAAGACACACAAAATTGAAAATAATAACAAGGGATAAAATATGCAAAGTATAAAATATATACGAAGTACTAATTGGGTGGGGGGAGGCTGCTATCTCTGTTTCCGCATGGAATTTAGCCGCTGAACAGCAGAGGGTATGAAGGAGTGTTTGTATCTGTTGGTTTGGGCTAATAGATGTTTGAAACAGGAACCAGAGGGCAAAAACTGGAATTCACTGTGCAGAGGGTGGGTGTAATTCTCCAGGATGGATTCAGCCTTCCTAATTACCTGTTCTTCATACAGTGCAGCCATACTTTTCTGTTGGACACCAGTGATGTTACTACATACCTTAATGATTCTAGATATGGTATTTTTTTTCTTCACATTAAGAAGGGCATATCAGCAGATGGCTGAAAAACTGTAGTATGGACTCTATAAAAGATCTGTAGAAAATGGTCATTAGTGACTTATCTACATGAAACCTTGCCAGCTTCCTGAGGCAGTATAAGCGCTGCTGCCCTTTTTTACACAATATGTCGGTGTTACTATTAAAACTCAATTTGTCATCAATAATGGATCCCAGGTACTTGTACTGATGAACTATTTCAATGTTCTGCCCATTTATCTTGGTTATGGTAGGGTTACATATGTTGTTTCTGAAGTCAATGCACATATCCTTGGTCTTGGATACATTAAGTTCCAGTAAGGCGTCCTGACACCAGTTAACAAAATAGTCCATGATGGGGCCATGTGATTATTCATTGTCCTCCAGCAGACTCACAATGACTGTGTCATCTGCAAACTTGGGTCAGTGTCAGACCGACAGTCGTCTCTGTAAAGGATGTAGAGAAGGGAGAAATATACACAGCCCTGAGGAGAATCTGTAGATGGAAAACCACAGCATACTGCTAACTACACTCTTAGACATGGGCATCACAGGCATAGCACACTACTGGTTTAAATCCTACCTCACTGGACAGTCCTTTAAAATGTCATGGCAAGGACATCTTACACCCTCTCCACAGGGGTGCCCCAAGGGTCGGTGCTGGGCCCCCTTCTCTTCGCCATCTACACCACCTCTCTGGGCCATGTCATCTGCTCTCAGGGCTTCTCCTGTCATTGTTATGCTGATGATACACAGCTGTACCTGTCGTTCCAACCAGATCGGTCCTGGTACAGGCTATGGTCATCTCTGGCCTCGACTACTGCAACACCCTCCTGGTTAGCCTTCCTGCTTGTGCAATCAAACCATTGCAAATAGTCCACAATGCAGCAGCACGACTGGTTTTCAATCAACCCAAAAGGGCACATGTCACTCTGCTCTTCATCAACCTGCATTGGCTTCTGGTGGCTGCCAGAATTCAACACAAAGCTTTGACTCTAGCCTACAAAGTCACTTCCAGATCTGCTCCTACCTATCTCAATGTCATACTAAATGCTTACATCCCGTCCACAGCGCTGCAATCCTCTAATACGAACCGCCTGGCCGTAGCCTCTCCTAAGACAAAGCGAGGTCACACCAAACTTTTCTCGGTTGTTGTCCCTCAATGGTGAAACAACCTACCAGTCGCTACAAGACCAGCAACATCCCTCTCGACCTTCAAAAAGCTTGTGAAAACCCTTCTCTTCCGAGACTGCTTTCCTTCCTAACAAAACTAATCTCTACTAAGCATCTCTTTATATAGGTGCCTTCAATGTTCTCTACACATCTGTTAGCTATTATGTTCTCCTTTTGTAAGTTGTTTTTGGATAAGAGCGTCTGCTAAGTGTTATGTAATGTAAAAGATAATCCAGACCGGTGGCCATTTACTCTCACTCGCTGGGATCTATTGGTGAGAAAGTCTAGAATCCAGCCAGTAGGTGGGGTTGCAGCAGTAGGTGGGGTTGTATGGTGTTGAAGGCTGATGAGAGGTCCACAAACATTGTCCTGACATGAGTCTTGGAGCCCTCGAGGTGTTTGAGAATGAAGTTTAACAAAGTTATAGTTGTATCCTGAACCCCCCTGTTGGTTCGGTATGCAAAATGTAACGGGTCAAGCAGGTGGTTTGTCTTGAGAATAATTTCCTTTTTGACCAGTTTTTCAAAGGACTTCATTACAAATGAGGTTAGGGCTATGGGCCTATAATTATTAAGGGACTTTGGGTGGTTATGTTTTGCTATGGGCACTATGTTTCCATAAATCAGGGACTGTCTGAAGTTCCAGTGACATATTAAAAATATATTTAAAAATTGGGTCTAGTTGCTCTGCCCAACCAGACAGCAGACAACCACAAATATTGTCTGGTCCAGGGCTTGTTTTGGGTTTGCAATATTTAAAAGTTTTTAGCACACTGGGTAGAGAAAAACACGCTGCTGACTGGGTGGAGGCTAGTATTTCTTGTTTTACAGCTGAAATTTCTATTTCTAAGATCTATGTAGTCTTTTAATTGCAGTTCTTTGTGACACGTGTTTTCATATTATTACAATGACGATACTGATGCAAGTGAGTTTTTTTTTGTTATAGTAGAGCTGAACTAAATCATAGATGTGTATTCAGAAAACATGAAATTAGACTTGTGTGTGTGCATGTGTGTGTGTGTCCACAGTGCTACATGTTCCACATGTATGTTGGTGTGCGGGCAGGAGGTGGCATTGGTGACCAGATAGAGGACCCAGCTGGGGACGAATATGAGATTTATCGCATCATTTTCGACATCACCTTCTTCTTTTTTGTTATTGTCATTCTGCTGGCCATTATTCAAGGTGAGGAATATACAACATTAAACCGCATTTGTCTTCCCTGTCAAAAGCAACCCCAGACTAAATGTCCGCACATCTGTCTGAATCTATTGACTAACGGTGGGTAAATGTATCAGTAGATAGACTGATTTGAGGTCTGCATTGATTTTGCTGAAACTGGTTCCAAAATGTTCTATTGAGATGTTGTATTGCTGGAACATTAATAAGACACTGTCTGATGATACTTTTTAAATGTACACATTCATGTGCCTAAAGGTCTTATCATAGATGCCTTTGGTGAACTGAGAGACCAACAGGAGCAGGTGAAGGAGGACATGGAGGTGAGAACTGAGACTATAATATATGACAGGGGCTATACTAATATGTATCTTGTTGCCCCCATAGATGAAAACAACATACTTTTATTTATAAAGCATAAATCAATTTCCATTTGGGTGGAGTGCATTTAATCACATATGAGAATATGAGAGAGAAATGAGAGAAAAGAAATGAATGGGAGTCAACAAAGAAATGAATGGAAGTCGAATCAGTCGAACCCAGCTCTGCAGATATACAAGGTGGACCAAAAAATGTTTTTTTGTTTTTTTTTTTTTTTTTTTTTGTTTATGATTACATCTCCTCAATCGGTGAAGGTACCACAAGTTTAAACCACGCTAATGAGCTCATTCAGTTCTTTTTCCAGTGATATCATGGTTTATGACTATGCAAGCGATGGTATGACCACCATGGCCATACGGGAAAAAAAAGCACCACTGAAAAAGGTTGCCGGTTGCTGCTGGTTTCCAACTCACCACAATACTGAAGATAAATGAAAATGTTAAAAATGGTTCATTAGGATGAAAACTTGACTGTTGAAGTTGACAGTCGGGTTGCACGTGGCTCACATGCCCATGAGATTGTTTAACTAGTTAGCTCCCCTTCGCGTCATGATGATGATGTTCTCATGTTTAATTGTGGTTGTGTAAATGATTGAGGAGATATATTCTATATCCAGTTTTTTCTGAACCACCCCATACATAATGGCTGATAAAGCCAACTGTGCCATTGCACCCACATGGGAACTCATTTTTTATTGTGTTTCAAGCTTCTGTTTTTAAAGCAAATAGCTGTTTATGTATCAAGATAGAGAAAAGATCTGTATTGCCTCAAGGGGCAGTATCTTTCAGTCTAATATTGAAATGCTTCAAATGCTTTCACTGCCTGTAAAAGGCATATCTATACTCACTATTTGTATATTGTTTAAAAAGGTTTGACATGACTAAACAGTCAAGTGACTTTTGATTTGACTGTGAGTTGAAAGTTATGGTTCCTGCAATACTGAACCATGAAGGGAGTGTCTGAGTTAACACAACCAACTATAATGTAGAACAGAGGGACAATAGCATCGTCCGGAGGTTTTATGTAATGTATATTTAATATTTATTGGTGGATAGGCTATTGCCTATTGTGTTCTTGGTTTAGCAATGCTGCTTAACAGTCATGAGAAGTAATTACAAAAAAATCAAGTAAATTGATTCACTTTTGCCACAGTGTGCGAGTTGGTAACACTAGATGACAGTGACTAAGTGCTAAGCTAAGGTCAGTGCTGCCAGATTCAGACAATGGCTGGGTCTGCTAGAAAACGCTTCTGCCCACTTATCCAACTCTAGGGACTGCGGGAACACACTCAATTTCATCTGGGGGTGGCATATTCCTTTAACTGTTTTACTTTGGTAGATTATTACACAGGTATTACAAGTTTTGATTACTGATCAAGGGCAAGGCCATTTCATTTTAATGGAGCCAGTTAATTGTCTTTGAAATATGATTGTCAAAGGATACTTTATTTTGAAAAAAAAAAAAGACGAAAACAAAACAATATTTTATAACAGTGTAACTTAATGATCAATGCTTTATAAAGAATTACTGAATATTATGAAGCATTTTAGGAGGGTTGTATAATGGTGTGATGCACTAACTTTCATAAATCTGTCAATTATGTCGTAGTATAAGAAATTTGTAATACTTTATAACCATTTAGGATTGCATTTCATGTCAACTCATTGGAGGTCATACCAGACATTCTTACATAACCAAGGAACTTAAAAATTATGTTGAGAGTGTATGGCACTGTATTTTATTGGCAAACCTAACAATGATCATGTGCTCTGTTTACAGACCAAATGCTTCATCTGTGGAATAGGGAATGATTATTTCGATACGGTTCCCCATGGCTTTGAGACACACACCTTGCAGGAGCACAACTTGGCAAACTATTTGTGAGTAAAGCCCACCAGTCGACACAGTAAGAGTTGTAAGGGGAAAAAAGGGGAAGAAAGTTTTAAACCAAATAGCAAAGCACCTGTGTAAAGGTAGAGATACTGGATACTTTCACAGCTTTACTGCGTGCACCCCAGATATTCAAGGCTTGCTAGTACAACATTTTCTGAGGTTACTGCAATATTGGGAAATTATTACATTGTTAAGTTTTGCGAAATTAAGGCTAAAGTACTAATGTAATAACCTTCCAGTAGTAAACACTTTGTTGTATTATTGATATGGCAGTAATTACATTACTGGAAAATGCACTTTGTTACTTTATTTGGAGTTTGTTACATTATCTTGTTTTATTACATGTTTCAGGGACATAAAATGATTTTTGTTACTGGGAGTTCTTACATTATTGGGAAGTTATCACATTATCAGGTTCTACAAAAAGGACTTCACACATCTGCTAGTGTGTTCTAAATATGGCATATGATGTTGACAGTGACATATTTGTCATTTACAGATTTTTTGTAATGTATCTCATTAATAAAGATGAAACAGAGCACACCGGACAGGTAATCAACATGCACGCGTGTGCACACACACACACAACCTATGTACCCCTGCTTACTTAAAACAGCACACATTTACATAAAAGTAGAGCATTTTATTAGATTATTTTATTATTAGTAGTAGTACTACTAGTAGTAGTTGTAGTAGAAGTATTAGTATTATTAGAGCTGGATCCTAGGACTCTATAATTGATACCATTACTGTGTAGTTATGCTATGTAAAGATCATGTTAATTACATTAGTAAGTGTTGCAGAAAGCAAATTAATTTAGCTTCTAATTAATTTTGCCTTTTTGCTCATTACAATGACATGTGCCGATACATTTTTGCCAAACAGGAATCATATGTCTGGAAAATGTACCAGGAACGGTGCTGGGAGTTCTTCCCAGCGGGAGACTGTTTCCGTAAACAGTATGAAGACCAGCTCAACTAGAGCCAGAGACTCAACATGTTATTTATCTTTTCTGAACAAGCGTAGAGGCCTACTCTCTGTCCCCCAACCCCCCCTGCTCTGTATATACATGATACTCTGGATAAGTAACCCCTATGTGCTGTTTGGAGCACAGAGACTGTGTTTTAATGACTGGATGCTTTATCTTTATATTTTGCTTTAATAAATTCATTGACAAGCAAAAACAGGCTGAGAAGCAAGATGGCAAAAGGAAGAAAAGAAACTGAAGAAAGTAAGAAGATTGCCCAGAGGGAAGCCATCACAAGCTTCCTTTCAGATGTAGAAAATGGGCATCGTCTTGTCATCCTAACCTTCTTTTGTTCATCAAGAATAAAACACAAATCTTGGATGGATCATCAGGACGGAGACTATGATTGTAGACCCAGAGGACATGATACAATAGTGCCTTACTAAGCTTAGGTCAAGCTATGCAAAGCTGCGTAGTAGTTTACAGGACAGCACCACAAATATCTGATTTATTATATTTTTTTTTTGTTTTTGCCAATTGTGTGATTGTCTCTCTGCATGAATGTGTGCATGATCGTGTTTTAGTCAGTGAGTGAGTGAGCTAAGAGATGTAGAGAAAGGAATGTGAAAGAAAAAAAGAAATGAACACTTGGAGGAACAGAGGAGAGGGGCAAGAGGTCATTGGTAATGAATAGGGGTTGCCCTCAGTGCAAATGTTCATTTTCTGATTAGAGACTTGTATAGCCCTTCTTTAGCTTATATTTGTTTATATGTTTTGCAATGCTATTATGCAATGGAGTGGCAGTGTTACACTTTGTATGAAACATAGAAAGATCTGAACCTTTAGTCATAAAAATGTTTAATTGCATGTTTATAATGCAAGTTTAAGAAAAAAATAAAATAAAAATGCAAGATCTATGTACCACATTTTATAGGATTAAGGATCATTTACAGTATCTGAAGAATATTGAAGTGTTGAATTCTCTCATAAAATCAAATAATGTCCAAAATGTCATATCTGTCTAGGAAAGCTAATATAATTTCCAAACCTATTTTACCGAGCACTGATAATCTCAGATCTGAAGCAATATCCATTCAGGGACTCTAGTACAAGGCCACAGGATGATGACCTCATTGCTGTTTGTCTATTTGTTTTTTTAGCCAGACTTTTACTTTTTCTCATTGTTGATACAAGTCTGGATCATGTTCTTAGAAAATAAAAAGTGAACAGGATACTAGGAACAGAAGGCCTAACCTTAGAAAGCACTGCTGGAAATCTACAATCACATCCGTTAGCTACTGCACAGAATGCATACCCATTTTCATAGGTGATGGACAAGCTTTTTTGCTGTTGTATAAAACAATGTAAAATCACTGCAATAACAATGATTGGACAGACAAGACAAGTGGTGTTTTACTTATGTGAAGTTTTTTGATGACCAAAAACCATGTTGTGGAGAAATAAAATCTAATGCATATTAGTATTCTGTAGAGCTGTTAGTATATACTGTATGTTAACTGTAACACAGGACTGGATGAATCTGCATGGTTTTCAAATAATAAATTATTATTTATTGATGTTTGTAGATCACCTTCTTGTTGTGATAGCTTTTGACAAGCAGTGACTGTTGGTTAGACATACTATCCCATAGGCTGTGACTTTTACATTTTACACTTGTTACACTTGACATTTGTTACAAACAGAAATAGAACAAATCTTAATACTTTTTGCATTGGAATATTATCACTGCACATGCAGGATACATACCCCACAAGATTGAAAATTCCAAAAATAGCATTTTCTTAGTTGACATAGAGCCATGTCACTATGAAACAATGTTATCACCCAGCAATCACTTATTTGTTTTAGATCTTAACTTAATGGCTTTATAGTTTGCCAAGTTATGGTCAATGTATAAAAAGATCATTACAACTGCCTTGAAACCAACAGAATTCCATTAAAAGAGTAGGCTATGGTCCCCCAACCCATTCAAATCCAGACCAGTGGTGCCGCTAAATAATTTGGCCCTATGGGAAAAAAACACATTTTGGGCCCCCCTGTCAATAATAATAATAATAACAAGTGTCCTTAAAGTGCCCATTGTGAATGCTGGGCCCTAAACATTGAACTAGTCCACCCACCCCAAGCAGCACCCTGCACAAAGTTGTTGCATGTTTTCACCTGAAGTCTGGAATCACCCCAACAGTATGTGGTAAGAACATCTAGAGCTCCTGATACAGTCTTATTGCTCCATTCTCCTATCAAAAAAACACAGGGCGCTCCATTTTATACTTTTACCACACTCTAAGTTAACATAACATAACCAGGATAGTGACTAAACCTGCTTTCCCCTCTGGCAAGCTGACAAGTTTATTTCCTTTACAGAATTGCTGATTGTATTCTAGTCCAGGTTTAGTATGGTTCTTTCTGTTATTAGTTATTTAGTTTGGTCAGCTGTCATGGTCTAGCAGTACATTTGTCAGCCCTGAGATACACACACAAACACCTTCCTACCCCCACAAAACATACCAGCAATAATTTCAATCACATTACTGTAGGCTTGTGTAGAAAAATATCCAATTTGTATGTAGCTAGTTGTTCAATTTTGCTCTATAATTTGTAAATAAATGTGTCATGACGTTTTATCAAATGTTATTTTACATTGTCAAGAGTCCTTCTGTAGGCGATTTATCTGTAGCCTGCTATGTTTCATGTGGAGGTCCAGACACTTCTGCCCTAGAGGCTAAGCCGAAACTGCTTCGTAAATAAAAATATCATAATCAGCACACAATTCACAAGTCAGGTGTTCATCTTCGTCAAAGGAGTTCCGATACAAATTAATCTGTTCAGTTGGGGAAGTCAAGACATTGTGAAAATTTGAAGGTATCATTTCAAAAACAGAGTGAATTATACTTTCTCTTTTAACGACAGACATCAGGTAAGGGCAACTGGCGAGGCTTTTAAAAACACGACTGGACTACCGAGTTCTAAATGCTTGTGGGCATGAGGGGCGGTGCTATAACGAAAGAAGTGTACATATGCAGCATTGAGGTTGTTCGTAAAAAGGCTTTGCCGGTGGACGGTAGCATAGCCTATGCGTCCGTTTTAAGTGTAGGTTACAGGTTAATCAGAAACGTCACGAATTAAGCCTATGAAGTTACCTGAATAAACCACCTTGAAGCACGGCCCTTAGAGGAAGGTAAGAACTACATTAACACACAACTAAATCAGTGTGTTGTCTGTTTTTAAATGCTTTGCACGAAGTAGTTTAGTGATGGCACTGCTTACATACAGCATATGTGTTTGGTACTCTATGCCATGTTTATAAGCAAGGTTTTTGGCTCACTGTATAAAAAGAGCAGCAAAAGGTCAAACCTTTTCAAATCAATTTTGGTCATCATCCCATAGTAAAGGAGACAAAATCCTGGGAAAGAAGTAATAGCACTATTGTTACGTTAGCTGATTCATCTGCTTGATCAAAAATACTTGAATAATATAAATAAAAATTGTGATACAAAAAATAAAAATCAATTTTCATAGTTAAGAATTATATATTGGTGTGTCAACAAATGCAAAACCTATACATCACATTTTAGGCCTATAAGATTAAGGATCATTTACAGTATTCTCTCATAAAATCAAAGTATTTACAAAATGTCACATCTAATAGCAAATGGGAGATGGGAGCAAAACTCAGTGGAATGCCTAAGAGAATCTCAATCCACTTACACTTAAAGGAAGGCTAGTTTTTGTTGGCTAATTGTGAATCTTTAAACAGAAGATTTATTGTACATACACACTGCTACAACAGGCTAAAGACCACACAATGAACTGCTTCAATGTAGAACTCAACACGAGACTAAAACATTGTTTTGCTGATAACCTGGCATCTCTCTACCCCTCGGCTACTTTGTCAAACCTCCCACAATGCATGACACACACAACAATCCTTCTGGCAGAGCAAGACACAGGCAGACTAGACACAACAAGGAGGAACACACAATGCACACTGATCAGGACAGTTACATTTCTTGCTTGTCATTTATACATGAAAATGAATGTTTTTTTCCTGTAGTTTTCTGACCTCAAATACCAACTCATATTTCTATTCAAAACACTGCAACAATGTACTGCTGATGAAGGATTTAAATCCAAATCTGTTTTTGTTTGTTTGACTGGTACCTTTGAACATGCCTTGTGTCAGTCTATCAGTTGACTTATTTATTCTTCCCCTATACATTGTGCTCAACAATTTGACAGATAGGAATGGGAACGTCTATGTTACGTCTATGATTGTATAGGCTAGACAACTGGCTGAAGACTAGGAATTGATGATTCTGGTGTTAATTAGTATAGCCTGTATTAGTGTTTACAAATATTTCTTTACAGGCTATGCTAATCTATGCCAGAATCAGCAGTGCAAAGGGATCTACAGGTGCTATGGATTTGGCTATGATTAGCATGTGCTGCTAATGACCACTGATTTCTTGTCAGTTTGCACTAGATATACCATGTGCAAACAAATTTGTATTACTATTCAGAATTTTGACAGGCTATTGTAAATTTGACAATATTTCAAGTTTTTCAGTAATGCAAACATTTACAAACATAGTACAAACAATCCTCTAGTGATTTTCATCTTCCCCAGTGCAAACATCACTTTAAACACAGCGCAACAGGAATAGTTCAATGTAAAAACTATTAACATACGATTCTATTAATTGTACTAAACTAAAGGAAGTTTTTTTTACATTAACATTACACTTAAAGGTACTACGTTATGTGCAAAACTTTATGGTAAGTAATGAAAAATTGGTCCTGTTATGTCACCAGACCAGAGATGAAGGAGACATGTTACATTAAAATACTTTTACTATTTATGCTTTGATTTTGTGTTCCAGCCTATTATGCTACACACCGCATTTCAGCCTCAAGGTTGCCAACTACTGTTGAGCTGCAGCTATAAACACTTAAACACAAAATGTCATTTTGTAAAAGTACAGCACCCCCTATGGGCCAAAGTTCATTGTGCTTGGCGTGTTTTTAGAGATTGTCCTGCTGATCTTTACATTACAAATTTTGTGTTGTTTCCACCTTGTCGGTTTAACCTCATAATGCACGCTGTACCGTATACGGTACGGAAGTGGGGGAGGTGGTGGGGGGCACCCAGGTTTTTCATCGTTTTAGTGCTCAGATAAAAACAAATATGGTAATGCCACATACTGTTGGAAAGCTTAGATCGTCAGGATTCATTTAAGCCCATTCTCGAAGAACAAAGGTTATTTACAGTGCTAAAAGTGATCTGATCTTCTCGGTATGCCACCGAACTGCAGCATAGGCTGACAAAATGCCTACGTACCTTCAAAACCTTCTCTTTATCCACAGGGACCATATTACTGCACACGATTTTTATGCAAAGCCATGAAGTGTCCATGGATATGAAATATTCAAGCCATTTTTTCGAAAACAATGTATTTCTGTTATAATCGGCATGTCTCGTGACTTACCAGCAAAAGGCCAACACGTGAAGGTTTTCTGATTGGTGATTGGAGGGTGGTGATGCTCTTCAAACTGTTCTACGTCATTCAAGACCATCCACGAGCCAATTGATGCATGGGGTGGGGAGATAGCAAAGTAAAACCTTCATTCTAACCTCTGTACCTCTGTAATAGTGCACCAGATACTTTAGAAATAAACCTGAGAGTGTTACCTTTCCAATGATACCAAGAACACATCCGAGTCTAAAACTATGTAGGAACTGTGCTACTTATAACGTGGGCATTCCATTTTCGCAAATAAACTTGAAATAGGGCTGGAATTTTAAGAGGTTAAGATATTGACAATTCATAATTCCAATTTTTACATTTGCCCATTTCACTAAGTGGCACTACACTACACACATGTATTTATAGACTGGTTTGATATGCCTTTGTAACACAGGCATACTAAAAAAGGCCAAAAGCTTCTGTTTGCTACTATTCTACTAGGGCTAAATGGCCACAAAGTTTTATTTCTCCCTGTGTAATCAGGTACTGTAGCAAAGTGTGTAACAATATGTAACATGTATTTACACTGTAACATAGTGTAAATACATAATGTTAGGGTTAGGGTTAGTGTTAGGTATGTACAGTGTAAATACATAATATTACATGTTGTTACAGTACATGTAGATACACTAAAAGGAAATGTAAAATAATGGTAATAATTAAACATTAAATAAACATTAAAATTAATGTTATTTTGTTTTCATTCAGACACAATACAAATGTCTTTAAATGTCATTGAATATTTCCGAAATAATGAGCAGATACTCTATTCTGATGTATTTCAATTGGATAATCGGTGTACTGTTCTTTTCAAATTCATTAAGACGAATATAGTGGGCTTGCTGGTCCTTCCTGGGGTCCATGGAGGTGAAATCTGAAGGCATCTGCTGAGCTGAGGGCATGTGACATTTGGGTGAGCATGAATTGGTATGTTAAAGATGAATTCATGGCAAGTAGAAATAAAATGGTCCTAACATGTCATCAGAAATGAGGGAAACTTGTTCACTGATAACAGTTGGACAGCCAGAATACCCATGTTTTAAAGCTAAATTTACTACCTAGAAATTCTGTTTATGTTTTGCATTTGTGCTTTTGCCTCCTACCCCTTGAGAGGGAATGATGCTTTACAGTGTTTTGGATTTGATAGCAGCACTAGTTTTGGCCTCAATTCTATATATACCGTAGCACCATTTAGTAAACCATCCTCCCAACATTCTCAAGATTCAAGATTGTTTTATCATTGTTCTGAAAACACTTCAGGAAGTGCAAAATTATGTTGCATAGGTCCACCATAACAATAGACATAACACCTTCAGTAGCAATAAAAAAGGTAGGTGGCTTGGTTAGACTGAAAAAACTGCAGTTGTAAATAAGTCAGTGAATATGGTAGGTGGCTGCTAAGAAATATGACAGTGATGTAGAAAGAGATACCTAGGCTATCTGGCATTAAGCTCAATTCCTAGCCAAACTCCACTCACAATCCAAGGTGCTGCAAGAAGGCCCACAGGTGCAGGGCTGAACTGCCTGGTCACCAACAGGTTAAATATGGTCAGGACTGACGGTTAGAAGAGTGGGGGTAAAATAAACCTGCAAAGTGACATTGTGAACAACATGGGTCCCAGCTTCATGCAGAAAGTTTTTACAGTTTTTCTCTATCGCTTTGGTACATTTTTCGAATCTTTCTTGCAATTTGCAGAAGATCGAGTGCATTTCTCAAAACAGTTTGGACAAATAGCAAAACACCGTGGATCACCTGCAAAAGCCAGTCTCTTGCTCAAAATGCTTAGTTCATCCCTCAAAAGCAAGTTTTTGTGTCAATATATGTGTCAGTGCCATCAGAATGTTTAGTCATTGTGTCACTGTGTACGGATAACACAGTCAAATTCATTAGTCATGTTGGCAATTGAATAGTGCACTTCGAAGGGACATTTTGATGTAAAATGTGGTTTAGGTGTGACGACAAGTGTTGTACATTTCACCTCATATAATGTATATGTGTGAGATTGATTGTAAAAGACAAAATTCACATTTACAGAAAGACTTTATTAGCAGAATGACTTTATTGGCAGACATTGACATTGCAGTGCGTAAAGAAAAAAAGACAGTACTGGACAGAACAAAGGTAAAATACAGTAAGTAAACATAGGTCAAAAATATAAACATAGGTCATAAAGTAAGTAAACAAAAAAATATGAACATCTCCCTAAATTCTAAATCCTTATCCTGATCTTCGGCTTCTTCACATTCTCGTCTGTCAGGCCACGAATTTTCACCCACGTGACACCGGCAGCGTGGATAGCATCTTCTGGAGTGCCTAATCCATCCTCTTCCAAATCCTCCACCATGCAGCCTCACCCCTCTTCCTCTCCTTCTCCCTGTTGTTGTCCATTTTCTTGTCCTTCCATTGTCAGACATTGTAACTTTGTATTGTGCTCTGGTTATATACTTTCCAGTAGATTGTTCATGAGATGCTCCCTTGAGCTCATTCAGAAAACTGTTGATCACTGGTTTCTCAACTCTCTTTATTAGAAAAAGTCTAGATTCAAGCAATTTAGAAATTTAGATCATATTTACAAATGTCTTATGGAAATGTATAGAAATGTGCTTGACATGTTATGATAGCTTGGTAAATCATTTTGCATGTTAAGGCTAATATGATGAACTATAGCCTAAATGTTTTGGGGAGTGAGACTATTTGATAGATTCCCATAACAAAGCATTTTGATTAGCATGACAAAAGCAATTGATAATGTACGAAAAAACTGAGAATTGTACACAATCATTTGCATGGATGGACAAAAGCATTTGCAATTTGTTTAATGCAATGAGAAACTGCCTTTTTCATCTGCACAAATGGCATGATGATGTGACAATTGAACAAGAACTTTTGAGAATTTCAATTCTGATGTGAGAAATGTACCAAACCAATTGAGAAAAACTGTAAAGGTCCCATCGCATGGTTCTTTTGTACCATTGTCATGTCCCTTAGTGTAGTGTTAGTGCATTTTGGGACCAAATAACAAAAAAATGAACAATGGCAACGACTAGTGGCAAGGTATTACCTGTAAGAACACTCTTTTTAATAAATGATGTGTACACTTACAAAGTTTTCAGTACCTCATTTTAAATGCCAGGGCCTTTGTTATACTAGCAATGAAGAATGGAGTTTCTTTGAGCTTATTTCAGGCTTTTAAAAGTAGAGTTTTGTTTAAGCTTTCTTTATGCCCTCAGCACTAGCATTGTTAGTCTTCTTGTCCAAAATAGTAAAAATGGTGAAGTTCGAAATGCAACGGGCTAGCGTAGTTTTGATCCTCAGCAGACATACCAACTCGATGATGTGTTAACATGCCAATTTTCAGAAGTTTTCTTTGAAAAATTTGTGCAACTTCAATAATCAACCAGACTGTCTTATTTAATTTTATTCACATTAAATTGAAAGGTCTGCGAAAGACGTGAGATAGATTTCTAGAATTATTGTGTAGGAAATCAAATGTGTATAATTCAGGTGAACTGTTCTGTTTAATTCTTTACAAGTGAATCTGTTTCAACTATTCAAACTGTTTTGTGACTCGCTTCAGGTTTTGCTCCATCTGGAAATAATGCCTTATCTGTCAGTTTTGTTCACAGACAACCAGGCATTTAACAAGAACCTCAACACTTGTGAAATCACTATGATGTCCTTGACAAGCACATATCCAGTAATGAAGGATGCTGGCTTCCCACCTGAACCTCAATGGAAAGAGCATGAGCACTCAAAGCAGAATGAAACCTTTTTTTCCAGCACAACTCCTCAGACTAATTTCCACAACTTAACTGATTCGTTCGACCCATTGGGTGGCCATGCCATCTGGCAGGTCATTGGGATTGTGTTACTGACAGGATCTTTGTCACTGGTCACTGTGGTTGGCAACATATTGGTGCTAGTGTCATTCAGAATTAACAAAGCGCTGAAAACAGTAAACAATTACTACTTGCTCAGTCTTGCTTTTGCTGATCTCACCATCGGCACCCTGTCTATGAACCTGTATACTACCTACATCATTATGGACACTTGGGCTCTGGGAAACTGGGCGTGTGATTTGTGGCTTGCTATCGACTATGTGGCCAGCAATGCTTCAGTTATGAATCTTCTTGTCATCAGTTTTGATAGATACTTCTCTGTGACTAAACCCCTGACGTATCGAGCTAAAAGAACAACAAAACGGGCCATGATCATGATTTGCTCAGCTTGGACTATCTCCTTTGTGCTCTGGGCCCCTGCCATCCTGTTCTGGCAGTTCATCATTGGGGAACGGACTGTGCCATCTGGGGAGTGCTATATCCAGTTCCTATCAGAGCCCATCATTACATTCTGCACAGCTATTGCAGCCTTCTACCTACCTGTCACCATTATGGCAATTCTCTTCTGGAAGATCTACAAGGAGACAGAAAATCGTTCCAAAGACCTTGTTAGTCTAAAGGGGTCTGGAAACCAAAGCAAACATGAAGTGTGCACTTCCAGGCCCTTGATAGAAATCCCCAAGAGCAACAGCAGTACTGACTGTAACCTGCCTGCACAGAATAGCTCTGGTAAAATGTCCTGGGCCTGGAGATGGTCATCCTCATCAAGGTATGAAGAGAAAGCTGTCAACAGGAATGAGCCAGAGAACAATAGTGCAGATGAAAAGTGCAGTAATAATATTGGGGCATGTGTTAACTTATTACAGTCAGATATTGAGAGTACTACAGAAAGGCAAACTAGCAAGATGGATTTTAAGTCTACCTCTCTTTCAGTTACTATTAAGGATGCAGCCATGGCTAAGCGTTTTGCCTACAAAGCCAGAATGTCCATTAACAAGCGCAAAAAGCAGTCGGTTGTGAAAGAGAAGAAAGCTGCTCAGACACTGAGTGCCATTTTGCTTGCGTTCATCATTACATGGACACCTTATAATATCATGGTTCTGGTGAACACATTCTGCAATGACTGTATTCCTGAAGCTCTCTGGGCTCTGGGTTACTGGCTATGTTATGTGAACAGCACTATCAATCCCATGTGCTATGCCCTCTGCAACAAGAATTTTCGTAACACATTCAAAATTATCTTATTCTGTCAATGGAAAGTAAAGCAGAATAAGCTACAGTTTCAGCCAAAACAAAGGCAGGCATCAGCCTTTCGTAAAAAAGAGCCACTTTAGAATTTGCTTATGTGTTGAGTGTAATGTAGACTCAGAGTAATTCATGCAAACATGCAATTACACTGTATATGATTACATCAGTCTACCATTTTTGTTCATGTTGTCCACATCAATAAGTCTTCATTTTTGTTTTATGTCTGTATGTTAATCATATTCAGATGTTTTTCCCATTGGTGTTCAAAATATTTTAAGATTAAAATGGTAAAACTATAATTTACCACCTTACTCTAAACATTACAATTAAAATGTGTTCTTATTACATTTGTTGACAACAAAATTGTTTCACTATATTACATCACATCAGTATGCTTGCATTCATTCAGACATTGTTTTATTTAAGGACACTGACAAAAAAGTTTTGTTTTATTCAAATGCTAGCCATTGTCATTGCCATCTCAAACATGGCAATATGAAAACTATTTGCGCAATTTGTGGAAAAATTGTTTGACAATTGGTATGGACATGTCACTACCATGCATAGTATAAATTACATAAATTATGTTACAGTAATAAATGTGCATAGGCAAATAAAAATATGTTTTCACACATGCAGACAATTCAATGTGTTTTGCGTGAATGAATGCAAGAAAAAGTTAAAATTATTAGGTTCACCAGTAGGTCCAACAGTATGGATCACAGTTACAAGTCTCAGTGTTGAAAATAGTAGTAGACAGTAAGAGTATGAACTGTCAATAGAGCTATTGCCTGAATGCTTAATAAAAGTACAAATTAATTATGTACTGCACTCACTCATTTTATGTAATCATATGTGCTGCACTCACATCTAATTTAATTATATGTACTGCACTCACTCATGTAATGTAATCAGCACTTACATCTAATGTACCTGTGACCATATGTAAACCATTCATACATTGAAAGCATTGCTTTCCTGGTTTCAGATGGTGGCACTACATCAAAGAGTGATAGATGTACAAGAGATACATAGGGGAGGCGTATATAGGGGAGAATGGGGTAAGTTAAGCATATGGGAAAAGTGGGAAAAGTGGGATTTCCTACACCCTGTGGAGAAGGGCGGCACATTGGTAAGGAAAATATGTGTAAAAAGATGTCGCCGCAGTGTATTGAAATGTGGGAACTGTTGGTATGATGAATGTGCGGTAGACCAGTGTTGTGAGGTGAGAAACTGTGTGGAAATGATTTACTGGAAGTGGGCATGGATGTGGACCAAATTTTATGGCATGTGCTGTGCTTTTAGAGGTTTTTTTTTTTAGGGCTGGGACAATACGCCTCTGTAACACCGACATACTAACACAAAAACGTTGTCTTGGGCAAAATTGTTGACGAATTATTTAACAAAAACTGTTTTTCGAAACCTAGCTTCGACGATAAACATCCCCCCCCATGACAAAATGTCACAAAATTTAGTACACATGAAAAGGAAGCTGTTTAGAGTTGGCATGTCAACTTTGCCCAAAGTTGAGCAATTAGAACCCAAGATATGGACTTTTGAAGAATTTTAAGCTACGTGGTAAATGTTCATTGACATGTAACTTCAAAACGGTTTATCTCAAAATAAATTCTTTGATAAGTTTTTGTCAGCATTGTCTGTAGATGACATATACCAAATTTGCTGAGATTCACATGAACGGCCTATGAAAAGTTTGTTTGGATTCGTTTTCGCAGTGTTAAAATTTCACGTAAATTATTTTCGTTGGAAGTGGGCATCGACCAGTGTTTTCAATGCGTGACGGTCAATAGATTTCACAACAACAAAAAATTGGTTGTAAACATTAGCGTTCGCTAGATAATAGCGAAAATGACATTTTGTACAATTACAGTGCCTCCTATGGGCCAAATTGTATGGTATCAGCTGGTAGGTTGTTCCACTATTGAGGGATAACAGCAGAGAACAGTTTAGGCTGAGGTCACCTTGTGTAAGGAGAGGGCAAGGCCAGATGGTTTGTATTTGAGGATCACAACGCTCTAAGTCTTTATAGGCTTCAGATAAGCAGGGACGGACCCTGAAGTTACTTTGTAGGCTAGCATCAAAGCCTTGTGCTTAATTCGAGGAGCCACCAATAGCCAAAGCAGGTTAACAAAAAGAGGAGTGACGTTTGCCCTTTTAGGTTGACTGAATACCAGACACGCCGCTTGATATGATGCATAACATGAAAGCTGCATTTCCTGGTTGTGACGCATGCTACAATAGTTACATCATTTTATAATAAAGAGTACGACCATTTAAATCTGTGAGATAACGTTAATACATTTTGATATCTTCAGATGTGTGTGGTAGTGAAGTTCAGCTCTGCCATCAGTGCATTGAGTTTTTGCTCCTCTGTTTTTTTTTCACCACCTAGAAAAGGAATACCAATCAACAAAACATAACAAAAATAATAACAAAAAAAAAAAAAAAACACAACACGATAAACATAATCCAGCATCGTCCGACTAGAACATTATTATGGTTAGGATTTTCGTACAGACCTTGTGTACAGTGTACAGTGATTATGTCCATCTTGGCTGTAAAGCAATGTAGACATATACTGTATTTACACTGCAATTAATAACTGAATATGCAGTGTCTTAGGCATGAGGTACAGCTACTTTTTGGCCAAACTTGTGTGCAGTAGATCCTTAGTACCTGTGGGGAATATTTTTTACTGTTGGTAAATGACAAAACATTATCGCTTACATAACACTTACCAGTTTTGTCATATAATTGGTAGTCAAAGCCACCGTGGGCAGAAAGGTATTTACCTGTTCGACCTACAGTATGTAAATTGAAAGAACACAACAACATATGTCGAGATGGGCATTTGCTTTTTTGCTGACCTCTTTGGCCGCTACCCATGTTGAGTTGCCACAGGTGGCTCTTCCCGGGGTCTGAAACACAATTACGGAAACTGTGTAATGAAACAAACATATTGCAATACATTCAGCCAGTCAGGGCCGTTGCTAGCCATTTGGGTGCCCAAAATGAACAATACTTCAGAATTTATCAGTGCCATTCACTTTATTTTTGAAACAAACACTCCAAACATTAAAGTTAATAGAACAAATAAAGCAGGATCATATAGAGGGGGCACACATGTCTCCAGTGTCCCTTGCTGATGGCCTCTCAGTTACAGGGCTCGTCACTGTCGCGGTGGTTGTGTGCGGAGTTGCACCTGTACCTGAACTGGACGTTGATGGTTGTAGCTGGTCAGGGCTGGGAACTGTTGCAGAGTCTACACTGGTTGATGGTTGATCTAAATTGGTTGAACTGCTGGTGGATGGTTCATCCTCCTCCTCCTGACCTTGAGGTCCTCCTTGCACATATTTAAGCATTGACCCTGCATTTAGAATTATAAGACAAAATCTTCAGGGATTCTACTGAAATACAGTTTTTAACCACAGTTCCAAAAATGCATATATAAATTAGGTTTATGTAGGCCTACGTGTAAATCCCTGGTACATTTCAAAATTCAAAACTATTTTAAACATAAAATTCTGTACATAATCTGATATGAATACGAAGGGGGAAAATGTACATAACTGTAAGATTGATTCTTTTCATATTACAATTTCACCAACAGATGTCGCCCTTGGCCTATAAACCTGAAAACTGACGAGAACATAAACTGTATACAGTCAATAGACGAGAACCATTTACTTGAATAAAAATACATCTTTCTAGATACGAGCCTGATTTTTTGGTAGTGCCCCCCAAGCACTTGGTGCCCTACGCACTGTGCGTAATGTGCGTGTGTGCAGCTACGGCACTGTAGCCAGTGGACATTAAGCATGTGCAGCTTGCATATGTCCAGAACCTTGCTAAAGGCCAAAGAGAGACAAATCTGAACTCAGCAAGGTATGCATAATATTTTGTCTAGTGAGTGTGTACATTTAATTCAGTCTTACCACATCCATTCCTGATTGTAGCTTATTAACAAAAAAGGCAACATCACTATGTGGAGCAAAGAAGAGTCCTTCATAAAATGACTTGTCACCAGCTCTTAGTGAAACATTGTACAAAGAAACTAGTGAACACAATGATTAAAAAACAAAACAAAAAATGGTTTAGTGTGGGTAAGTTTAGCTTCCCTTTCATACATATACTATAGATGCAACGCAGGACATCTTAATTTACTTTGGTGAACTTCCTGTATTTCCTGAACTGAACTTCCTATTACCGTCAGCTGACACAGCCACCATTTTGGGAAAGCAAGTTGGGCACTGCATTATATCCTTTTTTAATGTATTTGTCGACCTCTGACATTGCATATTTGTACTGCCGAAAGCTTTGATGAAATGTGTCTCGGCGGATTTTACCAACCTGTAAAAGATAGAAAGGGGTGTACAAAGATGTTGTAGCATATTTCCTCAGAATGTGATCAATGTGGATGTGAAGGTGATCAATGCCAGAGTGTATTCAGAAAGGAGGGAAAAAAGACATTTGAGAGTAGAAACTGAGTATGTTGTAGCATACCCCATGAAAAGACATGATTTCAATGCATGATTGAATATTGTTTGAACTTTACCCTTCCATATTGGGTCGAGTTGGCCTCCAGCATTTTCACAAAAACATAATGAGACATCAAGGATGCCTCAAGCTGGTTGGTCATATGTGGCAAAAACATCCACCTTATAAACTGTCTCAAGCTTTATTGTGGATGTAGGCGACAAGCCACTCTCCACAAGGTCTTTGACCTCTGGTGTCCAGCCACTGCCACAGTCCTGACAACTGACTTCTGGGAGCATCAGATCCAATCTTCCTATAATAAAATGGGTAATAGAATTCATTGTTTTTAAGTCTTTTTTATGTTTTAGAGGTGGTTAATTTTTAGAAGCTCCTTTCTGGGCCAAATGGGCTGTGATCAGGTAAAATGGGCCACATGTTCAGATCAAATGGGCGGGTGGGGGACTGACAATCTGTCCCTGTCGATTACTTTTTACTTTTTTATTTACTTGTATTTTTTTCAAAAGGGCCAATGTACATTACTCAACATTTCCATTTGAATAAAAAAAATGTAAATGTTGCAGAGTTTGCGAAGTAACATCTGTTCATCTGTAGTCTCTTCAGGTCAGCCTCCTTGTTTTTTTTCCCTGCCTATTTCCTGTGCAATACAGCAATTAAAAACTTCAACAACTTGTGTGTTTAAGTGCTTCACATTGAGTGTAATTAACCTAATGCCCATGTAGTGTGCGAGGATAGCCTACTACCAATACAACAGTATGGCTAAAGTCACCCATAGCTTTAAAATTCCAACTGTTGTCATTGTATATCTGCAAATATCATTATTTTTTATGTTAATTTCCTGAAAATATGGACTAAAATCAGTAAAAATGGTGGCCCATTTTAGCTGAGGCTAATGGCCCATTTTATCTTAACAGAGTCAGGTAAAATGGGCCGGCAACTGAAATGTCAGAAACCTGAACAAATCAGACAGACCCAAAAGCGTCATGTAAGACAAGGAGTCTTTTAGGGACTGGGGGGGAAAGGAAATAATCAGAAGCCCACAGCCTGGCGGGCTGGAGCTCATGGTGCCACTGGTGAGCGGAGCCCTCTGGGTCGACAGCTGGTGGCGGGTCAATCAGGTCCAGGAGAGAGACAACAGGTAGCAGGGGCAGGGAGAAGGCAGGACAGAGAAACAAACAGGCAGGTAGCGGGTAGCACAACCAAACAGGCAGGTAACAAACGGAGGAAGAGACACAGGCAGGTTGCCAACAGAGAAAGCAAAACAGGCAGGTAACGAGGGCGTAGAAAGCCAGGAGTCAAAAATGCTTGCCTAGAGAGGTCCGCTGACGGTCTGACAAAGAATGAGCGAAGAGTGAGAGGCTAAATAGTGAGGGAGACTAATCAGGAAATGAGAAACAGGGCAGGGTAGTGCATGTGAGGGTAATCCGCGCGGTGGTAGAAAACAAGGAAGTGAAGTGACTGGAATTGAAACCAATTACGTGATTACGGGAGTGCAGCTGAAAACACGGCAACACGGGGAAAACCAGAAAAACCACAACCCAACAAAGTGAAACCGTGACATGAAAGATGTTTTTACGTAACTATAACCATGTTTCTCTGATAAAGGACATCAAGACAATAGACATAGGCCTACTTATTATATCAAAGTCATATTTTGCCTGCCAAAGCACTCACACTTAAAATTTTCCCACCAGTGTCACTAACGAATTGCCCTACCCACGTTAGCAACATCAGATCAAGCAAATCATTAAAAAATCATTCAAAACACATCAAGTAGCAACAATTTTAAATTATTAACGGTAATTGCTTATTCAAATGTAAAGAACTATGACACATCAACTGTGGTATTGTGATATAATAGTGTAAGAAACTGTGGTATTGTGGTATAATAGTGTAAGTAACTGTGGTATTGTGGTATAAATATATATATAGTATATATAGGTGTAAGTAATGGGGAGTGACGTATGTGCGTTGTGGTGTGGGGCAGTTGGGTATACACACAAGTTGACTTCATGCACACTGGCCTAGGTGTGGCTGTAACAGAGTTGTACAATAAGTAAGGATGTTACCCCGCTTATGACTTGGTTAATGCCACTCAATAATTTAGAATGTATTTAAAATAATTCTCAATTACAAGGTTAGGACTCTGTTTCGATACAGTGTGGCCTAATTATGTGTAACGTTAAGTACAATGCTACGCAGCCCTCAGTCACTGGCCAAATTGGTAGGGACAGTTGCTATAGGTACATACCTTCTATTGGGTATTGATATGGAAAGTTTTAAACTTTGTTGCCAGAACTACTTTCAAGGCGTGCATGATATACGATTTTACTGCATGTCTAGCAACCAATGAGAAAGCAGCATTCCGTTCCAGAGGGTCATAAGTAAGGGGTAACAACCGACGAAGCGTGCATTATACGGTTTTAAGTCAATGAGGTGGAGCCTAAGAACTTCCCGACACGAAGCGGAGGGAAGTTTGCTCCGCCAAGTTGACTTAAAACCGTTTAATGCACGCCTCAGAGGATGTTCAATTACAGGGTTAAGACTCAGTTTCTCTACAATGTGGCGTAATATTTGTAACGTTAAGTAAAGCGCTACGCAGCCCTCAGTCACTGGCCAAATTGGTTGTCAGGCTTACCTTTCATTTGGTAAGGTGATTGCTATTGCTCATGTGGTGTTAACTAGCTTTGATTGAGCAACGCGACACATGCAAAATTTATTCCAAAAAGTTAATTTATTGGTTATTTTTGGTTTACTATTTTTTTTAACCTATGCTCCTACCCCCTTGGAGCATTTGCAAGGGGTCTGTAACAAGGGGGTAGGAACATATCCGGAAGTTGAAGCACCAATGGGGAAATCTCAACCCGGAAAGGGCCCAATAGCCTTTAGCATTGCGTTGATTGCATTTGAAATCAAATAACTTTACATGAGAAGGACTCTGTGTCTTGATATTGGCATTGTTCTAAACCGGAGAGGACACAGCACAACATATATGCTTCGATCGGAAATCTGACATGTTATTGCCTTGTAAGAAACGTTTATCTGAAATTGTGCTAAAAATGGCGTCACAAATCATGCGACGGCTAGTGAGTTTCTGTCGCACAGGAGAAAATTTACCGTACTGTTTGGATAACAAGCCGTAGCCATAGTCATGCCCCTTTACTTTTCTATTCATGTTGGGGAAACATTAACATCAGTATTTCTCAAAAAATAAGCGTAGAACTTGTTTGTAAGCTAGTATTTGTTTGTAAGCAGAATCGCTATCTTTATGGATTTTACTGTTCAATGCAAGTGAATTGAGAAAGATGGCTAAGCTAAGCTACACGCTATAGCTTGTAGTTTACATGCTAACTAGCTAGCTCCCTTGACATGCTGGCTTGGAAGACTGCCTGGACCCAAAGTTAGTTGACGAAAAATCAAGTCCCCACGTACAATATTAGCCTCCCATTCCACTAAGTGATTGCATTACATTACATTACACTTAGCTGACGCTCTTATCCAGGGGTGCGTTTCTCGAACGCAAAGTTGCTAACTTCCTAGCCACTATCATTGTTGTGACTTCCGAAGTACCGCACCAAAGGCTACTTTGCGTTTCTCGAAGCTCACTACGGTAGTTCTACGGAAGTAACACCTATGGTAGTGAGAACTTCGGTAGAAGAGACCCTCCTACGCGTTTCTCGAAACCTTCGTAGCAGAGCAACTTCCGAAGTAAAGCCAAAACTTCGAAGTAAAGTTAGGAAGGTCTCACTACAGCTCTCGAGGTGAAGTAAGAGCCTTACTACAAAAGTTGACCCCACCCACGGCGAAACTTGCAGTAGATCTCTGACTGTAAAGTGCAAATATCTCGTAATCCTACAGCACAAACACAGTGAAAATCAATCGGTGTGTACAGGTTACTATAATACAACTGTTGATATTGTTAAATGGCCAATCCGTGATATGTAATTTCCTTGTTAAAACCGTATGGTATGACTTAAACATGTAGTGGTTTGTACAGCAATATTATGATCACCTGCACAAACCGATTGAGTTTCGCTGAGTTTGGACCGCAGGATTATAAGATATTTGTATTAGAAGTTGGCCTTCAATTGGAAGGTTTGCCGATAGCTACATCATGTACGTTTGGTTGGAACCTGTTATGAGCTGAAGAGGCAAGTTGACGTGATTATCAGTGGTGCAACTGGTTGAGAGATCGTATACTATTGAGATGTGAGACGACATGCTCAGGTTCGAGGCCGACATGAGTCATGTTAGAGAAATCTAAACGTGGCCTCACACGTACAATAATGTGGTATTTTATATTGCTCTAATCTGTAGTTTGGTTTAATATTAAACGGCTACATGTAAAAGAAATGCATTGTATAGGTATCAATCCGTGATCCGTGACTAAAAGCGCACATTACTCAGCTTAAAATGTTGTCGTGAGTGGTGATTGTGGAACGTAGGCTAAATGCTACTATAGGTGTGCAAAGGATTTGAACTCGTGACTAAATGGAACAGTATCGGGGGCACATCACTTTGCCACTGAGCTATACCTGCCAGTGGTCACTTAGTCTCGTGGCGGAGTTTATCAATAGTATTGGCAGATGACGTCAAAACGCTATTAAAAGTTATGGATTTATAACAATATAATTCCCTTCACTACATGCATCGGCTTTGCCATACGGCCACGTTTTAACGCGGTAATTGGCTTAACCAGATGTTTGCCATAGCTTAATCATTATTATCACCATCGTATACTTTCAACAAGGATTCTCCGTCATGGCATGTCAACAAAAAAGATAGCCATCCAATCAAAACGGCTTTCCCCTGCTTTCCCTCCGTTGCTTCCATGCTTCACACACTGAAGTGAGAACAACGGTAGAGCCCACTTTGGAAGTAACAACAATGATAGTTCTACCGAAGTACGAGTGCTTCGAGAAACGGTCGGGTTTCGCCACTTTGGTAGTGGTAACTTCGGTAGAACTATGGTAGTAGAATGCTAACCTAGGAAGTTGTTCGAGAAACGCACCCCAGAGCGACTTACAGATATTTACAGGATTTCAGTTACATTCCCTGGAGCAGTGTGGGGGTTAGATGCCTTGCTCAAGGGCATCTCAACCATGGGTAGGGTGGGATTCGAACCAACAACCTTCCGATTGCAAGACCAACTTCCTAACCGCTAGACCACAGGTTTTGCAACGGTAAAAGAATACTTATTATTAAAATTATCGTACGCTGTATGATATGTGATTGAGGATCTACCACTCAATTTATAGTATTTGGGTTCGCTGGCCGATGTGACCCCGTGCTTGCGCAGTTGCCTGGTGACCAATTAAAAATCTCAAAATCGTGCTTCAACGGCTCCCGTTGAAAACGACGCCATCCCACGATCCATTCTCTTCTAGTGTCTATGGGCGCTTTCAGACCTATAGTTCGATTGTTTTGGTCCGCACTAGTGAGAAAAATGTTACAATGTAGCAAACAGACGTGGGTACGGTTTGCTTTCACATATGCATAGTTCTAAACTAAACAAAATAGTCCACAAAGACCATCGCCACTGGAACCACACTAAAACGCAGTAGCGGTGCGTGAGCATTTTCGGTAGGGAAGCCCATTGCCAATAGTTTTACAGTAACGGAGTGTGTAGTAAATATAATTAATAAGACGTTGAGGTGCGTCTTTATCGTCATTCTTTGCGGTAATTCCACTTGAAATCAGCGCTCACAGCACTGCCCTTTGGACATGAGACACAGCGTGATTATCGAGTAGCTCACAAAAGTAGTCGCAGTTCTGACTGTTGTGCTGCTGAACATCAAGCGTAGCTGCTTGACTGAGGGCCTGATCTGTCCTAACCTTACCAAACACCTTCAGTTTCATGGTTGCAACTATGTGTGATTTAGATTTCTCGTGTCTCTCAATTGCCTTTCCCAAACTGATCAAATCAGAATAACCTCATGAAACTCAGGGACTGCCAGCTACGCTGCCCTCTCAAACAGCAAACATGCATTAGTTACATTAGCAACATTGCTGTAGTCGTGCTAGCAGTCAACCACTCGGTTTTAATAAACTGTCGTTAAATGTTCTGCCTTTATTTGTGTTTTTTGGACAATTACAACATCATCTCCTTTACCTGAAGTTGTTGCTCAAATGGCAACTTCGTGAAATCGTTTAGCAAAACAAATCAACGTTGTTATCCATTGTAATAACTCCTACCACTGCCACTGCACAGCGGGATTCTTAAATGACTGACTGAAGCCTTGGGCGAGAGTACGAGCTTTCTCGTCTGAAAACTTACATCTGCATATCTGATACTGATTGGTGAACGGAGTACTCTCTCTCTCGCTTTAACTCTATGGTCCTCCCCCAGAAAATTTTGAATTTCTTAGATGCAATTTCCTGCATTCTAGTCCATTTTAGAGTGATCTGTTAGGGCTCATTTCCACCGCCTTGACCGTGTTCAGCGCATAGCCGTGTTCAGCGCGTGGGCGTATTCTGAGCGTATGACCATTTCCACCGGACATCTGTGCGTATTCAGCGCGGGAGCGGGAAGCCCCGTCTTTAAATGCACTTGGCCAATGTCTTTAGGTGCACATAGCCATGTTTCCCTATCTCTCACTTTAGTAAACACAATATGTGTTTCTCTGGTTTTATTTCCTTACTTTAAACGTTGTTTAGAAAGCAGCACTGCACCTATAGTGCAACTTGACACTTTGATAAGGCCAATGGAATATTTGACATCGTTCTAAATCATGTAGGCTGATCGTCAAAGCCTTTATTCACTCCCGGTACAAGAAAAGCGAACGCGTTTTAACCCCTTCCATAAAGTTATGATAAACTACCTCTTTGCCAACAGTCACTTTGCCTACATCGGGTAAATAAATTATTAAATTATGGACCTCAGTTTTGCCTAGTGGCTTGTTGACTAGATTTATCAAACCAAGTAGGAAACACTGAATGACAAGAACGAGGTGGCTATTTTTTATAGCTCGAGTGGCCGACAGCAGACTAGCGATTGATGCTTTTCTTGTATTGAGAATACTCCGAAGAAGAAATCTTCAGCAGAATCTTGCTTCTTCCTATTAAGAACATAAAAGCTAAACCACTATTATACCTACAATATGTTTGACTGGACAGCGTGACCATTTCACAGGTATTTCAGTTTCTGTGTTTATGTAGGCTAGTCAATGCCCTACTGCAGATCTGATATGATGGCCAATATTGATAACTTTCCAGCGTTTGTTTCATGCAGTTGTAATCGAGTGGTAATATTTTGCAGACAGTCTCTGGGTTTTTGAGGTATTCCCTGTGTCAATACATGCAATGATAGCACAGTTGACATGAATTGCATTGGCTTCAATGGGATTTTGTCTGAATACGTGCAGAAAAATAGACTCGGTTCTATTCTCTAGCTGCAGTCCGTATTCTGAGGGCCCATTTCCACCGCACTCTCTGCGTGTTCAGCGCGTGGCCGTATTCTGTCCGTATTCATTTAGAATGCACGTTAGCAGATGAGACCATTCCCACCGCAAGCGTGTTCTGAGCGTATTCTGTCCCCATACAAACCTATTGTATACGCCCACGCGCTGAACGAGGCGGTGGAAATGAGCCCTGAGCGTAGTCTACGCTCAGAATACGCTCAGAACACGGTGGCGGTGGGAATGGTCTCATCCGCTAACGTGCATTCTAAATGAATACGGACAGAATACGGCCACGCGCTGAATATGCAGAGAGTGCGGTGGAAATGGGCCCTAATTCATAGTCTTTATTCTCAGTTGCATGGCCTGCACAAGACAATATGGAAAGAAACAATAACCACTTCATTACTGACTTCTAGAGATTCTTATGTAAACAATAGCAAAATTGAGACTCATGTTATACTAACTTTCAGTAGATTCAAACTGGGATTGCAGAGATGGTTTGCTTGTTTGCTTTTTTTGTATGTTAGAAGTGGTATAAATAGACTGACAGACACAATTTTACTGCATTTTCTAAACTCTGTCACTATAGTCCTATAGCCTGGCTATCGCGACTTATCAATGCTCTGCTAGCATTGGTCTGGCCAAGCTGTGTTGTAAACCCATTTCTCAGATGGCGGGCTTAACCCGCCTCTTTCAAATGCCTCTGTTTGCTACTGGACGAAGCTTCAACCAATCACACCCCTCTGTCCTCTGATGTATACGTAGCGGAAAAAAACTGCTTGATCCAAACAACAAGAAGTAGTAGCCTGTAGTCATATAGAAATGGCATTAAATAATTTTTGTCGGACTTGTGAGGTGAACATGAGAGTGGCTGGTGTTGGTCATTCAATATTGATACTCGAAAAACGAATCAGTGCGATCAAAGGCAAAATGACCACAACAACAGCGTCCTCGCAAAGCCCCATCGACTTGGCTACCAGCGGGGCTAACTGATAAATTAAACTTTTACCGAAGCCCGTCGGTAGCATTGCAAAAAACCCCTTTCCAGCAACAAATGCTTCAAGGGCTGCCCTTTGCTCTGTTTTCAGAGAGAACGTCCCTTTGAATTTGGCCTAAACAGCAGCTACAGATGCATTGAAATCTTACGGTTGCTCCATGTTCGCCATGTAGACAGTAGGCTCGTTCGAGATTCCAGCCCGTCTGTCTACGGCTGTTTACATACGTCAACGAGAATTTCTGGTCACAGCAGGGGTGGGCATGTGCACTTTAGATGACAAGTTGAGTGGGGGAGTACCGGACAATACACCTGCACAGACGTCGGTGAACTTCTAACCAACCACGGCAAAGCAGCTTCACCAAGGAGGCGTTGGTGACTTAGCCGCTTGCAGTTGTGTGGGAACAACTCAAGGGGGTAGGAATATATCCGGAAGTTGAAGCACCCATGTGGAAATCTCAACCCGGAATGGGCCCAATAGCCTTTAGCATTCCGTTGACTTCCATTCATTTTAGCGTCACTTTGAAATCAAACAACTTTACATGAGAAGCCATCCGTACCTTGATATTGGCATTGTTGTTAACCGGAGAGGACACAGCAAAACATATTTGCTTCGATCGGAAATCTGTCATGCAATAGCCTTGTAAGAAACGTTTATCTGAAATTATGATAAAAATGACGCCATAAATCATGCGGCGGCTAGTGAGTTTCTGTCGCACAGGAGAAAATTTACCGTACTGGTTGGATAAGCTGTAGCCACAGTCATGCCCGTTTACTTTTCTATTCATGTTGAGGAAACATTTACATCACTATTTCTCGAAAAATAAGCTTAGAATTTGGTATTTGTGTGTAAGCAGAATCACTATCTTTATGGATTTTACTATTCGATGCAAGTGAATTGAGAAAGATGGCTAAGCTAAGCTACACGCTATAGCTTATAGTTTACATGCTAACTAGCTAGCTCCCTTGACATGCTGGCTTACAAGACTGCCTGAAACCAAAGTTAGTTGACGAATAATCAAGTTCCCACGTACAATATTAGCCTTCCATTCCACCAAGTGATTGCAGCTATAACGGTAGAAGAATACTTATTAAGAAAATTATCGCACGCTGTATGATTTGTGATTGAGCATCTACCACTCAATTTTGGGTTCGCTGACGACGTGACCGTACGTCACCCCGCGCTTGCGCAGTTGCCTGGTGACCAATTAAAAATCTCAAAATCGTGCTTCAACGGCTCCCATTGAAAACGATGCCATCCCACGGTCCATTCTCTTCTACTGTCTATGGAGCAACTGTAGGAGTCTGTAAGATTTGTCTGTAAGCGTCTTGCTCCCGCGAGTTTTCGGGTCATGTGTCATGGTCGCATTTTTGTAACATCCTCACACATTTCGGGCAAGTCGGACACAATTTCTAACCAAAATGCAACATTTTCAGCGTCAGACTGCAAACGGACGCAAACGTTTTGATCAAGTCAAATGCGGCTACTGAGGTAGATTTCCGGGGCCGTATTACAGAAACTTCCTAACTTAAGAATCCATTCTTAACTGTTTGGTAACCATGGTATCGGTAGTTCAGGATCTTACTTAGGAAAAAGCCATTACAGAACAACCGTTCCTAAGTCGATTTTCCTATCCTAAATTAAGTTAAGAAAAGTGTATTACAGAAGCATCCTAACTTCAAAAAATCTTAAATAAACTATCCTAACTTTAGGACAACCCCTCTGCTGTCTTAACTGGTTGTTTTGGCAACAGGTAGCCTAATTTTGCTAGTTTCGGCTGATTTATATGATAATGCAGGTATTTTGTTTTTACAACGACAAAATGGTGATCGGAGGAACCTATTCATTGAACGGCTATTGGCTGACCCAAATGATGTTTTGAGGTTTGATGACAAAACGCTGGTAGCTCGGTACCGATTACCCCGGGCCATGATAATACAATTAGCCAAACAACTTCGCCCAGCTTTGGAGAGGCCAACCCGTCGACACGGGGCTCTCCCAGTTGTGGTACAGCTAACAAATTAGCTTCGTTTTTTCGCAAAAGGTGATTTTCAAAGCGAAGTAGCAGATTTGGCAAAAATCTCCCAGCCGGCAATGTCCAGAAATTTGACAGAAGTGGCAACTGCAATAGGTAGACTGGCTGCTCATTACATACAGTTTCCAAGAGGACAGGAACTTATACTGTAATCAAGGAGGCTTTCTACCGTGACACTCGCATGCCCGGTGTCATAGGTCTGGTAGATGGATCTTTGTTTCCAATCAAAGCCCCGACTAAAGATGAAGTAGCCTACGTTTGCCGCAAAGGATATCATGCCATCAATATCCAGGCTATTGGCGATCACAATATGTGCATAAGGCATTTGATAGCGAAGTGGCCTGGATCAACTCATGACGCTTTCATCTTCAACACAAGGTGGCATACCGCACTTTTTTTTGTGGAACTTTTTTTTTGTGGAACACTATAGGGCAACCACCTTACCAAAAAAAAAAAATTAGACAGTAGAATAGTGTAAGGAATTTTTCATGAGACAGACTAAATTTGTTAAATTTAATCATATCTATATAACATAGCCTATGACATAACATAAAGTGGGGCAAGTGGTCAATTGTAAGTTGCTTTGAATATAACACACTGAAATACACACACAGGATACGAAGTAGTACATACATACATAGTAACAGCAGGCAACCTTCACGAGATGACATGTTGCGTTGGTTGGTAGGTAACAGATATAAAAGTCGATCACCGATGTTAGATTTTTAATTTAGGATTCCTAACTTGAGATAAGATAAGATTACTAAATTCAGTTAGGATTTGCTTCTGTAATACCAAATTAAAAAAAATCCTCTTAAATTCGTCCTATCTAAACTTTACACTTAAGTTAGGAAGTTTCTGTAATACGGCCCTCGGTCGCTAAACTACCGCGTCATTGCAGAAATGGTTTAGATAGGCAGCTTGGCCAGATTGACTTGCTCGCGAAATGTAAATGCAGCGTCACAGGCAGTATGGGCACACCCAGGCTAATAGACCTATGCATGTGACACGGTACCAGTAGGGTTTTTTTTCTTTTGGTTTTTTTTTTTCTTATGTCCATGGTTGAAGGAAGACGGACGAGTTCTGACAGACGAGCATAGACTGCACAAAGGAGACGTTAATGTTTAGAATTAGAACACATGCACGCACTTGTTTTAGTGGGATTCTATTTTTCTAGTTGGGTCACGTTAGAATAACAGCATTTTAAGAATGAGGGAAATGTGGGTTTTGTTGTAGGCTATTTGCCCATTAATCAGTTTTAATGTAATTTACAGGGAGCATATTCTCAGTGTTGTCATAATTTTTTAAAGCTTAAAAAGATTTGGGGCTTTTGACGTGAGATTCGGGGCTTCAGCCCCAAAAGCCACCCCTAGCTCCGCCCCTGCTGTCTATTTTGTTTAGGGTGATGGGATTTTCTTTAACAGTGTTGAAGCTTTGTAGAAAATGCTGTTTGGGTTGGACATTTTTTTCCAATAGACCTATTATGCTAACATCTTTTTATTTCTTTTCAGGTATCGATGATGGCCACATAATTATAAATAATAAATTGATCCTTGAAAATGTTACGTGTATGTGCCTTCCCACTCCTAGCTACAGCCTATTCAGTAGTACAACGGTGTTATGGTACACAAACAAACATGAGAACAGGTGCATTTTATATCCTGTTGTAGATAAAACAGGAGAGCAGGTGCATTTTTACATCCTGGTGTAGATAAAACAGGATGATCATCCAGAATTTAACTGGTCGAATAAAGACCGAAAAAGGGGTGATCCACCGTCAGCCACCGCCCAGTATTCGACGTCGATTCAACTTCGAACAGTATGAGCAAAATGCCTCCGAGTCGACGTCGAAGGTCGACCTATCGACCTCATGCGGTCAAAAAACTGCGTGCGATTCAACGTCGATTCGACTCCCTTTTGCTATCTGAGGAGCCCACCCAGATAGCAAAAGGACGTTGATTCGACGTGGAATCATCGGCATGTTCTCCGACTATATGCCGTCGAATCATTGTCGACCACCGGCGTCGATTCAACGGCGTTTTGCTCATACGTGTTTGCATTGAAACAACGTTGAAAAGTGGATGGTGGCCGACGGTGAATCAACCCCGTTTCGGCCTTTATTCGACCATAAAATTATCTCGTTGATTTTTGGTCGACCATTGAATATATATATTGGCTATAGCGTCCTGTTTTATCTACAACAGGATATAAAAATGCAGCTCTCATCATGTGTCAAACTACAATCTAATATTACCTTGTAACATTAATTATTAATGAACACATTTGAACACGTTCTTGAAAACATTTTTGAATTTATTTCATTTTATCTCTTAGGCCTACTTCTCCCTGGCAGCAGCAATCTGTAAATGGAAACAGAAGAAAACATCGTGATATTACACAGTGATCTTTGTTGGATTGCTTTGAGGTTGTGCATAGAAAATGTTACAAAATGGGACAAAATCAGTTGAAAATGTAGGCCTACGGAAAAACGCATTGTACACACAATCATTTGCACGGACGGACAAAAGCATTAGAAATTTGTTCAAATACAAATGAGAAAGTAATGTGCACAAGTAATGTGCACAAGAATGTATGCCATTCTATGCATTTGGGTGATGTTATTGTACGCAATTGCACTTGTGCATGGTCTTTCCCAGACGGGGAAAAGGGGATAGGTTGTTTTGCACGGTTCCTATCTCGTGCACTCAAACTTGTTGCAAATGAAGCGCACTTTCCCACGAAGACCAGAGCCCAGTCGTTCGGCTTTGACGAAGACCGTCGATCATCAGACAGAAGACGCGATTAACAGACACAGAAGCAGATGTCCCCGTGTGATACAAGATTAGTAAGTAGTCTTACAGTGCTTTTTAAACATGTGTTTTGCACGGAGTGGTAGACAACTTTATCATGTTATTTGCCAGCCTTAAAGGAGAACTTCAGTGTAAAATGAAAATTGGCATGTTAAAACAAAAACATCATACCGAGTTGGTATGTGTACTGAGGAGCAAAATTGATTTAGCCTGTTGCATTCGGAGTTTAACTATTTTTTATCGTTTGTCCCAGAAGGCTAACAATGGAAGTGGTAGGTGCCATAGACGAAGCATGACGACTACGCTATTTTTAAACCATTAAAACAGCTCGAAGAAACTCCACACTCCATCGGTAGTACAACAAAGGCCCTGACATTAAAAACGAGGCACTGAGAATATTGTAAATGTAAATGTAAAAGATTTGCTCTTACACAATTGTGTAAAATCTAGTTATATAATGTATAATGTGTACTGTATAGACCCTAACTGTTTATTCTGTATATGTTTATTTTTCAGAGACCACACACACACACACAACCTGCTATTTTGTATAGTGCTGCTTTGTGCACAAACATAACCTACCAAACAGGACATCGTGTAGATTGGTGTCCTTAAAGGCCATCTTTTTTCCCTTCCCTGCCCAGTTGAATCTGCTGGCTAAATCATTGGGCAGGAGGCTGCGCAGAGGAAGGGGCCCAATCTTTACGCTTCCAGCGCAGAGAAGAAAGAGAGTTAGTGAGACAGTGAAGCAAGGGTGCCATTTTTCCCTGTGTTCGAAAATGTAATAACGGGGGCATATGTTTATGGCAACAATGCTCCGGTGATGTCTCTATGCATTATGGACTAGTTCGAGTTGTTTTCGAGTTGAATTTTGAACATTTGTCACGCTGTTAGCTGGATTCGAACCTGCGATGTGTCGGTTGGTACTCTAGATTTAGCACCGCTAACAACGACAACAACGGCACTAGCCGCTAGCGGAAATCCCGTGGCGATTTACTCAAACTTTTGTGTGCAATTAATACGAACTATATTGCGTGTATTAATAAAATATTGCCTTGGCTTTAATCTTATATGCCCCCACTGACATGTAATGTTTATCACGAACGTTTTTGTGCAATTGTGACGAACTATTTTGTATGTATTATTAAAACATTAATGTTAAATGTCCCTCATGGCATGTAATGTTCATCACGAACTTTTTTGTGCAAATGATAAAAACTATTTTGTGTGTGTATTATTAAAACATAGCCTTGGCTTTAATCTTATGTGCCCTCACTGACATGTAATGTTTATCTGTGCTTGTGGTTTGCTATTGCTGTTGTTAATGATGTAACAATAAAAATGTGTGTCTTCAAAAATCAATGCTGTAGCAATCTCGTGTCATTTCATTGATTAATACTTACTATATTGTGTGTGTGCTATGAAGAACATTGCTTTGGCTGTAAAGCTATACCCCTCAGTGACTTGTATTTTATAATATTCCTGTTTATATCCATAATTGTGAGTGAATACATAATGAACAGTCTTTATCCTTATCTTTGTCTTTTCTCAACAGATCACCAAAAACGTCCTGGTGCTGGGTGCTGCTGCGAGTACAGCTGCTTGGTGCACAAGAATGACCACAGTCAAGTTCTTTCTGTTAATAAAATGATAATAACAATAAAGTGTGCCTTTAAAGAGTGTGGGGCAGATACACAGGAGACAGGAGTCTTAAATGTTGGTACAATCAAATGTAATAAAAACAAGATATAAAATAATTGCAATAAACACACACACACACACACACACACACACACACACACACAGGGGCAGGTGCGATGGGCAGGAGCAATAGGCCGTTCCCTGGAGGCAGCAGCAGCAGCGGGCCGTCGGCCTGGGCCCAGAATAGGAGCCTGCTCCACCAGCAGATTTGGAGGAAGGACAAACTCGTGCCTGGAGCCTGGACGACCCCCGGTTGTTCCTGCGGCGGTGGAAGCTGCTCAGGGATGGACAGGTGGCTGACGGACGGGTGGCTGATGAGCAGCGAGGCTGGCCGCTGGAGGAATCCTCGCAAAGGCCTCTACATAAACAGTGGCTGCAATATGTAGGGAAAGAGAAAAGAAGCAAACAAACAGACATCAAAACAATATTAGGGTGTATTGCCTGTCATAGTGATATGCCGTAAAGGTATGCAGAGGAGTAATTTTGTATCATCATCCTCCTCAGCAAAGCCTGAGCACAAAAGGTAAAACTGTTAGGCCTACTGTTAACCACCACTTCTATATACTGCACTACAGATGTTTAAAAAAAATGTGGGTTAACATATTTCCCACACATGCATACATTTTCTGAATGAAAATAAGAAAAAAAGACAGTTACCTGTAGTGATGTTAAAGATACCTGTATATTTCATTGTGCAACTGTAACAGAGATTGTCTCCCCTCTCCTGATCTGCCTTGTGTACTAACAGCTGTATCCACCCCTCCTACACTACAGCTATCTGCACTCTATCTGTTCTACTGTTATCTGTTAATTATTAATTGCACTATAATATCAAGACAGTCCATCTGTTTCTTTAGCTGCCTACTGCACATATTGGAATAGGTGGGTGAAAATGCCTTGATACCTCCATCTATTTATGCTGTCAGTCACTTTATTGTCATACCTGCTGCTGATATGTGCCTGTTTACCTCCAGGCTTTGCACAAGTCCATGCACAGTCTATGCAACTTTTTACAGACAGTAGCTCATATTAGTTATTGTACAGTCTATGTTAATCCTTGTACTTAATTCTTGTACTTAGTAGTTTTTATAGTAGTTTTATTGTACATATCTCTCTTTGTTTATTTATGCGTGCACATTATGGGGAAGCTTGTAATCTCATTATACTTGTATAATGACAATAAAGGCATTCTATTCTATTCTATTCAATTCTACCTACACTGCACAGGTGTCTGCACCCCAGATGGGTAAGAAAATGTGGGTGCACAGATAGCATCTTTCTATCTGAATAAGGTCGCATCTTATTCTCTGTGTAGATTATTTCCTTTCCTTTCTAGCAGAATTAACATCGGCATTTTGTGGTATTTTTTAAGTCAAAGTCAGCAAAGAATTAAGTCAGTAATGTCATTATGTCAATGTCATTAACTCTCGGACGGTCCGACGGCTAACTTTTAATGCTACACATACAGTATAACGTCCTTATGAGATTTAATCATATACAGTTATCATAACTGATCATTAGAAGTAGCCTAAACTACTCGAGCTACCATAAACAAGACAGAACTTAAAAAAATTATCGTCGATCAAGCGATATTTTTAACTTTTTCAAAGTACTCTTTCATCGTAACGTTAACGTTGTTCCTGCATTTGTCATCGACAATCGTACATTTACAATTACATTCATAATTACCTTTACAATAACGATGAATATAAGACTTAGCTTACTGCAGCAGCGGCCGGCTAAATTTGAAAATAGTGCCACGGAAGAGGAAAAGGAGCATGATTGGTCAAAAGAAAGCCCAAGTGACGTAGCAAAGTAAGCCACAAAGGAGGAACGTGAGTGGTCAAAAGTAAGCCCAAAGTAAGCCCGCCAAAGAAACCTGATTGGCTACTGTGGGCAAAAGTAAGCCCAAAGTAAGCCCACCGAAGAAACCTGATTGGCTACCGTGGGCTTACTTTGGGCTTACTTGGGCTTACTTTGGCGGACATAGCGAGAACTCGTAGGCGCAGCATTTGCCTCACTGCGACCCCTGCCTCATTTCCTCCGCAGAGAGCTAGTGTGGACACCTGATCGAACAAAGTGTAGCATGGAAAATAATGAGAAATTATTCAGCTGTTATTATAGGGAGGGAAAGTAATCTCATTGCCCCCTGCTGGTTGCGTTCCCCACATCTATCGAAATGAATGGGATTTTTTCTTCAAAAAATTTAATTTCGGCTCACACTCCAAAGTTAAGATAGTGGCTTTCATATGATATGCATGCTGGGCAGTTCTATCGATTCAGGTGGTCATACTTTCTTTTTTTCATTAATCTGAATTGTTTTTAATGTTAATTAAAAAGCTGATAAAGGACTACACTGAACGATAGGCGCGTGTATGCCGTCACCGCAAAATCTGGCGCCTGCCCAAATCTAACAGTTAGCTGCCGGCGAGAGAAGTAAGTGAAATCCAACGATTGTGTACATGAAACTCATCTGATTATAAGAATCCACAACCGTAGCTTTATGGAATCTTTATGAAATGTGAAAACTGGCATTCATTTGTTTCTCCGTGGTTGCAATCAGTTACGAATTACAGCATGGTGAACTTGTGTTTACTGACGTAACGGGAGCGACTCAAAGTTGTAGTCCGTTTATGACAAGTTAGGCACAATTTAGATTTTTAAAAATAGGACGAAATTTCACACAATACTTTCACAGTTAGTAGATAATCCCCATATATAGCCTGAAAAATATGTCTGGTGCACAAGTTCCGTGTCATACCTTTGTGGGATTTTTTTAAAAATCGGTCTATGGGATTTTTAATAGGATCGCTCTGGGGATAGGAACGCCACCGCTAGGATCGCTGTGTTCCACTTTCCCTCCCTATTATCATCACTGGTTCATTTATTCACAATGTGATTAAGTATCTTTGTTTCTTTTTACAGCTGTTGCAGATGCCTTGAAATGAAGGTAAGACTTGTGCTATGCTGAATAAAACTAGATGTACCGCATAGCGGTACATGGTATGACCGCCGCAGTGTATTGAAATGTGGGAACTGTTGGTATGATGAGTGTGTGGTAGAGCAGTGTTGTGAGGTTAGAATTTGTGTGGAAATGATTTTCTGGAAGTGGGCATAAATGTGGGTTTTGAATGAATGACATTGTGTGTGTTTGTATAGTGTGTAGGAGTGATTTGTGAAAGGAATAGGCAAAATGAGATTTTGTACAATTACAACACCCCCTATGGACCAAATTGTATGGCACGTGCTGTGGTGTTTGTGCTGATCATGCATGACGTATTTTGTGCAGTTCCCACCTTCTCGGTCCAAGATATTAGCAACTCAAAATCCCAATTCTTGCATTTACCCTTATCACTAGGTGGTGCTATGCTTCAAGTGAGTGTTTATGGGCTGGGCTGATACACCTCTGTAACACCGACATACTAACACAAAATTGATGTCTTGGGCAAAATTGTTGACGAATTATTTAACAAAAACTGTTTTTTGACACCTAGTTTCGCCAATAAACATCGCCCCCTATGACGAAATGACACAAAAAAATTAGTACACATGAAAAGAAAAGTGTTTAGAGATGGCAAGTCAACTTTGACCAAATTTGAGCAATTAAAAGCCAAGATATGGACTTTTGAAGAATTTTAAGCTACGTGTTAAATGTTCATTGACATGTAACTTCGAAACGGTTTATCTTAAGATAAATCCTTTGATAGCTTTTTGTCAGCATTGTCCGTAGATGACATATACCAAATTTGGTGAGATTCAGATGAACGGCCTATGACGAGTTCGTTCAAATTCGTTTTCGCAATGTTAAAATTTCACGGAAATTGTTTTCGTTGGAAGTGGGCATTGACCAGTGCTTTCAATGCGTGAGGGTCAATAGATTTCACGATAAAAAAAAAGTTGTTGTAAACATTAGCATTCTCTAGATAATAGGCAAAATGACATTTTCTACAATTACAGCGCCTCCTATGGACCAAATTGTATGGCATGTGCTGTGATGTTAGAGGTCTTTGTGGTGATCGTGCATGACGTATTTTGTGCAATTCCCACCTTCTCAGTCCAAGATATTAGCAACTTAAAATCCCAATTTTTGCATTTACCCTTATCACTAGGTGGCGCTATGCTTCAAGTGAGTGTTTATGGGCTGGGCCGATATGCCTCTGTAACACTGACATACTAACACAAAATCGTTGTCTTGGGCAAAATTGTTGACGAATTATTTAACAAAAACTGTTTTTTGACACCTAGTTTCGCCAATAAACATCGCCCCCTATGACGAAATGTGACAAAATTTAGTACACATAAAAAGAAAGCTGTTTAGAGATTGCATGTCAACTTTGACCAAATTTGAGCAATTAAAAGCCAAGATATGGACTTTTGAAGAATTTTAAGCTACGTGTTAAAGGTGTACTTCCACGAGAAACCGTTTAGTACTTGCTCTTTTGAAATATGATAGGTCACCCCGAGTTGCATATGCATGCTGCATATCAAAATGTTTTTCTATCCCCGTTTTCTATATCAGTCAAAAGAAGACAATAGGCGGAAAAACGACCCAATGCGAAAAGGGGCTTCGGCGTGACGTACACGTGGAAATACATATAAGAGAAACTGACCGAATGGGCTTTAAATAAAGTTAGCCTGTGACTGACTCGCATAAGATTAGCAGGCTAGTTGAATGACTGCATTTAGCCGGGCACTTGCACTGTTTTGTCATGCAAATATTACCATTCTGAAACGTTCATTGACAAACGGTCAGGAAGCGACTGTGCTTGTGCCATCTCTCCTTCCTCTTCGGATTCAGGATCAAACACATAAGGCTGTATCTCCGTAGACATTCTGTGTGCAGTTTTAGCGCTGTCAAATTGACTTTTCCCCTTTACCTTACTCTGCTATCAAGTTGACTGTGGGGCAAAGGAAGCTGCAGGGAGCGTGCCTCTGGTGAAATTGTGTCGTTCTCCTGGCCCCACCCCCTCCACCAAATTAAAACAGCCTGAAACAGAAGCACTAGAACATTTTTTTCATTAAAACCAGTGCACAGGGCAATTATTAATACTAGAGAACACCGCAAAATTTATGAAAACACGATGGAAGTACACCTTTAAATGTTCATTGACATGTAACTTCGAAACGGTTTATCTCAAGATAATTCCTTTGATAACTTTTTGTCAGCATTGTCTGTAGATGACATATACCAAATTTGGTGAGATTCACATGAACGGCCTATGACGAGTTCGTTCAAATTCGTTTTCGCAATGTTAAAATTTCACGGAAATTGTTTTCGTTGGAAGTGGGCGTTGACCAGTGCGTTCAATGCGTGAGAGTCAATAAATTTCACAATAAAAAAAAGTTCTTGTAAACATTAGCATTCTCTAGATAATAGGCAAAATGACATTTTCTACAATTACAGCGCCCCCTATGGACCAAATTGTATGGCATGTGCTGTGATGTTAGAGGTCTTTGTGGTGATCGTGCATGACATATTTTGTGCAGTTCCCACCTTTTCGGTCCAAGATATTAGCAACTCAAAATCCCAATTTTTGCATTTACCCTCATCACTAGGTGGCGCTATGCTTCAAGTGAGTGTTTATGACCTGGGTCGATACGTCTCTGTAACACCGACATATCACAAAAATTTCATGTCGTTGGGTGAAACGTTCATTGAGTTATTCAGCAGAAACTTTTGCCGGTCTCCCCCTCTTTGACGGACACTGGCATAGCGGGGGGATGGCCCTTGGGGGCCAAAAGCTTCTATTCGCTGAAGAAGTTCTAGGGCTACATGCCTGCAAAGATTCATGTCCCCCTGACTTCCAGTGTCCCGGAAACTGTTGACGGAAAATTGCGGGGGGGGGGGGGGGGGGGGGAAGGGAAAAAAGTCGCGGCAACACTATAATGACCGCTTTCGCTAGCTTCGCTAGCAGCGGTCATAATAAGTACCATAAGCTGCCTTTGTTGGGCATCTTGTTTTAAGAGGGCCTCCACCGCCAAAAACTCCTCCATGGTGGAGAGTGGAAGTCGGTACTGTGGTGTAGTGTTGGGAGTTTCGTTCCCTTGCCGACCCATCTCTCTCCTCATGGCCCTCACTTCCTGCGCCAACCTTCCCAGCTCCCCCTTCAGCTCCCTGTTTTCCTCCCTCAGCTGGCCAAGGAGGGCAATGACGGTGCTGATACCCATGTCTGTTAAGTGACACAAAACATTAGGACTTTGATTTCACATTATTGGTGATTGGTGATTTATGAACAGTGATTTCATAGTTGTGAACTCACCACGCAGCAACTGATTGTTGTCACTCTGGGATGGCAGAGGTGTGGCTAAAATATCAAGGTAGTAAATAATAAGAAGATAGATTAGTACAAGTTGAAATTAACTTCCATTTAACAGACATCCTGTCCTAAGTTTTCAATTTGACTTACCATGCAAGAGAGGACGGATCTGGGGTGAGTCTGAAAAAAAAAGCGTAGTCAGTTGATCGAAAGTAATCTACATATATGTTTGTCTTTTGCTTGAAAAAGGAAATGCATAGTTACCTTGATTAATCAATGGCTGGCTGTTCAGGTACAGGCCTGGCTGAGTTTCTGAAAAGGTGTGAGTAAATATTATTATTTAAAAAAAAAAAAAGTTCTTCTGAAGACCTATAAGTTGTTTTAAGTACAGATAGTCACCTTCATTGAGAGAGGGGAATTGCCACTCGCTGTCCAGCTGTGTGGCGTCGACAGGTGGTGGCCTCCTCCTCTTGCGTCCTGGTCCCACTTCCTCATCACTGTCACCACCCATGTACCTTTTATTTGGCCTTTAAAATAAAAACCGTGACCTCAATGAGACAAACACCCATTCAACAGTGATTTAAACACACACACACACATATACAGTATATATAATTTTTCCACTCTTACCGTCTTTTTCTGTGCCCAGTCAATTCTTCCTCAGACTGCAAGTCTGCCGTAAGGCAGCCTGCCTCCAACGACCGGTCCAACTGAAATTTCGCTTATAGGTGGCTGAAAGGGAAGGCAGTCTTAATGAAATTTGTTTTATGCAGTGTTGAAGAATTGTCATTGATTTAATGTAGTGGCTATGCAGCCTTACATACCACAGGTTGACAAGACCCTAATTTTGCGGTGGACACACCACCCTTGTCCCGGGGGGAGGTGACTCATTGCCGCCTTTACTGCTCTCCTCTCGTCGTAGGGTGGCCAGTAGCAGCACAGTTCCCCGGCAATGTCCACCACCCAACTGGATGCCACAACCGCTGCACTCCGGTCCTCAAACTCCACAACCTTCCACAGCTGTGCCATCTGTGGTAAGTGTTGAATGTGTCAAGAGGGATGAAAAAAGTTAGTTGTTTAATTCAAACTACAGATTAGTGGCCTGCACCTCCAAAGTTGTGTAATGTGATTGAAATGCATGGAAATAGTGTTTAGTGTTAATTAAGTGTTAATTTTTATTTAAAAGGATCTCTGGGGCCTATCATTTACACTGCCTTTGCCTACACCTAGTCTTCAAAGGCTTGCCGGGCTCGAGACAAATGCTCACATTCTAAATGCTGCAACAGGCCAACATAGCCTACTGTTACATTTAGGCAGAGGCATGCCCCCTTCCCAGGATTACCTTCTAAAACAAAAGAGACAAAATAACAAAACAAAATAAAAAAAAGTACTCCGTGGGAAGGATAGTCAGTGCCATCCAGCTGAAGTACTCTTAACTACCCAGATTTTTCTACTTGCACTAGTAAATCTGTTTTTGTTTTTGTTTTTTTGTATCATTTTAGGAGTGGTGACGAAGAGGGATTGCAACAAAGTTCTCCCCATCCGGGAACAACACACATTTGTCCTGGACAACTTCAAGTGGTTCAACGTTAAGACAGCTGTCTATGCCAAAGACTCTGTAGCAACCAATGCTTGAGGAGGGGCAAGGATAATTGAAATATGATTCCCTGTGCTAGAAATTCTTGTACACTACAAAGACTGAATCATTATATTTCAGTATATTTTCAACTATCCCAATTTCATTTTTAATTACAACGCAATTATCGCAATTATTTAGACTGGCCAGAGCTATAGTCTTGGGGTAATGGGCCCTCCTGGTGTGGCTGTGACAAAACTGGTTGTGTTGGTGGTGGCGGAACTAAAGAAACAGGATCCTCCAAAAGTCTTTTTACGACCTGTTGTAAGGGTTGAGATGGCTTGCGTAGCATTTTTTTATTTTACCCAAATAGTTTTCGTATGGAAACGGTGAAATATTGTCAAGTGAACCAAACTGGCGGTATTCATCTGCCAGGTGTATCGTCTGATGTACGCTGAACACAATCTCCTCTCTACCATACAGCTGGCCAAAATGCTTAACAAAAGCCATCAGCAATCTTTGGGCAAAACTAACCATTGTATCAGAGATTTTAGGTGTGAGCAGCAAAAACATGGCCACAGAAAACAACATAAAATTGTCATATAGATCGTTTGGAAGAGTGTCCCTCAGAACTAACGGCCCACTGTAAATCATAAATTGGCGCAGCTCTGAAGCCTTCCACCTATCAAATTCATTTAGTTCACAGGGTTTGCGAGCGAATTCTTTTGGAATGTATGGCCGAAGCTGTATTAACTTTTCAGACATGGCATTAATGGCTCTTGTAGGCTGCCGTGTTGAGTTTTTCCCCCTCATCCAAAAGTTAATCAACT